>JAZFAU010000009.1:1687500-2887500 GCA_037178615.1 Dione vanillae | reverse complement strand
ACTGATGTTAGAGGACGTCTAGAGATGAGCAAAGTGACGGTGAGTTACAGTATACAGTACAGTAACTTTACTTCAATCATGTATAGACTATGAAATTTAAATTTTATCGTTTAAATCAAACGTTTTAAATATTTGTCATAGGTGGCTGATAGTGGCGTATATATATGTCAAGCAGTACGTTATCTTGGCACCGCTGGATCTGAATTGAAAGTAGTCTTGACCGTGGAAGAAGGTAAGTTTTCATTTTTGATATTTTGGACGATAACATCTACTAGTCGTAAATAATAGTTGGACAGTAGTAAATATTGTATTGTTGTTGTTGTTTTTAGAAGTGACGCAACCACCATTTATTATATGTGGCCCACAACAAGCCACATGTGGAAACGGACAATGTATTCCAAAATCAGCCATTTGTGATGGCAAAGATGATTGTTCTGATAGATCTGACGAAGAATCTTGCCGTAAGTACAAGCGTAATGTGTTATTTAAATTGTGTAATATGTGCTTAAAGTCTGTAAAAAACAAAAATACAAACGATTTTTCATTAATATCGGTTTTATATTCATTTTTTAGTAAAATGTGAGCCGAATCAATTTAGATGCGCGAATCGCAAATGTGTATTAAAAAGTTGGGTTTGTGACGCCGATGACGACTGTGGAGATGGCTCCGATGAACAAAACTGCGTTGATTCCTCATCAAATCAATGTGGACCCACACAGTTCCAATGTTCCTTTTCTGATCAATGTGTCCCAAGAAGCTTCCATTGCGATGGACAGACTGATTGTATGGACAAATCTGATGAGATTGGATGCGGTAAGTACATTATTGTTACATGTCAAAAAAAGGACTTCTTGCATCCATTTTTCTGTAATTTATATATATGTGTTATTTACTTTCTTGTCATTACTTTTAATAAGCATATGCTTTACAGCACCGGTGCATGTAACAAGCCCTCCATTCCCATCCAACGTTAGACTCAATCCGGGTGACACGTTGACTCTTAAATGTGAAGCTGTGGGTGTACCTGTGCCTTTAATAACTTGGCGTCTTAATTGGGGCGATGTTCCCTCACAATGTGTTTCCACCAGTGTTAATGGAATTGGTACTTTAACTTGCCCCAATATGCAGGTATTTATAACATTGTGTATACGTTTATGTATGTGTTAATTTTTTAAAAAAGAAATAATCAGTTAGTAGTATTCCAATAAGCAAAAAAGACACTAAGTACCTAATAAGTACGAAGGCTTTAGTTATTTATATTTTATTCATTACATCACCCTACCAGTTTCATTACCTCAAAAAGTAAAAAAGAGAAACCTTTTTATAAGAATCACTTGGTTCTCCATCTGTCTGTATTAATGTCATATACCCTTTTAAACATGATATTTGATTCATGGTTGTATTTCAATATGCAGATCGAACACAGCGGTGCCTACTCTTGCGAAGCGATCAATAATAGGGTAACAGCTTTCGCAAGTCCAGATTCAATTGTATATGTGAACAGAACTGGTGGAGTGTGTCCAAGCGGTTACTTTAACAGGTATACATAATGATATCTACATCTCCAATACATAATAATCTATGTGGCCTAAATAATATTTGTAATAATCGAACAGTTGTTTCTTTGATATAATAACTACGCTAAAATATGTAATACAACATTCTTTATAATTTTAGTGAGGCGCGATCACAAAATGAATGCATACGATGTTTCTGTTTCGGTAAATCCACGCAGTGTCAAAGCGCGGATCTCTTTATTTTCAATATGCCAACTCCACTCGGCGAAGGAGGAACCAGGCTTGTAGGAGTAAACCAGAGTCCTAACGGCGACGTGCTGGTAGATAAGCAGCAAGTAGAGCAATACTATTATCAGCCTTTAAGGAATGGTGCTACGGTAAGAAAAATTCTCTTTAAAATGAATTGCAGCTATATTTTGCAATTATATTAAGCAGAAATTTTTATGTAAGAATATTTTTCATCTGATCATGTCTCACTATGCAATACACAAGGTGCAATATAGGAACAGAGTGTCTTAACACAATACCTTATGCTAGAAGTTATCTTTTTTATACTGAACCTTAGTTGTTTAATTCACTAAATATTTTTTTAGGTAACAAAACTAGCAGATTTCACGCCCTGGTCCAGAAGCAACGCTCATCCTTACTTAACTCTACCAGAGACCTATAACGGAAACCAATTAACTTCATATGGTGGCCGCATCAGATATCGTCTTTCGCCACAGAATCCTCAACGTTACCGGTCAGAAGACAATCTTCCTGATATCATTATTAAGGTATATTTTAATGCCATTCCCATTCTTATTTCAGTTTATCCAACATTATATTTTTTTACATTAATAACTGTTATATTTAAATTAATCATTGCTTGTATTCAAAATGAATAACGTTTCTAGGGAGTGTTCCAAACTCTGGTTTACAAGAGTAGTGAAGACCGCTATAGGGAGCCTTACATCGACGCCCGTCTTACTCCTGGTGGCTGGCAGAAACCCACATCTGGTGGACTTGTATCAGCTTCTCGAGAAGACATTATGATGGCGTAAGTCAACTTAAGGATGTTTCTTTTATATTTTTAAAATAAAAAATAAATAAAATTATTCTATTCAGTGATTCGTTTTTAAAGAAATTAAAATTCACATAAGTAATACTTTACTAAATAAACTAAAAAATATTTTAGCTTAGACGAAGTAGAAACAATATTAATACGTGCTGATTTCAACAATGCTGGGGTTAATATTACCGAGTTCAACATGGAATCAGCTCAATCTAACAATGTGGGCTTAGGAGCGGCGAGCTTAGTTGAGGAGTGCTCGTGCCCTGCGGGCTATAAAGGACGATCTTGTGAGGTAAATGTCAAGATTGGTGCAAAACATATTTAGTGACAATCGTCATGAGTCGTATCTATAGATAATGTAAATGATAATGAATATTTCATATGAAGTATTCAAATATATGACTTATAATACTGTTTTATAAACCTTATAATAAGCTTATAATATCCTTTTATATAATATTTAGAAATGCGCTGATGGGTTCGAACGCCAGAATTCTGGACCTTGGGATGGTACTTGCGTGCCCAAGGCACCGTGCCCACCTATGACATACGGCGACCCAAGCAGTGGCGGAGAGTGCAAACCCTGTCCATGTCCTCTTACAAACCGTGGTAATCAGTTCGCTAGCGGATGTCATATTGGACCTAGAGGAGATGTTATCTGCGAATGCCAGCCTGGGTACGTTAAGAATTTGTGAACTTTATATACATTTTTTTACTTTAGTATCGGTACATAAATAAATTATTGTATGAAAATCATTATTTAAATCTTTTATAGATATTCTAATGATGAATAATGTAAAATAAATTTAAAATAATGTGTATTTTAAAAGATTTATAGGTAGGTGATAAGTATTATATATAAATATACTATAATATGTTACAGTTATGAGGGACAAGACTGCAGTTATTGTGCACCAGGTTACGTCGGAAACCCATTGATTGTTGGGGACTCTTGTCAACCGAAACCTACGCATGACTGTAACCCGGTGGGAACTAGCCAAGTTCGGCTGCCCGATCAATGCGTCTGCAAAGAGAATGTACAAGGGCGGTTTTGCGATCAGTGTAAAAACGGCTCCTATTACTTATCCGATGACTTCAGGTATTTATTTTTATTACCAATCTTTTATTAATATTCTAAATTATGATTTATGGTATTTATTTCATTGATTAATTTTAGACATGGCTGTGCTCTGTGTTTCTGTTCTGGAGTATCATCTCAGTGCGTTATCAGTAACTTACGACGCAAAACAACCAGTGTCCGTTTCAACGTGCCTCAAATTGTAGAACAGGTTAAAGTATATAAGAGTGCTCCTATTGAGTATCTTAGTGGAGTTAGATACAATGCTCCTGTTGAAACAGAAATAAGACCAGATCTTCTGCGAGGTGAAATAGGACTGAACAACTATGAGCGCTCCCAGCCATCTATTCTATACTGGAGTCTTCCTATTAAGTATGTATATAAGTATTAATTTACTTTAAATATTATTACTAACATATAAAATAAAAATAATTAAAAATGTATATATATATATATATATATATATATATATATATATATATATATATATATATATATATATATATATATATATATATATATATATATATATATATATATATATATATATGTAGAATTTAAAAATATATATAGAATTTAACAATAGAACAAATAATCTTGAAACACTCATTGTTCCGCACATAATTACAAAACAACCTAAGAAATTGTAAATACAAAATATTTAATAAAACCTTATCTTTTATGACAAATTTAGTATTGTTTGATATCTTGACTAATAATGAATTATTCCAAATTATAACTTAAACCATTTTTACTTTTCTAAGATTTATCCGTTTTTGCTTATATCAGTTTCGCTGGTGATAAAGTTACGTCCTACGGTGGATATCTTTCATATGAACTTCATAATGTACCTACATACGCTGGTTCAAAGAATACGGCTGCTGACATTCAACTTATAAGTGTAAGTAATCTTATTAGAATGGGTAAAACTAATTGGTCCCTCTTTAATATTTATTATTGTTTATTTTCAAAATATTTCAAAAAAATTTTTACAAATTATAATAATTTAAAATTGTAATGACAGGAAAACAGCTTAACTTTCCACTACTTCGGTAACTTTGTGCCGGCAAGTGATGGTTACTTAAATGCAAGTGTAAGATTGTTAGAAAGAGGATGGCAAAGGTATGGCTATTAAATTTATTTATACCAAACATAATTATTTTTATTTTCAAATATTAAACACAGAATATTCATTTTAGGCCTGACGGTAAAGATGTATCTCGGGAACATTTCCTTCTGGCATTAGCAGATGTAAAGGCTATTCTTATAAAGGCAACATATTCTTCCAACACTGATGTGGCGTCCATAGTGAGTGCTAGCATAGAAACTGCAGCTCCAGATGGTAATGGGCAATTGGCACAGCATGTAGAACAGTGTGTCTGTCCCGTGGGATATGTGGGAACCTCTTGTGAAGACTGTGCACCGGGATACACAAGGTAAGTGTTTTATTTATGAAGCATTATTTAAAAAAAATCTAATAATTTCTATAGTAAAATTAAGTAAATAGAAATTATAAAAAACGATATGTTGTTGGCTTTCAGGAGCTCTAGCGGTCTTTATTTGGAGTTATGTGGACTTTGTGATTGTAATGGACACTCTAAAATGTGTCATCCGGAAACTGGTGTTTGCTACGTAAGAAATTTTTTTATGAACATAAATTTTTTTATTGAATTTTATAAATATCTTTAATGAAATATTGTTAATATAACAGGATTGCGCTGACAATACAGCTGGACCGAATTGTGAATTCTGTAAGGAAGGTTACGAAAAGGATCAAAACAATAACTGCGTGTATGGTCGCACACCTCCGCCGTCTTGCAAGTTAGTATTGATTTTTTATTAAGCATTAAATTCAATTCGTTGAAATATATCGCCTACAGGAGCTTAGGGTAGATTGTAACCAAATTGTTAAGAAAACCGAGTGTCTTCCGTCCATAGTAAACTCCTGCCAAATCTGCTTCGCAGAGTGTCTGCAGTACAGGGGAAACTCGATGTTGAACTACTATGATCCCTATTAACGCCCGTCTTGCTATCCGATACAGAATCAAATAATATAATAAATTTTTGTTTTTTATTATACTAATTATATTGAACATAACGATAAGAAAATTTCAACTGTTCACACATGTGACTAATTGTAGCTGTGATCCGCGCGGCGAGGCCTCACCGTGCACGTCCGTTGGACAGTGTAATTGCAAACAAAATGTAGAAGGGCAAAGTTGTGACCGCTGTCGTCCGGGAACTTTTGGACTGTCTGAAAGCAATCCATTGGGATGTCATTCCTGTTATTGTTCTGGAGTCACAAATGATTGTCACGAAGTAAGCAATGCCTTAATAAAATATAATATGATAAAAGTAGCGCTCGAAATCTTTTAAGAAAAATAATATTTTCAGTTAATTTAAAGTTATCTACAAAGTAATAAATAATTCTAATAAAACCTTTTTAATTTTGAAGGCCACCTATTATTCAAGAATTCCGTTGGCAGCACCCATTTTCGGTGATGATTACGGTGGTTACAGTCTAATGGACCTGAACGCTGAACAAGTTATAAACGATCAATTCGTACCATCACCTAAACAGAGCGAGCTTATGTATATGTTCTCCTTGCCACCATTTGAAGAATTATACTGGTCGTTACCAGTCTTTCCAGGTATATAATCACAAACTTTTTTTTTATTATAGATCAATAATAAAAAAGTTCTTTGTTAACGTAATATGCCACGTATGTTTTAATATTTTTTTTTGTTTCGCTAGGCAATCGTGTTCTTTCATACGGCGGTAAATTATCACTGACACAGAAATTCGATTCTGGTGGCTATCCCGATGAGTCTTCTCCTGGAGTAGATGTCGTGCTCATTGGTGATGGGCTTTCTATTTATTGGAGTAACCCTACACCAATTCGAGCTGGTGAAGCTTTCGTAAGTTATATCGCATAAATCGTATATATACAATCCAATATATCATTTTAATATTTATAGTAAACAAATTAAAATATGGCTTACATTGTTAATTTGTATTTATTTTTAAAATAACAGAGTTACCAAGTACTTTTGCAAGAGCCCAACTGGTACATCCTCAACAGTCCTAATGCAGTAAGCCGAGAAGAATTCATGTCAGTACTGAAAAACTTGAAACGAGTGTTAGTTCGCGCAACACTCTCAAGAAAAGCAATCTCCACTGCAATTGCTGATGTATCAATGGATACAGCTGTTGAAAGTTATGACCCAGCCTTCCCTGTTGCTAACGGGGTTGAGGTACGAATTTTTCATTTTCTATTTCTTTGTTACATTATTTTAACATGTAATTTTAACATGTCATTATTTTAATACTCATAAAAATATTTACAATTGTCAATAACCTTTACATTATCATGCCAAAATGTAACTTAATTTTGCGTTTTAGGTGTGTATGTGCCCTGAAGGCTATTCAGGCACAAGCTGTGAGGACTGCGTCACCGGTTACTATAAAGATCAGTCAGGTTTTTGCAGACAGTGTAACTGCAATGGTCACGACTGTCAACTTGGAAGCTTCGGCAATGTTGTTTGTAACTGTCGTCCACCGTACACAGGACCTGATTGCTCTACTGTTGGTAAGTTGTTGTTATTTTACGACATTAAATTAAAATTTATCGTTAAAAATAAAGTATATATAAGTTGTAATAATTTCGAAATTAATTTTGTATAAAAAATACCATTAGGCTTAATAATGGAACTACATCCCACAATACACGACAACCACCCAACTGCAAATGTAGTCCGAGTTACATTTACGTGCAAGTATCGAGCTCCAGAGCCTTTGAGTATTAAATTTTACGTGGATGGAAATGAAGTATTACCCTCGAAACCGTATAATCAATCAGTGCATCATTCGGATGGGTGGCGTGGAGAAAATCAGTGGCACACCCTATGGAATAAGACATATCAGGACAAAATTTATGAATGTCACACAATTACAGCACATGGATTCACTTTAGGGGTTTTGTCTAGTAGACATTACCAGAAAAAGGTAGCTTTCACCAAAGAATTAGCATCATTGTGTCCACTTCCGTGTTTCGGCTAAATGTCATGCTTAAAAATTATCATCTTTTTGTGGCCGATGTTTGAAGAAAGAGAAGATCTATTTATTGGGAGAAAGCTACTGCGTTTATGTTTTTGTGCTGTTTACACTAAATGTTATCTAACTCAATATTTGTTTCACTTTCATAATATAGTGTGTGCCAATGTTGAGGCCTATGAAAATGTGTATCGTCTTAGCTATATCGTTATATATATACACTATAATTACTTGATATCTTAAATTTTGAAAGTGTCATTTTAAATTCATCGTTCTTATTAGGTGGCGATTCAATGGATACCACAACGATGCGACCGGAGCCACGTCCACGTAGCACTGTCCGAGTAAAGATTGTGAGCCCTACCATCAAAATACAGAAAGTGGGTAGCACTGTGAACTTCACCTGTGAAGCCCAGAGCAGAATGACCCCGAGACGATTACCTGTGAATTGGTACAAGGTTGACGGCAATTTACCTCAAGGCAGGAGCATAGTAGATGAGAGGAGAGGTTTGCTTCTAATTACAAATCTGCAAGTGTCAGACAGCGGAAAGTACATTTGTGAGACCACGGATGGAATGTCTACAGAACAAGCTATCGCTACTCTAAAAGTACCAGGTAAATGTTTCGCTAAGCAAATTCAAAAACGGACGCGTTGACTAATAATAAAAATTTAAAAAAGTAATAATAATAGTAAGTAATAATAGGGGACCGTCGTGGCGCAGATCCTCGACGGTTACTGGGTTCGATTTCCAATCGGGGAAGATGAATGTTTCTATTTCCACTGCCACTGAACACTCAATGCCTCTAAAAGGAGGAAAGTGGGTACGGAGAAAGCAGGGACTAAGCAAAGGAGTGTCTTTACGCTAGGTTCCTATGGTTCCTGCAGTTCTCTTTGCCTTCCCTGCCATGTGCGAGCTAAAACCTTAGAGCTAAAAAAAAGTAATAGTTATAGTACTGTCAGTAATAATATTTACACTTCACGCTTATATGCCGAAAATGGAATATAACTATTTGGTCAAGAAATTGTCAGACACTGTCGTATTTCTCTTTGTTCTTTCTTTAAATATCTACAAAACATGGGAGGTGCGTGAAGATAAAATATTGGTAATTATAGTAGGATCAGAAAGATATTTATTAAGCATACTAATTAATGATCATAACACTGAGTTTTTGCTTACATTGGAATAGTTGTACCGGATTGGGTACTTTATGCAAAAGGTAAGTATTAAAATCTATTTAAGATAATAAATACGTTTTAAAAGTTTGTATGATATAACGAATAGATAAGTTTATAGAAATAATTGTATTCATATTTCAGTCAACGAAATGACCATACCCACCGTGTCAATAAGCCCATCAGTGAAGGAATACTATGAAGGAGACAGAATTGAATTGATGTGCACAACGACAGGAAATCCTGCACCTAGAATAACTTGGCAGAGAGCCTCAAATAGACCCTTGCCACTGTCCTCAGTAGCTTATGACGCCCTCCTTATTATTGACAACGCGAACGTTGATGATTCTGGTGAATATAGGTGAGGAAAACTTTCTTATGTTACTAAGAAAAATAACTTTGAATACTGTGTAAGTGAAAAAATTATAATTTTGATCAAATGTTAACTTTCAGATGTATAGCATCTAATGTAGCAGGTTCGACAGATCGTACAGCCATCGTAAACGTTCGCCACAAACCATCCAAACAACCGAGGCAAAGACTGACAGTATCTTCTTCGTCACCTACTATCAATGAAGGACAGAGTCTACGGGTTGTCTGTACTGGAACAACTAGTGTGCCAGCTGGGTCTATTGACTGGGTCAGGTAAAACTACATGATTTAAGTTACAAAATTGCAACTCCCCACGCATTGAATTATTTGTATTTTACTTAGCACTAGAAAATTTTAATTCTTTTATATTTCAGAGGTGACGGTACACAATTTTTATCAAATGTTCGGTCTGAAAACGGAGTACTTTACATCGAACAAGCAGTTCCCGAAAATCAAGGTGTATACATGTGTCAAGCACCACCGATATATGACGTGGGGCCGGAAATGACCGTCTTGACGATTATTTCTATTAACACTCCATCTCCAGATGAAATGAGTAACATAACTCTTTCTACTGAACATTTGAAAATCCCTACTGGGGGAAGTGGCACCGTTGATTGCAATCCACAGGGATATCCATTACCGCTAATTAAATGGACAAAGGTACATATGATTTTTTTATTCATTTTTCAATTTACTTTTACAATACAATTTTTAGTATTTGGAAAAATTTTTGAAAAGTTTCGATTTCTTGTTCTAAATTCATACGTTATTATTCTATACACTTTTATTTACAGTCACAAGCATCATTTGGACCAGACACAAGTCAACGAGAGAACACGTTAGTCATCAACAATGCCCAAGAGAGCGATAGCGGATACTACATGTGTGAAGGTAGCGTGGATGGCAGGCCGGTCGTCAACAGATACGTCTTTGTTGAAATTGAACGTGAGTTACTAATAATAATATATTTTATAACAGAAAACAAGCCGAATAATCCAAAATCATCTTAACGTAAACCGCGTACTTTAGTATCCAATTATATGCATAGGTATATAAATGTAGTTCGCTCTGTAATTTTATTAATTCTTTGCAAATTATAACAATCCTCTTTTATATTTGTTTATTTGGATTTTTATTGCTCAATATATGTGACGATTGCATAGAGGAGGAGGAGTAAAAGAGGTATTTATGTGAAATATTCAGTATTTTTTAGATTTTGTATAAAGGTTAAACAAAATTTCAAATCAAAACTTACAATATATATTCAAACTGAATTACATTTCCAGGTCGCGAAGTAGCTCGCGTCCAGATTTACCCCAAAGGCGAGAATTGGGTGACACTTGGTACACAATATGAGCTCCACTGTTACGTTGACGGTGGATTTCCTCTGCCTGCTGTGACGTGGGACAGAAATGGCGGCAGACCGTTCTCATCACACGTTCAAATACTACAAAATAACAAATTAAGGTAAATTACAACTATACATACTACAATTAATTAATAAGTAGTGGGTTACTCGCACACATGCGCGTCGTTTCGTTAGCTTAACATTTTTAGAAAACTAAATTTTTAATAGTGACAAAAAGCGCGTATAAATATTTTTTAAGCAAATCCAATTTGTTAACGTGTACAATTTATTTAATTCATTATCAATTAAAATGTCCAAGTATTTACATCGGTTTTAATTTTCACCAATCCGACATTTCGAGGTCTTTAAAATCGTGCCAAAAGTAAATTTCTAGATCAAAACTCATCTAAGTATTCACTACTAACAGGCCTACTCAAATAATTAATTAATAAAGTCATCTAACAATATGTGAATGTGTGTAAATCGCAGAATTACGTTATATAGTAGGTATAAAAGTTTACGAACTCGATCTAGCTAACTGAGGCAGGCAAGAATGTTAGTGGATAAATATAAGCAGAACGGTATAATGGTATCCAATGTAACATTTTCAGCTTCCAAACTGTGGAGGTGAATGATGAGGGTGAATACACATGTACGGCAACTAACGAAGCGGGCTCAGTGAGTGCCAGTGCAACTATTAAAGTTATGTCTCCACCGGTAATCACGATATCACCCAGTCAGTACTTACAAGTTATACGTGGGGACCGCGTGCAAGTCATATGTCGTGCCGAAGGTTATCCTGAACCAGAAGTTTCTATTAAATGTAAGTTCCATGTTTTTGTTACATTTAGCAAAAATATCCTACTATTATGCTATTTATACTACTAATATACTAATGTTACTATAGTGTTCTTAAAATGGATTTTTGGCAATTAAAGGAAAATCTAAAGGGATTTAGCATCCTTTGAATTTTTGGAAAAATCTTTTAAGAACCTATGCCCACAGTAGTTTTGACTGTGGGTTTTTAATTTGTAGTCAGTAATATAACGCATTTTTCAGCGAGCACCGATCTTCACTTACGCGTGCCGCCGGCTCCTCGATCAGCTACACTGACTATACCAAGCGCTAGTGAAGATGGCGACTATACTTGTACTGCGACTTCCTCTGCCGGCACTAGTGAAGAGCAGTTCGCCATTCGTGTGGAACGAGGTGATGGTGCTTTCACGGGTATTTATTTTTTTCGTTTTATTTTTGTTTATGACCAACTTTATTTACGATTTGTTATTATTTTTTATACAGACACATATGAGCCTCACGTGAATATTACCGCACAAATACATAAATTTGGCAATAATAAAATGTACAGAAGTTATTGCTGTTTTTTTTTTTTTTTTTTTTAGCTTCACGCTTTATCCCGCACATGGCAGGGTAGGCAGAGGGAACTGCAGGAACCATAAGAACCTAGTGTTAAGACACTCCGTTACTTAGTCCCTGCTTACTCCGTCCCCACTTTCCGCCGTTTTCGAGGCATTGCGTGTTGAGTGGCGGAACTCAACGCCGCGCTTTTGCCTTAGATATCAGAGCGAAGAAAATGGAAATAGAAAAATCCATCTTCTCCGACTGGGGATCGAACCCAGTAATCGTCGCGTTACAGGCAGACTTTGCGCCTCGCCGCCACGACTGTTTGTTTCTAAGGATACTATTACTAATTCATATTAATATTTCATTTCATATAAAGTAAGACGCCCGCATAGTTAAGTTTGTCAATTTTCGATTAACAAAGTAAAATTATATTTTCCATTGGCCTGACAAAATTGGTACGGAACACTCAGTGTGCAATTCCTACTTACAATTTACCTCACTTTTTATATTATTAATATTTTACTCTAAATTTAATATATTTATAAACTATTGCTATTATATATAACAGATGGTGATGGTGATGACGGCTATGGTGAAACTCAACCAGAACATCCAAGTAGCATGCTTGCCATCGAAGGACAAGAAAGTCGAATTACGTAAGATTTTTTTTAAGCTACTTACTAATATATAAAAAAGCTTTTCATACCAAATTTATCTTTTTAGGTAACAGTAAGTGTTTTACTAGTTAATTTATCAGCAACATGTAATATGACATAAATTATTTGAGCTATACCTATAACACCTCCCTAAATATTCATATACCTATAAATTAAATTATCAATCAATGGAATTTGTATGTAATAAATGTTACAGTTGCAACGCGTCTGAAGAATTCGAAGTGAGGTGGAATCGCGGTCGCGACGAGAGATTACAAAGAAACGCTGTACAAATCGGCAACGAGCTTATTATCTATAACGTAAGGACTCTGATGATGTACTTGTAGATGATGTGTCTTAAAAGTCATATAACTAAATATTTTATAAATATTTTTATTATTACAGACTTCCAAGAGCGATTCCGGCATATACGAATGCACCCTAGTGAACCTTCAAACCAGAGAGGTGCAGCAATCAGCACAGACTATGTTGGAAGTATTGGCACCTCCGCGCATCACCCTACGTCCGCAAACACAAACGGTACGGCCGGGGCAATCACCGACGGTTGAATGCATTGTGGAAGGCGATGATATAATAAGCGTTTCTTGGAGGCCTATTAATACATTCTCCAGGTAAATTCTTAAGATAATATTTTAATTGTGATTTATATTTTTAGATATTTCATAAAAACACTTTCGATAACGACATACTACTTTTCGTGAACGATACGTCTGTCGTAATAATTTAAATGGACGTAGTTTGTCAAACATTTACAAAATAATATAAAACATGTTTTATTTCAGCCGCGTTGAGAGTCGAGGCCCAATTTTAGTATTCCGTCAGATTGAAGTGGAGGATGCTGGAAAGTACGAATGTTTTGCAATGAATAGAGTGGCAAATGCGACTGCCGCAGCTGAAGTTATAGTAAACGGTAAGATTTTTATATGCACCTAAATATATCATAAGATGCTTGATCATGTAAGATATATATTCACAAAAAGAAGCACTTAGAATGTAAGATGTTAAAAGCACATATAAGTTTAACGAAAGCTTCGTTTCACTGTACATTACACACTTATCTTGTGCACTATGTTTTGCCCAGCTGGGTGAGCGCAACATGGAAAAATTTCATTCTTCCGAGGTACAGCTGCATGTTGCTAACAGACGGAATGTTTAACTATTTGTAAGGTAAATATTGCATGTCATTCATAGAAGATACGGATCGCGTCTCGGAGTCTAACGATAACCAGCAATGGGCCCACGCCGGATCAGAGGTCCATCTCAGCTGTAACGCCACCTTGCCGAGACAAAGAATTACCTGGACGAAGAATGGAAGGCAACTTCCGAGATCCGTGAGCAGAAAGCAAGATGGCTCTCTGTTCATCCGCCTTGCGCAGAAAACTGACAGCGGCCGCTATGTCTGCATCATTACTGATCCCTACGGACAACAGACTAGCAATTACATCGATCTCCACATAGAGGGTCAGTGGGTCGGATGATACACAATCCCCCTTTGCTTAGAAGCTACAATTTTTAACTTAAGCATGCTTAGCAGGTGTTGGTGTTCTTGATCTCTTCAATCTTTTTCCTCTCTTTATAAAACCTAATTAATCTTTTATGTTTAGATAAATTATATTAACTGAAAATTGATAGTTAAATTATTAAATGAAGGTTTTAAATGCTTGGATACTGAGTTCAGCTGTCACGACGGTGAGAGTTGTATTGCTGAAGACTTAATATGTGATGGCGCCCATGATTGTTTTGACGGAAGTGACGAAATCAATTGTATTACCCAATCTGACGAAAATAGTATTCCATCCGGTAATTTGATAAGGGTGTAGTTTATGTGATGTAAATGTGGTGTCTTTGGAATAAGTTAATGTCATTGTTCTTATATAGCACCTAAATATTCACTGTTGGTGCATAAAGTATTTGTGTATTCTGACATCTACTTATTAAAAATAACTTAAAAATAAATTTTCATTTATATTATACTTTACTAAGCAAAATTTTATAAAAAATACAAATATTTTTAACCTTCATTACAGGTAGTTTCATAGTATTTGTTAAAAAAATATTATATATACTGTAGATAGTTTTTAAAATGTGATAATTACTAGTACCTACGAGAATACGAAAGTATATTGTCTCATAAATATTTTTGTTAACTGGGAACTGGGAATTTATAGGAGGGTCCATTATGATGCAGTTCATCATGCTACACTATATTGGAATGTGCTAAATATATTAGACGCTCAAACTTCTGTAGTTTTTTGCTAATTTAATTGTGCTTAACGGGTGTATGGTGCTTATAAACTTATAAGTCGATGAACTACAAGTGTTTTTTTTATTTTACATAAGGTATAAAATGCTTGGATACCGAATTCTCCTGTCACGACGGCAATGATTGTATAGATAAGCAATATTTATGCGATGGCATAGGCGACTGTGCGGACGAAAGCGACGAGGTCGATTGTATTATGCAATCGGATGCAAATAAAATCATACCCGGTAATTAAGCACGGGGTTACGGGACAGTGTGACGTCATTGTGTTGTCAAATGGCTACTTGTTGATATATTTATTTATATGTATAATATACAATTGTATATAATGTATAAGGATGGACCTATAAACGTGCAAGGTTTAAATGTTATTGTTTTGCTAATTAGTGATTAGGTAACATGGAATTTTCGGATATATAATTCTTTATGTGTTATAATTTGGTTATGATTTGATTTTCAAACTTTATCAGTTTACTAACACAGGAATAAAGTTGGCGCAGTACACTTTTGTTCGGAACAATTTTGCGTGTGTCCGTTTGATTCAAAATCTTTATTTGTGAGGTTGTTGGTATTTGGCATATATGTACTTAGATTAACAAATAGTATTTATGATTATTTTTAACAGGGTAATAGTAATATAACTTGAGCAAACCTTACTCCAAATCCTTATTGTTGTTAACGCCCTTATCAAACTAACATTAGCTATTGCATGTTGATATATGTACTATTGTATTTATAGGTAGTTATTTAGATGCATTTGCATTGGTGGTAAAATTGTATTGTTTACGTTTTTGTGACCTTAACAATGAATATTAATAAGAATTCTCACATTATTTATTATTTTAGGTGCTCGTGACTCTTTATCCTTGGTAGAGATAGACCAACCTCGTAGAGCGTACAGAGTCGGAGAAAAAGTAGAAGTTCTATGTAGGGCTATGTCCAAAGATGTCAGAGTTTCTTGGGAACGATATGGAACAAACCAATATGTAGCATACCGGGTAGGTTCTTAACTGACCTCATTCGCTTATTATAATAAGTAATTCTGAAATTGGGTTGATAAAATTGGAAAAATACCTGGTATATGTTTAGAATGGTGGTGTGTTATTTTGTGGGATTGTATATGACTATATATTTAATATTTCAAATTTGGTTCAAAATTGTTTTCAAATTTAATATTTCAAACAGGTGTACGGGGACGGTGCACTATTACAAATAACAGAAGTGCAGTCCTCTGACGCTGACGTTTATAGATGTACTGGATATGATGGATTTGGACGCAGTTCATATGACGATTTTGTCCTCGAAGTGATACCTGGTATAGTTATTATTATATATTTTAAAATGGATCCTTTATATTAAATTATACTATATTGATAAACGAAGCTAACCTGGTGGTGGGGCAATGGTTAGATTCCTATTGAAAGATTTTTTCATTCCTCTAAAGAATAATTATTTCCTGTTATAGGGGTAAATGAACCTTCGTATCCAAGAAGTGATAGAAATACAACTTACACTGCTCGACTAGGAGAAACGGTAGATCTCCCTTGCATACATAATTTGGGCAGCGATGCAACAATTGAATGGAGACGTGAAAACGCACAACTTCTTCCTGGTTTTAGACAAAACGAGGTGAGAATTTTAAGACAAACGTGTCTTTATTACTTAATGTTTAATTTAAATGTATCTTTGTGACGGTGTTCCTTGTATACTACTCTGAGTTGGAGCATGACAGTAAAAATTTCGAGCTATCGTAACCTTCTAAATTATTAAAACTATTTGATTAGTATTTTCAAAATTTTCTTGGTTTAAAAGGTTTGTGGGTTCAATTCCCACTCGGGGCAGATGGGTTTTTCTATTTTCATTTTGTTCGCTCTGAGAACTAGGCAAAGCGCGGCGTTGAGTTCCGCCACTCAACACGCAATGCCTGGCAAATTGAAACATAATAATTTGTAATAGTCTAGTAAAATGTGTTAAATATCGTTTCATAACGTATCACTTTTTTTATTTCTTTATATCTAATTATTCAATCATATTATATATAGATAATTCTATTTTTTTGCTTTAGATCGATTTCCTTGTAATTTAAAATACTAACTACTGTATGTAATTGTGAAAACTAATTTTGTATTATTGTTTATATTTTTGGTTTAATTTATGGAAAGAAAACGATACTATGGAAAGCTTTTATGTCGGTATATATTTACATATATAGGTAACATATTTAAAGTCATTGTTTACTTTATAGCGCGATCTACACTTAGAGAGTGTGTCTGAAGCGGATGCGGGAACCTATATATGCTACGTTTCTGATGATCGGGCAAGAGTCGAGACACGTGCTACTTTAAG
Organism: Dione vanillae; assembly: GCA_037178615.1. NCBI lineage: Eukaryota > Metazoa > Arthropoda > Insecta > Lepidoptera > Nymphalidae > Dione > Dione vanillae. The sequence goes on along the minus strand of JAZFAU010000009.1, from coordinate 2,870,252 downwards.
AGTGTCAGGAATAGTTCCAATGTTTAACGGTGACGGCTGGCTGACACTGCCAAAACTAAAGGATGCTTATACACGTTTTGATATCGAAATATCTTTCAAGCCTTCTGGTAAGAATTGATACTTTGATTTGTATATAAATGTGCCTAATTATATATTACCTTTAAAATAATAAGGAAAATGATTTTTTATTTTTTTTTAATAATTTTACAAGTTCATTTAAATGATTGGTATTTAAACTGTATACACCTACATGTGCATGTACATAAAAAATTGGTTGTTTATATTTTTCAGATTCCAATGGAATTCTTCTATACAGTAGCCAGAATGACGATGGATCTGGAGACTATCTCATACTGCAGCTAATAGATGGCGTACCAGAATTTACTCTTAAATTCGACACTTCAGCGCCGCTAATTGTAACGGGAGATCGGCCATTACAACTGAACGCCTGGCATACAATACGTTTAAGTAGAAGCGGCTCTAAAAGTAAACAAATTATTTAATATTATCAGCTAAATTGCTATAAGCTATAATTACACCGATAGTATTTATTCAACATATTCATACTTCCAAAGTCATTGAAAATTTTATGGATATATTTTATGTGCCGTAATAATGATTAAATTCATTACTTAAAGACTTTGGAAAGGCTCCACTATAGACACTTGATTCTTAACCTCGATCTTATTTTCATTATCACGATTTTTTGTGTAACTTAGTATTATACAACGTCAATAAAACTACAGTTTTTATAAGCAAGTGAATAAATTATATATATTTTAATTACAGTAACAATGGACGTGGATAACACAGGACCGTTTGTTGCCGAGTCGTCTAATGCGTATGCCGTATTAGAATTAGGTTCCAATCTGTATGTCGGCGGTGCACCAACTCAACGCCCTCCTGAACTCGACTACGCCTCTGGGTAAGGTTTAATTATAATTGACAGGATATTGAATAATGATAATATGTTTACCTTTCCTGGCTATTTCATAGGTTAAAGTAAAACCAACACCTTGTTGGTTAACTTATCGAAGAGCTAAAATTTTTCAGATTGTTATATTTTATATGAGTCCATACATTTTTAATTATAAATATATGATTACATGCATTTTTCTAGATTTGTCGGCTGTGTCAGTATGCTCATTTTGGGTAAAGAAGAGAAGAAGATTATGTCAGAAAGCATAGACAGATACAATGTGCATGAATGTGACTCTTGTACGGCAAACCTTTGTCAGAATGATGGAATTTGTCAGGTAATATTATATAAATATAAGCAATAATCATATGGAATATGTTACGATAATTATTATCATACCACAAATTCTACCACATTTTTAATATTTTTGTAGCAATATGTTTTTTTATTACAGTTATTTATTTATTGTAAATATTATAATGGAAATAATTTGAGTCGTTCATTTATAGGAGGCGCGTAACGAGCGAGGTTACATGTGTCTATGTCCGAAGGGATACGCAGGATTGAATTGCGACCGTCTGGGCGAGTCATGCAAGCCTGGCCTTTGTGGTCTAGGAAAGTGTACTGATACTGCTGATGGATATAAATGTACCTGCCCAATAACCTACATAGGCAAAAAGTAAGTTTAATAATAATACTCCCTCTCTCTCTCTTATAATAATTTAAAATTAGCTATTGGAGTTTAGTCACGAGTATATTAATATATTAAACTCAAAATTTATTTTCTTATGACAACATGTAACTTATATAAGATATTATATTTCAGTATGACAGTAATGTCATTTCATGTAAACATCTTAGTCTGAACATAATGTCTCTCTCAACATAATCTCTGACCAGTTTAAAAATAGTTATTTTATTACACATAAAATAATATAAATCAAGAGCTTTTGAATGTTCTTTAAAGATTTTGCACTTTCTATCACTACCATAGACAAGATGCTGTGTAATACCAGAATCGAGTATGCACTGCAAGGAAGCTTTAGCTACTATGTATCTATAACTAAGTAAAGCTAGTATGATGATCGTACATCACGTCATTTATAGTTACTTAAAAATTACCCTATATTACAAAATATTGTCAGTAAGTTATTTGAAATCCTATTATTATTATATATTAAAAAATATGCTGTCATTTTGAACTCTTTAGGAACTTAGTTAGACCGCTGTCGTAAAAAGCCAATTTGAAGAGAAATAGTAATACGTTTCTTTGCTGCATAAAGAAATATCCAGATAAATATACATACATTTACATACTTTTTCTCAGTGTTGTGTTCAAAATTTGTGGTAATCAGCGCCATCTATGCGCAAGCTAGGTATTTCTATGAACTCAGCGACATCTAGTTTAAATAATATATTTGCAACTGGTTGTGAGTTAAAAAAGAAGTTAATTTTTTTATTTGATATATATATTTTTTGATAATAACGAAACAGATAAACCAACACAGTATTACATGACTCAATATGTATTATTGTAAATGTATTTTTGTTATGAAGACATAGATGGCGTTGCTTTCTCTATAAATATTGCAACTTGTACGTTATATCTCGCATAAATTTTCAATTAACCACAAACTCCAGCACTCATTAGACAATATATTCTTAAATAAAGAATTTTAATTAATATTAACGAGGAATTCCTCGAGAATTGGCCATTAAATATACTGTAATATAAGAAGAGAGTGCAACGAAAAGTGTTTGTTACGTTATCTTATACATACAACAATAAAATGTAAAAAAAGTCGGTGACACAATTGTAACTAATTATTGTCTTCAAATTTATGTAATATTAATAATTTACTAGAGTTCAGATAAATTTTATTCCAAACAAATCAATCAAAATTGGGAATCTGATTAAAATTAATCTCTACATTTTCTTTATGTTTTAAATAACTAATATATATATATATATATATATATATATATATATATATATATATATATATATATATATATATATATATATATATATATATATATATATATATATATATATATATATATATATATATATATATATATATATATATATATATATATATATATATATATATATATATAAAATATAAAGTTGTATAATATATAGTATCTCATTCATCATTTTTTGATCATCCGTTAAACTGTATTAGAGAGCCTAATCTCTAACAATAGCTTATGCATTACCGATTCGTGCGTTCACATCAGTAAATAGGGAATATTAGTGTATGCTATTTTTAGTGTACTTGTAGTGTAAATATGTTCGTTTTAAAGCCATCCATTCATTTCATTCCATCCTACACACACGAAATAGGTAATTTTCCGTACTGGCTTTCCCATCCCTTTTTAGCCCCCTGGTAAGATTCAGAAAATGTAAAAATATTTTTTTGTGTCACTCCCTCTCTTTTCAGAGGAGAATCAAAATTGAAAACTTTTCTATATCGTATCGTATCGTGTCGAGTATTATTTTGCTGAGCTATTTAATACTTAATTCCCAGATGTAAAATTTATATTTGCATTTTCTATATATAAAAAATGTTAAGATTTTTAGTATATTTTAAAATAATATTGTAAAAGTCGTACTATTTTTTTTTGCACAGAGAGTGTGGGTTCAAAAGCCCATTAACAAATGTCCAGTTACATACAAGTTATGTTCCGAAATCCGTTCGCCTCGTCTCATATTACGCACTCATTTGGCTTTACGTATGTGGCGCTTTTTATCAGTATCATGAAATGCTATTTACTTAGTCTATTACTGATACTGACTGTATGTATTCGTTGATTTAATTTGAAAATGCTGAAATATATACGTGCAAAGGATTATTAATAAATATACTATAACGTATTAACGAATTTAAAAAACAATATCTACAGGTATCATAATTAAAATAATATTTTCACGAGACTTTTCTTGAAAGAGAGGGAGAGAGAGTGTCATATTTTATTTCTTTAAGCTAATGTTGTTATTATTTTCTTTCTATATATTCTATTTAGATAATAAAAATTTATGAATATTATTTTTCATATGTGTAGTGACAATATAGCGTGTGTCTGTAAACACCCTGTATTCGGTAATCGGTACACACTAGAAAAATGGATTTTCAATTCCCACTTTATTAAGACAAAAGGCTTTGTTTAACATGATTTTTAAAGTATTAACTTATTAACGTGTAAAGCTCACCTAATGATAATAAATATTTATATTTTCACAGTTGCAACGTGAAACAGAACATAGACTACCCCGCGTTCACTGGAAGCGCCTACCTGGCTATCAAATCGCCGAATACGTCTCGTGTGTTACGCATGTCCTTGGTGATAAGGCCAATGTCACCAATAAGTGATGGTATTATCATATACTGCGCCCAGTCAGATCGTGGATACGGAGGGTTCGCTTCCTTGGCCGTCCACAACAGACGACTTGAATTCCGTTTCGATCTTGGAGATGGTAATGTATCTAACTAAAAAACACAATTTCATTAATAAATGAAAATTAAAATAATATCTAATTAATTATTTATACTAGAACATTCTAACATTATTATTAAATATTTGTTTTATAAACAGGCAATCCTCCCATCATACTAATCAGCAATAAGACTCTTGTCTCCAACGAGTGGACTTCAATTAAAATAGCTCGCATTGGCGCCGATGTTTCTTTGCAAATAGATTCTGACAGATACGAAGCCAAATTGGCCTCAGCTAAGGTAACGTCTAAAACAATATAAATAATTATTTCTTATATAAAACTCCTATCAAGCGTAAAATGCCAGAGCATATAAATTGTATTAGTTAAAAATATATAAATATTTAATTAAACATATCATTTGTTAGGACCTCAAATTTGAGACAGCAATGTTCGTCGGCGGAGTAGACGACTCCATCATATTGAACAACAACACGGGTGTTACCGGCGGATTCAGCGGATGTATTAAGGATGTAAGATATTATTAATATTATAATATAAATATTTTGACAAAATTTTGGCAAACGTATAAGTTATATTTATACAAACAAAGGAATAAATCTATAAATTGTTATTCTATAGATATATTCCAGACTATTACAAATGTATACAGTGTTTCATTTCATACAAATTAAGTGCGAGTTCTCGGTTGTCACTTACATTTGAACAAGTTATACAGCGCGGCTTAAGTTCTGTCATTTCCGCCAAAGTTCAAAGTGTTATATGAAACGCTATATTGCATTACTTTTGCATTAAAAGTTATATATTTTAATAATACTTTTATGTGTAGGTGACTCTTCAACAAGGCACATTAAATCTGATTAACGCATCGATCCAGTCAGCGAACGTTCAGGAATGCCAGTATATTCGGGGTGATATTCCACAGGCAAGTTTATATCATGCAATTTACTTACCCAAATAAACCTACTAGCTTGCAAATATACACACTTGTTATTGTATATACATATTTGTGTACCTGTTTAGATTTTGTATTAGTTGCCCAATACAGTTATGATTGATAGTTTATTTTCTTTAGATTTTACAAAAAATATGGGAACATTTCACTACATTACTTACCATTGTGTACTTGTAGCATTATTTTAAATATACATTATATTACAGTCAACGGTTTGTGCCTACTGTCAAAACGGCGGCAACTGTACTTCCCCTGATATGACAAGCTGTAACTGCCCTCCTGGTTACATGGGAATCTATTGTGAGGAGCGAATTCCTCCTCCACCTATGCGAAGACCCTACGGGGACCCCTGCGCACTCCAACCTTGTAGGAACGGAGGCACTTGCAAGAAAGATTTCAGCGTTAAGATGAATTACACGTGCGATTGCCCTCTAGGACATGCCGGAGCTAATTGTCAAATGCGTAAGTAATCTTACAAAATTTAAGCTTATCATAGTACTTTTCTGATTGAATGAAGTTAGTGGACATAGTAGTCTAGTAATTTTAAATAAAGAAAATGAGAGATCACTTTGCAGTGATCATTAAATTATAATATATCTATTTCCAGCTTTGGAACTGTATAACAGCGTTGGTTTCGTCGGCAACGGATATCTAGAGCTACCAGCAGAGTATTTGCGGTACGACCAATTGGAACGATCTCCAGAAGTAATAGCCTTGGCATTCCACACTACGAGCGATGGAGTTCTTCTATACCAAAAGGAAGCTGAGCTTTCATATGGTGGAGACTTTTTACTGATAAGAGGTAAGTAAATAAATAATTTAGAAGTCAAATAAGAATAATTAAGTAATATTGTTAGTTATTTTGTTTAAATTATGTCTTTTGGTACGAATAATTTTAATGATTGAATAATTTTAAGTTTAAATAAACAACAATTAATTCAATATTTTAATTCATAGTTGAGAGAGGCGTAGTAGTGTTGGAATGGGACTTCGGTAGCGGTCGTAATACAATTTCTGTGGATGAAATTCCCGTCGATGATGGTGAACGGCATCAGGTAATAAAATTTAAAAGTATAAAATGAGGTTGAATTTTTTTTTTCCATTCCTTGTTTTCCATTATTTTGTATTATCATTATTCAAATTGACTTAAATTTTACATTTAAAGTACAAAAAGCACCCCTATGCCAATTTAAGTGATGACATATTAATCAAATTATTACTATATTTTATTTCGGATTGTGATGTTTTAATATAATAGAATTGTAACACACGAGAATAAAAGTCTATACTGTTTATAACACGACACTTAACACTTTAGTTGTTTATTCATTTTATTCAATTTCACTTAGAATAAAATATTTTCCGAACACGATAGTAATCGCTACGGTTTCTGGGTTCGATTCCCACTCGGAGGAGATGAATTTTTTATTTCCATTTTCTTCGCTCTGGCAACTAGGCAAAGCGCGGCGTTGAGTTCCGTCACTCAACACGCAATGCCTCGTAAAAGGCGGAAAGCGGAGACAGAGAAAGCAGGGACTAAAGCGACGGAGTGTCTTGACACTGATTCATATGGTTCCTGCAGTTCCCTCTGCCTACCCTGCCATGCGTGGAATAAAGCGTGAAGCTAAAAAAAATTCAAATATTTCACTGCGACTATAAGGTTCATTTGAGACGGTTCTTTTTATTATAAATGGTGGTTAGAACATTGACATAACATTTGTACTTAAGTTTTAGTATATCAAAATAGTACTGGTAAGATAAAACAAGCTAAAAGAACGTTGTTACTATTATTACAAAATTGTTTAATACGGAGCTGATTTATTATAACTTTTCACTTCTACCCGCTTCCAAGAAAAAAAAAACTGTACTTTCATCTTACTGAATTGATAATAATTAAATTGTTTTATATTATAATATATTTCTTTTACAGGTAATAGCGAAAATTTACGAAGATAGACACGTGGAGTTATCTGTTGATACGAATACGAAGACTGCTGTGACAAACGGCATATCTAATGTTATGAACGCTGATTCAAACATTTACATAGGTAAATATGATACCAAAACATAAAAATGTAAAATAAAACTAGGTGATAACAAATTCTACTTCTTTTTGTATTTTCAGGTGGTATTCCTGATTATATGAACGCCGAGTACAACTATCCAGGACTTATAGGTTGTATCGAACAAGTAGAGTTTAAAGATCCAGAGCGCGCTGTTAATTTAGGAAAAGTAGCAGTGGCTGCAAGGAATGCACAGCCTTGTAGAGAGTGAGTATTTTTTAATGTTTGTTTTATAAAAATATATAATACACAACGCGGCTAAAATTTTTGTAAAGTAACGCTTAACAGTTACTCAGGGCTGTAGCTAGAGTCGAATTTGAAGTAGGGCAGCATTGGTTACAGGTAGGGCGGAATTAAAAAAATATTATAATTGATCTGCCCTCGAAGGACGGGCCCCTAAATCGATCACCTAAAGTGATATAGGTATGCGTAGACAAATAATGTATTTTATCTTAGTTTTGGTATTTTTAAGGTAGGGCATTGATCCACAATGCCCCCCCTTAGCTACGGCCCTGCAGTTACTTGTTTTAGATGAGCCTCTTAAACAATTTAAAATTAAGTAATGACATACTAATATTAAGTAAATTAAATAGGTTTATTCAAAACAATAGTATAACGATATTTTTTTTAATATATATTTTTGTGAATATTGTAAAATTACGACATTTCAAGCGAAAATCTCGAATTAAATTTGATATTCCATTCGAATTAAATCTGATATTAACTATGTTACTGGTTACAAATAGTCTTTATAGTTATATTGTAGTTTATTGCATAGTATCAGAAAATCTAAATTAACTTAGTACCATAAACAATTGTCGATTTTCAACCGCAAATGCATGATATGGCTCCGTTCGCGGGTAGTTACTAGATACATGATAGTTAAGATTGTTCAACACTCAATATTATAAATAACATTGAATACTTTGTTGTTGCAGTTTTAAATTTAATAATACTATTAGAAATCTACTAAAAACTACTAATAATTAAATATTTCAAATACAAACACGTACGTTTGTTGTTTTGATTATTTAGAATTAGACTTAGTTACATTGAACACAATATCATAAATACAATAACACATTTAACTAGATATATATTAACAAATATGTCTATTCCATGCTGCTTGGATACCTAGTTCCATGTTTCCTGACGTTTATCCCTTTTTCGAAGAGGTCGATGTGTTCGAATCTCCTCCACCTAGATACCATGCCAACTCCCATGATAGACCCATTCCATTTATCTCTTTCACCTTAGTGCCGTCCTTTTTAAGCTTTATATTCATTTACTTCTATGGACAGATATCACAATTTCACCATTAATCAAACGGTACGTATGTTACTAACCTGCTGTGATACGAATTAAGGTCAACCAAAATTTATTTATAATATGATAGTTAAAAATAACTTTTCGTATTCTAGTTATTTCTTATGCTTGGTTATTGAAACAAGATTCAAAATTGAAATAATAATAATAATTAATAATTATATAATATTTTTTTCTATTACAGTCGACCAAACTCGTACTAAATGGAATTCAACGACAGCATATCTACATGACTTAAGGTAATTTATATCATTATTATACGAGTATACCTATGCAACATCTTGGCGTAATTAAATTTAAAAATGTCATGACAAAACAGTATAAAGCCATTTTTTTTGTGTGATTAATTTTATCTTTTGTTTCAGATAATAATTTGCTTAGTTCCATCGTCTTTAAGATTCCTTATTAGATTCTATTAAGGATAATATTATATATATCTCTACATAAATTTCAAGTTCCACGCAAAAACAAATGTCAATTGAAAATTTTAGATTATAAGTAGTTACTACATCTATTGCGATTCCGTCTCACCGGAATAACCGGAACGATGCGGCTTAGAAACTTGTTACAATATTTGGTAGAGATTTATTAAAATAATATCATATTTAGTATTAAGAGATTTCACGAGGACAATACTAGCCGAGTCTAGAACAAGGCGACTCGAATAAATAAATCTTATATACTTGCAGGCTGCTCTCCCTCTCGAGCGTTATGTATGGTGCCATAATTTGAATGTAACGTTATTATAGTATTTAAGAAAATATATAACATATATACAGATATATATTTTTTTGCGATAGATCGCTTCACCGCTTTGTTGAGTTTCTGGAGTTCGTAACGTTCGATCATGTGCCAAACCGCTGCCATCATATGTTGCTTGTTCCACTGCCAGTTATTGCTTATTATTTCTTAATTATATTTTAATTAGATAGTGCCACTCTTTTATAATAATTATATTTTAAGTGATTAGATAATATTATCCCTTACTTTTACCATGCGTTTGTACATTGTTGTAATAAAATCAACTGCGGTCGCATTTAACTTAAATATATCGCCAGTGATTTGTTTAATCCTTTTTACATATTTTATAAAATAATATGAAACTACATCCAATGTATTTGTTGGTATACGTGGCTCAGTTAATGTGGAATTAGTTTAATATTAAAGAAGGCAAGAAATACGGATAAAATCATGTGGTTTTCCCTTCATAACATCTGGTTACATAATACAAAACGCTTCACCTTAAACTGTCTACTTGTATACTGCTGCTAAGTAAACAAATGCAATTAAAATCAATAAAATTTATGTTTTGAAGTTTTATTTCTATATATTCACCTTTTAGTACCTTTTAATATTTTTATACACAGTCTTTTATACACAGTCAGTTTAGTCTTTATAGTCACAAAATAAATATAATTTCCAATAAAAGTAGTAAAGTGATTTAATGAAAGTGACGTGTGAAAGTGAATACTATTTGCGTGTTTTAAGAATTCAGTCGATAATCAACTTTACGACTATAAATATATAACATACTGATTACTATTATTAATAATAGAATAAACAAAATATAAACCATTCTCCACAATTTTCTAAGTTTGCACTATAAGCTTTAACTTATTCTCTTAATTGCGCTGATTTAGTTTTACGGATGCTTTGTGACGAATTCATTTTTCCACGTGATTTTGAGAAAATGACGTTGACAAACGGATAGACAGACATACACAATATTTCATTACTGCCTTGAAATTCAATAATAAATTAATAACGCGAATATTCACGCAAAATGTAAAAGATACACTGGAGAGTGGATATGTAAAATAAATAAATATTATACATATATACAATGAATGTACTAACGATTTAATTTAAAGCATAGTATTAATTAGCCTTTATAAACGTGGTAAAATTATAAAACAAGTAATAGAATTATCAAAAATAAAATAATGTATCTTACGATCAAAGTAAATAATTAAATTATTGTTACAAAATAAAACGCCAATTGTCTCAAAGCCGCCAAGAAATACATCTTTTTCTCTTTCAGTTTATTTTGTATAAAAGGTGGTAGATTGACAACGTTAAATAGTATTTTTGAAGTACGAGATTCATTCATTCCTATTGAATCATGACTACCTCACGCGTTACACAGTACGTATAAATATTGAGAAGTGGGAAAAATGATCCTGTGCCTAAGTATTGGTAATTCTTAAATAGTTTTTTGTTTATAGTCTTAAAATATTTTACCTTACAGGTAACTTACAGGTAAGAATGAACAGTATTGGGAACGTCTCCCTACTCTACACTACTCGAGAAAAGGGTATAAGAAGCTGAACTATCGTCGAGGTCACTCACAAAGTGAGTGTTTTCCGACTCTGATCTGCCGCTTCAAATCAAGGAGGCTTCAGGATATCGAGTTAAACGAACCTTAGACCAATAGCATTTTATGCACAGCAGTCTGTAGTCTCATTTTTCTATATAATCCAAACTAGTAAAAAAGATAAACTCCCCCGTTTGCATGAGAGCAAAGATTCTTGTATGTTTAGTATAATGGAATATTTATTCCTATTCTGAAAAGCATTTTCCCTTATATCATGAAACTGACAAAGTGGGTAAAATAACAGTCCCTCGAAAGTCATGGAAACGGACAAAAGTTTGCTTCTATTATAGCAGAAGCCTCACTGTACCGATAAAAGCAGGTGTAAATGGCAACTTGACGTTTGATACATTGATTTATTAAAATCCATATTATTCAATTAACCTCCATAGATCATTCAAATGTAAAAGCTATGTCACAAAAACGTACTGTACTAGGGTGAGTACGGCTAGACTAAGTGAGTTAACTTAAACTAATTACTGTCCAATAGGTGCGTGGGTGACACTGGATTTATATGTCCAGTACTCCAATTTAATGCGCTTATAATGTATTTTCATTTCTGAATACACGTGGAGTAAACATTTTCCAGTAAAACTATTTTTATTTTTAAGTACTTTTTTATGAAGAATTTAATATTTATCCTTGTCACAATCCTCTTCAGACAGTATTTTATATTTTTTTAAACGTCAACAGAACGCCTATTGTTCTATTTCATGTACCAGTATACAACAATAACTTTATTTCAAAATTATAACAATTTAGTTCAAATGAATATAGTAACTATCCCACAGTCGATTCATTACTTTAATTTGAGGATAATACATTACTTTTGAAGTTATAACACGGCGCGAATACGGACTTGAAATGCCCCACGTGCGGGAAAAATTACAAGAGAAGAGCCTGGTATATTAAACATCTTAAAACACATGATGGTGTTGAAGCACGGCTATCGTCGGTAAGCTCTTCGACTATCACTGCGGATAGAGTTGACCCTCATATGTCCCATGGTGAGCCATTGAGTGAAAAATATCAGGAGTCCATTTCCACCCGGACACGTCTTAGCATTCCCAATTTAAAGCAATCGACATGGAAAGTACACGACGAACGATTAGCGGTCCTGTTAGAGCATCCGGGCTCGAAGCAGGAGTTAGACATGCAAGTAGAGACTTTCCAAAAAACTATTTATGACTATTTCAACGAAATATATCCACCTTCAAATCATTACGCTCGTAAAAACAAAGAAAACGCGTTCAAGTCGAAAATGAGGAGGAAAAAAAGAGAGCTAAAAAAGAATCTTCGTGCGGCCAAAGCTCTAGGCGATAATTATCTTAGTCACCAATTGTCTAGGGCGCTACGGTCAACCTTGAAATTAATTCAGGGTATATCGATACAGATCGCGGAACGTCATACAAATTTTGATCGGGCAAAACACGAGGTTGCTTTCGATAAAAATCCTTTTGAGTACTCTAAAAACATTTTTAAGGCAGATAGAGGTAAGCTTCTCTTGACCGATGAGGCAACTTATGAACATTATAAAATCATGTACGAAGTGCCTAATATAGAAAGGCTATATATGGAGCCAAACAACCAACGACCTGAGATTCCTCACGTTGACTTTCAAGTTGACCCACCAACTTTAGAGGAAATAAATAATCAAATCAAAAAGAAACCATCTAAATCAGCTCCAGGTCCTGATGGTATCCCCTATATAGTTTACAAAAAATGTTCATCTGTTCGTAAACACCTCCACAACTTATATGGTAAAATCTGGTCAAGAAAGCAAATACCTACGTCATTTGGAGAAGCGATATTTGTCCTCATTCCCAAAAAAGACCGGGTAACAGATCCAAAGGATACTAGGCCGATTGCTCTTACGAATACTTTGTCTAAAATCTTTTTCTCAATATTTCAAACGAAAATGACCCATTTTATGATTAGCAATAGGTACTTCAGGCCGAACTACCAGAAAGGGTTCCTACCTGGAATTTCTGGATGCCTGGAGCATAATACTTTGTTAACCGAAAGCTTAAAAGACGCCAGAAAGTGTGAGAGGCAAATTACGGTATGTTGGATAGATTTAGAAAACGCGTTCGGATCAGTACAACACGATCTATTGATGTTTGCTTTAAAATGGTACAACTTTCCTACAATAGTAAGCAACATAATCGCGTCATACTATTCAAAATTAAAATTCGTTATAACCTCAAAAAACGGTAATTCAAAACCTTTAAGCTATAGAGTAGGTCTTTTCCAGGGTTGTTGTTTATCCCCAATAATATTTAATATCGTCATAAATATTTTAATAGATAATTTAATTAAACATGAGAGAAAATGGGGTTATCGGTTTAAGTTAAACAATAAATACACAGAATCCACTCTTGCTTTTGCGGACGATCTCGCGATACTTACTAGGAATCCAAAGCAATGTCAGCTGCTATTGGATGAAGTGGAAGAATTTTGTGCGTGGACGAAGGGAATGAGGACAAAACCTAGTAAGTGTCACTGCTTATGTCTGAGTAGACGAAACACTAAATATACCTCATACGATCCGGGACTTAAAATAGATGGTAAAAGCATTTCTATAGTTTCCGAAGCGGCACCTTTTAAATTTCTCGGCAAGAAAATAGATTATAAAGGCCGTACTCCATCTTTAGATGTACTAGTCGACAGCTTTTTGACAGATCTTGAAAAGGTAGAACATCAACCTATAAGTAATGTCAAAAAAGTTTGGATATACGACAATTTTCTAACATCACGTCTGAATTGGCCTTTCCTCGTATATGATTTTAATAAAACCCTCTTGGCTAAGTTAGATGCAAGCGTCATAAAGATACTGAAGTTTTGGCTTGGGCTAGCGCATTCGACAGACACCTCAACCTTATTTAGGGAAAAAAATAACTTTGGGTTGAGATTAAAGAAACCATCGGAGCTCTATAAACATCTAAGAGTTGCCAAAACACATATTCTGGGAAAATCACGAGATGAGATTGTTACCTCACTTCCAAAAGACAGAAGTGTCCCAGAGCTCGAGTCAAGACTTAAGTTCCATAAACAATTTATGATAGGAGCACAATCAAGTAAAGTAGGGTTAGGATCAAAGAGGAAAGTTCAAGATATGGACATAATAAAATCTTTTATACGGCAAGACGAGAATGATAGGTATAAGATGCACGCAATGGGGTTAGAAATGCAAAACGAGTGGCTAACTCTGGGAGAATTTTGTATCCCTTTAGCTTTAAAATGGCGCACCCTAATTCATGACTGGTCTCCAGCACTATTAAAATTCTACCTGAATGCGTTCCAAATGACTCTTCCAGATCAAAGTAATTTAGTGAGATGGGGTAAAGCTACCGATAAATCTTGCTACATCTGTAAAGAGGCAGTGGGGACAGCTAAACATATGCTGGTGGGGTGTAGGGTACTCCTGGAAAGTGGTCAATACTCGCGGCGCCATGACAAGGTACTAGAAATTATACGTGAAGCCGTTAGTCTTTCAGTAGCAAGAGCACAGAGAAACATTACAACCAGCAAACGTTCAACAGAGTTTGTGAAAGAAGGTTCTGTTAAAAACCACACGCAAAAACCTTTCTCAATATTAGATCCAGCTCCTGATTGGACTCTTTTGATGGACACGTATGAGAAACAGTATAAAATCCCTGAGGACATTGGTGTTTCGTCATCCAGACCTGATATTTTTCTTTATTCTCGAAACCTAAAACGCGTAGTACTGGTAGAACTTACAGTTCCGTGGGAGACTAATATACCTAAAAGTCATAGCTTCAAACTTAATAAATATTTCGAGCTTACTAACGAACTGACCAGGAATAGGTTTAGAGTAAATTCATACGCGGTAGAAGTAGGAGCGAGAGGTATAACAGCGAAATCTCTCTTTAGCTTGCTAAAAGATCTCGGCCTGTCTAGAACTATTACTAATACATTTCTAGAACGTACTTCAAAGGCGGCATTAGCAGAATCTTTTCGAATTTGGTTAGGTAGTGGGAGGAGCTCGGACAGTGAAGGTGAGCGTTAATGCATTTTAAAGGGGCCCCTTTAAACCTACACTTGGGTCGCAAGTCCCAAGCGCTGATCGGAGCTCCTCTTCCTACAACGCGATGGGCCCGGCACCCGCACGGTGAATCCATGGAATGCTAAGCAGTTTCTTCTCTCTATACATTATTGCCAACATATAGTATATATTATTAATAATTTCAATAATAACTATGCAGTGAAAAGATACACGTAATTTACTTTAACAATTAGCTTGTCGATTAATTTCATGGATGACTTGTATTATATCAAAGTATAATATCAATGGCCGTATTGAAGTGTTGGATGTAATAAGAAAGAAGGTAAAGATCATGCAAGTTACGGTAAGATCTTGGTGTCCTAAATTCATTGTATTGCGTATAATCAAAATTTATATATTATTTTATTCAAATGCCATTCAAGCGCCGTCATTTATAAGAATGTTCGAAATAATTTTATAAATGAAAGAGGAGCACTTAATTTTATTTATATTGGTGATATAAAGTTTAAGTCGTGGCGCAGAGGCGTAGTGTCTATCTGTAGACGCGACGGTTTGTGGGTACGAATCCCACTCAGGGCAGGGATTTTTCTATTTCCATTTATTTTGCTCTGGAAAGAAACGGAATAAAGCGTGAAGACATAAGTACAAATCTAAACTTTGAGTTTTACAAATTATTGTGACCTAGCAACATTTATCAGGATTTTACATTTAATCTAAAGAAACAAAATGCTGCGTTCGGTTTAACCAGTCAAAGCCTAGAATTCGAGCAGGTAATGTGGTACAGATTACGGAGCGATTTCACTCTGTCTTGTCTCTGCCTATCCTATTAAGCTTGCACTTTTATATTGTTTATTTATAATAATAACCAATTACAATTTTTCAGCCTTACATTATTTTATTTGCTATCATAGAAGTATTTCAACATTACCATGTTATTTGTACAAAATATAAACAAGGAAATTTGAAGCTGTCCCCATCTATGTTTGATAAAAGAGTAAATATCCGTGATTTTGACGATTTTACCAAACATCATCCTATTAAAAGCTACATCTTAAGAAGAAGAGTGGGTAGCGATAATATTAAGAAATATTTTGCAAAGTTAATAAACGCGGACGATGAAATTTTACTAAAAAGATTACTTCGAGATGAAACTAAAGAACCTGTCGTCAATGCTTCAGTAACTGACCTTCAAGATGAAATGGAGGTATTAGTTGAAAATGAATTATTAAATGCGTTATCTAAAAAAGCATCCGCATTGTTAGATAGACCGTATGTACAGAAAAAGGGTAGAAATGACTTTTTGGTGATACACCCGGAGGTCAACGATCCTTTTGTTACAATCGTACCTAACGATATATATTACAATTCGGAAAAAAAGTGCGTAAATTGGCTTGATGATTGTAACAGAAAAGGTTTGCGAGAGAGGTTACTACAAAAAGTGAATTCTCCTTATTAATTTGTAATTTTGTATGTGAATGTATATATTTTTCATAATAAAATATTCTAAAGCAATTATCTTTTATATACAATAGAATGAATGAACGAGTCCAGATGTTTAATTTTATTTTCTCTTTCTCTATAGAACTCAAGTGTTCTTTGATCATATTCATTTGGCAACTAAAGGCGACTGAGTACAATACGTAGTATATTTAAAAATGTATCAAGTAAAACATACAACTATAGTAATACACGAATATATCTATTTAATTAGCTAAATCTGTGATCATAGAGCTCTAAAAACAATCAATCAACATTAGATTGAGCGCCGGTCGTGGGAGCCCTCGAATTAATAAATACTATTGGACAAAGGTGGTTTGATTTATCAGGGGTTGGCAACACTTGAGCTTATAAAGAATTTAAGTGATTTCATATTTCATAATAACTAAGACAAATTATAGAATCAAAATATATTTGAGGACCGTCGTGGCGCAGAGGCGCAACGTCTGCCTGTAACGCGACTAACGCGACGGTTTCTGGGTTCGATCCCCAGTCGGGGAAGATGGATTTTTATATTTCCATTTTCTTCGCTCTGGCAACTAAGGCAAAGCGCGGCGTTGAGTTCCGCCACTCAACACGCAATGCCTCGAAAACGGCGGAAAGCGGGGACGGAGTAAGCAGGGACTAAGTAACGGAGTGTCTTAACACTAGGTTCGTATGGTCCCTGCAGTTCCCTCTGCCTACCCTGCCATGTGCGGGATAAAAGCGTGAAGCTAAAAAAAAAAAATAATAAATAAATATATTTATAAGAACGTCTTCGGATATTTGTTAGCATTTTTTCTAACTGCATACTCAATATATTTATATAGAATTTAACAAATTCTAATTATGTTTTTTTATAGGAAAAGAAAAACATAACCTGGGGGTTTTGATTGGGAGTAAACAGATTTTTTTCTATAGTCACGTTACGCCAATCTTAATCAATGATAAAATAACAAAAAATCGACAAAATTCATTTTGCAGAAGAAGGAATACATTTTATTAGTTTTTTAGTATTTTCCTGAATTCGTTCCTTACATTTTTTGTCAAATATCATATCGTGACTGTGAAACTGACGTGTTGATTCTAAGTTAAAATTTTGTTTGAGGAGAAAGAATAACTAATATTTGCTCGCTATGTTAAGAAGACAAAGCACGGTGGAACTCATCCGCCAGTCTACACTCCACTTACTTTGTGGATACTCATGTATCCACAAAATTGGGATACGTTGAGCATTGACAGGTATTGAACGGAAATGAAAAGTAGAGTATTTCAACACTCCATTCGCTCCTCTTCCTGCTATATGGGGGAGAAGCGTGATTTAGTTATTAATTATGTACCGAAACGATATCACCTAGACTGTCTGTGACTATAGCTCCACAGAGCTCGACGAAGCTTATTCGAATGACCAATAACGAACCAATCAAATCATGAATAGTTGCCAAACCGAATATTTGGAATTGTAACATTTTTTAACATTAATTCTTCTTGGAATATATGAAGCCACTGCAGAGTTATAGAGTCTAAGATTTATATTTATTTTAATATCGAATATATGGTTTTTTTAGAAGGTATAAAATAGGTTGTTTTAAATGTGTAAAAATAAATAAAATTTAAAATAAAACATTCACAAAATATCCAATAATAAACATGAAAAAAAGTTTCTTGAACAAAAAGAATGGTTTCAAACGCAATTTAATTATAGACACTGCCTTAGACTAATTGCTATATTAGTTACTAAGATACAGTGCCTAGGACTTGAGACACGTGTGTAAGTTTAAGAACCACGTTGACCTTAGGCTTTAGATTCAAGGGCTAGACAACACAAATATACATATATATTTACGACTTCATTTTATACATTTTTAATATCTTTGCATGGTGAATCTATAGAATACTGAGTACGTATATTGCCAAGAAGTCATGAATTATTCTAATAATAACCAAAGGAATCGTTTACTGTGAGTATAAATAAACTATCGCGTTACACTTATCCATAATCTATAAGTACGTTTTCTATAAACACAGATTTTGTGAAACCTTTGTTTATAATTACTAAGCATAAACATTTTTACGATAGACCAACTATAGCACAATCGTTATATATAGAAGAGAAGTTGTTTCTGCAAGAATATAAAATATTTGTATTTAAATTTGCAAATGTTTATACAATTTGGTATTGTTAGTTGGTCCAGACTTCAGAGTGTCTTTAGTGTATGATCCTAGGAGTATCTTGTACCCTGTATATATAAGTGTAACTAAAAAATATAGCATTTTCATTGGAGCACCTTCGTGGCGTATGTGCACTACGTCTGTCTTTAAATGTGATGGTTTATGGGGTCGATTCCTACTTGGGGAGAATAAATAATTTGTCTTCTTCATACAGCGTGACTCTTTAAGAAATGCAATACACCGTGCGAATATCTACTTTACGCGGCATTTTTTTTTTATAGTATAGGTGGCAAACGAGCAGACAGATCACCTGATGGTAAGTGAATACTGCCGCCCATGGACATTTGTAACACCAGAGGAGCTACAAAATGCGTTGCCGGCCTTTTAGATGGGAATACGCTCTTTTCTTGAAGGTCTGCAGGTCGTATCTGTCCGGAAATACCGCATGCGGCAACTCATTCCACAATTTTGTGGTGCGGGGCAGAAAATTTCTGCTAAATCGTACAGTAGTACTCTGATGGTCGGTCGTGATCGATATTGGAAGGAGGCGGCAGGGATCAGCCCGAACAGTTCTTCAGAGCACTCCCCATGATATATGCGGTAGAGAATGCGTAGCGAGGCTACATCTCTACGCAGTGCCAAGGAGTCGAACCGGTCAGAAATCTTTTCGCAATCAACAATTCGCCGAGTCGAGTCGCTCTCCTTTGAATGCGGTCTAGAGGGAGAAGCTGGTACTGGGGAGCCCCTGCCCAATGATGTGAACAGTATTCCATGTGAGGCCGAACCTGAGCTTTATAAAGTTGCAGGCGGTGAGCCGACGTGAAATACTGTTTCGATCTATTGAGCACACCGAGCTTCTTCGAGGCTAATTTAGCCTTACCCTCCAGATGACCACGAAACTGGACTTCGCTCGATATGTCGACGCCAAGAATTCAGATATTGGCTGTGGCAGTTAGAGGAGTGCTCTCAAAACGGAGCGATACGACAAATGGCAGCTTTTTTGCGGTGAACGCGCAAACTTGTGTCTTCTTGGGGTTAAATTGGATAAGGTTTAGTTTACCCCAGTCTGATATTTTCAGAAACGAAGTTTCAATTTCAGACACAAGTTTGGTTCAGCTTTCAATGACGTTATCCCGTGAAATGTTGGCGCGGCCGGTGTATAAAGCACCACCCGTGCTGTCATCCGCATTACAATGAATGCCACTCATTTGCAGCATATCATTAATGTGCAGGAGGAACAGCGTGGGTGATAGCACACAGCCTTGCGGGACACCAGTATTAACGGACATGAGATCAGAGCATTCGCCGTCGACTACGACCTTTATGCTTCTGTCAGTTAGGAAACTGGCAACCCATTCGCATAATTTCTCAGAAAGCCCATAGGAAGGAAGCTTTGAAAGTAGCGCTTTATGCCAAACCCGATCGAAGGCCTTCGCTATATCCAGACTAAAAGCCACAGCCTCGCCCTTACTCTCAATGGCCTGTGCCCAACGATGTGTCTGGTATACTAGGAGATCACCAGCCGAGCGACCCTGACGGAAACCGTACTGATGGTCGCTAAGCAGCTGGTGATTCTCAAGGTACCGTAGGAGCTGGTTGTTAATAATGGATTCCATTACTTTCGAGAGCAATGAGGTTATGGCTATTGGCCTGTAATTGGTCGGATCTGAGCGGTCACGTTTTTTAGGGATCGGGTGCACTAAAGCTGTCTTCCATGAAATCGGGACTACGCCAGAGGAATAGGAAAGCCGAAAAAGGCGCGTTATTGCCGGTGCCAACTCCGGGGCGCACGTCTTTAGAACAATGGGAGAGATTCCATCGGGCCCACTCGATTTGTGGACATCCAGAGATAACATTGCTAATCGCACTGCTTTTTAGTGGAATCGGGTGTCCGGCATGACAAAATTGCACCGTGGTATTATCGGCGGGTCTTAGCCCTTGTCATCCAGGAATGAGTTGGACGCAAAGAATTTGGTCGGCTTTCTCCTTTGCGTCGTGGACCAATGAATCATCTCCCTTGAGCAAAGGTGGTAGAGATGGCGTACAGAAATTTCCTTGGACGACTTTAGCGAGGGACCAAAATGCGCGAGTTCCAGACGGAAGACGCTCTAGTCGCTCGCCAATCCTGGAGGTGTACAAGAACTTCGCCCTAGCGATGTCTCTTTTGAAGGATCGGGAGGAGTGGTTGAACTTCTTTTTTAAGGCACTGGTATTCACATCCTTCGTTGCTGCAGCAGCCGCCCAGGCCTGGTAAGCTTCCCACTTATTGCGAGATGCAATTTTGCAGGATCGGCTAAACCAAGGTTGGCATTTGGCACCAATAGGGACCACAGAGTTTGGAATGAAAAGTTCCATACCCTGCAGCACCACATCAGCAATAGCATCAGCAACGGCATTGGGGTCAACCAGTGCAAAGCAAACCTGACTATGGAGTCAGGGGGGTAGGACGCTAAGAAGTATCGCAATCCATCCCAGACTGCTGACTTGTAGTGCCACACTCGACGTCTTCGTGGACAGCGTGGTTGCGCTAAGTGTGAGAGTGGCACCACACTCCGGATAAGGCAATGGTCAGAGAAGCCTAGAGAAGCACCGACAGACACGGTGTAGTCTTCGGAGTGGGAAGTCAGCAGAAGATCCAACAGTGAAGGTTTCTGGTTTTCCCCACCTGGGATTCGCGAGGGCGTTGTAACCAGCTGCGTAAAAATATAGGCCAGGGCGAAGTCATGAACAGATCTTCCAGCGTGATCGGTTTTGCGTGAACTAAGCCATTCGGCATTACAAATGAGTTTCTAATAAAATCATACTATATCACACTAATTTCATGTAATATCTAATTTTTAATTTGATTTATATACGCTTGATATGCGTTTACGAAGTGTTTTCTTTTGCATTTACAATCTTTTAAAAACTGTTAAAGTTATGGTTTAAGCATAATTCATAATATTCCAAAACAAAGCTTTATATTCAAAGCATGCGCAACTGATTATACTTTTGTATTTCATGTAATAATAGTGAGAGATACATTTGTTGGTATTAAACTAGTCAGTTTAGATTTGTTCAACAAGCTATCATTTATTATAATATTTTACTGGAATGTTTATACTAGAATACATTTGCATCCGTGTTTGTAGATTAAATTTGGTGAAGTAATGGCCTATTCATTCGACATCTAACGTCTTTTCAGAGACGTGACTAACGTCTCTATTTTTTTACAAGAGTAAGTATACGGAAATATGTATACATAAAATGTATAAATGAAAGTGCCTATTAGTGAATTCAAAATAACCAACTTTTTATTAAATTTTCGTTTTATTTTTTCAGATGCTTGTCCAGATGTTATTTACCGTGCGTAAATAGGTTCAACTGTTGCCTTTTACCACAGTAACATAATGCATACAAAATTACAGGTTTTCTTTCAAAAAGATTCTATTTCGATTGAAATTACCCGCTGTTAAGAGTGGACAAAGACCCGTATTGCTCTTAAGTGAATTACAAGCTTCATCTTATGAAAATGTTTCACATATTTTTACGATAGGAGACACTAATCACGTCGTAGTAGATACGAATACTATTGCAGATATTGAACGACCTCCAGACCGTCGCGTCTCCGTTCCAGCTCCGTCTCAGTAGTCTGGACTATTTGTGCCCTTGACGAAGGCAAATGTCAATTTTGAAACAGTAAATTATACATCTTGTGTACTAATCTCATAACTTTTGTAATTAATGTATAAATATAGACTAAAAAATTTTAGGTTTTATTACACTATGCCTACGTATTTAATATAATAAGACAAAGGGAGATATGGTTTAGAAGTTAAAAAGTAGAAGATACTTTTTTGTGTATATTTACCTTATTGGATCCAATTATACAATTTCTCTTTGTACATCAAATATTTTATTTCAAAATTCTAAAAATAACTGTATAAAACTGTACTAATACAGTTAGTTTGATCTTAAACGAGTTAAAATACATAGGGGTATCCTGGTTTGTATTCCAGTGTATTGCACGGGATCGTACGGTCGCGCCTGACGTTGCGCTACGCTCTTCGTTCAGGGAATACAGTAAGCGCGCAAAGTTTTGTATGTTCAGTGATAACTAAATATTATAAAAAATAGTCATAATTATGGTGATTACAAAGTGTTATTAAAAAGTGATATGATGGTGTGGTGTTAATGTTAAATTAGTGATAACAGCAAATATTGCATGAAACTATAACATACACAAAATAATTGTAGTAAAATAATGTAAATACCAAGTAGAAATGTAGAAAATTAGAAATCAAAATGTGTAATAATTATTATTTCAAATAATTTCGTGAATTAAAATAAAAGAGCTATACAGTAGTTTATTTTAGTGATGAATATATAAATATATGTATATGTGTTCCATTATACATTAATTGGAAGTTAAAATAATAACGACAAAATGGTAAGTTTAAGTAAATATATACTTACTCATATTTTAGATATTTTATTTTTACTTTATTATTAAAATTAAATACAGGCAACTTAACTTTGTTAATTTATCACCGTATCTATTCAAGTTACTCAGATCGTTACAATTGAATTTTAACACCGTCCGATATATTTCATTAAAGGTCAGAAGGTAGCAAGAAGATTTACTTAGGAGGAGATTAACTTTCATAATAAACTAGTATAAACCGTGTATCCAGAGAGTAAGGATGTATTATTTACGTTACGTATACGTTTAAGATTACTCTTTTACATCTTATTGTTTGATAATCAACTACAAAATTAACAGTATTAAATGTCATATACATTTTGATTTGTTAAATTATTTTGCGGTTTCCATTGTAAATTATTGCCACAATGCGACCCGCCAAAAGCCACGTTTGGATTTGGATGGTTACTTTAGAATTATTATACGAAATTACATGTACATCTTCTGTATACTATTAATATAAATATGCTATTTTTTTTAAATATTAATATACCAAACTACACATACAAAAATGTACTTATGACGTATAGTCAATGTCCAGTTTATTGTTTTTTTTATACATGTTTATTTCTCAAAAAAGACAACACAGTCACTTACATGAGAACATAATCTACAGTTTGTTAGTAACTACAATTTTACAATCAATCGTTAACTAAAATATTTAATTGAACACAAACAAATTTTTGGTAAAACCTTATTCAAGGAAGTGTAATTTTTCAGCAATGAAATTAACGAGCATGTAAAAGTTGAAGGAGAATTTTTAGCAAAATTAAAATTAATTGCAAATTTCACTTTAATTTTATCGTGTCAATATATTGTTACATGAAATTACACGTTAATTTTTATCTATTTTGTTAACAGTTTAAAAAAAACTTTAGCACCTATCCTCATCAATAGAAGGTGACTGTCTGATTTTTCGAATTCAGTAAAAAGGAAATTTAATTATTTAAAATTCGAGCAGCGAACAGAAGAAAATCCTTTTATATATAAAATAATATATCTTAAAGATGACCCGCGACTAAGAAATAAGTTCAGGATAACACTAAATATGTATAAAATAAATAACATAAACATATATAAACATAAATATTAAAATAATACTAATAATATAACATAAACTTGAGAACTTATATTTTAGCTAAGCAAATGTTCAAAAACAATTCACTAGAATTAAGATAATTCTAACTCTAATGTTAAAAATTAGTGCATATCGCTGTTTGCTATCACCAGATTCACAGAATGTCATTAAGCTTTCTATAAATGATCTAATAAATACATGCAATTGTTATTTATATCTGTACTATTTTTGTAAATCTGTATTTTTGATATACACACATTTATACCGTTTCAAGAATTATCCTTAACGAGGTATTTTGAGAAACTGGGAGTACCAAACGTTGCGGTCCTTGCATATCTCTTATCCACTGTCTTTACCCTCTTCATATATGTCCGTCTAGTATCCGTCTAGTATCTCTGGCACTTTGCTTTCGAAAGTACACTGAGATCTTAGATATTTTTTGGAACAAGCAGGTTATTTTTCATTCTCGCTGTGTATCCTTTCGTTGCGGATTCGGTCAGTGAAGCTGACTCCACATATCCTACGAAGAGGTCTGAATTTCCATAGCGATCGCCTTTCTACAATTTTATTAACACCGCTATATAACAGCGTCGGGACCTGAACCGCTGCGTGTAAACATGTAGTTAAACTGACATTTCGCCGTTTCAACAATGCAGTTAATGCACCATTAATCCTGTTACCTGCAGCAAATCACCTTACAACATCAATTTCGTATCTTCGTATACTTATATCAATTTTTTCAATATTTTTTTGATTCAAAGAAACTTGTATTTCTTCCTCCCTTTATAGTTTGATCTTTAACTCATCTAGTTTTACTTTTGTCTACACATACTTAACGAAGTAATTTTACTTAAATTTATATAAAATCAAAAAGGCCAAAACTGGGTTCGGTATTTAGGAAAACTATTATTACCACTATATGACTTAGTACTTCGTCCAATTATTATCTCCGTGCAGAACCAAATCAAAATATCGGCACATAACCGTGGATAAGTATCAACTACAGACAAGTAATTAATTCTGACGAAAGCTTTCGTTTGTACACGCATTTCTGTTCTTGATTTACATTACAAACTTGACACGTTGTAACTGCTTAGTTTTAGGTACAGTACAGTAGTTTAATTAACAAGGTAACTTAATTATATTATAATGAAAATCATAGTTAATTGTAATTATCTGCATTGCATTCATTAAGAATTCATTTTTTGTTTTATCCGTACCCATACCCAATGAATTCACAACAACATACGATAGCAACATTTTTTTTTCTATAACGAGGCATTTTCTATTATTTTTGTTTCGATTAGGACATTTTTG
Organism: Dione vanillae; assembly: GCA_037178615.1. NCBI lineage: Eukaryota > Metazoa > Arthropoda > Insecta > Lepidoptera > Nymphalidae > Dione > Dione vanillae. The sequence continues at coordinate 2,844,626 of JAZFAU010000009.1, read as the reverse complement.
ATTCTTCATCCTAGTCAATCCATTCACACAATTTACTAATGGAAGGATTATTAATACAGAAACTATAGAAAATAAAGCAGAAATCTCAAAAGTTTAATCTTCTATATGTTATTGTGTATATATAGAAATTTGAACTTGAAATTTTAGCAGTATCTTGTTATTTATTGAAATATGCTTTGATCTCACAGAAAATGTAAATTGAAATGAATTTTATTACGTACATGAATTTCAGTGTAGCGTATTAAATTTGATTTTTTTATCAAAGAGAAGGATTTGTTATATATAGAATGGCGATGTTTTAATTAAAAAAATATTTTAATTTAATTTATAAAATTGTTATTACAAATTTATAAAATTAGCAAATATAAATTAAATAAAAGTATATTGTGTTCATAAGTATATGTCACCTTCTTATATCATGTAAAGGAGATACTTGGTATGATTATTACACCGACTACCGTGTTGTCGTCGAAGTAAAAATGTCTATGAATAAAATTGTGAACCTATCGAGCAAAATTTTACAGAATTTTCAAATAATACCTTCGTAAAAATTATTTCAATTTACAATATATTTACAAAAACAACTTTAAGTTGTTGTAAGCGTTGATTTAGTTTTGCCTGAAACTTAAAAATCTTTCAAAAAAATTATTTAGTTATGTAACTACATAAGTGTTTATATATCTACGAATAAATCTTTTAAATTATTATTTTTATATATTAATTTAAACCATTTTTTTTGGTTTCCTGCCTGAAGAAAATAATGAAATGATTAAAAGAACACCTTCGATTGAGATTTATAAATATACAGATGCGGCAATTATACAGCAATTACTTTTTGGTAGCAATTATCTTTATTAATTAATTCATAAATATATGGATTAGGTTCACTATTTAAAGAGTTTCACAGCTCTACAAGTGATGTATCGATTTCCTATGGAAAGTCGGGAATGTAGAATTTTAACAGAAGAATCTCTTCTCTGCCTTTATGAGTGCCTCTAGCGTTTGTTCACTATAAAAAAGCTTTTGATTCGATCGAGACTTGGGCAGTCCTTCGATCTGTGCAACGATGCCATATTGATTATCGGTATATCGAGGTGCTGAAGTGCTTGTACAAGAACGCCACTATGTCGGTTCGAGTACAGGAGCAATGTACTAAGGCGATTCCATTGCAACGTGGTATGAGACAAGGAGACGTCATCTCTCCGAAACTGTTTACCACCGCAATGGAAGACGCTTTCAAACTCCTGGAATGGCAAGGACGCGGCATCAATATTAATGGCGAATTTTCACTCACCTTCGGTTTGCCGACGGTATCGTGGTTATGGCGTAATCATTGGATGATCTAAGCACTATGCTCGAGGACCTCAGCCGAGTATATCAACAGGTTGGTCTAAGATGAACATAACACCAAATGATTTTGGTATTATGTCGAATATCCATGTTGTGCCCACCCGGCTTGCAGTTGGGAACTCGCAGCTCGAGTTGTTGACGAGTACGTCTACCTGGGTCTTACGATTCAGTTAGTTCGGTCCAACTTTGAGAAGGAGGTCAATCGTCGAATCCAACTCGATTGGTTAGCGTTCGGAAAACTAAGAAGTATCTTCTCGTCCAAAATACCTCAGTGCCTCAAGACGAAAGTCTATACCAATGTGTGTTACCAGTGATGACTTACGGAAGAGAAACGTGGTCTCTTACTATGGGCCTCATAAATAAGCTTAAGGTCGCTCAACGAGCTATGGAGAGGGCTATGCTCGGTGTTTCTTTGCGAGATCATGTGCAAAACGAGGATATCCGCAAATGAACAAAAGTAACCGACATAACCCAAGTAAGTTGAAGTGGCAATGGGCAGGGCATATAGTTCGGAGAGCTGGCGGCCGCTGGGGCAGAAAGGTTCTCGAGTGGAGACCAGGTACTGGCAAGCGCAGCGTGGGACAACCTCCTACCAGATGGACAGACGACTTGGTCCGGGTTGTAGGCAACCACTGGATGCGAATAGGATTAGATAGAGCGCACTGGAGGTCCCTGGGGAAGCCTATATTCAGCAGTAGACGTCCTACGGTTGACATGATGATGATGATGATGATGAATCTCTTCTTCTGCTAAAACACTACGCACGTACTCTGCTATATATTACATTAGATCACGTAGAGTTTCAATAACAAGCAACAAACACAACTTTAGATAAAATTATAAATTCTTTTTACAAATTAATAGTCTTTTTCTTTGTTATAATTAATAATTACGCAATCACTTTTTAGTTTTAAAATACAACAAAATTTTAGATGTTTTATCTTATTAATAATTGTAAATTTTACTCAAGTAGTAACCGAGTTTAGTTAGACGTATCGTGCAGCACTTCTGAACGTTAACGTAAATCGAAGTCACGTTTGATTTATGTATTTTATTTACGATTACTGAATATTCTGACTCAACACTGAACATCTTAAAATTAGACAGGGATTGGAAATTATAGTGTCTTAAAATATATATTTTATGTGTTAATATGTTGCGTTAAATACATATATTTGTTGATGTGCCACTAATTTTTTTCTGTTTCAAAGATTTAAATAAAAGTTAATGGACAGAAATTAATATTCTTTTATGTTGCAATAGCTCATATGAACACAATAATTAATGGGAGTTACGTAAAATTTATTAGAATTAACTAAAATTTCCTTTACGTGATTCCCATAAAATTATTGATAAAATTCGTAGTAAAGTAATAAATGTAAACGTTTCAATCAAGGCAACTAACTTACAACTGTAAAAGTGTAGTGTAAAAGTAGTAGATATACTATTTTATTTAAAATGAAACGTGGCTTGACCATATGGTATCTACTTTTTGGTCTGGAGATAAAAAAAGTATTATATTTATTTCACAAAAACTGTTAATTAATACTTTTCTTTATATACATGTAAACACAGATGTTATATTGAAACGAAAATAGATATTATATAAGATACCGAGCGAGCAATCCATACTACTACGTACTTCAAACATAAAATGTTACAATTGGGTGCGCCTCTCCAGGGTTGCCACATACGACTAGAATTTAATATTGACAATTTTTCTAACAACTTTAAATAAACCCATTTTTATTTCGTCATTCAGTTGGTTTAAAGGTAACTTAAGGTAACAATATTATTATAATTACCTACTGACCTTGATTTTTTCGAATAAATAACTAGCTGTCACCCACAACTTTATTTTCTTAGATTTTATAACCCAATGATACGTCCACAGTTATCACTCAGAATTGCAATAGGCATCATGTAAATAGACCCCAATATGAAGGTATTCCTTTCTCCTCTTTCAGGAGTTAAAAATATATGTAGTTTCCCAACACTGTTCCATGCACGAAGGGAAATAAAGAAAATTAACCGACCGGAGGACCGTCGTGACGCACAGGCGTAAGCGTCTTCCTGTAACACGACGGTTTGAAGGTTCAATTCCTACACGAGGAAGATGGATTTTTCCATTTTCTTCGCTCTGGAAACTGGGCAAAGCGCGGCGTTGAGTTCCGCCACTCAACACGCAATGCCTCGAAAAAGGCGGAAAGCAGAGACGGAGTAAGCAGGGACTAAGCAACGGAGTGTCTTAACACTAGGTTTACATGGTTCCTGCAGATCCCTCTGCCTGCCTAATATGCGGGATAAAGCGTAAAGTCAAAAAAAAAATCTAACAATCATACGATCCAAAATGGCTATTATATGCTTTACATATAAAAATATCGAGATGCTCGAAATTCCTACCGACTGAATGTTTTTTTAATACCTACCACAAGTATGCACGTATTATTTTTTACATTCAAATAAAGTGTTTTAAACCTTTTATTTATAATAAAAACTTTACTTTCTGGACGGGCGGTAACTGTGCAGTAAGTTCGTGTAAATAACTAGCTATAGAAGATTTAAAGCACCTTAACTATGGAGTGTAATAAAACCATACATTAAAGCATGTGTTGAAAGATATTGGTCAGACTTTACAAAACTTTGTAATAAACCACAAAAATAGTATAGCTAGTGGCAGTAGTAATTAATATTTTAGAATACATATAGCAGTAAGTAAGCAGAGGGAGCTGTTAGTAGAAGAAAGCGAGTGATAAGAAATGTCTTATTAACAGAGTGCTGTTGCCTGTTTTCCATCTTTCGAGACATTGTGTGGCGACGGTGGAACTCAACGTTTGCGGGTGCACTATAACGGCGTAGCCTCAAGATCATAGACACTATGCCACAATGACACTCATATCTTCTTATTAAAGAACTAATGAATTATTATCATTAAATACAAAGGTCAATGTAAAAATAGTATGTTCAATATAAGTGCCAGGGAATTGCCATTTATAAATAAATTGCCACCTTTTTTTAATTCTGCCTCCGACTGGATTTGATGTTTGAACCATAAGCGAACTTAATGTATATTTAGATTAACATAGTCTTGACATATATAACAAGTAACAAACAAACGAAATAATGATAGTAGTAAAAAACAAAATAAGTTACTAAATACATACATTTTTATGTAAATTACTAAAAATACTTATTTCAAGGAAGAACAATGTAAGTTTCATTTAAAAAATAAAAATACCAATGTTAGTCATACAGCCGTATCGTTAGATGCATAAACGGAACGCATCGGAGGATATGTGTTTAGCTAAAATTATCGTTATTACATTACATAATTTCGATTTTGCATTAATATGCCTGTACTCTTGTTTTCAGGGTGCCGATCTGATGGCGACTAAAACTGTAGGCACATTCATGATACTGAAGAACATTACCACCCTGGTACCGAGGCCAGGTTCGAGGGGCAATCCGAAAACAGAAAAAGACTGTCAGCTAGAATATAAAAATTTCACCACTTCTGAATTTTCTAACGGTAAGTTATAACTACATATATCTATCACCGAGTTAACACTAGGTGTAAATTTAATAGAATATTCATTTTTATACTACTTTAAAGTAAAATCTATTTTTACTTCTGTTACAAACAATATATCAACAGTGTGTAAGACAACGACATTGATCATAATTGAATCATAAAAGAATACAGTAGTTATCTCGATCACTGACGTAAATAAAATTTATTGAAATCTTCAACACTTTACGTCTCGTCTTCAAATGATAACACAAGTTACAAATTGTAAGTGAATTTACTAGTCTGGAATAAATGTGTAGTTATAACGAGCAAGCTAGACTCGTATCCTACACGTACCGTTTATAATAATAATAACACTTTTATTGTATTGGGTGTATAATATTTAAAAGTAGAAAATATGACAATCAGCAATAAATAATTCAATAAGAGGCGATTATCGCCAAAAGAGCCTTCTCCTCCAAACAACCTTAAGACATAATGGGGAGGCAAAAGGAGGGGTGAGGGTATGACCTATGACACATATTATCGTTATACATAGCAAATAAGGTAGATAAAAATGTTCAAATAATACTGTAATTCGTAAACATATAGTTTTATGCTTATATATAATATGTATAAATCCTCACAAGCTACAATTAGTAATTTGTAGTATAATAAAAACTATAATTTAATGAGTACAGTAATGAAGAGTATTTCTCTCTATGCTAAAGGACCGTCGTAGTGCAGATGCGTAGCGTTTGTTTGTAAACGCGAAGGTTTGGTTGTAGGTTCGATAACCACTTGAACTTTTCTATATGCGGGATAAAATGTGAAGCCAAAATATACTAGAAATAGTTATACACATACAATAGTTATACTAGAAATAGTTATACAATATTGTTAAACACAAAATTATGTTGTATCAAAATTATTTTTATTATATATAAAAATAATTTTAGTACAACATAATTTTTATTATAATTATTTTGTATTATAATTTGCCGTTTAAAATTAGAACTCGGTAAATGCACTTCCTGCACTTTATGCACTTAATAAACAAGTGTAAAAATAAATTTTGAATTAAGTTGAAAAAACTATGTGCCTCCCCATGCAGTAATGAAATATATATTTAATAACCTTTCAGCTTGAATGCTTCTAATTATTTGCTGTCTACAAGGACAACATAGCAACTGCGAAATTTTTATTCCCCTTTAAACAATGACCAACTTAAATACGTATATGAATAAAATTTAATGATAGATACTATTTAAACTTATATTTCAAGCAGTATCCAGACTTATTTAGCCCCATTTGAATATATACGTCAATATATTCCATATTTTCTCTATCACATCTAGATTAAACGACAGAGTTCCATAGAAGTTAGTATACGTAACAAGTTTAATCATATTACCCAACCAGTCGCAATCCAACCAAGGACCTCTACAGATCAATCAATAACATTGCACAATAATATCACAGACATGGCTGCCTAAATAATTATTTATATGTTATGAAACTGCTTAACATCTGTTGTTTATCACACAGGTATTTATTAGTTATATATAGGATTATTCGACGAATTATTTTGAAGGAGGATGTAGGTGATTTCGTGTAAAATGATTTAGTCTTACAATAGCTACGACGCAAATGCATTTGGTCCATAGACATTTTAAAATTATTTTTCTTTTTTTAAGATAATATTCATTTTTCCATTAAATACAATATTTTGCTTGTCACGTCTCTAATAACTAAACGGAAATGCATCGAATTACTAATATTTCATTTTTCCATTAAATACAATATTTTGCTTGTCACGTCTCTAATAACTAAACGGAAATGCATCGAATTACTAATATCCTTGTATATTAATTACATTAATTATGCCCTTATACTGGCAACTATCTGCTGAAATGTTTTATATTTTAATTTCTAAGGCTTTAAGCGATTGCTATTAAATATAAAGAAAACACCAGTGACTTCAGATTTTTATAGATTTCCTTTAATTTTAATAAAAGAAAGCAGGCCTCACTATTAAACTAACATTTTTTTAATTAAAATATATATTACAAAATGAATTTGTTCTTAATATGAAATCTTAAATTTAACAAAAATAAAGTTCTTATTCTACAACATTTAAAATAAATGGCAACTTAAATGACAAAGCTCTAAACAATAATATACCTTTGCAAATTAAAAAAGCATTTTCTCTTTTGGTTTGTATGTAAGGAAAAAATCCCTATATTGCGGCACGAATACGGGCGTCTGTCCTGGAAGACCACAATTTGTCATTGTATCCCGCACTTTTTCTTCGTCGAGCTCTTTTAACTCACATAACTCAGTGAGAAACTCGTTCCACTCATCCCAGTTCAGTTCAGATTTACTGTAAAGTTATATGGCATTAAGTATGTTTCAATTTTAAAAGGAAACACCTTAAATGTCTACGTATGTATGGGTGTAGGTCAAGGTCAGTAAGCAGCCAACGAATAAGGTTGCGAGGACATGTGCGAAAATGTTAATACGAATAAAATCTTACGATGTAGGGATAGTCGTGACGCAACGGCAAACGGTATGGTATATACGAAAGTTGTGGGTTCGATTTCTATTCAGGGGGAATCTATTATTTGACAAAACGCGGAATATACAGAATTTTTATAATAATATTAAATATTCTTTAAACATTATTATCAAGATAATGTATGTCCAAACATATGAGATTACTAATAATTACTTGATGATTAGATTATTAATATATCAATATTAGATTATTAATATTAATATATAAATTATTAATATATCAATATTAGAAAATTAGCGCAGTTAATTCAATATCACATAAAAAATAACTCGACAATATCTTATAAAAAAATAAAAATTAAAAAATATAATAATAAATTTCCATCAAAATGATGTTTACAAACATAAACATGTTCTAATTAATTAAAAATATTCAAAATTGAAAATAAATATTCTTTGTAATGGGCGAGGTTTTTTATTTTTAATGGCAATTAGTTTCTCACATTTCAAGGACATGTTTACATGGAAAGTCCTATTAATATTATTACAATTCTATTTATATTATTATTAGGGACAGAGAAAGTAGGGACTAAGCAACGGAGTGTCTTAACACTAGGTTCCTATGGTTCCTGCAGTTCCCTCTGCCCACCCTGCCATGTGCAGAATAAAGTGTGAAGACATAAAAAGATATATAAATTATTAAAAGCTGCCCCAATGAGCCTGCCTCTATTCTACTACTTGTATACTGGTAGTAAGTTTTTATAATTTTATTTGTTTATACAACAAGGGATATTTGTCTATACCACTTTACGTGTTTTGTTTAAGTGTTTAAGTAGTGTATAACAATTTTAATTTGTGTAAGGTAGTGTTTTTAAAAAGTAATATGCATACAGTTTTGGGTATCCTAAACCTTAAATCCTAAATGACTATACCTATGTAGACATTTATATTATTACATTACTGGAATTAATTGAAAGTGATTTTTTAAATATTGTTTGTATGTTTGTACAAGCAAGTCCTAAAAAATAAAAATGATTGAAGACGATAAGCACATGTCTGTGAACTTGGCAGATCATTGTCCAGCAGATCAAAAATAAAAAGGAGTTCTCTTCGCATGCAGCATAGTTCTATAGTTCCTGATAGATTTTAGAAATAGTTCTGCCGTTTTCATGTACAAAAAAGTCAGTTAAAAAAATGATCTGCTAACTTCCCGTAGCAGATCATTTTCTTGCGAATAAAATTCTGGACGAGTTTTATACACATATGGGTAAACTCTATAGTTCCTGATCATTTTTAAGAATAGTTCTTTCGAATTGACTCATGAAAAAAATATTTAAATTATTTTTGAAATTTCATTTTTTCACGTTAAAATATTTATCAAAAACTTTATATAAGGATCAAGTAAAGTAAATCTTAAATTTCTACAAAATATATAAATATCTTTTAAATAAAAATATTAGAAAACCAGATTTTACATTAAAACCACAACATATCATACTTCAAATAAAAATTTACTGAAAAATCAATCATTTAGCAACAAACTAGTGTATTGACCCACATGTTAACAAATGAAACTAGAACTTATCGATTTCTCAAATAAAATGAATATATCTTTCATTCAAAACCAGATGTAGCACCAGAACTCCCAAAAAAATATCAGCAGAGCATATTTGAATAACAGACTTGTCGAAAAATGTCAATAAAAATCGTTTATTCAAAAAAAAAAAATAAAATATTTAAAATCTTCCTGGGAGGCTAGAACTCCTCGATTTCTTGAAGAACACAAATATATCTTTCATTCAAAACCAGATGTAGCACCAGAACTCCCAAAAAAATATCAGCAGAGCATATTTGAATAACAGACTTGTCGAAAAATGTCAATAAAAATCGTTTATTCAAAAAAAAAAATTAAAATATTTAAAATCCTTATAGGAGGCTAGAACTCCTCGATTTCTTGAAGAACACAAATATATCTTTCATTCAAAACCAGATGTAGCACCAGAACTCCCGAAAAAATATCAGCAGAGCATATTTGAATAACAGACTTGTCGAAAAATGTCAATAAAAATCGTTTATTCAAAAAAAAAAATTAAAATATTTAAAATCTTTATAGGAGGCTAGAACTCCTCGATTTCTTGAAGAATACAAATATATCTTTCATTCAAAACCAGATGTAGCACCAGAACTCTCAAAAAATTATCAGCAGAGCATATTTGAATAACAGACTTGTCGAAAAATGTCAATAAAAATCGTTTATTCAAAAAAAAAAAAAAAATATTTAAAATCTTTATAGGAGGCTAGAACTCCTCGATTTCTTGAAGAACACAAATATATCTTTCATTCCATACCAAAAGAACCACCAGAACTCCCAAAAAAATATCAGCAGAGCATACTTGAATAACAGACTTGTTTAAAAATCTCGATAAAAATCGTTTATTCGAAAAAAAAATTATTAAAATATTTAAAATCTTCCTGGGAGGCTAGAACTCCTCGATTTATTGAAGAATACAAATATATCTTTCATTCTAAACTAAAAGAACCACCAGAACTCCCAAAAAAATATCAGCAGAGCATACTTGAATTACAGACTTGTTGAAAAATCTCGATAAAAATCGTTTATTCCAAAAAAAAATATTTAAATAGCTAAAATATTCCTGGCAGGCTAGAACTCCTCGATTTCTTGATGAATACAAATATATCTTTTATTCTAAACCAGAAGTAGCACCAGAACTCCCACAAAAATATCAGCAGAGCATACTTGAATTACAGACAAAAAAAATTAAATAGCTGAAATCTTCGTGGTAGGCCAGAACTCCTCGATTTCTTAAAGAACACAAATATATCTTTCATTCCATACCAAAAGAACCACCAGAACTCCCAAAAAAATATCAGCAGAGCATACTTGAATTACAGACTTGTTGAAAAATGTCAATAAAAATCGTTTATTCGAAAAAACATTATTAAAATAGCTGAAATCTTCGTGGTAGGCTAGAACTCCTCGATTTCTTAAAGAACACTAATATGTCTTCTATTCTAAACCAGATGTAGCACCAGAACTCCCAAAAAAATATCAGCAGAGCATACTTGATTAACAGACTTGTTGAAAAATCTCGATAAAAATTGTTTATTCGAAAAAAAATTATTAAAATATTTAAAATCTTCCTGGGAGGCTAGAACTCCTCGATTTCTTGAAGAATACAAATATATCTTTTATTCTAAACCAGAAGTAGCACCAGAACTCCCACAAAAATATCAGCAGAGCATACTTGAATTACAGACAAAAAAAAAATTAAATAGCTGAAATCTTGCTGGCAGGCTAGAACTCCTCGATTTTAATTTCTTTAATAATTTTTTTTTAAATAAACTATTTTTATTGACATTTTTCAACAAGTCTGTAATTCAAGTATTTCAAGTATGCTCTGTTTAAGTTATTCAAGTATGCTCTGCTGATATTTTTTTGGGAGTTCTGGTGCTACATCTGGTTTAAAATCAAAGATATATTTGTGTTCTTTAAGAAATCCAAGAGTTCTAGCCTACCAAGAAGATTTCAGGTATTTTAATTTTTTTTTTTTTTCGAATAAACGATTTTTTTTGACATTTTTCATTAACTCTGTAATTCAAGTATGCTCTGCTGATATTTTTGTGGGAGTTCTGGTGCTACATCTGGTTTAGAATGAAAGATATATTCATTTTATTTGAGAAATCGATAAGTTCTAGTTTCATTTGTTAACATGTGGGTCAATACACTAGTTTGTTGCTAAATGATTGATTTTTCAGTAAATTTTTATTTGAAGTATGCTCTGTGGTGGTTTTAATGTAAAATCTGGTTTTCTAATATTTTTATTTAAAAGATATTTATATATTTTTGTAGAAATTTAAGATTTACTTTACTTGATCCTTATATAAAGTTTTTGATAAATATTTTAACGTGAAAAAATGAAATTTCAAAAATAATTTAAATATTTTTTTCATGAGTCAATTCGAAAGAACTATTCTTAAAAATGATCAGGAACTATAGAGTTTACCCATATGTGTATAAAACTCGTCCAGAATTTTATTCGCAAGAAAATGATCTGCTACGGGAAGTTAGCAGATCATTTTTTTAACTGACTTTTTTGTACATAAAAACGGCAGAACTATTTCTAAAATCTATCAGGAACTATAGAACTATGCTGCATGCGAAGAGAACTCCTTTTTATTTTTGATCTGCTGGACAATGATCTGCCAAGTTCACAGACATGATAAGCACGTTTCATTACACACTACCACCACTATATGTAGAGCAACATTGGGTTAGCTAAATAATATGTAATAAGAAAATGGATCCTTGGCTGGATGAACATTTTTTGTTTCTCTGTGAAAACCATTTGGAACATCTCAGGATTATAATGTCCATAAAATTATTTTTAATTTATATCAGCTCGCTATAGTACTTTCACGACACGAACGAAGACAAAGTATATCCTTCTCGCTGGTAAAACTGACCGAACAGATGTCACAAAAAAAAACACGGCAAGTCTTTTTCGACTTAATAGATACGTATTGTACAAAATATTTTGACGATTATTCGTGTAACCTTAAACAACACTCTTCAAAAAGAAACATAAAAGTAATAAGAAATAATATATTATAACCCAAATCCGGGACTAAGCTAGTCTAAAGGACGCAACATTATTCCTTTCTATTATCAAATTAATTGAGCTCAGTTTGAACACACATGTATTACCAATATCAAATCTAGTATGAGGATAATCATGGCGAAAATAATGTAATCATAAGCGATCAATTAAATTACATTTGACTTTTCCAGCCAAATATGTAGATATAGTATGAACACACCGTGTCCAAGCATCAATTTTGAGCAACAGATAATCTGATTGTGTTGAAGTGGATTTTATAGTTATTCAATTTTGGAACCAATTAATTAATTTTAAAGCCACATATTTATATATACCAAAAAATGACTCGCTTTATAGCACTGAAGGCAAGAATTCCGTCTTGAATTTTCAATTTCATTTAAGAATTCTACTTTTTAGAGCAGTTAATCAAACGGCAGAATTCATAAATCGTACAAAAATAAAATAAAGAGAATAAGTTAAAATTAGAGAATATGTTAAAATTTTTGTCTCATACCGGAAAAGCGGTTTTCGAACTCCTTCCTAAGAAAGACCGGGTAACAGATCTACCTAAATATTTCAAACGAAAATGACTCACTTTATGATTAGCAATAGGTACTTCAGGCCAAATTACCAGAAGTTTCATGTTGTGTTATACCAAAAAATTAATAATTTTTAGTAATTGTATTTTTAAATAATATAATTTTACAAAAAGTTGTTATGATTTTTTTTATACATGCATCTATTAAAAATCAACAATCAACTGTTAGTTTATACTTTTTACTAAATGATTGACGATTTTAAATAACTGCATTAATTATTGATATACTTTTATAATAGGTTCTTTTGTGTTTGTATGTATATATGCATCTATTAACAATCATCAGTCAATTGTTAGCTTATACCAAAAAATATTTATTTTTAATAACTGCATTTTTTTACTAATATAATTTTATAAGGGGTTCTTGTGATTTTTAGTATGTTATATTATATTATAGTGATAACATATATTAGTGATTGTTTTGGATTATTAATGTTTTGTTACACACACACACACACATTCACATGTAAGTTGTATTATTTTTATTTAATTTTGTATTGTTATTTTTGCGTGCATACTCATTAATTTTTTTCTTTATAAAATAGTTTAACATATTAAGTTAGCGTTTAAGTGTGGTGTACGATAAATTTTTGTGTATAATTTCTTATGTATGAATGTTAAAATGCACTGTATTCTATGTTGGCTTCCTAAATAAATAAATAAATATAATATAAAACAATAAAAAATAATAAATGGTTTTTATATAATAGTTAGATAACCAAAAACTTAAAGACGCTAGAAAATGTGAGAGGAAAATTACGGTATATTGGATAGATTTAGAAAAAACGTTCAGTACAACACGATCTACTAGTGTTCGCTTTAAAATATTTTACTTTCCTACTATAGTAAGGAACATAATCGCGTCACGTTGCGTTGTTGTTTATTCACAAAATAATATTAAATATCGTAACAAATATTTTAATAGATAATCTTATTAAGCATGAGAAAAAATGGAGTTATAAGTTTAAGTTCAAAAATAAGCACACAGAATACAATCATACTTTCGAGGACGATCTCGCGATACTGACTAGAAACCCAAAGCTAAGTAGAAAGGAAAGGAAGTATACAAGTTTTGTAAGTGGATGAAAAAATTTATGTCTGGGAAAACAAAACACTAAATATACCTCATACCTCATACGATCCGGGACTTCAAATTGGCAGTAAAAGCACTGCTATAGTTTCCAAAGCGGCATCTTTTAAATTTCTCGGCAAAAAAATAAATTACCAAAGCCCCTTGCCATCAATAATATCCAACTCCAAGTAATGTCCAAAAAGCTTGGATTTACGAAAATTTAAAACATCACGTTTGAATTAGCATTTTCTCGTATATGATTTTAATAAAACCCTCTTATCTAAGTTAGATGTAGTGTAATAAAAATATTAAAGTTTTAGCTAACGCATACACTTCAACCTTCCTTAGGGACTTAAATACTTTTGGATTTAGCTTAAAGAACCCTCGGAGCTTTATAAGCTCAGAATCGACAAAACATATTCTGGGAAAATCACATGATGAAATTGTTACCTCACTTCCAAGAAACAAAAGTATTTCAGAGCTCGAGGCTAAACTTCAATTCCATAATCAATTTATGATAGGAACACAATCAAATAGAGTAGAGTTAAGATCAAAGAGGAACTTTCAAAACATGAACATAATAAAATCTTTTATTTGGCAAGACGAGAAAGATAGATATAAGGTGCACGCAATGGGCTTAGAAATGCAAAATAAGTGGGTAACTCCAGAAGAATTCTGTATCCCTTAAGCTTTTAATGGCGCACCCTTATTCTCGACTGGTCTAAAGCAATATTAAAATTGTATCTGAATGCGTTCCAAATGACTATTTGAGATAAAAGTAATTTAGTAATATGGGGTAAAGCCCCCGAGAAATCTTGCTACATTTGTAAAGAGGCAGTAGGGACAGCAAAACATATGGTGGTGTGGAGTAGGGTACTCTTGGATAATGCGCTTTGGCAAAATACTAGAAATTATAAGAGAAGCCGTCTTTCAATAGCAAAAGCACAGAAAAACATAATAAGCAGCAAACGTTCAATAGAGTTCTCAAGGTTCTTATGTAAAATACAATACACATAAACACTTTTGACAATATTAGATCCAGTTCCTGGTTGGACTGTTACATTGGATACGTACGGGAAGCAGTATAGAATCCCCGAAGACAATGGTGTTTCGTCGTTTCCAGATCGGATATTTTTCTTTATTCACGAAATCTAAAACGCGAATATATATATATATATATATATATATATATATATATATATATATATATATATATATATATATATATATATATATATATATATATATATATATATATATATATATATATATATATATATATATATATATATATATATATATATATATATATATATATATATATATATATATATATATATATATATATATATATATATATATATATATATATATATATATATATATATATATATATATATATATATATATATACATCTTTTTCTTTCACTGCAAGCAGCGCTAATACGGGCGTGGACATCGTGGTCGATGGCCTCCGGACTCGTCGATTCCAAGGTATCTGAATTTTTCCGTCTTGACGACTGATTCAGAACCTATCTGGATAGTGCTCGAGTCCGGGCAAACCTCTAGGTCTTCAACACATTTAGTTTAAGACCACCGTTCTCAAGCGTACCCACCCAGATGTTCACTTTGTGCTTGAGCGTCAGTCGGTTCTCGTTAATGAGTGCTATGTCATCGGCATATATCATCAGCCATGGAAGCTGGTCCTGGGGATTGCCGTGACAGTATTTAGCATTACATTAAACAGAAACGGACTTGCTGAGCCTTGGTGAAACCCTACTGTAATCGGGAAGGGATTTTTGTCGCCAACAGCGGTCCTAACCACAGAAACGGAGTCGTGGTACATATCTCTGATAATATCAATATAGGATTCAGGGATCCCTTTGGATCGCTTTGCCCACCAGATACACTGACGTGGCACACAGTCGAAGGGCTTCTGCAGGTCTAGGAATGCTAATTGCAGAGCTATCCTTTTTTCCCTGTATGCCTCCAGTTTGGAGGGCAAAAATTGCGTCCAGAGTGCCTGATTCTGGCTAAAATCCGTAGTGACATTCAGAGACAGTACATTCTTTGTGGGGCCTGAGGCCGATCACGCGCTCGAAGAGTTTCATGGTGTGACTCAAAATCTTAATGCCCCTATAACTACCGCAATCTTGAACACTGCCCCTTCCTTTGTAAATAGAGGTAATAAAACTGTGCCACCGCCGCCGCTTGGCATCGTCCCAGTGCTCAAGACATGGTTAAAAAGGTCAGTAAGTATGAGCACACGGTAAAAAAGGTCAGTAAGTATGAGATCAACGCTTCAGATCAATCGGATATTGATTGATTGATATTGAGATCAGAATATTGTCAGGCCCCAACGCTTTTCCATTCTTTATGCGTCGAAGACAATCTCGAGTCTCATCAAGAGTAATTGGAGCACTAAGTACAAGGTTAGGAGGTGGTTCGGGTGCTATGTTCAGCAACTCTAAGAAGTAGCTTGTCCACCTCTCCTTCACAGAGGTATGAGTACAGACCAGCTTGCCCTGAGAATCCCTGACGCAAAGACATTTTGTTATATCTTGCGTCGCTTAATCCCGAGAACGTGCCACTTTGTATATGAGCTTCTGCCTCTCAAGTTTGTCGTATAATGGCGACAAACTTTCGCTGCGGGCCCTCGCTACAGCTCTTTTGCTGGCACGTTTTTTGCTATGTACTCCAGTCTGTCTTCAGGAGAGTTGGAATGCTGCCACTCCTTAAATGCTTCTTGCCACTACTTAAAGTTTTCTTTTCACGAATCCACTCGCTTACGTAATAAGGTATTGCGAGCATTTCTGGAAGAGCGTATTCGCGATGGCTAGATCGGACGCAATATAGGTTCTTAGAATATTTTCTCCCTCTGTATTGCTACTACCGCGACCAAAACCACCGTGGACACGCTCATATGTATCCGAAGCCCTACCCATGTGGCCGTTAAGATCCCCCTCAACTATGATTACCTCAATAGATGGTATAGTAAGTAGAACCTCTTCACAGTGCTCCCAAAATGATTCCTTTTCGGCCCGACTACAACCAGCCTGGGGAGCGTAAGCACTAATTAAGTTGGTAATAACCCTCTTAACCAGTACCTTCACTCGCATCACGCGGTCGCTGTATACTGGACCCGACGTCTCATGAGTACATCTGCGAGTTTTCTGCATCGTCTGGTTAAAGAGACAATGTTCCAAGTTGGAAAGCGGAGTTTCCTTCTAGGTATTATCTTCTTTAGCCGTTTTCGTACTTTACACGGTAGCCCTTGCCCACTTAACACAGGTGTAGGGTGACGTGCCTACGCGTCGTTTAACTGCGACGCCCTAGCCGTACCCAGCAAAACTTTACCTTTTCTGACCATTTTAAGTGACAAAATGGCGACATTTTAATGGAGCGAGTATTTTTTGATAAGACAGTGTAAAATTTTGGTAATCTTGGTAATCTGATAAGTGTGGCTTCTGCTGAACGTGAATTTTCCACATTTGAAAAATAATGTTAATTATATAAATATATTTATACCTGAATTTATTAAATAATATCCCCGTGTCCGTCATTGTAAGCTTTCTGTCATCTAACAATTTACATTGTCTCATCCAAAAATCCGAATTATATAATGTTATTGTAGTACCATCTCTTTTTTTATCCATCATTTTCGCAAATTCGAAAAATTGCCCTTCAAGTGAAGCTGGTTCTTCTTCACCCATGTGTATAGTAACTTCAGTGTCGAGCCTGATCAATTATAACTGTAAAGTGATCATATTATTAATAGTAAATATACGTTTTAGTAGAAAATTATTAAAAATATCTACATTATATACGTATTCAAACTCATCCTATTATTAGAATGTTGCTGTTCTTAGTGATGCACCTTAATTATGTGGCACTTTAAAATAAAATCTAAGGAAAACATTATTTACTGTACATAAAATAAAATATATGGGATACAAGAAATCTTAACTTGGAAACATTATTAGCAGGCAGCCTTATTGCAAATTGAGTGATCTCTTTAAAGCAACCTTTGTGTAGAAGTAAAATGTAACATAATTATGAAATAGTTGAGGGGGATCTTAACGGCCACATGGGTAGGGCTTCGGATACATATGGTAAATTAGTTGTACCACAAAAAAAACAAAAATATAGAAGCATAAGCTATGAGCTACATATACTCATATATACATCTATATATAGATGTTTTCATATTATATTTTATTTGTGTTTATGTGTGTATGACACATACACACAAAAATACACAACAGTACTATTTATAGTGTCTTAGATATTAAGAATCTTTTAAGCCTTTTTTTATAAAAATGAAGAGCTGCGTGTTATTTGAGGCTGTAAAGAGTAAGAATATTATTAGCGGACAGACTGGACAAAGAATTAATTTGTATAGAACGAGTGTGGAGAGTTAAATTAAATATGAAGAATTTTTAAATATAATTTAGAGCTAATTTGGCATTAGGCAATTAGTGTAACGCACCTTGACCATAATTTTAAAGATCAGCGTAAAGGTGGTAGAGATGTTGAAAATAACATCACCTTGCGGGACCGTATCAGGATAAGTTGCTAACGACCAAACGTTGCAAGTTAGAGTAAAAATATTTAATCACAAGTTATGTAAAGAGAATACATAATAATCAATAAAATATTGAAATCTTCAATATTAAAAGCGTTACTAAAAGTCAAGCAAAATGATCGTAGTATTAATGATCGTAGTATCAAGTAATGAATTCCTATAAGTGGATAAAGCAGGAATTCGTTTTTGGGAATTAGGACCGAGAAAAGTGATTGTCAAATTTGTTTAGGTCTAGGATTAATACCCTATTTTGTTTTCACAACTCTAAGCAACTTTGCAAATTTAACTTTGTCTTGACCGCCTTCTTTTGCTATTTCGGTATTTCGGAAGTTACAAAATAAAAATGAATTAAGCTTACAAGATAAATGAATGATATGAAAAAATGCCAAATTTATTAATTGCTAAAATCCAACTAAATGTCTAGCAATGACATATTTTTATTCTGTACAAATTTTACAATTATTTTAGCAATTTTATAATTATTCAGTCTCTGTTTCTCGATTTCTCTTCAAAATTTTTTACGTGTAATAAATTCAATATAAATGTGTTTGTTACAATAATATATGTTGAATTTGTATATGGGTTTTTTCATCAATATAAATAGATATTTAACTGACTCACCAATTTATTATAAGAAATTGTCTAATAACAGATACTATACCGAAATTATGTTTTCCTAAGCGTATTTAAAGTAATTATTTTGTCACCATGGTTACAAAAGAAGCACAGATAATTAAATCTACCACAGAGTACTAAGTAGTAGGAAAAATAAACAATACATTGCATGTAGTAATATTTGAAACCACAATATATATTTCATAAAAAAATTGCAACTTGTTTTTCGTAATATTATATTTTATCCTATAAGTTAATCTCTAAATATAATAATTGACTTTGATTTATTGAGGACCATCAGATTATCGCTTGTTTATTAATAAAAAATCTTTAATAAAAGAACAAACGAACGTGATTGAATGGTAAACATGGCAATATTCTTGCGTGCGCAGAATAAATAGCATATATTGACTCTGTAGTAAGTCTATTTTATCTTCAGTCTCTAATTGGTTTGCCGCAGTCACTACTTCTTTCACTATAAATTATATAAGCTATATTTTTATAGGGCCTTACCAAATTTGCTGATACTGACCTTGTGAAACCTTTATAGCCTTGCAGCCCTTGAGTGCTTCTTATTCTTTATTGATCAGTATAGACGGCCTCAGTAGTATCCTACTGTCTAGAATATAAATAATCTTATTTGTCGTTGATTAAAATTACTTTTTATTTTCTTACTAACTTTTAAAAGGTTTAAAAATGATCTTAACCCGTTCTGAAGACTGTCAAGGAATTGAGATAACACATATAGATCTACCTAATCTCGTAAATATATCATTTAACAAAATATAGACAATACTAGAATTATCGATCAAAGAATTATCAAAGCTTCACGCTTTATCCCATATATAGCAGAGAGAACTTCAAGCACCGCAGAAATCTAATGTTAAGACTCTCCATTCTATGCTTTCCAGCTTCTTTTGAGATTTTGTCTGTTGAGTGGTGGAACACAACGCCACGCTTGCCTGTTCTCTCTGAATCGCCCTCATGCAATTCGCGCAAGCACAGACCACTCATTATATTTTTTTTTCATTATATTTTTCATTATATTTTTGTCTTGACACTTTAAAAATCATAAAAATATTTAATAAAAATGGCATTCTCTCTCGCCAAACAATTGTTCTTTGTAGCTTTGGATAGCGAAAATTTGTAAAAATCTTCCCACGCGAGATGGCAACAATAAAATAAATCATGTAAGAATTTCGACGCAGCGTAATGAAGAACGCACGGCTCAGTGGTATTTATTTATTACTTCTATTAACTTAATATACTAAACTAATATTATACAAAATAATTAGATACAACCGTTGATTTAAGCACTCTAAATACCTTTTTGTTTAACATTTTCAACACGGATGTCCAGTTTAACTTAACATCATGATATATAACTACCCACTTGGCTCTCTTCGCAGATGATGCTGCCATATATGCGTCTAGTAGCTACTTTGAAAGAGCATCGACTCATCCAAATCCCTTGATGGTGGAATCCTGCGATTACGTACTCCCAATAAAAAAGGCCTACCATAGGCCTCGTAACATCTTGTATCATGAAGCTGACCCCATAACAGTAATAACGCAACGTTTGTAGGTAGGAATATACACAAACGCATACGTACACGTTACACATACCGTCCCCGCCGGTGGAGACAAGGTCCCAGATATACTGCAGCCCAAGCGCGCCTAGGCGCGGGAGGCAGCAAAACTTAACTTCCAAACTGGTACAGGGTATTCACTGCCCTACATAGTAGGTTTAGCTCGGCCCTAGCAAGCCCTCCACTACAAACGAGGCACGCAAGCCAAGGTCCGTGTCTCACAGGAGACGCCTTTGCGCCTTCGTAGTCTCTTTTTGTTGGTGCCCCTAACAAGGGTACCAAGGAAGGTCAGAGCTCTTCTAGCTCGGCCTTCCACAAACCCAGTGACGCTGTAGAGGCCGCTAAGGCCAACACCATACTATACATTCGAAAAAATAAAGATATATAACTGACCGTCGTGGCGCAGAGGCGCAACGTGTGCCTGTAACGCGACGGTTTCTGGGTTCGATCCCCAGTCGAAGAAGATGGATTTTTCTATTTCCATTTTATACGCTCTGGCAAACTAGGCAAAGCGCGGCGTTGAGTTCCGCCACTCAACACGCAGTGCCTCGAAAAAGGCGGAAAGCGGGGACGGAGAAAGCAGGGACTAAGTACGGAGTGTCTTAACACTAGGTTCCCACGGTCCCTGCAGTTCCCTCTGCCTACCCTGCCATGTGCGGGATATATAACTGTTTATACATAAAACAAACTGTCCAGCCATTCAGCAGTACATTCAATCTCACATGCATTCATTTCAATCAATGTCACATAAGCATATGGGGGGGGGGGTCAGGGGGGTCACCCGAAATAAAATTAATAAAGAGAATCTTGGCTGCAGGAACTCAACCTGGATAATAAAAATTTAGATCCCGACAGTGACTTCATTGCAATCACCACCACTGACGTAGTGGAGGTCTCATTCACAATTGTTTTGCCTTGTAAATGGTGTCTAAGATAAGCCAAGCAGGATGACAGTAAATGAAGCTAATAAGTAAAAGTAATACTAATTATATTAATAGGCCAGAATACTAATGCTAATCGGCCATAACAATCCCTTTCATTGCATATTAAATTTTTTTTGTGAATGAGTTATACCAGCCCGCGAATCGTACATACTTCAGTCTAGAGTTCTTAAGGTCCACTATCTAAACCTCATCCGATAATGATATGTCACAGGGGAGAACTCACACATCCTTACCATCAATGAACGCAACTTACATACGAATCAGTGGTCATCATTCAAACAAGATCCAATAAATATATATTATACGACAGCATCTTACATGCGATCGCTGCGATCACCAGGCGCACACAAATGAATGTGCTATACCGGCGCGGAAGAGGACGCAATGACCATCTTGCGTGCATTGTCGTACCGCTGGGATTCACCAATACTAGCTCAATGGATACGACTTCACGTAGTCCAGTAGAATAGTTTAAAATTAGTTTTAAAAAATTTTGTCATACATAAATAATTTAAGTAAAATTACTAACCAATTTAGGTATCAAGATTAATTAATTTATTTTTACTAACACTATATGGATTTATGTAAATTATGGTCTGAAATAAATGATTATTATTATTATTATTATTAATGACACTGCGAACTGATAACATAACACCTGACACGACAACAACATCAACAACAAGATACGACAGCAAAAATCAACCTAGAAGGGTTCTTCCATTCTTCATTTTTAGGGAGGTCTCCTCAAGCCACCCAAAAATGTTTTACAGAATCTATAGTTATATAAAGTTGTATATACTCGAAAACAAATAAAAAAACAAGAAAACATAAAAATTCGGTTCGAGGTTGCTTAAATAAGCCAATGGCAGTAATGGCCCCAAAAAAAGAATAATCTAATTATCAAATTAAGCAAACAAAAGACAAAATAGTAAAAACATATAAGTAATAAATGAAGTTTCTATAGGGATTAAAAAAATACGATGAGCTACTTTAATCCGATGTTGAACTTAAATGAGTTGGACACACTCGTAGTGCTGCTCGCCCATCAACCTCCCCTGAGTTCGTCATAATCCCTATCCATTAGGCCGCTCGTGAAAGGGGACATTGCGCACATGATTTCAATGAACTACGATGTAAGTTACTAAAAATAACATTAAAAGCGCAAGCACTACTCTTATTTAATAAAATATAGCTGAATTCGCACGTTTTAAACAATACGCTTTTAGTTATGGGATAGTAAAAAATGTCTAGAGCTTCTAACGTCTCTAAATATTCTAAGGGCACCAATGATTCTAAAGACACTGTGTTAGTTAATTTTAACAAGTCATAGATATTACTCCACAACTCTACTGATGGAACCAAAAATTGTTTTAGCCTTGTTTAGAACATCTATACTGTTAATAAGGAGCTGATGATAATGACAGGACACACAATATTTCATTTAAGACTTATGAAATAAAGTTTACTTTAATGTAAGGACTTTCAATAAAAAGGGGACGTAAAGAAGAAGAAGTAGTTGTGTACTATTGTATAATTCAAGAAAGATAAATCCTGAAGTTCAAACTCTTTCTTTCAAATGCCAAAAATTAATACAACAAAACAACATAAAAATGATAAAATCAATACATGCGGTACCTAATGATGTTAAAATATAGACAGAAATTTAGTTTTCATGAAGGAATTTTAATGAAATATAGAGATAAACCCTGTTCATTTCAAATAAGTTTATTTTTGATCAACCCTAGAATTAAGTTAATTTAACTAGACTAAAAATATATATGTTAAGTAACAATTTATTGCCAGATTCATTAGTTGTAAGGAATTTTTTTCTTTTTAATTCAACAAATATTATCTTTTATTTAATATCGTTACTATCCTACAACAAATATTATCATTTATTCTTGATTTTTTTTTATTTCCAGGTTTCTCCTATTGTAAGACAGTGTTTGATAACTACCTCTGCTGGCCTCCAACTAAGCCTGGAACTTTGATACAGCAGAACTGCCCATCTGTTCATCTAAGCGATCCGAATCGTAAGTATTTTTTTGTGTTCACGCTGTATCCCGCACACGGCAGGGTAGTCAGAGAGAACTACAGGAACAATAAGAACCTAATGTTAAGACTTCTTTCTTCTTAAGTATTCATTATTGCTGTTCAAGTACATACAATACATTTAACCATTGAGGTCCGTCGTGGCGTAGAGATGTAGCTTCTGCCTGTAAACACGACGATTTGTAGGTTCAATACCCACTCGGGGTGGATGGAATTTTTTTGATTCCATATTCTTCGCTCTGGCAAAAAGAAAAGGCGTTGTGTTGATTTACACTACTCAACTAGTAATGCCTTTAAAGAGGTGGAGTGTCTTAACTATGTCCCCACGGTTCCTACATTTCTCCCTGTATACCCATTACCTGCATTCATTGCATGAACGGGATGAAGCATGAAGCTAAAAAAATATCTTTTTAAAATGCATAAACTAAAAAATCATGTGGAAGACGAGCGAGATTTTTTTATTTAGAATTTCCATTGCACAATAACTGGAACACGTCATGGTACTTTGTTCTATAAATTTTAAACAGGACTAGGACCTCGGTCCCTAAAAGAAACGTAAAATTTTGTTTTTATTTGTATCACGTTGCACGGACAAAGATATTAAAAACTTCAACAAAAATTAAAATAAAACGTCCATAGTAACTGCTTAAAAATATAACATTTAAGTAACCTCAAGTATTTTTCAAGCCTCTGATATATTTCATGCTGTATTATATAGTCTCTTTAAACTCATGAGAGATACATTTCATAACATGAAGTAGCATAATTTAGAACTAACTACTGTGCATTTTAAGACAGTAATTTACCAAATTAAGAACATTCAAATTATAATAAAGTTATAAAAATTTCCTAACACAATTAATTTGTATTTAAATTTATCGATACATAACATCGATAAATTTATTAAAAAAAAACACAATATAATAAACAATTATTAAAAAATCTTGATTCAAATCAATTATTATTTAATTAAATCTAAATTTATAAGAGAAAAATAAATTAACTGATCATCGCAATACATTTCAGTTACAAAATCATTAAACGTAGTTATCAGTTTTCAAAAACAATTGGAAGCTTTATATTCAAACTTTGCTTTCTATAGAATAATATATTTACATTGTGCAAGTGCAATTCAAACTTCAGAATTCAATTTGATTTTTAAATAAACTTTGATTATTAAAAAATAGGTAATCGTGTAGTTTAAGCGGTCGGCAAAAAAATATAAAATTTTCAAATAGTTAACACTAATTTATTACTGTATACAACATTGCTATTTAAATATTTTAAGCAATAATTAGTTGATAAATTCAACTTAACTTGTTGCAATCATAAATCGTAATAAAATATTCAAGTATTAAAACAAAATGCCCTCTTGGTAGTCCACTTTTAAGGTTTCTGGACTAATTTATGTTACAAAATAATATAAATTATTTTCATTTTTTAGATAGATAATGTATGGCTTTCAAGAAAATGTTGTCTAAAGGCAATGTTGTTTATGTTACATAGAATTTCTAATATTAATTCATTTGCAGGTTATGCCACTCGCCGTTGCAGGGAAGACGGACTTTGGGAAACTCATCACTCTTATGATATTAATGCTTCTGGTTGGACAAACTTTACTAACTGTTTCCCTCCGGATATTCAAGATATATTTATAGGAGGACTTAACGATGATAAAAACCTGGTATGCTTGAACTTTGAACCATTCCACCTTAAATATTAGGTAGACTAAGAACAGTTTTGCTGAATTTCATTAAAAATATTACAAATTGAAGTAGGCTTGCTATCAATAACTTTTATGGTTATGTAAAATAAATGCGAATTTCGTATAAAACTTAATCGAAAAATTGAATTATTATTTGTTTCGTTTCAATATCCGGAATCCATATTGAGTCAAGTACCAGTCTTTTTGCCCATTTATCCAGCTTTTTACTTCCTCTCCGCTAGTGGCGCCACCTATACTAACTCGTTTTGGCTCCAAGTGCTCAGCGCACCGGGTAGCAGCGCGATTTATTCCCATTATAGCGTCAGTTTTCGCCCAGTTCAGTTGTAGTACCGTTAAACTTTGCGAAAATAACGTTCTACATTGTGCTTATCCTCTCCGTGTTAGTAGTATGGAGCATAGTAATAATTTAGACGTCAGTGAGGTTGGAATATCTCAGAAACGGATTCGTGATTCAACTCCTTGTTCTCAAGATAGTGAAACTGATTCTTCAAGTGACGAAGAACCAAGCCCAAAGAGACACAGATCGAGAAAGGACTCTCAACCGGTGAGTTACGCACATTTTGAGTTTTTATCGCAGCAAGTTGCATTTCTAACTACCCTCATATCAAAGAATAATAGTAATGAAAATATAAATTCATTGGGAAAAAACGATACGATTGCTACAAATAGCTTACATTTAAATCAAAGCGAGGTTACGAATAAAAATAAACTTCAGATTTTATCGGAAACTAGTACAACCGTAAAAGATCCAATTTATCCTAAATCTGATGAGAAATTTCTTAAAAAATTAACGGAATTGCAACGATTTGAATGTAGTGATTGGAATGCGGTTCGATTTACGGAAGCACAAAAGAAATATTTAACTACCCCCGGTTTTGTTGAATTAAAAGTAAACGATGATTTAAAGCGCTTTGAGACATCAATGCTTAAAGAAAATTCACATTCATATTTATTAGAAAGGACCTTTGCTGGTTTGACTAATGCCTTACTTTGTCAAAAGGAAGAGTTGCGTAAAGCTTTGCAATCGCTAGTTGATTGGTCCAATGATTCGAACAACGTCTTATCTCCTAGTTCTTTATTTGAGAAGATAGAATCTTTGTTTTCGAAAGAATCTTCTTATAGTAAAGTAACGGATGACTTGTAACAAATAGTGTGCGGTAGAAGGGCCGATTGTATAAATACTCGACGAGAGTCCTTGCTGTGTCAAATTTTAAAAACGTACCATACTGACATATTACGTAAAATTCCTCCGAGCACTATTTCACTTTTTAATGACCAGGCAGTTGAAAGTTACCTTCAAAAAATAGGTGGGGTAGACAAATTAAATACATCGCCAAGAGTTACCCAAGGTAGCTCTAAAGATAATCTACATCAAAATCGAAAACCATATGCAAATAGTGATGTGAAACAAAAATTTTTTCGACAAAAATATTCCACAAATTCCAAAAAGCGAGTCTCTAGTGAACTGCGACAAAATAAAAGCAGATCGAGTAATCACAAAAATAAACCAAAAAATAAGCAAACACGAGCAACCTTTAAAAATGAATCCCAGGCATGACTATGGGCTATTTCGAGGCGGCTGTCTAAAGCAATTTCTAAATGTGTGGTACAATATAGGTGCACCGGACAAAATATTCCGCCTGTTAAATGGAACCCGCATACCTTTTATACTGAAACCTCCACTAGTTTTCCCAAGCAATGCGATTATGAGATGTTACAGAACGCCAACATCGTTAATTATGACCGAACAAATAAAGACTATGTTAGAGACTGGTGTCCTAGAACCCGCAGAGCAGAGCCATAGCTTCCTATCCACGTTTTTCTTAGTGCCCAAGACAGATCAAACATTTCGGCCAATATTCAATCTGAAAAGATTAAATCAGTTTGTCAAAGTCAAATCATTTCATCTGATGAACCACTTCGGAGTGCCAAAATTCTTACAACGACAGGATTGGATGGCAAAAATAGACTTGAGTCAAGCGTACTTCCACGTGGCAATTGCACAAAAACATCGGCGATTCTTAAGGCTAAATTATCATCAAGACCCAAGCCAGCACCAGCTGCTTCAAATGACTTGCTTGCCGTTTGGCCTATCGTCAGCTCCAAAAACGTTCGCTATGATAACAAATTGGATTGCGGAGTTTCTGAGGGGTCACAAAATTCGATGTGTAGTCTACCTGGACGATTTTCTCTTAGCAAACCAATCGAAGGAACAGTTGCAGGAAGACATTGCTTTTACGATAAAAATTTTGAATCTTCTCGGCTGGATAATCAACTTCGAGAAGTCTGTGTTAGCTCCGACTCAATGCCTCGAGTTTCTCGGTATTATGTGGGACACAAAACGCAACGCAAAGTCCCTGTCGGAGCTGAAGTGCTTAACGCTTCGCAAAGCACTTCAACAACAGTTGCAGAAAAGCAAGTGGTCTCTCAAACAATATCAAATTCTAATGGGGAGACTCAACTTCGCAACTTTTGTGACTCCAAGAGGTCGCCTTCATTGTCGCACACTGCAGTACTACAGTCGACAACTTTCGGCGAAGCATCCATATCGAAAAGTAAAGCTTCCCCTCCCAGTTCGATTGGAGATGGAGTGGTGGTGCCAAGCTATAGGAAGTTCCATGCCAATTCACTTACATTTAGTGACTCATCTTTTAACCACAGACGCATCCGACATAGGTTGGGCTGCTCAACTCGGCGAGATGAATATCGAAGGGAGCTGGACAATTGTACAAAAACACTGGCATGCCAACAGGAAAGAAATGTACGCTGTGTATGCTGCTGTACAACAGAAGCAACGTCAGCTCCGCAATGCACATATACTTTTACAAACCGACAATCAAACAGTGGTTTCTTATATAAACAAAGAAGGAGGTACGAAATCAAAGAAACTTTTACAACAAACCCGTCTTCTATTGGCAATATTAGACAAACGAAACATTCATCTCACTGCGAACTACTTGCCAGGCAGATACAATGTCGAGGTCGACGCGCTATCTCGGAAGAAGTCATGCCCCGAATGGCATCTAAAGAGTACTGCGACTCAGCAAATCTTTCAGATGTGGGGCACACCCGAGATAGATTTGTTTGCGTCGAGAACAGCTCATGTGGTACCGACCTATGTATCTCTAGACAGAACCGATCGCAAAGCGCACCTCCACAATGCGTTTTGCCATCGCTGGCACTACGATCTAGCTTGGTTGTTTCCGCCACCAAATTTAATACCCAGGGTTCTCGAGCATCTAAATCAAGCCAGCGGGCGATTCATACTGATTGCCCCAAAATGGAAGAAGGTATTTTGGCAGGCCGACCTCCAACGGAGAGCGTGCCAACCTCCGTACCTTATCCCAAATCTAATAGACTTTCTCATAGATACAAAGACCAGGAGGCCGCCACCCCAGGTGCAATACCTACTTTTACAGGCATGGCTGATTTTGGGTGGCCAGACATTTTGACAGATTGGTCATGTCGAGAGCAAAACCTTCTCATGTCAAGCTGGAGAAGCTCTACGATTAATACGTATAAGCCAGCGTGGCGCCGTTGGATACTTTGGTGTGAGTCACATTTAGTAAACTTTAAATACCCTGGTGCTGATCAAGTAGCACGATATTTAGCCCATTTGCATTGCGATGTAGGGCTTGCTTATAGAACTATCTTAGTTCATAAGTCAGTCATATCAACGTTTACACACCTAACATCTAATATTGATTTGTCATCTAATTTCTTTATAAAACATGTGTTAAAAGCCATTTCTGTTGCGAGAGAAAAACCTGCTAAGCCACCTGTTTGGAACCCTAAAGTGCTATTACAATATATGACTACATATGACTTTGATCAAAATAACATATTTTTTGTTACAAGACATGTAGCTACTCTTTTGTTACTAGCATCGGGCCGTAGAGTACACGATCTAACTTTGTTACGAATTGATAGCCGTAGCTTAGTGGACGAAGATACCTCTATTGTTCTATGGCCGGCTTTTGGTTCAAAGACCGATACTCATAACTATAGGCAGTCTGGATGGAGGCTTAAAAAACATCCTCATAATAAGTTAAATCTAGTTTTTTGGTTGAAACAGTTGTTACGTGTGACTTCAAGTCGTAGAAAAGATATAAATCATTTATTTATTACTACTAGAGGAGATGTAAAGCCGGCCTCCAAGACTGTTATAGGCGGTTGGGTTAAATCTCTTTTAAAAGATAGTGGCATTGAGGCAACGCCGGGTTCTGTAAGATCTGCGGTAGCCTCTCTTAATTTTGTAGAAAATTTCCCAATTGATCGAATTCTCACAACTGGTAATTGGAAAATGATTCATACTTTCAGAAATTACTATCAAAGAGAATTACTAGACTTGAATGATTTAAATAATGGTAACAACTCTATATCATTATCTAATTATTTTGATCCTGTTCAGTAATGTTTCATTACTATCATTACTATTTTGTATTATTATTATTAATTACTGTATTGTAACATTTAAATTGATCTTTAATACAAGTTTATAAATGTAAATCTTGTGTTTATTATGAATTTAACCTTTGTTATAATATACATACACATTATAGCGTCCACCCGTATAGCGCACCAGGTGATAACAAACACATCACTCAATATGGATTCCGGATATTGAAAGGAAACAAATAATAGAGAGTTTTACCATCAAATAAAACTTACCTATTATTTTTTCTTCAATATCCGGAATCCAGGTAATTCCTACCTGGTGAGTTCAATAATGAGAATAAATCGCGCTGCTACCCGGTGCGCTGAGCACTTGGAGCCAAAACGAGTTAGTATAGGTGGCGCCACTAGCGGAGAGGAAGTAAAAAGCTGGATAAACGGGCAAAAAGACTGGTACTTGACTCAATATGGATTCCGGATATTGAAGAAAAAATAATAGGTAAGTTTTATTTGATGGTAAAACTCTCTATTAACTAACTATTAATAACTATTTTAAAAATAATAACACTACAATAACTTATGGTAAAAGTATAAAATGTGAATTTTATGTAGCAGTTTACATGTTTTATACTTTTTTTAACAGTTTTTAAATTAAACTCTTATTATCCGCTTACTAATAAAAGTGTACTTTTCATTTTTGGAAACCCCACGTTGACAGTACTATAAATACCAAAACCTTGCGTATTTCTTAATTCGGATTCTTGCAGAATGTGTAAAAATTACGAAAATCAAATATCATATTATATTTATAAAGATATTATGATATACGATTAAGCATCATATAGGTAATATTGATGAAACGGATGTTACAAATTACGACGGGCGGAAGTTCTTTTTTTTTTATAGCTTCACGATTTATCCCGCACACGTCCCCGCTTTCTGCCTTTTTCGAGTCATTGCGTGTTGAGTGGCGGAACTCAACGCCGCGCTTTGCCTAGTTGCCAGGTCGAAGAAAATGGAAATAGCAAAATCCATCTTCCCCTAGTGAATCGAACCCACAAACCGTCGCGTTTACAGGCAGACGCTTATGCCTCTGCACCACGACAGTTTCTTAATATAGGTGTAAACTTTTACAACCATTAACGTCAGTTCAGAACTCAACAATTAAAATAGTAAAAGAGTCTTCAGTCTCCCAATCTTTATATCTAGGTAAAAAATGGTAAAAAATATTAACAAATAAATAAAAACAAAAAACAAAAAGAAAATACATTAGCACATTTCCAATTATCCTATCAAGCAACTGCGCAGTTGCAAGGTCAGGTTTAACAACGTGTGCACAATAAATATATGAATCTGATACACGCTTGCGTGTATCATGTAACCTTGCACCCCTACTACCCACATCCATCTCATTTCCAACCCTTTCCCCCTTTTCCCCAACTCCTAAACATGCACCTTCTCACCCTCTTTTTATATCTGGACCTCAGGGTCAAGCGTAATCAGTTTGCGCCCAGCTCTCAGTCACTACAGTTCTTACCTGCTAGGTGATCTAGAAGGTACGCGATTCTAGCCTGTATAATAATTAAATGTGTTATTTCAATGCAATAGTGCATTTAATATTTTCTTTAAAATATTTCTTTTTCTCATAATCTATTTTTAAGAAAATTGTTTGTTTAGAGCGACGCCAAGCCGCAGAAGCGTTAAAATCTTCGATTTGCTACCTTTCTTCTTCTAAATTGACAGTTTCTTAAGTGTCCCTACCGAAAAATGATTAGTCGTGTATCGAGGTATGTAAAGCCAACTACACTAACACCTATATGTATAGTAGCACTATTTATTTTGTGCACTAGAAGTATTATAAATTATTGAAAGACTATTTTCATCTTTATAAGTTCTTAGACCTAAAAATACATAATAAAATAACAAACACTTCAATAATTTTGTCATAAATTAATATTATAAGCTAGGTAATAGATGCGTATGTATTTTTTGAAGAATTTCAATTTGTTTAGTGAGCTGCCAGATTTCTATACTATCATGATGTATCCCCAACATTGTTTACGTAGACCCTAGCTGTGGCAAGGGTCGCCATTGTCGTTTACCACTCGTTGCTATAGAAAATTAGGCCCCAATTGTTCCCTCTCTCACTACAACGTTAAATAAGTACATGTATCTATCTAGTTCCAATATTTATATATCTTTTTAGTCTGGATAATATATCATTTAAGTAGACATAAATACATAGGTATATACATAGACACAAGGCAGGTGGTCTCTTAAATTTATATACCAACCATAAATATGTACATCGTGCTAGTCAATTTTTAAAATAATTTCCTAAGGTTTATATTATCAATGTTAATAAAAACATATCAGTATTTTTCGTGATGTTTTAGGCTATATTTTTATAATTTATGTATTATCAATTTATTTATTGTAGCAGAGTTGGCGCAGAGTATGTTAACATACGAACAATTCAGACTTTCCAATAAATCACATATTACTCAATAGTTTGTAGCAAACTATGGCGTGAAATAGCCTTGTGTAATAATCAAATTAGAAATGACGGATTTTTTAAAAATTAAGAACTTAACACTTATTAGGCTTACTAAGTAAAACTAAGATTAAATTTATTCTCAGATAAAATTTTAGTTCTTTTGTGTTTAACCTCAAATTAGATCTTAAATATACATAAAAAATAGAAATTTTGCTCATACTCAAGGTGTCATCTATAGGTATATATATTACTCTTTAAAAGATTAAAAATTAAGCCAATCGAATTCCCCTAACGCGAGAAATTAAATATTTACACATTTCTACAGCCCATATAGTATATACCTATACAAATGTGATATAATATCTTAAATGCTTTAAATTTTCACATGAATCCGCCCATCTGTTGCTTGCACAAGTAAAGATCGGTATAGGTACGCATATTGTTATTATATTATACCTAGTATAAGAGATGCACTCAGTTTATCGATTTTCCAACGATGGTAGAACGAGAAGTACGATGAATTGTCAAAATGGCATCTTATTACTGTACCTAAATACTATCTTTTTTTAATATGTGAAATATTTACTTAAATACATTGGGCAATTTTACAATCAATGCAAAAAAGCTTGTAAAAAAAAACAAAGAGATTTATACGCCATTACATAAAAAAAGGCACATAAACCCGTCGCTAAAGAGAACATGTACCTACATGCGCAGAAAATTGTAGCTGATTGGTGGGCAATATGTGAGTCTAAACATAAGAGTGATAATATAAGTGTTTGTTCTATGTTAAGTTTAGTTATATTATGTATGAAGGGGCTAATGACTGTGTTCAAGGCGAAAGAGGTATGCCTCATCGTTGGAAGCTCCGTTCTATCTAACTACCCCGCTAGGAATAAAACGTGAAGATATGTATATATGCATGTATGTACATAACTATAAAACCACTGACATATACCTATGTATATTGTATATTTTTTAAAATATTTAGAGTGACCAGCAGTAATAGAAATTGACTTATGACTTAAATTAACTCGTTTAACACATGTATCGCTTTCTGTTCTTCTTCAGTCGTAAAATCATATATTTTATTTATTTATTTTAGCACTATAATTGTAAACAAGTAGAAATACAGATTTCATTTCGTTTCTTAATTAAATATAATTTTGGTCCCTTCTGGTCAAAATTTAAGTAAATACTTAAACGGCAACTTCTCTCAAACGTTGTTGGTGTTATTCATATGGTGTCTATTAGTTGCGTTTACTTATAAGTTAGACTTTTTGCAGACACCAGATCTGATGCCATACTTCTGTAAATTTATGGGCTCTTAACAAAAATAGATGAAAAAGTAATTCTATAGAGATCATTTTTTAATGTGGGACTTTAACACATATTTAGTAAAAAAATATTACTTGCACAGGATTTTTTCGAAAGAGAAAAAAGTTAATAAAACACTGCCTCACAACGAAATATAAAATAGCAATAACCGCTAAGGAATAGGCGAATGCTATGCTGTCTCCATTGATTGCCCGATGTTGCAGAATCCTCACTACAACACGCTTTACTGCTCTTCTACTACTTTAGTCTTCTTCTTTAGGAATGATTGAGGATCTATTAAATTTTTTTATAATTCCTTGTACAATAGATCGATTATAAGATATCATAAATTTTAACATTATTTGTTTTTATTTAAAAAAAATTATGAAACTTAAATGGAGCAGAATGTTACTCTTACTTCTTCTTAAAGAATATTTTCCACTTCAAGTGAACTATTAATATTATTTCCATTGTTATTCATTAAAAAAAGTTTTATTAATAACACAACATATATTGATACGTAATTTTCAGATACAATTTACCTTTTAATTTTTTAATAGTGTTTCAAGGTAATTTGTGTACATATCTTAGGTTGTCATAGCTAATAATGAAGCTAAAAATGTATAGTGTATATATTATATATATATATATATATATATATATATATATATATATATATATATATAAATATATATATATATATATATATATATATATATATATATATATATATATATATATATATATATATATATATATATATATATATATATATATATATATATATATATATATATATATATATATATATATATATATATATATATATATATATATATATATATATATATATATATATATATATATATATATATATATATATATATATATATATATATCTTTTAGTTTTAGTGACCCCTGGTTTGTATTTTTTAATTTATTACACTGGCTCTTATTTCTAAATATTAGTAAATATTTCCTTCTTTACAATTGATATTTTACAATTTACATATTCTTCTTTTTAATTATGGCGTTTCGAGCGTGCCAGTTGAACACAATTCACTTCGACAATGTCATGTCGAATAGAGAGCACACAAAAGAGAATGTAAGGTAAAAAAGAGATATCAATACACAGTTGAAGAATGCATGTTCAATAGAAATCCAGTTTAAATCCTTCACCTATAGGTGAAAATCACAGATCTACAATATACAGACAACAAATATTGTTTAATACATTTACATGGATGTTAGCTTACACTTTAATATTATATATATTTAATATATTTACACAAAAAATTACATAAAAGACTAAACACTATTTGTGTTAACAAACATTGAACCTTGGCTGAGGACAATTTGAATATTACGACAATAATATTATTACGATATACTTTTATTTCTACTAATATTTAAGTACAATAATCAGCTGCTGCTTTAAAAACACCTAAAATTAAAGATATCTCAGGTTAGGAGGTACTTAAGAACAAATCAGTTTGTAAGCACTTCATGTTTATGTCCTTGATGGGATTACGTCGAATTAACAATATTATTGTAAAATAAAACGCAAATATAGTAACAAAATATAATAATAAAATATAATTTTAAGTGAATTTAAAATGAATCCACGAAATAAGAATAATTTTACTTAGAGTTTACTTTCGTTCGAACTAAAGTGATAACCGTAAACCAACATCATATATGTACGTAATTCGCATTTGTTTTATAAAAAAAATATGTAAGTAGATTTTTAAATTATTTTTGTGTTATTTTGCTTACTTCACAGTCGTCATTTTTTTTGTTTTAGACTAAATACACTGTAGCCGAAAGGAGTAGATACATAGAAATCACTGGTTACTTGATATCATGCATCACCGTTATCATAGCAATATATATATTGTGCAAATTTCGGTAAAAATAATACACAAGCATCATATCTTTTGATTTAAATAATGTCAAACTTTATTAATCTTAAATTCATTTTTATCAGAACTCTCCAGAACATACGAAATTTTATTCACAAGCATGTGTTTTATTCTGTATTGCTTGAAACGACACTTCATTTAATTATATTCTTTGATCAATACATTACCAGAGACAGTATAGGGATTAAAGCGACTAGCTACAGATTAAAAGGAATCGATAATACCGTAAGTGTTTGAAAAATTATTCTTTAAAATGTTTATTAAAAAATATGAGATAATAATGTTACAATTATATTAATTCCGTTTCAGCCAACTATCTGTGAAGGGTTGTACGTAATGGCAGAATATTCAGTATCGGCTGTATACTCATGGATTTTTATAGAGGGACTTCATCTTAATTATTTAATTTCTAATAACGCCTTGCAACCATTTAATTTTAGAACTTACTGTCTCTGTGGATGGACTGTGCCGTTACTTTTGACAACAGTCTGGGCAACAGTTGTGTGGGTTTCATATAAAAAAGAAAACGTCAAAGTGTTAGTTCAAATTGAATTAAACATTTAGATAAAAATGTAAATGTTATCTTTACTGTATGTATGTCCTTGCAGGTGTTGGTTCGGATACAATTTGCAGCTTAGTTATTGGATTTTACAAGGACCAAGAGCCTCGGTTATTTTGGTAAAATCGAAAACTACATATTTTGGTAATACATAAATGCAAGTCAACATTAAATGTAATTAGAAGATAAATTTTGGCCTTGTTACAGTGCAATGCGATCATCTTGGTTCGAGTATTGAACATGGTAGTAAAAAAATTAAAGGAAGCCAGAACTCCACATAATCTGAAAATAAAGTAAACTATAGTCGTTATGAAATATATTAAAATATAAATCACACTACTTCCATTACATTTAATTTTTTTTATATTTTGCAGGAAGAGCGTTAAAGCGGCCCTATTTTTGTTGCCTATTTTAGGCTTATCAAATGCTCTCAGCATTTTCGATATATCCATATATAGTAATATATACATATTTATGACGTTCTGCTACACTCGTCAGTTTCTCAAATCTTTCCAAGGTTTCTTTTTGACTCTTATATATTGTGTAGGTAATGAAGAGGTAATGGATGTTCTTTTAAACTTATTATTTTTTTTTATTTTTTAAGTATACATTAATTATTATTATTGTACATATAATAACAGGTCAGAACCATCGTTTTGAGGAGAGTGAAAAACTTATTCGCCATTGACATAGATTCAATAGATTGGTTAGCACCAATCCGGTGGATTCGTCCACGTCGACAAGTACTAAATCCTATATTGGCAACGTATGTATTGAAAAAGTACCATAGCTCTATTTTAAGATAAACTAAAAAGCCAGTGGCGAAGAGTTTCCGTTACAAAAGAGTCATTCCTTTTCTTAAAATTTGGCTGATTTGTTATAGTTCTATAATAGAGGTTTCAGATCCTTCTTCGTCTTTCATTTATGTTTGTTGTGGCACTTGTGCATTTAATTATTTCTTAAAGTTCTACATCAGGTGTGCCGGTCTTCAAAATAGGCCAAATTTACCTAGATCCTCCAAAAATCTAACAGCTGTAAAATTTTGAATCTTTACAGTACATCTTTGACATTTAATCTTGACAAATAACGTATTCGGATCACCTTAAACTATTTTTATTTCAAAAAAACGTTTTACTCTTGTATATCTCGTAACACGTAGTTATAATTTTGCGTCAAGTAATTATAATTTTGCAAAATTCCCTGGAATGATTTATATTACAATATAGCCTAATAAACAAAAAAAAAATAAAAAAACAAGAAAATTAAGTTATATGACCTCTTCGCCACTGTGACAAAGACTCCTTCAGTTTTAACTTTATTGACTTTTTAGTCTGCCTACCACTAACGGTTACCGCATGTGGCCCTTTAACATTTACTACACTTATGATCTTAAAGTGATTACATTTTTTTTAGCTCACCAACACACACTATAAGTCCGATAAGAAATGAATCTTCCTCAAGGTAATAATAATTAACTAGTTATCGTTTTCTTTTTATTAAATAGACCTATATATGTTATTATTTTAACCTATAGAGTTCATATCGTCACAGAACCATCTACATATTCAATTTACAATATAAATATCATATTATTTTTTTATTTGCAATATCAGTATGCTACAAGCGAATGCTCTTAACAATCCTGTTCGTCAATCAACGGCTTCATCAGCAGAAATACCCTTAGCTATACTTAGTTACAGCAAAGGGTAAGAAGAAATATTTAATTTATTCATAAAATCATATTTTTTTTTTGTATGACAATAAAATATATTTTTGTTCAATTTCCTTTTCAGTTTACACCAAAATTCCGAATCAGTGTTCTTCGAAACTTCCGTAACTGATATTGCTTTCACTAGACATGTTGACTCGGACGTAGAGGACGCACGCTAAGGGATCATATTAAATTAAAAAATAAATATTAAAATCCAACCATATTGATGGTTAAAGCAAGAAATGATTTACTTGTAC
The DNA here is from genome assembly GCA_037178615.1 of Dione vanillae. Classification (NCBI taxonomy): domain Eukaryota; kingdom Metazoa; phylum Arthropoda; class Insecta; order Lepidoptera; family Nymphalidae; genus Dione; species Dione vanillae. Next base: position 2,806,790 of record JAZFAU010000009.1, on the reverse strand, counting down.
ACTTTATTGTCTATTAAATATTATATAGCAAAATTGTTATTTTATTTTAAAGATTTATCCATATTAAGTACATTTCATTATATAGTAAAATACTGTTTTAAATTTTATATTTCTTAGAGAATGTTTAAATAGGGATGATAACATTAATAAAGATAATAATAATGATTGTCTATTTAAAATTTATAAAAATAAAAATGAAGATTATTTATACAAGAACAAAATTGGTAAAGGTTTTTCTCATGCCACAAGTTCAGTCAAAATCAGCGTCTTAAGTAATACATTGAAGCTTACTGGTACGTAATGGCTAGAAACAGAAGAAAAAAATTATACTGGAAGAAAAACGTTGTTCACCACATATATTGAAAGATCAGCCAAAGTCTAGGAAATTACCATATTTCCTGCGAACAGCGATTTTAGGTCGGTAAGTTTTAGACCAATTTTTAACCGCAATGAGTGGTAAATCAAAACAGATTCACATAATCAATTTGTGTATAATATATACAAATATATTGACAGTAGACAGCCGCCGCTACTTTTGGAAATTAATATAAATATATATGTAACATAACTTACATAATAAGTACCTATATATTATATTTTTATTTTGTTTCTACTTATTTATATCTTGTATATAATCCAAGGATGGAGCGTGATCTTAACAACAACGAAGATACAAGGCAGCCAACCTTTTGGGAACGTTGGAAAAAGAACATTTGCTGCTTGTAAGTACAAATATTTTGAGTTAAAGTTTTAAATGTTTGTGGTTAATCTTTCAGACATCAGTATACACTATACGACAAAAGATGTATACTATACATATAGTTATAACTCATAATATATGTATATAATGAATTCTATATACTTATGAAACTCTTATTGAGTATAGAACTATAAATAAGCTTTCACAATCACTAACAGAAATGAAAACAAAATAGTGCATATTTGAATATGAACATTGACCAAATATAGCATTACTAAATTCTGTATATTTATTAATCTCAGTTATAACACAATATGTATTATTTTTCAAAGCGATCTACGCAACAACGACGGCTCACGAGAGGACAGCGGATTTGTGATGATTCCTTTAAGGTAAGATCTCCACGCTTGCACATAAAAGTTCTAGATCGAAAATACAATTGACTCATTTAAAATTAAGTACTTTCGAGATATATCTTATAATTTAAGTATAAGAGAGGAATGCTTTAATTTATGTTGAAGAAATGGATGCCGCAGTTTTAAGATCGTAATATTTAAAATGAAGCATGGAGTTAATCCGTTCTGCAACCAGATCCGCTCAGGTTAGGCAATACGTGTATCGTGTGTAAAATTGTTATTTCATTTAAAAGATGTGCTGAGGAGTATTTTTCACCATTTCTTCACCTCCATTACAAAGCACCTTTCGGAATTGGAATATCTGTAATAGTTACACGAATTTTGATTTTGATAGTAATTTTAAGTCAGGTATTTTCTGAATATATTGTCGAAGACAAATTTACCCAATTGATCTGTTATTACTTACAAGGAGCGAAAGGCGAGCTTTGTCTAAAAAAATATACTAATGCAATTAAACTATTTACTAAATTCTTTATTTTTTAGAGATGAAAATCAAATGGGCAATGGCAAACTACCCCAGCGTCGTTTCGCTCTTGGACCGAATTTGCCAAGCTTCTTAAATTGCTTGTAAGTAAAATATTTCTTATATATTAGGTCATTATTTAGTAAATATTAATAAGCACCAACGTGATTTACAATATTTTGAATGTTTTTTACGTGTGCATAGATTATTCGAAGAATATAAATTAAGAATATAGATTACTCGAAGAAATTGCTGATATTTCATAGCAGTAAAGTAATAAGTTTGTCTTTGACTTTTCTTTAATTTAATTAAGGAATAGTTGAGTATTTACAACTATTTTTCTTAAAATTAGAAATATTCATGTTAATTGCACTTCTACTTCCAAGAAAATATAGTATTTGAGGACATCCATTGTTTTGACACATATATTTCTCCTTTTCACTTTTCTACTGGTCTTCTGGTACCAAAAGGGTACTTCTAATGTGTACCAAAGACATTAGAAGTACCAGAAGAACCATATTAATAGGATACACTTAAAAAACACTTCTGTTTTGCTATTAATACGCAAGTATTTAAAATTTTAAATAATATATGTACCATTATCTTTAACTTTACAAAGTAGTGCTAATAAGTATATGTTAATATTTTTATCAACTTATTCCGTATACAAAATGGCGCACCTGTCGTCTAAATATCTCTACGTTTACACATAGAACAAAAATTACATACGGCGTAGATTTATTAAAATATGTTTTTTTGTAATAGGCGCCGTGAGAAGGCAGCTCAACAATACGACGCTGATGTAAGACTTGTGTAAGTTTAACATACTTTCAATTAAAACTTGAAATTTTAATATTAAACTATAATTCGTAAAACATATAATGTAAGAAAAAACATACCTATTAAGCTATTTTAGTAAACAATCGTAATAAAGTGAAACAGTCAAACGGAAAATCCTTTGATATTGTTATAGAATACGAATCAAGGACTACAACGACGATAGCAACAGTCCATTGTGGTAACAATATACAATTTTAATTTTATAACCAGAGTTGTGTGAATAAGGTAGGTAAGGTAGGTAAGGTCACATCAGGATCACTTGTATATGTTGTTTTTAACGTACAATTTGTTGGATTTTTGTAATTAAATCAGTTCCTAACTATAATTATTATAATATCTTACAGTAAAAAACATTAATATAAATCGTAGTTCTTTTTTTAAGTTAAGTTAATGTTTTTCTAATACCCAATTCGTGCCGTATTGCGTTAAAAAAGTAATACCTTTACAAAATTTATTTGCGTTTTAATAGTTTTTTTCTGTGGTAATCTAATAAATTAGCAGCTTTAAAATTTTCTTCTTTTTATATACTGTAAATGCTTACTCTCTGTCAATGACAATGTTAATGAAATGGAACTAATACGAGTTAAATTAATTTTATTTGGTTTGGTAGTGGTTTTATACACTTATATTGTACGAAATTATCTATAAATATAATGTAAGAATTCAAGATATCATTGAGCTTGATGTTGGATACTAATTTCAGCTTCATTCGTCCCCGTGATTTTGAGAAAATTGTCATAACATTCGGTCTCTATAATAAACTAAATGTATGTAACTCTTTAACTTACCGAAACTATTTTATTGTTAAAAAATAAAAAAAAAATTCTCAACTGGCCGTATATGTTCCGTTTTTTTCCTTCTTAGCTATGATAGTCCAAAAACAGAGAATAAGGGAAACTTTGATGAATGGCTATTAGATCTAGTTTGAAGGCTTAATTCCAAGTTCATTAAATACGAACAATCATTCAATTAAGAAATATTATTATTTTATTGTAAATTTGAATAACAATTGGGATTCTACACATTATATTTATTTTTTATAATATAATAATGATGTTTTAGGCAACTCCGGGAGGATGTCATCAAACTATATAAGTTACAACCCAAATATGGCAACAGGTAATTGACATCTTTTATGAATATCCAGTAACAAATTTAAATGAAGATATTGCAATTAAAGTAACGTTTTGATTATATTACCTACGTGATACATTGATAACGCACTTCACATAGTCCTGAATGGGATTTGAACCCATACTACCAATAACACTTGGTTGACCTACATGATGGGTTACCTTAATGGTTCATATTGCTGTGAAGAGTCATAATTTTAATTTCTTTAAATTTATTCCTAAGATAATCTTTGGGCCTATAGATTGCTCGAACAGCCCATTTCTGAAGAACAAATATAGTGTCAGTATCAGCAGCATTATCCCATAGTAGTATACCACATGACATAAGGCAGTAAAAGTAAATGAAATAAATACATTGTTAACTCATTTTAGTAGCGGATTTACACATTTTCGAAATAAAATCTGTTAAGTTTTTTTCGCCCTCTATTCAGAGGGCGGATTAAACTTTTACAATTGCAATTGCCACGTAATACTTAAAAATTATAAGCTTCTTTCTGTAAGATATATGATATCTACTGGTAAATGCGCCAATGTGTCGAGCGTTATGACTACGGCATTAAAGTTATCCTTTGTCGTTATTATGTTTGACTATTCAGAATTATAAACATAAAAGAATATATTTTATATACTTTTATTTATTCTCTATAGGCAAGATACTGAGGAAGAAGAATCACAAAAGCTGGAACCGGTTGCAGGGCCAAGCAAAATGAAGTAAGCACATAATGGTGTTTCGTTTGTGGATTTCATTTTTAAACAACATATAATGTCAAATTGTTGATTTGTATTATATTTATTGCGGTAAATTATGTATTTATGTACAATAAATACGTGTTATATGGAAAATATTGAAGCTTGCTTTGCTTGTTTGCAGCGCGACAGTATAAAAATTACAGGTTTTATCTGTAGTAAAGTTCAATGCGAAATAGATTTCATATTTAAAATGTATAACGACATTTCAATTAAAACTTTGGTATTGCAAAATGCTCTGCTAACGACCATTTTTACCCTTTCCCATCATTTTCTCATCCAGACGTAATAAATTTCTTCGATTTCCTAGAAATATGTTAAAATAAAGTTTATTTATTCCAATTTAGAGCATTATTATGCGATTTAATGTTTGATACATATATCATTACGAAAATATATTGTGGTCTAAATAGTCTACCACCAGTTATTTTTGTTTTTTCCCAGGCGTAGGAAGCTTGCCAGCCGACGCTCTCGACTGTTTGCTCTGAAAGAAGAAGAGTTGGAGACATCTATGGATATGTCTACAGTTTCAGAAATAACATCGTCATCATCAGATTCATCTGACGACTACGATTAAAAAGTTCCCCTTATATGTTGCCTATCCAAATTAATTTGTAATGTTATTAATAATTTAATAGGCGATTGCATGGTATCGGTGTAATTTTATTTTCAAACGGCTCTTGCAACTAGTAAATTTAAGAAAAAAGCTAGTCGACATTTTCAATATTAATTAAATAATTTTACTTAGCTCCTTAAAAATATGCTTTGAAATTACAATTTGTAAATTACAATTTGTAAATTTTCGGATGCTTTCTACTTTTTTTATTTTGATAATATTTTCCAGATTAGACTATATTATGTGATATTGTCTTGGTCTCATTATTAAATTATTAGGTTTACACCAAAACGTAACTATTTACGGCAAAAGGTCTTAGAAGTTACTTTAACGTAGTAACAATCTAGATTCTGATTGATGAATATTGTTAATTTTTGTATCAATAACAAATGTTTACTATTTATATTTGTTGACTGTATTTAAATGAAATAATTTTGTTCTTTGTTTATTATTATTATTATTTGGAAACCTACAATACTTTTTAATGTTACATTGCAGTAAATGTTATGTTGCAGTTGATTGAGATTGATGTTATATGTGCATTCTTTGAATATGACACAAAATTTTGTGCTTTCAACAAATAAATGTTTGTGTGTAAAATATACTTTCATTTAAGTCCTGCATCCACCAATTATCTTTAAAAACAAAATTAAACACGTATTCATTTTGAGCACAAATATTGCTGTTTGCTCTTTAGTTATATATAAGATAGGCCATGACCTATCATAAATGGACTATTTAATGTATGGGACCTAGTATAAATGGACTATTTAAATATGGGAAGGTGAAATAAAATTAACGGCCGGTCTAAAACAGCTAGAGACAGGAAAAAATAGAAAAAAATGGAGAGAAGGCCTTTGTCAAAATCGGATAACAGATTCATCAAACGCCATTTTGTAAATTTAAATTCAAGAAAATAAATGTAAATGTAGAATGTTAATATGAGATGTGTATAGAGTTAGAGCAGTAGTAGAAGCCCCTTACTCAGATTCATTTACATAATGAATATAAATAAAATATTATTATGTATAGTCATAGGCATCTTGCATTCTGTTTGTTCAAATTTTTACATACATACATTTTAGTGATCATTTATTTCTCCAATTTTCACAAACTATACCAGTTCCGACGTCACACTGAACTGTACACTTCAGTACTGACGAAAACATTGTAACTAGAAAAAATATATTGAAAAAGATTTTACTGAGATATGGGGTTGGTGTTTAGTTTCTCACGAAGAGTAAGAACAAGTGTTGATCTTGGATCAACACCTTATGTTCATCGTATGATGTTCGCTTGTATAATTAATAGATCTTGCACAATGTAATTAAAAGGTACAGCAATATTTTGTGGCAACTCCAACGCTGCTTTTAAAATCTAAATATTAAGGGTCTTCGTAGTGAAAATTAATTTTCCAGGCAGTGGTTTTAAAATTATACCATCGATATACCAGTATATTATAAGGTGTCATAAATAATCGCACTCTACAAATTTTAAAGTAATATATGCGTTTTGCTGCTATACTCTTACACATACTTATTATACTGCTAGATGCAAAAGATTATGATATTTTAGTTTTGTCATATCTGTTAATCGTGAAAAATTATAAGGTATCTAGGTATTATTTTTTTTTTAATTAGGTATAATGACTTAATTTATAGCATGTCACTAAAACTTAATATAAGATAACGGCTACAGATCAAGTCAATCTCATTAGGTTTGCTAACTAGAAAGACACCAAATTCTGTAAAACGTTGAGGCGAGAATTACAAGCAGCAGTGGTTGCCGATAAATCCATTTAGGTGGAGAGATTAAGTGTAGAAACCATTTTTATAATTAAAACTACGGTGTCATATTTATGTGCCTTGTCTCTAAGATCCATGTCAGTAAAAAAAGACAGGACATGAAATATTGGGGAGAAATGAAAAGCTCATCTACCAAAGGGAGTGATAACGCACATTTTAAACATTGAGGTATCACTATGTTTTATGCACTTATAAATCTACTTCTGAATTCTATGGAATACATGTATTCTATAAAATACGCGTAAATTATAAATAGCAATATTTTTCTTTCACTATGAATCAAAAACCACATAACTTATATTTTTCAATAAATTTTCATCTAGTGATGTCCATTTCGTTTCTATTTCTAGTTCAGATTTACCTTAACATTTTGTTATCGAATTTCACCGTAATTTATGGGCATATCCTAGACTGTAATTGCTTAATAAATGCTGAGACTTCATACATGTACAAACGAATCCTGAAAACTTCTTCAATTCAGGAGGACAGTCGTGTCGCAGAGCTTGAGCACCTGCTTGAAAACGTGATTATTTGAGGGTTTGATTCTCACTCGGGCAACAAACCCTATTTTAATTCCATTTTCTTCGTTCTAGTAACAAGATAAGCGCGGCGTTAAGTTCCGTCACTCAACACACAATACCTCAAAATACTAGGTTCCTTCGGTTTCTGCGGTTCGCTTCGCCTATTCTGCTATATGTGATAAAGTGGGCAGATAATGCAATGATTTTCTTAGAATCATTTAATAACTTGCATGTACGTCGGAATAAGCTCTCGGGAATTTCCTATATTGGCAACTTAATTAAAGGAGCTGTATGCTAGACTCGATTCATGCAGATGCAATTCATGCCTTTGTGACGTCAAAGCTGTCATAGCTTTCAATAGCAAGTGCTGCTTAGCATTGAATGAAGTACACCAAGAGATCTCTAACATTGCAACTGTGATAAAAACTTTACTGTGGATCGCTAATGAGCTGAATTTTATTATTTAACATTATATAACATTATGCTATAAATATGCGTCTGTTATTAAAGTAAAATTACTCAATCTTTCAATGTAAAGTATCTTTGAGAGTTAACTAATGAAAAAAATAAAAAAGTAAGAAAATCATATTATGGCATACAAAAGCTAGCTTATATTTATAAAAAAAAACAAGATCTGATGTTAATTTACAAATTTTATAAATACATTCGCATAATCTGCTTACCAGCATAACGTAGTATAGCTAAGTCGATATTGCTTGTTGTGAGAAGTAGGTACAGAAATATATTCTCAAAGTAATGGTATCAAAACCTGTTCGTTTTCCAATAGCTGCACTATAAAAACCTGCTAAATATTAAATGCGAATATAACGATGCAATAACGATGTATGTACGTAATAATATTCATACTCAGCATCCACACAAGCATACACACTCAGAGAAGAAACTATTCAAGTTAGATTTTGCCGTTATTCCTTTCATTTACGTACAAAACTTATCTACTTCATCCAATAATAGATAGCATTGCTTTGGGTTTCTCTTTATTATCGCGACAATGTCCGCGAAAGCGGAACGCGAAACGAACTGATGACCTCTATCTACTAAGCGCAAAAATTATACCATTTTAAATGGAGCACGAATGCGTTTTCCAAATCCAACGTACCGTACCGTACCTTTTTATCGAGGCAGAAATTCCAGATAACAACCATTTCTAGTAGCTGGCCTGAAGTATCTATTTTCAATCATAAAAAAGATCATTTTAATTTGAAGTATTTAAAAAGATTTCAGATAAACTATTAGCAAGAGTATAGTACCTTTCGGATATGTTGTCCGGTCTTTTTTTAGAAATGAGGACAAAAATTGTTTAAAATATATACACAAAAACACAGTTTACATTTAGTTTTTATTTAATCTATATAGATTAAATACTTACCTTACCTTTTTATTTCCTAAAAGTATTGTATTATTACAAATAGCTTCTTTAAAAAGACGGTTTGGATGTAAGCGTTAACAGTTGCGACACAGTTTAAACTTAGGCAATAATGACTGTTATAGGTTGCTTTTGTTGAGTTCTATCTTATTCGCGGAATGGTGGGAGAAGAGGCTTACAGAAATATCTTCAAAAGATTTTTGTAGATAATTTCTGTAAGCTATATACACTGTCGACACTGTACTGTCTACTGTCTGTGATTGTGCTTAGCTTTAACTCGAGAAGGCTACTTCTAGTAAGATCTGGAGACGTTACGACATATTGTTTTAATATAAATTATAACATGTGATCGAATCAGGGCTTTAATCGAATCGAATTTCACCGACACGACGCCTTTTCGATATATCTGAAAAGCTGCCTAAGCTGAGACGTACAGACGAGTGTGTGCGAGTTACATCAACTAAAATCTCACTCACAATACTAGTTTCGAATCGTGATATTGATACCCTGATATTATAAACTAGCTCGCCGACCAACTCGCGTCTTCACGTACTCGAAAGAGTGTGATATCCATTACTGACTTCTCACATGGATTTTTATTATGAATATTTTAATACTTTAACACTTTTATCGTAAATTCATAAGGGTTTTTGAGCATTTTGAATGAAAAAAAAAAACGATCTAAGTTGATTCCTTGATATAGATCTAGAGATTTATGTCAAGCTTGCTTGCATATCATTCTATCATGTGTGCATGAGTAATTGTAGTTACTTCAAACCATTTTCCCATGAATTTGTGTCGTTTAGATAATGCAAGCTACAGCCCTTTGGCCGCCAAATTTCCTACAAAATAACTGTTTAATTGCTTTCAATTAAATAGTTATTTTGTACAAAATTTGACGATACAAAATACTTAACACGGATTTTTAATCAAATCGGGTAAGTCTTACTATGTAAACATATGTATGTGACAAACGGGCAAAATTAAAAAAAAAACACATCAAGCCTTGTCCTCAACCGCGGGAAATAGAGGACGAAGCTAAATATGTATGACATATAAGAGGAGACATACAACAAGATGAATTAACTGTTAGAAGTAATTAATTTTATTTTTATCTTATTTGTGTTTTTTTTTATTATAATTCTGTAGTTGGAAAAAGATAGTCCTTTTCCGTTGTTTATTTGACATATCAACTTCCATAGGTTGGCTAGAAAAGATTTCTTGCAGCAATAAGCCCACCTTTGTTGACTAAATTTTATTTTTATATTCCTTTAATGTTATTTTTTGAGGACGTAACGTGACGGTTTCTGGGTTCGATTCCCAGTCGGAGAAAATGGATTTTTCTATTTCCATTTTCTTCGCTCTGGCAACTAGGCAAACCGCGGTGTTGAGTTCCGCCACTCAACATGCAATGCCTCGAAAAAGGCGGAAAGCGGGGACGGATAAAGCAGGAATTAAGCAACAGAGTATCTTAACATTAGGTTCCTATGGTTCCTGCAGTTCCCTCTGCCTACCCTGCCATGTGCGGGATAAAGCTTGAAGCTAAAAAAATATTATATTATTTTTTGTGGATTAATGGATAAGCGCAAGGTGGGTAGGTGTGTCAAGGTGTATCAATAGAAAATGTTTTGGAATCGTTTTAAGCTGGGGATAACAATATAAGTGTAATAAAAAGATTAAGTTGGGCATAACAAGAATAATTTTATGATTTTTATAGTGTCCACACTGAGAATAGAAAAAATACTTAAAGAAAATATATAAAAAAATTTGAACGCAACGAGACTCGAACCCGCACCCTCTATACACTCGTTATATTTTATGTTTTTTTTATACGTTTTATTTAAGTACATAACAGGAATATTAGTGGTGTAACCCTCACACCTAGCGAGCTTGTAGGGTTTTGAGAGTGTCAGGGATGTCTTAGACAATGTTAAAGGCAATGAACAAGTAATATTTTGTGTTTACTTAAACTGGTGGTAACGAAGGTGACTTCGGCAAACACTACCACGAACCACACAAATATTTTGAGCCTTGCAAATGGAAAGATATTAAGGCAAGACGAAGTAGTGAACTTGAAGAGTACTTTAGGTATAGATGAAAGATGCATGACGATACCACTAACAGCGAACGGTGTTAAACTGCGTACTACCGTATACCTGACATATGTCACTAAAATGTGAGGGGATGGAGAAAGCAGCGACTAAGCAACGGAGTGTCTTAACACTAGGTTCCCACGGTCCCTGCAGTTCCCTTTGCTTACTCTGCCATATGCGGGATAAAGCGTGAATGACGAATGTTATGGAAAGGATGTGTTACAAAGAATAGAAGGTACCAGCGAAGATGTCAAAGTAAAATGAAGCAGAATATGCTCAGTAGCTCACGAAGAAAAAAAAATGCTAAAGGAATATGGAGTTCATAAAATGAATGAGGGTCCCCCAGTCTGTGCATGAAAAGATTAATGACAGGAGAAAGGGGCCGAAGTGTTGAACTCTCTATTCTAGATACCCCACTAGAGATAGAGTAAAACTATGTATGTATGTAACAAATATATGGTATGGATTCACTACAAACTAATGTTAAAGATATGGTTGAAAATTTTGTAACAAATATCTCATTTGAATCTAGTATATATATCAATACTAATACAAACAAAAATTGTTACAAATATTCTAGTTAAAGAAGATTATACCCAAAAATTTAAGTTATTGATTTAAAAGCAAGCACACTGTGTAGCTATGGCTCTGTGCATATATGGTATATTAATATACATAAATATCTATATATTTTGACTATCTATAATTGAATAAAAGAATATTGGCATATGTCCTATATATTTGTTCAATAAAAAGATATACTTATTTGCTAGTAGGTTTCTTGTTAGCTTTTCCTTTATTGTACAATATATCTAGAAACAGACCTGAAATCAAATATGTAAAGATTAATTTTGTATTATCCATATGCTTAATCCTATAAACTAACAAAAAATTAGTTACAAAACAATTAATAACTGGAAAAATGATTTCTTCTAAAAAAAATGACATAAAAATTATATAACAATAATTTAAAATATATTAATATAATTACTTAACATTTATCTTATAATAAAAAAATAAACTTACCAGTAAATACTAATATGGCTCCAATCCATTGTCTTGACTGCAATACATTGCCAAATAGAATGACAGAGGCTAGTACAGTAAAGAACTTTCTAGTTGTTGTTACTACGGAGCATGGGAGAGGACCAAACTGTGCCACCTAAAAATTTTTACATAAATATATGGAGCCAACAGTAATTAGAATCTTACATTTATTTCTTAGTGAATAAGTATTTTATCATAGTGTTTTGTAAAAAATTATCTCACCAGTGAAATATTTGAATTTTTGGCATATTAAATATTTATTAATCAATCACTATTAAGGTTCTACATACAATATACACTTTATTCTAATCAATATGTTAAATTATTTTAATCAATATGTTGGAACAAAAAAAATTTTTTTTTTTACTTACAAACTAACTAAGAATGTCATTTTTTTTTCTCATCCTATACTTAAAGAGTACTAATTTGAATTCCATAGAATGTGGCACTTCTATTTATGAGTATATTGGACAAAATAAATAAATTAACAGATCACAGAACAACTTCATAGAAACAATAAAAATAAATATATTAAATCAAAATATATTCAGTCTTATTTAATAATATAATATTTACATACCATATAAAATATGAACAGTTGACCCAAAGCTCCCATCAAGGCAAGTCCAATTATGTAAATGATTATCTCCGGGTACGAAGTAACAAATGCGATAAATTTGAAAATCTCCCCAGTAAATAATACACCAAAAGATATAATGATGGAAGACCTGTAAATAGAAGAGATATTTATTAAAGTTAATAAAATATTAAAAATAATAAGTAGCAAGAAAATGTTACCACCAAAATTAAGCGTATATGTGTAATTTACTTAAATTTTAAAAAATTATAAAATACTGAATTTTTGTGAATTTTAAAGAGAAATTAAATTAAATTCCATTAAAATTTTATTAAAATCGCCCATTTGCAACGTTTTTAAATATTTGTATATTTGGTGTTTTGTAGGTTGTATAAACTGTATAAATTGCTTTAAGTAAATTTTCAGTGTATTTCATAAAATCTGACACATTGTTAAAAAAAATCTTTTCAAACAAATCTATCATTGGCATAACATAGGTCTGTAACACAAATGATTTGTCACAGGATATGAATTTTAATTTAATAAAACATATCATAATATTGTATCTGTTAAAACACTTCATTATATAACTTTATTTAACAGCACCATAAACTCTTATTACATTTAATATTAGTCTTGTCATTAAATATACATAAATTTAAGTAATATTTAATAAAAGGCAAAAAATACAACACCAAGAGCTACTGACTATGACTGACTATGCTGCGACAAATAGATGTTTAAACTTTAAGTTTATTGGCAAAAAAATACATAAAACACAACTATAATAGAATGCTGTACTAATTATAATATCATAATTAATTGGATAAAAATGTTGTAGCCAGTGCTATCATAATAAAGTCGCTGAGCATTATTTTATTCAATCTTGAAATGCAATAATATATAATATACATGATGTATATTTTTGTTAAGTTTATGTATCAATACTTTAGTCATTAATTAATTATTTTAAAGTAAAAAAATAAAAAATGTGCATGTTACATATATTTAAAAGCCAAATATTTAAAATAATGCATTCTATTTATTAGTCATTGACCACATATTAGCACAAAACACACACAGAGCTTTACTTTAGTCACAAAATTGAATAGTTCAATCTCTGCGACAAAGTATTTCAAAGATTGGTTTACTTTAGCAAAAGGAATATAAGTAAGAGTTTTTTATAAATAGATTACAAAAAAACTCGCAATCGTCGATATTCGCAATGCATAAAAATAAATACAGTAAATATTTCAAGAAAAAAAAAAAGAAATCTATAACTAAGCTTCCGTCATACATCATTTGTACTGCATGTAGTGTCATACATAAATTAGACTTGCCATTTAATATCAGGAGTCTGATTTAAAAAAACCATATAAAACATATAAATGAGTATATCTAAATTTATAAAACAAAACAAGTGTGCTGTCATCATTCAGTAGCATGAATTTTGACTGTTGATGCAACAGTTGTGGTAACACTACTTGCTTAAAAAATAATATGCATATTCATAATAATTGGTAACCAATTAAATAATATTTTAATTATAATATTTTAAAGTGTATGGAAAAATAAGTTTAACATGTGTACAAGTATGTTGTAGTTAGTAAACAACTACTGTTTATGTAAATAATTATTTTTATTGTGATTATTACAGACTCACCAAAAATTTGTATTCAACATCATGGAGTAGGCTGTAGGAGATGATTCACTCTTGATTCTCTCCTGAAATACATTATAAATAAATAATTAATAAAAATAAAATGTATGCAAAAAAATTAATCATTTGTAAATGGAACTACTGTGTTTAGAAATAATTTATAGGTCTAAGTACTCACTGATATAATATATTATAAAAAAATATTGTTTTAAAAATATTCACTCTGAATAAAGTATATAATTAACCAGTATAACAAGCACTGTGAACCTAATAAATGTTAAGATGTCTATTGTTTGTAAAATATAATAGTATTTTACACACCTGCACAGCACCAGTCAATCCATCCATTGACAATGACAGCAATAGTAAAAACTCCCCAATGCCTAGACCTGAGGATTCATCAGTGGATTTCTTCACTTGATCTTTATACATAAATAGAACAACCCCTACAACTATAAGAAAAACAAAAAGGTATTTTTTCAAAGGGTATGATTTTCTGCCAATAAGGACCCCAAGAATCATAACTGGTATAGGTTTTGCTGCTTTACCCACAACCTGAAATAATTAAATAAATTAATTAACATAAGTAATTATAATTCTCTGCTTCATCTTAGATCAGAAAAGTAAGATAAAAAAAAGCAATTCAATTCATTAAAATAAGAAAGGAAATATTTAAAAAGATTACAATAAACATAGTTCAAAATATTATACCTTATGAGACAGCAGGTTAGAAAGAATTTAATATTTTTATTTTCTTGTTCTTATTCTCAATTATGTATGACAAGTAACATCACATAAATTTGACATTTTTTCCCCATTTCAATTATTTAAGGATAACTAATAACTAAATTAACTAGTAGTAAGTAACTTAAATTTGTAAATACAAACATACAAAAGCGAGTACTTCATTTTATTTAAATTATATGTAGAACAACTTTGTAAATAATATTAAATATATTTACCTGTGTGGGATAGTTGATCCATTGTAATGCCATATTTGAACATACCATAGCTAATAAATAAGTTGTAGCTGATGAAAAATAGTAAATTGTCCTTGTAGTATCTTTTTCATGTTTCCATGAGACCTAAAAGTATAGCAGTAATGGCTTCAATTCACATAATACAATCATTCATCATTCTTATTTTTTTTTTAATTTAATCTAAAAATTTATGTCATGTTTCAATTCATAAATGGTAGTAGCGAAAAGCTTACCTTTAATATTTGGGCAAATATGTAATTCACTACACATTGAACTAAAACGAGTGAAAGAGCGCATGTAAACTGTTCACCATTGTTACCATATTTTCCTCTTGTTATTTTTTCTTGTAACATTCCAAACACAAAGTAACAGAAAAATATTGACGCTGAGTAAAATATAAACTGAATTTCCCGCTTTTGTATTGACATTGTTGTGTATATATTATAAAATTTAAATTAATTTAAAATAATAATAGCCTCTTTTAAAAATGCTCTGTCTAATAGAATAGATCTATAGCTAACTAAAAACTATAAAGACACGTAGTTAGCTTTATCATTAAAAAGGAAAGTAAGTTATTGACAAATACAAAAATAACACGTACACCTAAGTTATACCAAAGCGCCATGAACATATGTCAAAGTAAAGTTTTAGCTAATGTTGCCAGTTAATAAAATTTCATAAAAATGTAGACTTTCAATATGTACCTAATATCAATTATAGTTTTTAATCAATTAAATTATAATATATATAATATATCAATTAAAATTAATGTCCAAATAAATATATAAAAGTATAACATTTGTTCGGTTTGTATTAAAGTTATTTGTATGTAACTTATTGAAACATATATTGGGCGTACTTTAAGTACGCCCAATATTTGTATACTTTTACGAAAATATACTTTAATGATATTATAAATATTAACAATTGATTTGAACAATAAATCTGCCTGATTATTGGCGCATAAATTTAGTACGTGCTATGATACATATAACATGGGTACATAAGGTATACTTACTTGACTGAAGATTGGTACACAATGTACAACCATAATATATCAGGTTACGTCGGGGAATAAAGAAATTACTAAAAATGTTTAGCGTGCTTGTTTCATTAACATAAGAAACTCTTTTACCATATAAATATTTTTATATATTAACTGTAAAAGAACAATACCATAACTTTTTTCTATAGTATTTTATTTGCCTTGCTAAATTTTGCAGAGTGATCTAACTTAGGTCACTAACATGGGTCTCAAGACAACAAAGATTTTATGAGAAATAAGCGCAACGTCTATGCATTACGCATGTTTTCATTAAAATTAATGGTATTTACTTGTTATTAGAATAATCTACACATAATCACATTCAGAAATCAATTTTATTGGATTGACATAACTCTGATCCATCTAAGAATTGTAACAATTTGACAAATTACCTATATAAGTTGTTATAACAACGGCTTTAGACGTATAAGAATTCCAACATTGTTTCATAAGGCCATATAGCTTTATAATTTGTTGATAGTGTGAAAAATAAAAGGTTTATGGCTTACTGTTTGTTTGTTAACTGTTATGCATCATCACCACAGGCTTTTGGCACCCGTGTCTTTCTAATTCAGCATATCTTGTGTTAACTAAGTAACGGAGTATCTTAATACTAGATTCCTATGGTTCCTACAGTTCCCTCTGCCTACCCTGCCGTTTGCGAGATAAAGCGTGAAGACATAAAAAAAAATAATATTATTATTATATTTAATATATTATTATTATTAGATTATAAATATTAATATAAAGATCGAAATATTCAAAAATTTCTTCCATGGCAAAGATTATAAATCCATTTTTGTGTCAAATATACATGGAAAATGTAGTGATCACAATTATTTCTTACTTGTTTTTTAGCTATGTTTCCGATTGTCCATCAATTGTCGTCGACAATATTTTGACTTGGTTTCATCAAGAAAACAATCTTAAAATTAAACTGAAATCGCAGGATGTTAATTAGCGCATATAAAACTTAATGTTATTACGATAAACAAAATCTACGATAGTTTTGAAATCTTGCCACATAGCCTATTGGCTGAAAGCAAGTGCGGAACCCTAGATTGAAATCATATTACTTGTAGAAAATGACTGAAGAATGCCTCTTTAAATGGACTGCAAGACAACTGTTGATAGGTTACTGCTAAGCGAGAGAAACTTCACTCAATCTTCCGACGGCGACATTTGCATACTTTTTCGCATTGCACAGTGTATAAGCGATAGGTATATTATAATACAGAAATCTCAAAGTTTACTTGAAATTTACTTATAATTTGTTTAGAGAGGTTTTATTTTAAGTTGTTAGTCTAAATAATTTTATAATAATATTTTATGTTTCGTTTTAGTGATTTATGGCCTCACCGTCGTGGCGAAGATGCATTGCATCTGTTATGGGTTCGGATCCCAATTGGGGAAACAAATTCTTTTTATTTCGTCATTCTTATAAAGAAAAAACTTTAGAATCCGTATCTTAAAACTAGGTTCTCTACTTTGCTCTACAGTACATAAACCGTGTACCTAAAAGAATAGTAGATAATGATTGATATGAATGGATCAATTTTTTCATTTATCATATTAATTATTTTTTTATCATATTGTTCAACAACTGTAAATAACAAGTTAAGTTCTTTATAAGCGATTGGTTAATACCTCATTAACTTTCAATGTTATATTGATTGTTATTTTATATAAAATAAAATAGAAAATAATGATCTGAGCCTAAAAAATATATTCGGATATTTAAAAATGACAAATAAGATTGAAATTCAATATTACAGTAAATGAGATAAACAAGCAAATATATATAATAGTAATAGTATATAAGTACCAAGTATGTTTTGTAGAGGTAAAAGATAAGAAATGGTTGCAGTGGACTCTTTTGTTTCTTTAAAACAAGGTTAAAAGTACTCTATTTATACTGATGAGACGGCCCAGTAGTCATCTTGGGGTAACCTTACGTGAGGTTTTTCACAATTCAATATTTATATTAATAGGGCGGGGTGTAAGATAACGTTAAAGGTCAATGAACATTTTTTTGGATCATATCTAAAACTCTCAGTTTCAAACCAAACGAGTTAATACGGCCGCAAATTTAATTATTTATTTGTGTTAGTAACCTATGTACCTACTACATTTCTACCTTCGACCTACATTTATTAATAACAAGTTTAGTCCTCAAAACGTTTTACTAATTTTTTTTTAAACACTTCAATTTAATTTTATAAAATATTAAGTGCATGGAACTACTATACTAAAGTTTGTAATTCTGTTGTTAAACCCTTACATATGTAGTTTAAAGAAAGATGAAGCAGAAGCTTGAAGTACAGTCCAAGCGGATTAATTAGGCAATCCGTTCTAATTCTAATAAGTTGCACGTTAATTTAATGTAAGAGAGCAAACATTTTTATTTGTTCAGCGGTTTGGAGTGTAGTATAGGTAATACAAAATTTTATATTATCCAAAAATATGTGTCAAGTGCTAGTAATACTCGATCAACGAGGATTCCATATTACGCTTTCATGATGATTTCATTTACTGTGCTGAGAGAAAAACTACTTTGTATTGATTTTACTTTAATTTACTTATTAATAATTATGAAAGTTGTCCCGATTGGAATCATATTATATTGAAACTTGGCCACCACACACTACTACTACGGCCAAGTTCTTGTGGCAATAAATTAGTACTTAAAAAAGGGTTCCAATATTGGATTACAAAAGGCATGTAATTCTCTATGGAATATGTTATTTTATTATGTAACACAAATAGAAATACAATGTAAATATTAAACGTTTAAAAATCAAAGAATAATATCTATGTACAAAGTGTAATCGATAAAACAAATAAAAACCAAATTTGAATTAAGTTTTATATTTAGCCCTTTAGCAGTACCTACTAATGCTTTATTAATTAGCAGTATTAACTAATGTATTTTTGATTACTTCTTAGTTATTTTTTGAAATCTGCTTTTTACTTGTTTGCCAACTTAAGTGACATTACTAATTATTTTCGCTGTTCTATGCTTATGTATAAATATATTGGCACCAGCAGAGTCACATGATACGTTAGATACATGAAAGAATTAATTCAATAAATCAATATAAAATAAATTACCTGGTTTTTGTAAATAATATTAATAATTTCTATATAAGCTTTAATAGTTAATGACACCAAACATAAATTAGTACTTTGTCATATCATGTAATATCGTGTGCAATATACAATCTTGATTAGTGAAACTGTGGACCCTGTTGATTTTAGAATATTTTTCGGTATTACCATTCACTCAAAATTATAGATCTCATACTGATGGATTAACAAATATACTTAATTCAGCCGCTTTTGTAGTTAAAAAATAAGATTACAATCTGATGTGAAATCAACTAACCTTGTTTCCTTTAGCTACCTTCATAGCCACCATTAATTGATATTATGTCTTGTAAAAACGAGCTATTCGCTCAAACTACAAAAAATCCCTAATTAAAGATTTTATAAATGATAACATTAACATGCCTTAGAAATTAAATGCTTGCTCCAATTTCCAAATAGTCCCTCTAAGTTTCTTGCGCCAAAGTAGTAGTTATGTGTCAAGTACGTGAGCAGAGCGGCCCTTACACTAGAAATGGTTTTTGATAAACCAGTAAGTACATAAAGATATAAAGTTCAATTAATCTTTACAATAAAAATCGTAGGAACCTTTGAATCGGCGAACAAACATAAAAGTACTAGCTTGGATGGCAGCTGTGCTGGAAAGAGCCGTGTATAAAATAAGCAATAAACTTTATAAACATTTTTATTTTATTAATAATTCTTAATTAATAATTAAGAGGACCGTCGGAGGAATTAATTTATTAAGAGGACCGTCGTGGCGCAGAGGCGCAACGTCTGCCTGTAACGCGGCCAAAGCAACGGTTTCTGGGTTCGATCCCCAGTCGGGGAAAATGGATTTTTCTATTTCCATTTTCTTCGCTCTGGCAACTAAGGCAAAGCGCGGCGTCGAGTTCCGCCACTCAACACGCAATGCCTCGAAAACGGCGGAAAGCGGGGACGGAGTAAGCAGGGACTAAGTAACGGAGTGTCTTAACACTAGGTTCGTATGGTTCCTGCAGTTCCCTCTGCCTACCCTGCCATGTGCAGGATAAAGCGTGAAGCTAAAAAAAAAAATATATTATTAATTATATGTACCATCTTGTTTTACAGATAGCATATTTTATTTGTCCAGCGCTAGTGTGACGACACTTTGCTGGCAAAAGGCGCTTCCACTGACATAAGTAACATAAGTTAGCTACCTACGCATTAGGGAACGCAATAGCCTTGCATTTTTTTTTGTTTCTTAGTTAAATAATTATTATGAAGGTCCACTAAGAGCTCCTAAAAAATATTCACCGTGACGTCATTTTATCACAACGTCACGTAAAAATTAAATTGTAATTGGAGAATAAGCTAATAAAATAATATTTTTTAAACAAATGTAGATAAGAAATAGTTTAAAAAGTTCGTCAGAACGACGAAATAACATTAAAACAAATAAATCTTTTAACGATTTCTATTTTCTAGTGTATTTTTCCAGATTTGTATTGTATAGTGTATTTTTCAGTTTTTTACCTGTGTTATAGGAATCCTTACTGGCAAAATAATCAATAATGCCAATTACTCTTTCTTAATCTTTTTCACGAGGTAAAACATACATATTTTAAATTTTAACAGGTAGGTATTCTTTGAAATAAAATACTATATCTTGATAGATCTGTTAGAAAATTTGAGCTTCGGGTAGATTTAAGTATTATTGCTGTATGTCTTTGAATGTGAACACTTATTTTTTGTCATTTCCTATTATCTTGTTAGGCCTCTGTATCTCTAAACTAGGACTATGGATCTGTAATATTTGCCGCAAGTCCAACTTTCCTTTTGCTATAGTTTGGAAAATACTTTGCCACTTTGAATTGTAAAAAAAGTATTATTTCGTGATGAATGTGTTTGACGAAAAAATGCGTTTGCTTATCCATCTGACTGTCGTTTGTAAAACGCATCGCAATAATTACTTTGTAATTCTACAAATCTGTTCTAATTCTGTAGTTCTATAGTAATTCTACAGAAAATCTATAGTTAGTGTGTGAAAATAATATTTGTAATGCTTGCAATAATTGTATTCATGACAATATCTGAACTTGATGTGTGAGAAACAGTTTTCATGCGCTTTGTAAAAATTTGACATACTTAGTAAGATCCTTTTGTAATTTTGCTCGATTGCTATGTTTCATTGAATTATTTAATTTATACTTTCAATCCAGTCTAAAGGGTAGAATTAGGTAAATGCACAGTGTCAATTGTATCATAATTCCGACAATAATTATTATCTTCCTTGTTAAAACAAAATGCCTCCTCTCAGTTTCCTTGGAAACTCTTATTGTTATTAAATGTCTCCCTTTTAAAAAGTTTAGATGATCCTCTTGCCATAATACATAAAAAATAACAGACCGCACACGCCTGATCAAAAACGTCCAGTCTTAAGCATTAAAGCCAATAAAATAGTTGGACTCAGTTCGAATGCGATGTGTACACTAGCAACCCCGCTCGTACTAGAGCGACGGAAAGTCGCCATCGTCATCATGGAAATTTAGACATTTTCAGATTTAGACATCATTTAAACAAAAATTGTTTTGATATCGTCTACATACCCGTAAGCAAAGTTTTAAACTATTTCGCTTGTCTTAGAAGAGTTCTTAGCTCTTCCTGCTCTTATTACTGTCGACCACATATTAATAACTTTCACAAAAATTTGCAAAACAATGTTCATTGGCATTTTTTATGTTATATTAAAAAAATACTATTATTGTTGTTGCAACATTACTCGACGTTGTATTGTGACAGGATCATTTCACACAAAAAGCTGCCTTTGCATGTTGAGCAACTGCAACAGCGGACCACATAAACGCACGCGGCTGCATTTAGTCAACCACGGGCTTAGTCCTAGTTAGTAAAGCCCAACTGCAGGCAGTATATAATATTAAAACAATTTATAACAAAATAAGTAAAATTTCAACAAATAATCGTTGGTTTAACTTCATTACATGTGATGCCATACGTCCTTTATGTAGGTATAAGTAAAACTCGAATCAGTTATGAATGATATTTTTTATATCTCATTCGTATCCTACTTCTGTCACTATGGCTGCTTTATTACTGTTGTTGTTATATAAATTTTATGAACTACCAACCAAAGCATCCTATAGATAACTGTCTCGATGGAAATATATAATAAGTCAAATGTAACATATTGATCTGTAGATTAACGTTCGCTACGCCACTGGTTACAATAAAGATCTAGTTATGTAAAAATGAAAGTGGTACCCACAAATTGCGATGTACTTATATAAAAATAATTGTATAAAATGTTCCGTTTTCCAATAGTTTTTATTAAAAAATATATTTTTCCAACATCACAATAAACACACATTAAATAAATAATCTATCTAAAGGAGTTATGGTTATCACGACCAAAATATTATATCGAGAATAATAAGATAGGAAAGGAAGACTTATCTGGAAAATAGCAGGGGCATTGTGGCTGGTCCTTTGTTGGTAAGAATGTCAGCGCATCGAAGGGGTGATAATCCCGCGCACGCTGTAGCCCCGCCTCTGGGCGTGGCCACATACCACCCCACCCCGTCGTCTCCGACCACCGGACGAGGCTTCGCTATTATCCTAGTTTCCTGTCCGCGAACGCTCGCTTGTTCCTCGGATATATCGATTTGTTTATTTTTTTAACGTGCAACCAAGCTAGGCTCTTCCGTGTAACGTGACGTACCGCCGGTCGGCAACGGAGACATGGACGGGGTCCGGATCGCGCGGTGCAACTAACTCAAGGTAAGTCACGGAAGGAGCGTGGTCACCTCGGTGTATAGATACACTCATTCATTAACTAGGTTAAAAGACGTAAATTTAAGTCCATTCATTAAAAAAGTTAACACTTAATTGCAATTACAATAAAGAATTAAAATTGAATGAAGCTATAAAACATGTTCGCATTATTACACAATGGAAGGTATTATATACTCATTGGTGATATTCTCATTTCTGTCACATACCATTTTTCTTAAATAATTTTAAGACAATTTCAATTATGAAGTAGACATAAAATTTTATTTAAAACTCAATATTAGGCATAAAATTAAGTATTAACCTAACTAAAATGGAAACTAAATCATTATGAATGAATAAAAAAATATAAAATATTCAACAATGAAATCATTACTCTCATTACGAGGTACTCCCCATGTTTGTGCGAGAGTTATGACCTAGATAGTCGGTCTAGGTACACACTACTCGGCCATCCAAAAAATAATCATTTTGTGCTTTAATTTATGTGCATTTAAAAATATAAAACCATATCTTAAATAATAATAAAAGTCTTCTGTATAATCATAGCACATAGTTAAAGTTTAGACTGCATCACGATAGTATGTCATTTTACTAAGTTTCAATATATTCCATGCCACAAACATGCTACGGTCGTGGAGCAGTGGTATAGATTCTGATTCTGAGATGGTTATAAATTCGATTACCACCCCAGAGTGTGATTTATTTTCATCTTAACTCTGGCAACAAGATAAAACATGGAACGTAAAGTCTCCTCGACTAGTGTCTTAGCACTAACACATAGATCCACCATGCTATATGCCGAATACAGGATGAGGTTAACAAAAATTCAAATCAGTCTCATGTAGTAGAAATATTTGTCCCTAACATTACTAATATTACTATATCTTTATTTTATTTAAATATTTTATAATATTACGATTATTTATGGTCTACAAAACAGTCCAATTATTGTACATTTGATTGATTTGACATAATTGTCTTGTATATACTGGCGGGTAGCTAGTTAGGTACTATACAAACATTGTATTAACTTCGTATTACATAATTATGTAAGACAGTCGACAACAGTAATAATTAATTCATGTCTGATTTATGTGAATATTATTCAGCAACAATTCAGTGTTGACTTGAGGTACGGTTGAATTTATGCCTCTATGTTAATACAACTTGATACCACTACGATATACGCGGACCCGAGCTCCAACCTTATGATTCTTATACCGAGCACATAAGAACTAAATTGTATCAAAATGGACATCCAAATGTATACATTCACTAAACGGGACACTGTTATCTCTTGGACGGTAGTGCGCTACATGTTTTATGATGTTTTAATTTAGTGCCCGAATTATTTTAAAAATGATTCGACTAGTATATAGTGCTTTTTGAACACATATTATTAAAGTGTATTTTAAACTGTTGAATCTTTTTACTCGCTTGTCTCTTTACATATTATTTCGGTAAAACGTAACTGATGACTGGTTTTGGTATTTTAATGAAGCAAGATGAGCTTAAGAAAAGCAAAACACTATTTTATCAAGGTATTTAATTGTTCTTAAGGTTTAAATTCAAGGCTCTTGCAGTTAAGCTGAAGCTTAATAGACGAGGAAAAAATTAATTACAGTACTCTTATTGAGATTTGATATTTTAAAAAACAAAGATTATAAGGACAATTTTAACTATCTTAACTAATTAACATTGTCTTATTTTGAGCATTTCAAACTTTACAATGATATTTGTATATTTTGTGGTAGCTTCCTTGTCAGTACTCTAAAATCTATTGAAATATTTAAGTTTTCTATACACGTATGTATAAAAGAAAATTATGTCTATATTGTGACTTATGCTGTTTGTTACTTTTTTTTTAATATTAATTACTTTAATTTTAATTCATAGTATATTGTCTTAATATTAATCATAATAAACTCTTATCTTGTCTTTACATTATTTTTTTATATTTATTGTTACTTGGTCCTCAGAGGATTTTATAAAATGTTGAATTACCTACAAAATCGTTTTCGTATAGTAAATAATTAGTTGTTAAGGAAATAAAAACGCATGTAAATGCATTAAAACATATTTAAATTTCATACTAGTTAATGTTCTGCAAATATTGTATTATAAAAATAGGCTGTTACACGTTAATCTCATAGAAGAGTAGGTATATATATTTAATTGTAAAAACTTTGCTTAACTACAAGAAATATGTAAATGTCACTAGTGTATGATCGTTAGTAAGTCAGTTAATAAGTAAGCCATTCTCATCAGAAATGAAAGATCAATGGTTATGGAACTCGTATTTTAATACGCCGACTACGGGAACTAAGATTAGCTACATAAAAACACAAAAGGGCGAGTAATGCGTATCTACTGCGTTATGTCAATATTATAATATACTATTTGAATTTTTAATCCTTTATTTAAGCTTAATATTTTTGATAACCACTTTAGCTTTTTAGCATACCACTACGACAACTATCCGAAAAAAAATTTAAACGGCTATATGAAATGTAACAAACGTTGGTGAAAGTATTACTTGTAAATAGTGTGCCAAATGGACGAATTTGTGGCTGTGCCTACTGTGTTATGACGTATTTTGTTGGCATTAACTGTGATATACATCGTTATTTAAAACTAAACATGGTTATTTCATTTTCTCACTGTAGAGCAAAATCATCGCTACATAAAGTTTCTTGTACTTTCACTGAGTAGATTTTATACGTTATTCGATGCGTTATCCATTCAGTGAATGAAAATGTAGAAGTTTATCTTCATATTCATAGTATATTCTGCACACCCTTGTGCTGCTGACGACTTAGATGTATGTAGGTATATCTATTCAGACCACAGCGACCAGTCAGCTTCACGGATACTGTTACTGAGAGATAATGTTTCTATAGTAGCCTTCTGATTGAAGACCTAAGGCCTGTAATTGCCTTTATTCATAGTATGAATCAGAAGTATTTGTTCATAATTAACAGCCTAATAGTGGCCGTGTCTCTTTAAGGTGAACTGAGTTAAACTTTAAGAAGTGTCACAGAATAAATTTGCTCCGAATTGGGTACTCCCTACCAGCTTTCCCGTTTCTTTCGGTGTGTGCCCTGGAACCTTAAAACTACTGCGCTGGACCTTAATTTAGATATTAATTTGTGACTTATACTATATTATTAGTTTCTTCCACTTCATAGGCTTGAATTGTTGTATGTTATTTCTCATTTTTGCGTTACTGAAAGTTTAAATTTCTATACGATACTGTATATTTTTGTGCAATATGTACAAATGTAACGTCATTTCCTATAAATAACTTGATTTTGAAATATTTTATGAATTGATAACAAAGTTTGAAATGGAAACATAATTGATAGTTAAGCCTGGTAGATACCAATAATAATTGGTGCTAGAAAGTTAATATAAGAAAAGGGAAAAATTCAAACAGTTGTCTTGAAATATTTTGCTAAAATGGTATTTAACCATAGAGCAGAGAAAATTTTTATACTGTGATATGTTAAACATAATTTGCAACATAATTTTATAATTAGAATTAATCATCTAGCTACAACTTTTAAATCAAGTTAAATATTTTTGTTACTTATATTTTTTATGTTAGTCGTCGGAACCTCTACATTATACGTACGTAATACAAACATTGTTGTTAGTATAGTAAAGTTTATTAATATATAACACAACTATACATTGATATATCGTTGGATGTACAAAATATTAAGTGAAATATTATCTATGTATGTTTAAGTATATAATAAAGTAAGAAAAATAAATTCATGTACCTAATTCAAGATATATAAATATATCTCATAACGCTACTGTTTACTTTTATAAACCATGACACATCTTGTAATATTTTACCAGTCAAACCCGTAAAATTACTGTAACTGGAAAATGTTATAATTTTGCAAGAAAATAATTTTCTTGTAAGTATAACTTATAAAACACTTGTTTCAAGTCTTTTAAAAATTCTAAACTTTTTTATAATAAAATAATTGAAATTGCTTAATATTCCATATTATATTAACTATTAACTGAAGTGAAACTTGAAGTTTATTCTTACTAAATTCATTTTATTAGTGTAATTTTATTTCGTCGGCCTGTAAACGCGACGGTTTGTGGGTTCGATTCCCACTCAGGGAAGATGGATTTTTCTATTTCCATTTTCTTCGTTCTGTAAACAAGGCAAAGCGCAACGTTGAGTTCCGCCACTCAAACAAAAACGGCGGAAAGCGGGGCCGGAGAAAGCAGGGACTAAAGCAACGAGAGTGTCTTAACACTAGGTTCGTATGGTTCCTGCAGTTCCCTCTGCCTACCCTGCCATGTGCGGGATAAAGCGTGAAGCTTATATCGTTAGTAATAATAACTTTTGAATTCATTGTCATTGCATTCTGTTAACTGAATTTATATTTAACACGCAGTGTCCCAAGAGAAGAGAGACGAGTAATATAGGAAACGTTAATACGTTTAAATAACTCGTTAAAAAAGATTAACGTTCTTTTTTTTAATTTGTGCATCCACCATTTATGTGAATTAAATAAAAGTCTATGTAAACAAAAATAATATATTGTAAAACCTAGCTTTTATTACTACCTTATCGAGATTTCCTCCGCAAATTATCTTAAATGGAATGTTTATTCGCAGGATTTTTAGATGATAATTAGTCACATAACAATATTCTCACAGCACCTCTTTATAAAATACAATGTTGTATAATAAAGTAAAATAAGTTTGTCAAAAGGAACTCTTTCAATTCATGAGGACCGTCGTAGCGCAAGCGTAGCGTAGTGCCTGTAACGCGACGGTTTCTGGGTTCGATTCCCAGTCGGGGAATATAGATTTTTCTATTTCCATTTTCTTCACTCTGGCAAACTAGGCAAAGCGCGGCGTTGAGTTCCGCCACTCAACACGCAATGCCTCGAAAAAGGCGGAAAGCGGGGACCGAGCAAGCAGGGACTAAGCAACGGAGTGTCTTAACACTCGGTTCCCACGGTCCCTGCTGTTCCCTCTGCCTACCCTGCCATGTGCGGGATAAAGCGTGAAGCTAAAAAAAAACTCTTTCATATAATTTAAGTTAAATAAGTTCAAGTGTTTTAAGTTACATTTTTTAAATAGAATATGAGTTTTTTTTTGTTTTTGGGTGTAAGTACAATAGGATATTGGGTCTGTAGTTACAAAATATCTCAAAGCGCACATATATATCTCATACACTGATGAATAATTAAAATATCTGTCTTTAAGTGATGTAAATTCAATACACCACCTTATAAAGAATAATATGCGATGATACATGGCTTACTTCGTGATAACTACTTACAAATATTGTCATTTAAGTTGGTTCTATGCCTAACTCACTAAATATATATGCAAATAGATTTACACTTCAGCCTATCATTTCTCACGTGCAAATATGTCGACTAATCCACCATTCATAGATGTAAATTGATACAAGTCAAGAGTAAGGTGAAGGCCGGTAGACGGATGACGCTCTGTCGGATATAATAAGGTAATACAGACTTCCTGCGGCGAAACGGCCAAGCGACCAAGCGACCAAGCGCCCACGCAACGTAAATGCTACAAAGTAGCTTAGTTGTTCTAGATTTACATACATATATATATATATATATATATATATATATATATATATATATATATATATATATATATATATATATATATATATATATATATATATATATATATATATATATATATATATATATATATATATATATATATATATATATATATATATATATATATATATATACAAAAATATATTAATTATAATTACAATTTTAATATTGTCATTTAATTTTTCATTTCACTTTGATAAATATTATTATTAATATTAATTAATATGATTAGTTTTCACTGTTAGAAAATAATATTATTATTGCTAAATAGTATACGGTTCAAATATCGGTTGGGTTATAGACTATAGTATTTAAAATGAAATAAAAAATCACATATTGTTGTTGTTGTTAAGAACAAGGTCTGGCTCTAATAAGTATTTTGCTAATAGTTTCATATAATTATATACTTTACAAAAATATTAAATATATCCAATATCGACTTAAAAACATGAAATTCATAAATAATGCTCACCTATTTTATTTGATATTATTGTTACAGCAAAAATTGGTATTTTAATTTATTTGTGGTTAAATCGTTTCTGCTGGTTATACTTGTATTCTTAAATATTTTTAAATTGCAGATGTATTAAAATATGTGTATTTAAAGTATATCTTTTGGAAAGTTTGCACAATGCTGTGGTCAAATCAAGCAGCAAATATAAATTGGTTATACGACACATTTCCCTTACGCCGGATGCAATCAATTTGAATGCTATGGCGCACAGCGCAAGCGCGTTACATACAGTCGTCGGAAGGACATCATCACGATATCATCACTGTAAAATCAAACTAAAAAAACGTAGAAACATGTTATTATCCATATTTTTTATTCCTAAAATGCTTATATATACCTAATATTTATATAACAAATTAAAATATTATCGTTTTCAATTATGAAGTGATCGCAATCGGAAACGTCTAAACTTTAGTGTTTTCATCCAGGAAGCTAGTGACGTGAGGATGTACTAGTTTATATGATGACACATTGATTATTCTTACTCGGTGGACAATTTCCGCGTACCTTCCTGGTCCGAACGACGGTTACGTTTCGTGTATAGCACCAAGTGGTATCACTGAAATGTGATACCACACGAAAACCGTCACCACGGATAAGAACAAGAAAGACGAAAAGCGGCCTAAGAGAAAAAGGATATCCGACATGAGGTACGATTGTCAAAAATGCAGCGGCAACTATTGTGCTAAAGCAAAATTAAAATATTATTTCTGTATAAAAATATTGTAAAAAAAAACGTAGAACAAATCAAAATTTTGTTTTTAAAAATAATAAAATATAATTTTGTTAAAGAAAACGTATAAAACTCAGCAGGTTTGTACCAACACCGCTTGATAAACGTGCAAGCGTTTTAACTACTAAGCCATACGTTCTTTATTCTTTATGCTTATTGCGTTGTAAGCATCGCTGTAAATAAATGCTTTTTTAAAGTATTTTTTAAATTATTAGTGTTGATTAACATTTTAAATATTATGAAAATATAATTTTGTTTCTAAATATTATCTCACTTAAAGACCTCTTATATAATTTCTGTATTTTTTTTTCATTTCATTTCATATTTAGAACATTATAATTTTTTTCGTATAGAATATTAACTCTTGTTTGAAGTGATATGAAATTTAATAAAAGTTACAATTTGATAAACAAGTGCTATGTTTATATATTTAAGTTTCCAATTGTTATGTTAAAGTAGTATTTTTTGCTGCACGTTCTAATAAAATTAAAAAAATGTATATATTTACTTTTTAGTTTAGGGACTATTGATTATTATAAATGCGTATCACAACAATATGTGGTTTATTTTACCAATACTGTTATTTATGTTTATATGATGGCCCATAATTATGGGATTTTGAATGTAAAATGTATGAAGCAGTAAAAAATGGTTTGATAATGTTAAATATTTACGAAAATACAAGAGACTATATATAGTGAAAATGTACAGGATTTTAATCAATTACATAGAACTTGAAACATCTCCGAAATTACTTACTTCATATGTATTTTAAAACAATAACTCCTGTTACATAGTTATTAATAATCTGTCTTAAAATAGTTGATTTTAAAGACTGTCTTACTTAGAATATAATGGAAAAAAACCCTACATTATATTTAAACTTGTAACCCGGTGTTGCGCAGTGCGATAACGCTACTTGCTAAATTGAAAAGTTTCAGTTGGAATCATAATTGAGTAATAATTATAAATAATGTAATATTTTCTTTTTAACAAAGTAAGAAAATATTTTTAGATCTCTATAGTAGATATGTTCTTTTTGAATATTAATTTTAGAAAAAAAGGGTAAAACCAAAATATTTACATCAAAAGTCTTAGAAAATCAAGTTATAAGGAAAATAACATACTACTGTTATATAGCTTCGTAAGGTTTTAAATCTGAACCACTTACTTACATTTTGTATGTATAGATGATGACCATTTGCCCATTGGATGGGCCGTAAGACTTAATAAGAAAATAATAGCATAAAAGGCAAATTGCACTAAATCGTTTTTCATTATGATATCAGTCTTGGTCAATTTAAATAAAAAGCAATGTGCACGCATCATATATTTTATCTAAACTTGTAGATAAGAGATTTTTGTTCCTTTTAAATAAAAATAGCTTTACGCGTAACCCCAAACATACACCAAGGTAGGCAGGGAGAACTTTGTGTCAAGATGTCAGATAACACAATAGCCAAGAGTGTATATTTTCATGCTTTATTATGAATTCGAAATTTCATATTGAGTGAAAGAATTCATCGTCGTACTTTCACATAAGCAAAATACAAAAATGTAGATCTCCGCTACCATGGTTGTTACCTCTTCCACGAAGTTTCGTGTTAATTTAAAGAGTTATTTACAGTTAGGAGGCCGAAAAGTAGCGAATTTTCTAGATTTTTTTTTGAGAAATGTATATTACAGTATTTTTTAACAATATTTTCAGACTTGGTACTAGTAAAAATGTCTCCTCTCAACTAGATGTTTTGTGGTGACCACTATATCTCTCTCACTATACCACTATAACTCGGAAATTAATTAATCAAAATGAATAAGCTATTTTTTTTTACATAATGGCGGTTTTTACAAAAATATCGATTTTCGACATTAATTGTTTATAATCGGTAAAATAAAACCTTCAAATAATTACTAAAAATATATTTAAGAAGCTGGTGAAAAAGTTTTAGCCGTTTTTGAGTAATGTTCATTGACTTTGAAAACACTATTTTGAGCAAAACGCGTTTAAATATTTTCCAGTTTGATGGAGGAAAATTGAAATTTAAATTTCAGCTATAAAAAAACATTAAAACATTGATTCTTTACTCATCTAAGTACATTGAAGGGGAATTTTTACAATAGTAAAGTTAAATCTAGTAATTAATCAAAAGAATAAGTAAAATAATTTATTTAAACAACGCTCCGGCCTTATGTTTCCAACCGCTATGAAATACCTTTTTAATAGTTGCACGTAACTTTGAAAATATTAACCGAAACGATTTGAAATTATCCGTGTGTAATAAAAAAATAGTTTTTTTAAATTCTAGCTGTAAATAGTCCCTGAATATACAAGCAAAATTGAATATTCATATAAAATATAGTAGTTTATATATTTAATTCAAAATTTAACTGTAGTTTGTTTATATTATTTTGAAATAGAATTTATTATGTATGAACTTTAGATATATTCAAAACTACACGTAACTATCCTTTTTGAACCATTCTAATTTCTATTTAAAAAAAAAATAAAATAAAATTAGATAAAAATTATATATCTAAATAAATAAATACACACTAACAAATTTAACAATTTTAATTTTTTTGTAACTTATTTTCATTGGTTTTAAATATTTTTCTTACAATACTTAATCATTACAATTTTTCTCAGAACCCTCCGTTAGTCTTTCGACCTACGAGTATTAACACCTATTAAATGGTTATTTCATGAACTCAAGGGGTTTGTTATTTAACCAACTTCAGATTTGTATTGTCATAACATGATGTGACAAGAAATTAACAAAGGAGCTATTTTTTATAAATTTCTACGTAATATAGGTACATGACATATAAGCATAAAATTACGAAGACATTAGACTTAGATTATATTATTATACTAAAATAATTTCATATATTAATTATTAATTACACAATTTTAAATAGCTCTAATTTAGCTTTTTATATTGTTACAGGGTTGATATTAGGGGGCTAAAGTGTGCCACTGCACTTCGTGCTGGAGTCAAAGCGGCAATGTACGAAAGTAGCTGCTCCTACGGTGGAGCTCTTGAACTTAAGAGAAGTGCTTTAAAAGAGGATCCCTGGCCTTCCACAGAATGGCCACCTTATCGCTTGCATCAATCTACCTTCGAGCAATTGAAACAGAGTGTAGAGAAGGCCAAAGCAGCTCTACAAGACAGATCAGGTCTATTAGGCACTGCTACAGCGTTCGGTGATTTTTACGGGGGTCAGTTAGGACAAGATACTACAAGCACAACTCTGGGTTTCGGGAGGACAACGAGAACAGATGATTCTATGATAACTTCGATAGACAAACACAAAGGATTAGGTACGTACTAAGATTTATACACATGATTTTATATGACATAACCACAAACTAATTCCTAACATATAAACGACTACGTTTGTGTACATACATACACATAGATATAATATGTCAGTATACATTGTATAAATAGAATGATGTACAGTGAACACAGTATATACGGTAAGTTTCTAATAAGGATAATATTGTTTGTTTGACTTTCTCTGTATAAGATAGGAGCGTTAGCAAGTATAAGTTGTATTCCTTACATGAAAATTATAGTATATTATTAGCTATTAAAATTCGATTTTAAATTTGAACTAGTGGTTAAGGCATTTGCGTACATACTTCTTACTACATTTATTAAAAGGCACTTATATTGTTAAGCTAGGCCATATCATATTTCTAAGACTCTCGCAGAAATAGGTATCTCTATCAAGTACACCGAATCGATTATTGTGATTGAAAGCACGCCATTAGTAACCTTAGAGCCGCGATGTAGAGTTGTATTTGCAGAGAACGGTGCTTAAACTCTTTCAGATTAATGCCACGGAGGCTGTAGGTACCACGCAAGGTGGGGACTTTCTTGCACAGATAACAATCGTTGAGAGGCGAACGTGGGGGCGTGCGAGATTTACCCTTCGGTTGCTATGGCGACACTCCCGCCTACTCGGCTCGGATCATCGTAGCCTTATAAATACTAGTAGCAAAATAAAATTTTATTATCTCCATTGAGTTCATTATTTTGAAACTTACCCGGGGGGTGCGTTGTAACGTTTCCCGGGACTTAACGAGGGCGGAGCTTGTAAGGAAAATTTTCAGATTTCCACCGTTACATAGTGCATATAGTATTGCATTGGAATATGCCAGCAGTAGGTGTAAAAAATCACTCTCAAACTATACTTATCTTAAAGTCATGACGTGATATTTTTTACATTCTTTGCAATTTTTTTTCGAAATATATACTTTGTTAAAACAGTAATATCAACTGATTTACAAAATATCATTATCTAATAAATTAATTTTTATCATCATGATATCCCAATGTTATGGTACGCTACATCTGTAACGACATTATTATTGGTATATTAATAAAGCCATGAAGACATATAGATATATTCCATATATATGTGTTTTTTTTCGTTAAGTACCAAGATACTAATATAAAATTAGTATTAAAGTAAATGACCCTTAATCATAGTGTTTTTTGTTAACCAAAACCTTTTTTAAGGTTTTTATTGTATTTAATTTGCAGTAAATAAAATGTACAGAAGGAAAATCTTTTATGTTAATATGAGAAAGGTCGCTAGATCATAAAAGAGTTGGTAAACAATACGATCTCGCTGCAAGGAGACAATAACGTTGTTTTAAAGCTGCATGTAGAAATATGAAACGTTTCATCGAGATATTTTTCGATTTTTTTGCGTTTATATATATATATATATATATATATATATATATATATATATATATATATATATATATATATATATATATATATATATATATATATATATATATATATATA
This sequence comes from Dione vanillae, assembly GCA_037178615.1. Taxonomy (NCBI): domain Eukaryota; kingdom Metazoa; phylum Arthropoda; class Insecta; order Lepidoptera; family Nymphalidae; genus Dione; species Dione vanillae. The sequence continues at coordinate 2,772,169 of JAZFAU010000009.1, read as the reverse complement.
TATATATATATATATATATATATATATATATATATATATATATATATATATATATATATATATATATATATATATATATATATATATATATACATATATACCTTATTCTACGTTCACTATCTGAAATGTTGGGTTATATTTCAGTAACCTAACATCTTAAATAATCACGGCCAAATCCACGGATTACTTTTATACTAAAACTTTAATCTTATCGGTATTAAGAGCTACAAATTAAAATTTATAAGCCCCAGGGGCCAAGCTAAAGAGTTGTTAACACGAAAATAATTGTGGAACGCCCTCACTCACTGTAATACCGAACGAACACTCGTATAGTCGCATATCTGTAATCTGGTACAATCGTCATCAATTATGATGCCGTACTTTAGATTTTATCGTGATAAAATATATTTCAATAAATCATGTTGCAACTGGCCTGATACGCGTATATTGATTTTTTTAATGTTTATTGCGTAACGAAAGGGCTGGGGGTCGGTTTGTTGTTTCGTAATTTATATTCATTAGAGAACGGGGCTCGCCTGGTTGCGATAGCTAACTACACCTCGTTTGCATCCGATACGCTGGTGTAAGTGATTTCTTACACGATGCTATTAAAATGATTATATTCCTATTAATATAGCTACATAACTACTACTGCGTTTTTTGCTAAAAGTGTTAGTACAAAATAAATGTAGAATGAGTGAGAGAAAGAGAATAACTATCTCACTATAAATTAATGTAGGTATAAATATGACGTGAGTTAAATTTTTATATAAAATCTATACAATAAAATCTATAATTAGTTTTTTTATACTTTAACCACATATTTCATTAACCCGTAAGGTATTTATTTATAATTATTAAATTAAGTGGTACTTTATAATAGCATACAAGTTAAAGTTAAGTGTGCTTTAGAATTACATCACGATACTAATCATTAGAAAATCAAACATAAGGGGAGCTTTGAAATAACTTATTAAGTATTACAACTACTAAGCCAATAAAGTCATCCACAAACGAAAACTCTCACAGGCGTCCCCAGGATTATCACACAAACAAACAATTATTGTACAATCAAAGGCCATTCGCGCGTGAAGTATAAATCAGGGATGATAATAGGTCAGATTGAGTGACATCATTTTTAGTTTCGTGCACCCACAAAAGATGGCGCGTGGACGAAATGCGCGCGCGCATCGACTGTTGTGTCAGGCATTTCATGGGAACCGTAGCGGGGACAAAGAGCACTTAATTGTGCGAAAGAAACACCAGTAATGATGCGCTTCTCCCCTCGCCAGAGATTTATGCGTTCTGCTCGACCTACCGAGTGCCTCAGCATATTTATACAATAAATAAATACTCACAAAACATATTGCATAAAGTGATTCCGATTCTAAATGATGTATCAACTTTTTATACGCGTGGGAGAGTTCGGATTAGTATTATTTGAAAATAAATCGACTTTTTAATTATATATTATTTAAGATATTTGGTTTTCGTGATGTTTGTACATTTAAAAAAAGCAATTTAACCGGAATAATCGCGAATGTTGTTACCGTGACCACGGATTACTGCAAAGTGTTTGAACCGTCGGGTTTCCAAAGAAAATGTTAACAATATACGCGATTAATCCCGTTAAATTGTTTTATTTAATATATATTATTTGTCCTTTTCTTCAAGCTGATGCTTATATTGAAATTCTAAGGATAATGCAATTTTCAGGTTCCGACAAGATATCTAGTGGATTATCAAAAGCCTACTCGTCGTCTTCCGCCCTATCAGATACCCTGAGAGCAACAAAATGTACAGGTAAGTAAAAAATATTGTGGTTTTGCAAGGAGTTTAGGAGTTCGATATAAATTTTATATGTACATTTTACTTTTCTACATACGTTGAGGTAAAAAATAGTTTTATAACTACATATAATGTATAATCTCTCATTTTTCGACTATATGACGCATGTATAATAACTTAGAAACAAAATACAGTACTCAGTTAAAAATGTTGCGAATATTGTTTAGAACATCAGAACGTAGATAGAATATGTGTGAGATGTTTTTTATATTTATCTTATTTTTAATCTTTATGGCTATTATAACTATTAAGAGAGTAATAATTAGATACAAATCGTTCAACTGCGAGTTGAACTCACTCTCTTACTTTTTACTGAATATGTATTAAACATAAAAACATTTCTACGTCACTTTCAGCAACGTTTGGGTTCCAAGGCAAGTTTTATACATAAATATGAAATTTATAATTACTAAACCGGAGATAGAAGCTACAATTTAATTAAAAAACTTGATACACTAAATTTTAAAACTAGCTGAATTTACAACCTTTTTTGAATTTAGATCCAACAGTCTAGGATGTTACTAAATTCAGCCACTTTTAAAATAAGTATTTTATTTTTATATTAAATGTACGACCGATGAATATTTATGATATTAAAATATATGGAAAACAAATTTGAATTCATATATTCGCGTAAGTCCCGGTATGCAAATATCAGTACTTTAATAGCAAGTTCAACGGTGAAATCTATAAGGGTGTAATGTTGAGGCAAATGTCGTAGTCTACATGTAAACTCTGACGAAATCATATAAATAATATTTACAGCTACTGAATAAAAATAAAAATATATTTTTCGTCATATTAAATATGCTTTTGAGCATATTATCTGCATCTGCATGTCCCAAGGAAACACAATCTAACCGCACTGCCAAGCGCAATAAGAGTCCCTTTGACGAAGCTCACTTAAACTTTTAATTGTCTAATCTTTCTTTTGAATTCACGCGCCGTTGGTCTTTCCAGACTGTAATTGTGGCAATTCGTTTTGCGTAATTTCATATTTTAATGGTATTAAATTTTCTCAAACATCAGACTATAAATACTTAGTAAGTATTTATAGCCATACCAATACAGTATTATTGATGATATTTCTTTATGAATGATTTTGCATATGGGGACTATGTATTAAAATTAATAAAAGTTATTAATTTAATAGTAATTAGTAAATTGCTGCTAGTACATTAGTAAAATTATAAATATATATATATATATATATATATATATATATATATATATATATATATATATATATATATATATATATATATATATATATATATATATATATATATATATATATATATATATATATATATATATATATATATATATATATATATATATATAAGATTCTTTATAAGTACTTTAGCTCCGTAACTAAATAGCGGCACGCGTCGTTACACGTACCCCGATAATTAAGAGCTTTACTTGTAAAGTGTTGTATTCAATAGGTACTCAATATTGTATTGTATCGTCCAATTGGCTCTACTAAACTTTACGAAATATATTAATAATTACTTGTCATTTTAATATTTTTAAAATTAATAACTGCTCTAGCTGACTTACTGTCATTGTTATTTTATCTGAAAGTTAGCCGTGTCCGCAATTGAGTCTGATTGGATTGGTGTCTTACGGCAGCAGTATTTAATTTTTTAGGCTAATTATTTTACAAAATGCTATAATTACTGGATATTTTTACTTAACTTTAAATGTCATTTTATTTATAACTAAGCAAAAACCTAAAGCAGTAAAGATATTCTCTTGTCCACCTTCCATCGAACTTAAGACATCGCTTGTTAAGTAGCGAGACGGGAAAATAAAAACCTAATTATACAAGTAAAATTTTATGTGCTAATGGGTTGATATTGAACTCTAAGGCTGCATAGTACGACTGGGCCCCTTTTGCCAAGGTGGCACTGCCATCTCTTTCATAGTATAGGCACTACTTCGGACTGCTGTGGCCCTTTATCAGATATTGCCAGGTATACAAGTATTGAAAATACACTTATATCCTAGAAAATTTCAATCATTCGCGTACCTGCCTAACAAGGTGCGCATACAAACAGATATCGCTAAAGCTAAGTAAATAATTTGTAAAATACATAAATATTAAATAATATATTCGTAAATATATATGAAAGTATTGTATAATATTTATATATTAATAAAATATTTTGTGTTGAGTTCACCCTTCAAAACAAAGTGTCTCTACAACGGGTAAAAACGGAGGAGTCAAATGTCTACAATAGGTAGAGGATAGATTAGATGGATTGGATAGATAGATAGATATATACCTGAGCTTACTTAGAGCTACTGGTATTAGTGTAGCTTGGCCTCTACTCGAGCGGTAGGGCCAAGCTACTCTGACACCAGTAGCTCTTAAGGGCCAAATCGGGTAATTACGACGCTTTCACAGAATAGCGTTGTGTAACATCATATTAATGCTACTATGTTTCGTCAGGTGAGTGTGTGTTCCGGAAGCCTATAGAGGGGGGGGGGGGGTATTTGCTTGGCATCGCATCGACATTCTCTCAGGTTTTGGATATCTTCTGCTCGTTTGCCACTGAATAATATAATAAAAAGAAACAGCAACAACATTTGTATCTACAAATTCCGAACTGTATAAAAGATAATAATCGTGTGTAAATATAAAATGAAGTACGATATAAGGGGTCTAACTGATAGTGATACTACCGTGCGTATCGAATGAATGCGCGTGTCCAGAAAGCTTTCAAATTGCGGTGACAAGCGTAGATTATTACGATTTTTTCTCATAGTATTACAAAAGATGGGTACTTCGTTTAGTTTTAGGGTTGACTTAATTCAGTAATTGTTGTTTATTTTAATGCGATTTTTATCTCTACATACTAATACATAATGTTAAATGTATTTATTTACTATGTAAACAATCTTTGAGCTAGATGTTGTCTTTTCTCATATACCTATCGTCATACAATGTAAGCAATATTATATGACAAGGACATTTTAAAATATTTTTTCTCTACAAATATTATTACTTAAACCTTACCCATGTATATTAGTGCAATAAAGAATATTATTATAATTTAAGTATAAAAGTAATTATGAGTATAACCAAAAAACCTAGATTTCATATACATTGTGAAATTGGAATGAATATTTTAATAAAATCGGACATGGGTAACGTGTTTTAGTCAATCGTAGTAGTCAATGTACAATGTTCAGTCAATCATTCTGTCCGTACGTTCCGCTGCTCCAGGCCACTAACTGGATGGGTGGAACCGTGACTAATTTGTCACAAGCTTTGATTAACCACGCTGAGGATAATAATGATCCTCGAGTGGGAAGAATATTTGAGCACATTGATTATGTACGTTTTTATTATAGGTATATCAGTGCGAGCAGCGAATATCAGTGGCATTCTTAAGCTTACAATAAAAAGTGGTAATTTTATAGTAAATAGTTACGGTACTTCGGAAACGGTTACAAAGCTGTTTTTGTCTGCAGAGTTGTATCGGCTTGATATAAAAAAAAAGTATGAATATACTTTTGTAACATGTTTTAATAGTTAATAATTTCATAGGATTCAAAGTTTAAAAAGCACAAAAATATTATAAACAGATCAACAACCAAAGAGATATCAAATTTACAAACTAATAGCATTGATCCCTTTAACCCTCCCCAGGCCGACTTTATTACCCGAGACAGAGTTAACAAAATTAATGGCTAAAATTTCTACACCCGAAATGAATACATCGGAGGGATAGTGAATAAATCAATGCTACGTTGCATTTCCAACGATATTTCTAGTTTCTTTTGGTTCAAACCATAAGAAATAACAATTTCTTATACAATTTTTTTACATAGGCTTGTGTGTTAATGCTAAAAATATTAAAACTATATTAAAATATATTATATCTTAAAAATATATTATTATATAAATTTATTTTATTTTGTTATATTTCGACAAATATAATATATATTATTGTGAAGCAGTATGTTTTGATTACAATATTAATTTAATTATTTGTTTTTGTTAACTTAAACCTGTTAAGTAATTATATTTTTTTTGATAATGCAAACAAAAAGTATAAGAATAAAAATATTTATTTTGATAATTGTCGCGTATATGGAAAAGTCCTTTAATAGAGCCCAATTGGTAAATTTACTTAATAATATTTTTACATATAATAATATAATACGCTCACAACTAACGCTGTATCTTATAAAATTGGACCAAAGACGGAAAAGTGGCACGCGTCATTCACCGGAAGCAAGAGACGAGCGCGTGCGCCGATTCTAATGTTCAATGGAACGTACGGAGGCGCACTTGAAACATTTTTATTGTAACCAGCGCCGGGAGCCGTACGACATTGTTGCTCCCCTACGTTTCCAACTACGATGATATGTAAAGAATAAATTGCTTGGGAGTTCAGATAGTTCTATCTGATAAAAAATAACTATTTATAACCATATAGGTATGGTTATAAATAGTTATTTTTTTAATTAATATAATAATTAATATAATATAAATCTTTAATAAGGAAATACAGAATGATAAATAACAAAAATTATATAATGTAATAAATCTGTTTTTTCTTTTAATATAAAGATTGAGCATAGGTTACATACGACTGTTACTTTTAAATTTTATAACAAAATTTTTATTTCAAGACATAAAATAAATATGTTTAAATAATAAGTTAAAAGTAGGGCTTATTTTTGTTTGAAATATTATAACTATTTTATAAAATATGCAGGTTTTCCTTGTTATTTTTCATTGTTGATCTTCTTATTATATATGTTACAATAACACTTTTGTCACTAAATGTCACAAATTGTCCAGTAAAGAAGAATAAAATTTGGCAACCGCTGATTTTGTTATTTTACATCTTTCAAATTATAACAATATGATAAAAATATAGTTTTATATATAAATAAAGTACATTTCAATATAACATTTATTACTTAAAGTGAATAGTAAATTTTAATATTATAGTAAAAATGTCAAACCAAAGCTACTATGAACAATGGCTAAAAGTAAAACAAGAAATTCAAAAAGCATTAGTTGAAGATGAAGCTATACAAGAATTAGCTAAGGCATTTGTAGGCATTAAGCCTCAAGGAACTGCTGTCGAAATCGTGGCCAAAGTCTACTGTAGATATTGTACCTTATATAATAGTCTATGTGATTGTTATGATCAGATGGAACAAGTACAAAGACGACCATTTATACGAAAACTAATAGACACAATAACGTGTCGACTCCTTGAATTAAAGTCAATTTTAGAAGAAGTTGAAGTGTTTGAATATACTTATCCGGAAAATGCATTGCAACAAATGTTAATTGTACCTCAAGATGTTGAAATTTTATGTCCCTTTCATTATTCATTCGAAATGAGGCAAGAGGAAATGCAATATATTATTGATCAAATTTTTGCTGGAAATCGCTTAGGTGATCCGACACCAACGGCATCAGAATTGGAAAGACAAGAGCAGCTACTATTGGAAGAAGAAGAATTACAGCGCCAAGAAAAAGAGGCTGAAATCAAAAGAAAATTGGCTCTAGGCGAAGATATTTCTATGTCTGAATCTGTACAGCTATCTCCCGAAGAGTTAGAGGCTCTAAGATTTGAACAAGAGTATTCTGGCCATATATTAAATATACAACGTATGGAACGTTCTAGATGTGTAATTAGGGAAATAACGCGCAAATTTAATAAGGACGCAGATTTATATCTTGAATTATCAGGTCAAAAAGCAAAGCCGGCAAGTGAATATCTAAGGACTAGAGCAGCTTCCTTTATTCAAAATATTTATAGACAATTTATGAAACTTAAGCGTCATCACCTTACCGAAAATAAACAAAAACAAAAATTAAATATGATTATTCCATCTTGGTCACCACCCTCAGCTAAAGGTTTATTAGAAAAGGTTAAAGAAGAGCGTCGCAATTTCAGACAAAAATATTATGAAAAATGGCTTCAAGAGAATCTAAAAGAAAATAGTCGAGTATTTAAACTCCGAGAAGGTGATGTAATGGAAGATATATCTGACGAGGTAAGGCAATGGATGCGAGACTGGTACAATCAATTGAGACTTTTCGATGAATATCCGTGGCCTGAGGAAGGCGGGTCAATACTTATCGTTAAAGGTGAAACTTTTACTATAGAAGAATATATAGAATGGCGAACAGAAGAAGAAAAAAGACTTAAAGCAGAAGGTGCTCAAAAATCCAAAGAACAAATAAAAGCAGAAAAGAAAGCTGCACGCGAGGAAGAAAGAAGACTAAAACTTGAAGCTAAGATAAGAGAAGAAAAACGTCTCTTAGATTATAAAAAGTCTCGCCTTAATCCTGACAACGATCCTGGGGTTTATATTGGTATTGGTGAAAACATAGACCCAGTGCAAGAAGCATGGGTTGAATATCAATATCAGTGGAAACTTTTCGATACAAAAGATGCAGATTTAGATGTCAAAAGAGGTTATATATATAAACTAATTACTGAAAATGCATATCAAGATTTACAATTTAAGTTGCGTCCGATTGTGGATGAAATGATGAGAATGGAATTGAACATGTTAAAAAATTCATTGAAACTTGATTATCAAGCAGCTGGTATTTTAAAAATCCCACAAAGCAGAAAAAGAAAGAAACCAAAGAAAATTAGACCTCCAAAACCAGATAAGGTATCACCTGAAGCCATGTTTCAAAGCTTAGTAGACGAAGGAATAATAAAAAAATATCCTCACACTACTTTAGATGAATATTGGGGTGATCAAAATTACGCTGCCGCAGATTGCCGGGCTATTCTGTGGACTCCAATTTTTCCTCCAGCATCAATAGGAGATGTGAAAAAGCAAATTAGATTGCGCTGCCTCTTGACTCTTGGTTCAACATGTCCTAATGCTAATCGATCACTTATTATAGTTGGCCCTAAAGGATCTGGGAAAAAAACCTTAGTTTATGCAGTTGCTACTGAAACAAATTCGATAATAATAGATTTATCTCCAATGAATGTATATAATAAATATCCAGGGCCAAAAAATTTAAAAACAATGTTTACTTACGTGAACAGAATAAGCAGACTTATGCAACCAACAATAATTTTGGTTGAAAGTGCTGACAAGGTTTTCTGTAAGAAAGTAGCCAAGGAAGATAAATTATTTGACCCTAAACGTCTACAAAGAGATTTTTTCAAAGAAATAATAAAACCTATTGTTCCTGAAGAAGATAAAATTTTAGTTATAGGGACAGCTGCAGAGCCTTGGTTAGCAAAAAATGCGCAGATGTACAAGGCGTTTCCCTCAGTAATCCTTATACCTAGATCAGATTACGGGAGCATCTCGTATATTTTGACAAAAATTTTAATGCAATATCACGGCATTGATCGTGAATTTAATGTTCATTGCGTGGCTCAAGTTTTAAGGGGATATGGTATAAACTCCATAAGGAAAGCTACTTATGGATTACTAAATGGAAAACGAGTAGCACAGTTGCATAGCAAACCGTTAGATCCTGAAGAAATTATCAGTGCCGTTCTTGAGTATGAAGGGGTCGTTTACACTAGTGACGCTGATTACGACATGTACAAGACCTGGTACGAATCTTATTCACCATTTGGAAAGAAATATATAGATTATATGCAAATGCTGGAGTCACAGCTTAATTACAAGATGAAAGCGGATAAAAAGAAAAAGTGATAAGAAATAAAATTAAACTCTTTATAAACAGATATTTATATGCGTATTTTACATCGAATGTGTTATTTAGTTTTTTGCTTTTCACTGTTACAGTATACTCTTTGCTAATCACAATTTCATTTCTTATAAGGTCTATCATATTTAACAGTAATAAAATCAGTGTTAAAATGGCAGCACTTTGTTCTTTCATGGCATGTTATAAATTTGTCTAGTACATTCCGCTTACGTTAGAGGGCATTGTACTGTACTAATCTTTTGATAGCGAACTAACTTACTAAACTAATGTTGTTACAGTATAGTTCACTAGATGGCAGTAGCATTTTTTTTTTCATTCTTATGCTATATTTAGTTAAAAAGATTTGGTAATATAAAAGCTTCTAAATAAAATTAGACTTAGATGATATAAAAATCTATTAACATTATAATTTTTGTAGAATATATTTATAGTATAAATTTTGCATCGTTTTCCCTCAGCGGATTTAATATACGCAAACTTGCCATGTAATAATTGTCCACATATAGATATTGACATTTTCGCGTTAACCTTTTGTCATAATTGAATAATCATAATAAGATAAGATATAGACCACGGAAACATTCTGTCATAATTACGCACCCAAAAAATCTTTTATGTGAAATTTTAACTTAGTCAATATAAGGAGTGGTCCTCGAAAAATTTTTGTTACAAATTTCAACAAAATTTTTTACCAGCCAATATTATACGTAACGTAAAATGTAGTACAAACTTTGAATTAAATTTTTTCATGTTTCAAAACCGATATACTGGGATTCTTTTAGATTCTACTTTTTAGACTGTAAAGTAACAGTTGTTGTTTCTATTAAAAATAAATTTATACAAATATAAAAATCTTATTAATAACATTTTATTAAAGAGGAAGCATTTTGAATTCTAATCAGTGATTGTAGTAAGGGGAGAACGGAACCAAGACCTAATCCGACCCAACTGTCAACCTCACCTGCTCGCGCTGGTAGTTCGTATGAATAGCTGGCGACGGTGATTCTTGTAGTCACCGTGGTACTCCCTGCTAGACAACAGACGAGGCTCTGACGACCGAATGCTTGGCGGTATAACCATATTTCACTTCGTGTAAGCTTAAATACTTACACTATCGAACTAACACCTTAGGTTCGAGGGTTTTCCTGCTTCAACATGAAACAGGTTTTAGTGCGTCAGATGACAATCGGCATTGGACTAATAAACCCAAAACGTCAATTTTCTGGAACGGATGAAAAGGTTGCAAAGGGAATATCGTAAGACAGATAGGGCGTCGCCACAAAACGACGCGCAGATACATCGCCCTACCTCTGCGACAAGTATACGAGGGCTATCGGATCAAGGACGGGTCCGACTAAAGAAGCTAGTCCCGGAAAGCAACAAGAAAGTCCGCTTCGCTACTTTGAATGTTGGAACCCTTTCAGGGAGGACTAAAGAACTCGCAGACTTATTTAAACGCCGCAGGTTGGATATCATCTGTCTTCAGGAAACCAAATGGCAAGGTTCCAAGTCTCGTAACATCGGGGAAGGATACAAGCTAATGTACACAGGGTCGCGAGGAAGACAAAATGGCGTGGCAATAGCGATTAGTCAAGAACATCTCGACAATATAATCGAAGTAAAGCGCTTTAGTGATAGAGCTATGAGTGTCAAAGTTGTGGTTCATGGCGAGGTAGTGAACATCGTTACTGCCTATGCCCCTCAAGTAGGGTGTACTAAAGCTGAAAAAAAGTCTTTTTGGACCCTTCTAGATGACATCTTACAAGAAATACCTAGCACCGAAATTACCATAATGGGCAGTGACTTAAATGGCCACGTGGGTAGAGAGTATCAACCGTTTCAACGCATACACGGAGGTCACGGATATGGTATTGCAAACGAAGAGGGTAAATCGATTATGGAATCCGCCATGTCTCACGACCTAGCTATAGTCAACACGTTTTTCATCAAGAAGCCCGAACATTTGATTACATATAAAAGTGGCACAACGAGTTCACAGATCGATTATATTCTGGTAAACAGAAACCTAATCGGTAGGGTCAAAAATTGCAAAGTTATACCCGGAGAATGCGTTGCACCACAGCATCGAGTTGTCGTCATGGACATGACTTTTAAACCAAAAGCAACACCTAGAAAAGAAATGGAACCAGAACTCATCAAATGGTGGCTCTTGAAAGGAGACAAGGTACAGGAGTTTTGTAATGAATTAGATAACCTCATATTCCCGGAAGAAGTTCGTAAAGATGTTAACATGATGTGGATGGACATGCAAGCCAAGATACTAAAAGCAGCAGGAAAGGTACTGGGGCGAACGAAAGGTGGGAAGCGTATACCAATGGAGACGTGGTGGTGGAGTGAACCCGTACACACTGTCCTTAGAAAAAAGAAAGAGGCGTTTAAAACATGGCAATCCACCAAGACAAATGGAGATAGACAGCGGTATAAACAGAGTAAGAAAGAGGCCCGAAAGGTGATCGCAGTAGAAAGATCAAAAGCTACAAAAGAACTGTATGCATCCTTAGGAAAGAGAGACGGTCATAAGCTCGTATACAAGTTAGCTAAAGTGCGCAACCTGGCTACTAGAGATTTTGTAACAAATAAAATACTTAAGGGACCAGATGGAAATTTGGTGTACAATAACATGGATATTTTAAAAACATGGCACAAGTATTATGATGGTTTGTTGAACACTAATATCACGAAAGTCTGCTTACCACAAGTTATTAAAAACCTGGGCCTCATACCCCCTATAACAGCAAAGGAGGTTAATGCAGCGCTCAAGAAAATGCCCAACAATAAGGCCATGGGTCCAGATGGTATTCCTGTGGAAGTGTGGAAGTGTCTGGGTGATTTAGGAATAATCGTGTTGACGAAATTGTTTAACAAAATATTGCTGGAACAAGGCGGCATTCCGGATGCTTGGAGAATGAGCGTGATAATTCCCCTCTACAAAGGCAAAGGTAGCAGATATGAATGCACTAACTACCGAGGCATTAAGTTAATGTGCCATACAATGAAGCTGTATGAGAGAGTCATAGACAGCCGTCTACGTGCCGAATGTACGCTCTCCGAAAATCAGTACGGATTTGTGCCAGGTTTGTCAACAATTGACCCGATATTTGCCATGACCATGATAGCTGAAGAATACAAAGCAAAAGAGAAACCCCTTTACGTTGCATTTCTGGATATGGAAAAGGCTTTTGATCGAGTTCCTAGAGACACTATATGGTGGAGTCTCAGGTTTCGTAATATCCCTGAATCATATGTCTCCTCCATTGCCGACATGTATAGAAATGCGCGTTCCTTCATAAGAACACCGGTGGGAGTGACAAAATCCATTCCAGTCACTGAAGGGGTTCATCAGGGTTCAGTGCTAAGTCCGTTCCTGTTCAGTCTAGTGATGGATACACTTACTGAAGATGCTCAACAAAAAGCTTCATGGACTTTCATATACGCAGACGATGTAGCAATATGTACATCAAATCGCCAAGATCTGGAAGTAGCATTAAGCGCATGGAAAGAACAATTACAAGCAGGAGGATTGGTACTAAGTGTAGCTAAGACCCAGTACATGGAATGTAATGTCTCTACCCCTCGCACTGACCCAATAGTGATTGATGGCCAGGAGGTACAACAGTGCGACGAGTACAAATACCTGGGTAGCATGATAGACAAATTCGGTAGACTGGAAAGCAACCTTCAACACCGGATATCCACTGCTTGGCTAAAATGGCGCGAGCTTACTGGAGTCACTTGCGACACGAGGACGCCCATCAAGCTCAAAGGGCTAGTTTATAAGTCCATCATAAGACCAGTTCTCACATACGGAAGCGAGACGTGGGCAGTAACAAAAAAGCATGTTAATTCCATTCGTGTGACGGAGATGAAAATGCTAAGGTGGATGTGCGGAGTGACGAGGCTCGACAAGATCCGCAACGTACACGTGCGTGGTAGCCTCGGGATACGCGACATCGCTGACAAATTGCAAGAAAACCGACTACGATGGTATGGGCATGTTAAAAGAAGACCACCTCAATACATAGGCAATAGAACGCTCAACTTTACTTTACCTGGCAAGCGACGAAGGGGAAGACCGAGATTGCGGTGGTTGAGCGTTGTCACGAACGACATGAATAGCTGCGATCTGGAGGAGGAAGATGTCCATGATAGAGCGAAGTGGAAGAAGAATAGCAAGAAAGCGGACCCCGTCACAAGACGGGATTAACGCTAAGAAGAAGAAGAAGATTGTAGTATTAAAGCTTTACGCAATATCCTGTATCGATCTAGCTTAGTTTTTAGAATTCCTGAATTATTCAGTGAATTCTATTATAACTTTAAATATCATTTATTTGTCCAATTTATCATATAAGTCGTAAATTTTGTAAATAGCTATTTATTTATTTTAAATTGTAAATGACACTTAATAATGCGGTCATTTTAATCAAACTAATTAGTTTTATTAATTAGTAAAATTAATAAGTAAGTTACAATGCTCTATTATTACGTATAACAATTAAAATTTAACTAATTTTATATTCAGTATTATATAATACTATCAAATTACATCGTGTTTAAGATACTTTATTCAAAACGTTCTTTTTTCACTTTAAATTATGTTAGTAAGTTCCTAGGTAGTTTCCTAGTAACATCTAAACTAACCCTAAAAAAAGAACATTATTTTTTTATTTAAATGAAAATAATGTATACAAAAATATTAGTTATTTATTATAACCAACCATATTCTTTGTTGAAATATAAAGAGCGAGGCGATAAGTACAGAAAACTCATTCACGAGACCGCAAAGGTAGTTTTAATCATATTATCAGCCAGGATTAGCGGTGGAATACAAAAGACCCATTGTAGTTACTCGGAAGCTTTCTCCCTTACCCCCTTACGGAAATGGTGGTGGAGAACGGAGACAGCGACATCCGGAGGTGAAGCCGACTGTAGTAGGTGCAAGAGACTATTGTCCGAGCGACGACCTAATTTTAGGAGTTTCATATTAACGTAAGTGATAGCATACAACTTAAATATCGTATAAAATGTTGTTATTTATTATATTTTTGTACCGATCAATTTATATATATTCACTATAATCCAAATTAATTTTGTAATTATTTTTAAGTATTATGTACGTAGATTATAGTTACACAGTATTGAAAGCTAAAGCGTAATTTATTTCATTAATTACACGTAAATTATTTATTTTACTTTTAATAAATATGCTTACCACAGTGAAACAAGTGATGACTTCTACTTGAAGTTTAATTGAAGTGAAGGTAACGTGCTTAGCATACTAATAATTTTTTTTCAAGGCACTTGATTCATACACTTCGATCAATTCATTGCAGATTACTTGATTTTTAATATTTTTGGAATTATTATTGTATAATTTATTTTGTGGATAAAACAGCATGTTTAACTAGTGATTTAGTAAGTAATCTACGGTAATTAAAAATAATATACGTACAACAGTTCGACAACGATTGTATAAGAACTAAATCCTTAGAGAACCAGTCAAATTAAAAAAAAATACCACTTAATATTTTTTTACCAATTTACTTAGTACTGTTTATAATACATTAAAGAAGTAATAGACTTTAGAAGATTACAGCCCTGTTCTATTGCACTTATAACGTAGGCACGTACATCACCAGCTAAAATTAAAAAATTAGGTTATTCAATGAATGCTAATTAACGTACCTAGCTTTAACACAGATACAATATTTAAAATCTAAATAGAATTACACAACAAATCTTTCCTTAATGAATGTAAGGAAGTATAGAAGCTACGACATTATTACGTAGAGCTAACGTAGCATTCGTAGCGATTACTTGTCTCTAAGAAGTGCGCCAATTTTTAGACACACAAAATTTAATTTAGTATTATAAAAAGATAAACTACTTATTTTAAAGGTATATAAATAGGGAAACACAAAAAATATATAAATATTTCTTTACATTCAGAAATATTGTAGTCAATATACCTAAAATATGACGAACGAAGTCATCAAAATGTGAAATGTAGGCACGCATATGTATATTGCCTTTACTTTGAGTTTTCAGCGCCTCATCTCGTCTCCCCAACAAACTAATTAAAGCGGGCACCTACAAAAGTTTTTCAATAAGACCCTCGTTCTATTGTCGGTAGTCTGCCAGAAGCGGAATTTTCCACTTTAAATTCGGAGAGTAACTTTCAGTCGTATTTAATAATATACTTTTTTTATTAATACACTTTGTCATATATGCAATTTGAATATATTATATTATATAATTGTAAAAATCCTATATTGTTAAAATATTTTTTGGTAAATTCGTTGATAATCTATCTTGACACTGTACTTAGATAGTTACACTTAATAGTGTTTGAGACATTTGTGTTATTTTATACCGATTGTAAAGTACGAAAAAGTATTTGTGTTGTATATAAATAAAAATTGTGGCGTCCAATGTCCAAAAATATAAAACGATTGCATATAGAATCAACATTTTCAACTGGCAATGAATATATAAATATGTAAAAGTAATAAATCGTTTCAATTTTGAAATAAATTAGTGTCTTTTATTTTATTATTAATAAATATATATTTATTAACAAATATTCAAATTGCAAAGGCATTCCTTTGTAACATATATAATTTGTCATAACGAAGCTTTAAAGAAGTGTTTCAAGCTATAAAAAACAAGTTTTCCAAAAAGAACAAAGCAATAAAATATGTATTACCGTAACTATAATAAAACGTTGTAGCGCAATTTTTTTTCAAGATATAAAATTTTATAGATTGCTTTTAATAGGCAAGACGTTATAAAGTTCCTGAAAAGTGTCTGCATGCTTTTTTAAATCAATCAAGTTATGTCAATCGAGTTTGCTGTTTCCTTTCACATTGAAAACGAAAATGTTGTCAATCCCGTTGTATGGCGCGCCTTAAATAACGTTTACATTAGATATTGTGATTCAAACATACGTTTAGCTTTTTACTGTTATTAATAAACGCTTAAAAGCTATTTATTTATATGACATACGAAACGGGTTAAACTATCAATGTATAACTAATTTCTTACAAAGATTTACAATTAATTAGCAAAATATAAAAAATCTATTAAAATTTATCTAAATTTAATTAGAATTTTGTAAATATATTACTTTCAGAAGATGTAAATTCTTCATCCAATCTGATCTGTTAACGTATGAAAACGTGGCTTAATTCAAAACGACGACTTCATCCTCCCTAAGCCCTCCCACCCGCCACGTTCTAAGCTCATTTCCTGTGCGCCGCCTGCCTGAATTAATTTTAAATTAAATACGAATAAAGCAACGATCTGTCGAACTACACGTAAATGCAAATATTACGAGTAAATGTGGCCCTATTGCTAAATATATACCAAGGTTACCTGGCTTGGTAACATTAGTATATAGGGAACCTGTGAGTGAAAAATGAAATAATTACAGTAATGTAATTATATTTCGTACTCTAAAAATATTGTAAGATAATAGTAATATTTAATTAATATATTATTTCATTGTCACTACAAAATCTACTGCTTTACGTTTTAAATGTATTAAACTTATTTTATTCTTAAAATAAGCTTACTGATTTTAAAACGTAAGGCAGTATATTTCATTTCTACAAACAAATTTAAAAGCAAAAACAAATTTATCCCTACAATTCAAAGAGAGAAAATTATGCTTAAAATACATAAATTGACAAAATTTTGTGAACAATTCCATGATCTTTAAGAAAATCAAGCTTTTGTGCAGAAATCTGTCATCTCTAATCACAGAAACTTTATTTTAGCATATGAAATGTAATTATTAACCAATTAAATGTTTTCTTCTAAAAAAAAGGCATCATGTCTTTACAATGGTAACTCTAAATTGTTTTTATGGACGGTCGGACTGGGTTATAGTATTGGTATTGTTATCACAAATAGCATAAATTCTTATGTAATCTGTGCTGTTAGACAAAATCAATATTTAATACTGTCGTTTACAACTCTATCTTTACAAAACTGTTGTCTATATAACATACATATAGTACAATATGTTAGGCTACCCATCTACTCGTGTATATTACCTATATAAAGTGTGTCTCATGTCGATTACATGTCCCATGAGACTGAGACATGTAACGTGTCGTTAGAACCATATAAAAACAAACAACTGTGTTTTTACTATAATATTTGTCTGCAAATAGTTTATTTTTTATATATTTTTATTTACTTCCTTTTATGGCGACCTTTACAAGAAGCGGCAACACAACGGAAGTGTGCGGCGCGGCAACGTCGCTACTGCATCGATCATGCCGGCACTCACCCATACAAACTAGTAGATGTGTCACCCACACAGAAATTTCTTTGAGCCTCGAGGACATAGTGTACATACATATATCATAATTTTTTGTAAAATTCGGAGGCTAACTTCTATTAACCTTGGTTTACAGATATTCTACGTCATTTGTACTTTAATATTAATACTATACAAATATAACCAAGACGTTACCAAAATATTAGTGTACATTTTCACAAGTAATATATATTAATAATCAGAGATTAGTGCTAAAGATTTTTATTACTCATTACAACAACTAAGCAAGCATAATAAAAATAACGCGTAAAATATTAGACATCATAAATAATTTACATAATTAATTATATTAATTTAAAATATATCAATTTCATCTATTGATTAAACAAAATTGAAAAAAATTAATAACGAAAAAATGGCTGAAAATCACTACAGTTGTTCTTCTACTATGCTATTATAGCACAAAAACTATTCAGAAATCAATGGCCACAGACCGTAACTGAAATGAACTGTCAAAGAGATGGCATTTATTAAATAGAGCTTTCATAAAACCAAATCAATAGATGTTTTTTTTTTTTATTTCCAATTTGGTTTACACTTTACATTCTATTGTAATGTTAATGAAAATATATAGATTCGTAGGATACTTTATTCATGATTTGTATGTACCTACTTGTCTCCACGTTACTACTATGACTACGGAAAAAGTTTTTAGCTATATATATATATATATATATATATATATATATATATATATATATATATATATATATATATATATATATATATATATATATATATATATATATATATATATATATATATATATATATATATATATATATATATATATATATATATATATATATCAATGTTTATATTTTATACATAGATTCGTAAAATATAATAATTTTCATACGCTAATTACAACAGAAACAATAACTAACTAACGTTGGTAACACAAGCATCAAATGTGCATCTGATAATATTATATCAATCTAATGTAAAGCTATTCACAACGAGCTCATACATCGAAGTAACATACTATATGTGTATAGGTATAAATTGAAGTCGTATTAAGCACCATGCAAACATCGTAAGGGGACTTGAAGTTTACGAGGTTTTGTAACCTTATCTGCGTGTGCTACGTGATGAAACTTCAAAACGTTATGTGTACCTTGTGGTTGAAATTACGCTCTTGACGAATCATTTTCATGTTCAGTGATTTCTTATCATTATCGTATACTTACTGTACTGGACTGTGTTGTTGGTACTAAGTGCAAGTTGAAGCTACAGCGGCACACGTAGTGGGTTCAATATACACTTAAGGTAATTTACTAATTTCATTTTCCCTTTCTGGTATGACAAAACGCAGTAGTAAGTTAAGGCACTCAACATGTCTTATTTCAAACTCGGGGGAAAAGTGGAAAAACTAAATATCTTGACAGTAATTCCAATTTTTTATGAAAATCGTATTAAAATAAAAAATAAAAAAAATAATAACATATTGTTCGTTGATTGACTACATCTTAATTAACAATCACAATGTGAATGAAAGGTAAAATTTCATAATCATATTTAAACACGAAAAGGTAAAAGCGAACAATACGTCTAAAATTCAACCAATTATGTGGACAATCATCGAGATAGGGGTCCAGTAGCGCAATTTATAAAAAAATAAAACATACACAATTCCGCCGCCGTTATTGTTCCTCTCTTGAAAATAGGACGGAATTAAAATGAACAAAAACAATATGTCAACCAATGGTCGAAAGCGTCAAATTTCTTACTTTTTTTTAATTTGCGTTGTCGCCAACATTTCCAAATGTGATTGATGTAAATACATAACTAGTAAACCCCCGCGGCTGTAAGTTTAAATTAGCGTAGTTTTTCATTTCTGGTAGAATTGATGGAAATCTTAGCTGTCCCCTACTACTTCTAATGTGAAGTAACCTGATGCAGCTTTCACTATGCAATGCTTTGGGTATGCTCTTTGTCGTTAATTCATTTTCCATAATACTGCTACCAAGCTATGCTGTTTGCTGGTGAATATATCATTTTATAAAATTTAACTTTTATTGAAGTTTTAGGGTTAATCAAAATTGGTAAAAAATATACTCTTCTAAGTTACACAGATTAGTTTTAAAAAATGTTTAGTTACTTAATAGTAATTTCATTTCCAATCAACATGCGTTCCTGATATATCTGTAGGTAGGCTCCTAACTTTGTCCGAACTACATTCAACGACCACCTTATACCAAAATACGAGTATAAGCGTGTCTCGATATTCCTCCGTAGCAAGGCGCAATATCGCGAGAAAAAAAAGAGCTAAAAGCGACACAAAAGCATTCAATTTTCGCCAAACCATAGTCGGATAAGCTCGCTAACAGGCTGTCGCGGCCCACAAAGCGCAGTGATTACCAGCACCGCCGAAGCGCCTCGTCATTATCTCCCTCCCTGTTTATTTTTCTGTGATAAAGATTAGCCGGAGTGTTTCGCTATTGGCGAGGCGTGTAGCAAGGGTGCTAGGGGCGTGCCCAGGCGGTGTTAGGGGAAGCCCCGCCTACGACAGCTAGGATCTTTGGCGGCAGCTATGAGTGTCGGTCCCGCCATGTGTGACGCACGTCTCAACACGATGGTGTCGTTCTAGCCGCGCCATGCTTGACATCAAGGGATCCGCCGACTACCTCAGTCGGTCGGGCACATTTACCAATTTCTCTATGCTGTTTGCTGGTGAATATATCATTTTATTTGTGGTTGTGGTGATATTTTTTATGTGTTTGTGAGATGTTTTATAAATATTGGCTAGTTTTCGTTTTGTTAGAAGCAGTAAGTACGACTCTGGCACTGCATTAAGATTAAACAAATCAATAAGTAAACTTTATTTGCTAGACAAATATCACGCGTAAATTTAATTTATATATATTGAAAATTTAAAAATATCATTTAGTTACAATTTCTATTATTAATATTACTAGGGTGTTTTATTTAAATACATGAGAAATGGTTAATTGAAATATATGCCTGTTCACCACTACTACGTCTATGCGTAAAGAAATTCACATCTATATAAATCTAAGTAACAACATACAAGTTTATATTTTTCAATCTTATTTTAAATTCTCTTGTTATTTATATATTGTGAAGCTCGTGTTTTAATTAAATTACAATATAGAAAACGTCAGTAAAGTTTATAATATGAAGTGCTTAATATATTTCACTACACATTAAAATGTATTAGTGATGTAGATATATAGTTTTTAGATTATTTTCAGATTTATAGAAAATAATCGTCTCCTCACCACATCCTAATTAGAACAAAGATCTCACAATATATATGATTAAGATTACAGTGGTTATATTATACAGAAGATAAAGTACAATAATTTCCAAAAAAAAACACCCACATGACACGCGTACAAATTTTATATAGATAGTCGAGGACAATATCAACATGGCATATTAAACATTTTAAAAATCTATAATAAATTTAAAGAAGTTTAAAATTCCGATGGATAATGAATATGGTAGCATATTGATAGAAAAAAAATATATAGGTAATAGATTACACAAAATCTCTACATTTTAACATTACAAGTTAATATCGATACACTAACCCCTAAGTAAGAGTAAGCTTTCAGTAACTATTGAGTTTCTCGCTTGTTTGAACATACGGACATTTCCTTTATATTAATAATATTTTTATTAATAATTTCATTTGTATTATTAATATTTTCATTTTGATTTCTATAGAAAATTCCCAAAGCACTATTAAGTCAAGTAGGTCACATCTTGACTTTTGTTGTTATTAACTTTTGTTGTTAGGCCGTGTTCTGATACCTACAAAGATGCTGTAGCTTTTCCAAAACACCATATATGATATTCATTCTTATTCTTGTATTTAATAAAATATCCTTTCAATTAATATGATTCATATTCGGCTTTACTTAGCTTTAGTACGGTAAGAAGAAGGAACTTTTCGACTTTTGCTGGGATCCAAATGATTAGCGGTAGATGTAGCGGTGCTAAACATGGCAGTGCAGATAGTTCACATTTCTATAGCGTTTCTGTAGTTAACACAAGCTATAAACACTCTTTTTTTCCTAAATATTAATGTATAAAAACAGATAAAAATATAGAATGCTTAAAGATACTACTTATAAAATAAATTGTCCAATACAGATGTCTTAATTGCGCAACAATAGTTCCTAATAGGCCCATTGACAACGCTTCTTTAATGACGCCACTTAACGTCTTTTCGGCTTATAGCGCTTCCAAAGAGCTTAATGGTGGCGGAATAGCTTCATCGTGCTCAATCCTTTAATCACTGTCTCTTGTCGCCACGTCCCCTTTTATCAGTCATGGTGTTTACCACACTTTGAAAAGCAAGTAAAGATGTATTTAATGGTCCACATTGTTATAATGTGTTTGCGGTTGACGAAATATTTAAACGATTCTATTTTTATCACGTTTGATTTAGTAATAATGACGTGTTTGTATTTTGGAAACAAGTAATGATTGTTCTTTATATTCGTCTTTTTATTCTTATTTATTTTTTTTATAACTTCACGCTTTATCCCGCACAAGGCAGGGTAGGCAGAGGGAACTGCAGGGACCGTGGGAACCTAGTGTTAAGAAACTCCGTTGCTTAGCTCCTGCTTTCTCCGTCCCCACTTATTATTTTCAATTTATTACAAATACGTTCATAAATTGTGAATTTTAATTACCTACGAGTACCTCGTAATATCTATAGCGTTTTAAAAACAACAATAATAATAGTAAATATTCTTTATTGCATAACACAAAAAATAGCATCAAACAAAATTGGTTCTACAAAAATTTGACAAAGCCTCCTTATACATATTATATAAGGCTTCTCAATAAATATTTATTTTTGTTTTTGTTTCAAATTATCTCTGCCAAGCAACCTTAATATTTTGGGGTGTCTAAAACAATAGGTGGTGTACTGGATTTTAAATGTCATTATTATTCTCAATCTAGCTATTTTAATTTTATTCTGAATTTTCGAAAAATTCAATAGTACAAAATATTTGATCACGGACATTGTTATTAAAACATCCTTAATTTTTAAAAACCAAGTTAATATTAAGAATTAAGAAGCAGTTTTTATATAAATTCAAAATCTGGAACATTTCTGAGACATTAGAACATTGAAAGACATTAGAAATAAAGAAATGGTGTCTTGCTAAAGTTTGTTCAATGTAATGGAGATATTAAGGATAGTTTCAAGTTTGAGTAGAAAACGAAGGCCGAAGCAGTTTCTAACTAAGCGTACACTTTTACCTGTTATAAGGAAAAATGTTAAATTGGAATCCGAATAAAATCCGAGACTTTTATGTTTCGGAGTTATAGTTTTTCATATAGAAATTAAAGATCTGCGTCATATGATTACAACAACAAGTTAGTTAGTTCAAGTGCTAAGTAAGTAGAATGTGAAAAGTTTTAATCAGTACCACTTGCGTACGGAAACTTACACATATGCCTAAATATCAAGTTCACCGACGGGGAAACGGTTTCGAATAAATTCAGATAGAATGTTAGAGTTTTTTAAAAAATATTGAATATAATTTAAGCATATACTTCATGCTTTATAATTGTAATCTATTTTAATACAGATTGTGACGCAGTTTCCAATATAATTAATACTTTAGTAAAGCCAAAATACCAAAGACGCGTGTTATGCAACTGTAAAAAATATATTTTTGTACGCTTCACATGTATAGCCTTCACCCACGAACTCGTACTAGGTTCAACAAATATTAACATTTTAATTAAATCAATTTATTGCAAACCAAGTTATTTATAGAATCATACAGTCACTTTACCATTGACAATTTGCTCTAAAACTATTGGAATAGTTTTTTTAACTGTGACTTTTAGAAAATTTTAGTATTAAGTATGGTGCTAAGTAGGTTCAAACACTACGTATGTTTCTAGGTAGACTAGATATAACATTGGCAACTAAAACCTTCTGGTGCAACAGAAAAACAGATAAAATAAATTGAATACCGGTAGTATAGTTGCAACGTGATTTTATCTCAGCTGTGAACATAGCGCAATTACATAGATCACTTCATTTATTTTTTTATATTCAAAAACTAAATATACACGCTATGGTTCCTCTCACAATTAAACTAATTAAAAATTAATTAATATTTAATATTTATTTAAAATTAATATTTAATTAAATATGAACGTGTTTAATAAAAAGTATTTTTTTAATTATTTCTTTAAACTCGGAGATAGAAAAGATATCATTTTATCACTAATTATGGAACATAATTTCTATGCAATTTATCCAAATTTTACGTGCAAATAATAAATAATAATGGTATTATAATAAAATAATATCGAAATTTATGTGAAAGACAAGTGAAAAAAAAAACAAAAGACAGTCCCCTGTAATAATTATAGACATTCACGGCATTTGACTGGAGCTTCGTCATGGTTCACAAATCACCCCACAACAAAACAAAGATTTAAGTTATATATACATGCACAGTAGAGATATAAGATTTTTTTATGTACAAGACCAACTTCTCGATAACACGTTTTTATTCAATCACTAATAAAGTAATTTTTTTATAAAAAAATTTGTGTAAGTTAAAATAAAAGTTATTTAATTTACGAATAAGTTGGGTTAGGTTAGGTTAGACTACAAATAGTGTAAATAAGTCATAACACAACACTTCAAACGTTTCATTTCTATTGAGGAGAGACAAACTATTTATTTTTGTGTCCTCACTGTATGTCTCATACATTTTGAGAGATTAAGCAATTTTATTTTGACTATAATACCACAAGGTGGACACCACCATAGCAAATGAGCCGAGAATCTTAACCAAATCTTCAAAGACCCCGACGGCCGATATGTACTAATTAGCATGCGTTGAAAAGATGTTTTATATATACACATTCAATCGTTCTAAATGTATAACCAGGTTTCTGAAATGAAACTAATCGTCGATATGAACAACAAAATTTTATTAAGTACACTTTTCTATAATTATAGGGTCTTTTATATATATAATAATAAGATATTCTATTAATTTTCCAGATGCATCATACAAAAGTTCATGGTCAACGCATGCAACGACACAGGGTACACAAGGTTAGTTTTTTTAGTTAAATAAGCTACTTTACTCTACTATCTATAGATTTTCTTTTTTTTATGCCTTGACGCTTTATCCCGCACATGGCAGGGGAACTAGGCAGAGGGAACTGCAAGAACCATAGGATTAATACACTCCGTTGCTAAATCCTTGCTTTCCGCTTTTTTTCGAGGCACGAGGCAGTGGCGGAACTCAACGCCACGCTTTGCCTAGTTTCCAGAGCGAAGAAAATGGAAATACAAAAATCCGTCTTCCCCGAGTGGGAATCGAACCCGACATAACATAACAATTTCAGAATTGATTAATTCACTTTTAAAAATTAATATAAAGTCAAAGTCAAACAATATTGATCAAACGTATACGATATTATTTTCATTTACCAGTTTACCGATCTGCATGTTCATTTCTATTGTTTAGCTTATCTTTTGGGGTACTACATCACGTGTCATTATTCTTGATTTTTATATATCAAATGAATCAATCAATTAATGAGTAATATTTACTATACTGTTCAATTTCTGCTCAGGCGCCATTTCCTTATTTTCCATTGCCTGGACCTTATGGTTCTTTGACTGTTATGTCAATAAAAATATCTCTCTATGTGGAACATTTCTTTACAAGAGAACTATTTTCTCATTTTTTGTAGTTAGGGTGACCAATATGAGGAGTTCTAAAACGAGAACAAGATCTAGGGAAGTGCTTTTCATGTTCAATTAAATTTTCTGCGTCAGATATGTCAGTTTTCATACTGCGAAATTTTAACCTAAATCTTGCGTAGCCCTAACAACATTACGACGAAAGAATATTTATTCAAAACTGTCAAATAAACAGACAGTTAAAGTGAAGACAAGTGTTGTAACATGTCTCCATATCACATTTTCGCAAAAATATGCAATATACAGACTTAGTTTTATATTTAATCATATTGTTTCATTATAATATAGATAAATAAGAACATACAAGTTTCATTTTTGGGTTCCGTAGCCAAATGGCAAAAAACAAACACTTTAAATTCGTCACGTCGATCTGATCTGGCCGTCAGTCTGTACGACACAGTCAATATGACGTAGACTTTCAACCTTTCAAATTAGTTTCGATGAAATCTAAAAAGATTTCTTTTTTACAAATCGTAAATCACAATTTACTTTTCTTTTATTAACTTAAATTAAAAAATAATTTAATTTTATAAACATAAACCCTGTACCGTTATGTCCTAAATTAGGTTATTAATTCTAAAATTGGTCCCTGAGAGCTTGTTTAGCTACCACAAACCTATGTGCTACAAACTTATGTGATGAAATAGAATTAAATTTTTGTTTTATTTGTTTATTATTTAATAATTGTACACCAAAATCTGAAATTAGCCACCAAAGTCATAACAATTGATTTTTTTGTACTTTTTAATAAATAAGATTAAATAAAATATTATACGTGCTGCGAAAATTTTATTTATAATAATAAAAATGAATCAATTCATAATTATTGTTTTGAGAGGAAGTATCAAAATTTTCAATATACTTATCTATAAATGACATTAGTGAAAACATTCTATGCTTATTGTAATTTTATTACACCTACATGTCTGTTGAACAAAGTAGCAAACTTTTAAATGTCGTTAACAATATTAAATAATGCCGGATATAGAGAAAAAAATGAGAGCAGTACTCGCACAGCAAGAGTTGGGTAGGTGTTCCGTGATTATAGAGGTAATCCGCTAAGGAATTGACAAACTTAAATTTGCTGTCATATCCACCCATTATATATGAAATGAAGCACAAATATTGTACTTTCTGTGTTGAAATTTACTCCTTCCTATTTACTGTACTGTACTGCCTGCCAAAGCCTGTTACCATTATGCCTGAAGAGACATGTTACTATGTTTGTGCTTGTGCTGAGATGTCCGAGTACATTGAAAAAAAGTGAAAAGTATACTACAAAAATATTCGCAATAGATTAGAGTTAAAAATAATAGTTAAAAAGTACAAATACGATAACATGTCACAAAGACAAAATAATTTTTAAGAAAAATCATAGTATTATTAATATTTATAACAGCGATCCTTAATAAATAAATAGTTTTTATATAACAAGTTTATTTCAGACATAATTGTAATTAAAATGTAATTACTTGGTTCTAGGCCGAAAAATTTCGATCGCGTGCTCATATTTGCCGTTATTGCGTTACTATACATTTTTTACGCCTCGAAATCAAAACAGAGGGGCGCTAAAATGTTGCGATCGAGCGATCGACGTGCGTGCGACCGCCACGCGCCTCGCTACGCGCGACAATGCAAACTTAATTCTTTGATTGACACTTACAATATTTCGGTAAGTGATGCAATATGATGATTATCATTATACGTAGCGAGGGAGGCATTATCTTTGCACGCTTCGCTGCCGCGGTCCACATGACGCGTGAATCTCGACTCGAGTTGGAAAGCAAAATTGTTATTGTTGAACAAATTTTAATGTAAAAAATCGTTTATATTGTAGAACAAAACGATTAAAAATATTTAAAGAATAACTGACTTAACAATTAATTATTTGTTAAAGAAGATGATTAATGAAGACGATTTATGACATAATATGACTGTATAGTACAAACGAATAAAAACACTAGATATGTAGGTAGGTGCAGTATGTACAATTCTTATACAAAATTATAAAAAATATTTAATATGTATAACATTAGATAATAACTGATTTAAAAATAATGTTGCCATATCGGGCCATTATTAATATTTAAAAGTGGCGACAGTGGAGCAAATATCACAGAATAATACTTGTGTATTCCATAGATGTGCGGCGCGTCGTCGCGTCGGCCCGTGACGACTTAATGCCCCCGGACAATAGTAACAAACGATTTAGCCTCACCCCAGGGAGCTGTACAGTAGCCACTATTCCCAAAACGCTCGATATCATATTTAATATTATTGTTTACAATCATTTAATTCTACATAAAATAGCAGTTGAACTTTTGAGTTGTATAAGGTGTTTTTGTAATAGATCGCTTAAATACT
This sequence comes from Dione vanillae, assembly GCA_037178615.1. Taxonomy (NCBI): domain Eukaryota; kingdom Metazoa; phylum Arthropoda; class Insecta; order Lepidoptera; family Nymphalidae; genus Dione; species Dione vanillae. The sequence continues at coordinate 2,744,167 of JAZFAU010000009.1, read as the reverse complement.
ATTTAAGTCAGCTTATAGAAAAAAAGACTAAAATTAAAATAACATATAATAAAAGAATCGTATATGTAATTGTTATTAGATTAGGACGTGGAGTACTTCGATTCGATTTCTACAATGTAATAAATATACATTTATATTTAGTGTAAAACGATAATCATAATATATTTGATTCAAACTAACACATTTGTATCGCTTATCCAAGTGCATTAATAACCCCTTATTGACCTCTAACATCGTGTCCCCTGTGACTATTTCGATATAAATAATAAATAAAGTACCAACGACTTTATTTAAACTAATAATATTCATTAAGCGAGATTTGTGAGGTGACGCCCCCAATAATTCACTACGGCATATTAATTAATAGATCTCATTATGTAAGACATTTGCATTTTAAATGTGTTGAACTTCTTCTTTCATTATTTCTTCATTTATTAATTGTTTGTTTGATTTTTTGAAAAGTTAAATTATATTTTATGCAAGCTAAAATAGGTAAAATAATAATTATGATTAATATATTAAGATTATCTTTAATAAATACTGAATGAAATAGTATACATTTAACATATATTTAAAAAGCTCTTGTTCGAAATTTGAAAGATATACGTAATGAAGAGTCAGATATTAAAAAAAGTGCCGACTGTGTGAATTAGAGATTTTGCAAGACTTAAAAAAATTCGATATTTTAAAGCGGGGTGTACTGAAAGGAGACGAAGCTAGCGGCGGCTTCGAAAATTAACTGAGAATGGCATTTGCCCGCCGCTCCCCATCCTCTTCACGTATTTTTCTGTGAGTGTGAAAGGGACAGAGTAAAGAGGAAAAATCGCTTTAGGCGAGGGAAACCATAAGCGCCCTATTGTTTTGCGTGCCGTAGAGCGAAAACGAGTGCTATACGTATTTTAAGTGTATAATGTTAGACGGCTGATTGTAATTTAGAATGAAATTCAGTATATTATTGACTCTTTCATTCTAGTTTGAAGTGTAAAAGCTTATATATTAAGTTAACAAGAAATATTTTTAAAAATAATTACAAAATATATTTTTAATAATATTTTTTTATAACCAGATTTGAATATTTATATGACATACAGTAAGTACATTCTTCGTGATATTATAGATAGCTCAATAGGTTCCTGAGATTTTCCCTTTGTTGTAAGCATTAGTGGCCTCAGGGGCGGTACGTTCGTCGCCTCTACCAGATAGTAACGATAGACCTTTGATCTCACGTAATGAAGTTGAGATGCCTTAAGTTAATTTAAGGTTTTAGTTGGCCAATTTACGAACGATTAATAAAAATATCTCACAAATACTACTTATTACAAGTCGAAATGACCTTAACAATACATTTTTTATTTAATATTATATAAATATATATATATATATATATATATATATATATATATATATATATATATATATATATATATATATATATATATATATATATATATATGACATATGACATATGACTGTATGATGATAGTAACAATTTCTTTTAAATGTTTTTCTTCTCTATAGCCGTTATCAATATCTATAAAATAAATAAAACTTTAGCACAAGCAAATGCATGCATATCACTAGTTATCTGCACGTCAATAAAGCATTAAATATCATTCTCAAAATTTGTGTCTATCTATTTAACTGGTCTGGACTAACCTCTGAAATGGCTGAACCGATCATGTCATTTTTAGTAAAAGATAAGGCTGTGGATCTTTTTGCATATTATTTTTCCGGATTTCTTCCGTAATTGTGCTTTAGTGTTACCTCCTAGATTAAATAAACAATGTAAAATATTATAAATAAAAGTGAGCAAAGTCGCGAACGGGTCTCTAGAAACATACATAAAAATATATTTAATATGAACCTGTTCTCACATATTTATAGTTCTTATATTATAGTTATGTTTGAAGTAAGAAAGCGTCGGGTTTCGAATGATTGATCCCGACGGCGATAGTGACGGGAGTAAACAACAGGGATATTTGGCCATACGCTGTATTATGAGGAACAACAAAATACTACCATCTCTATAAAATATAAAAGCTATTTTTTCATAGTTAATATAGATTACAAATAGTTATATTGTTTAAAAATTTTTAAATATTTTTAAATCCACCTACAATTTTCATGACTTTTATAAATATAATGACTTATTAGTATGATGGTTGAACGAATGAAAGGTTAACTGATGATATAAAATAATTTGTGAATATCTTTATTTCTTAGTCAAACTACTCGTTCCACTTTGTTGAGATTGAATATTTTAGTCTTTGTTTGAATTTGAACAGCACTCAATTAATTTAAATTTTAAAATTTATAAATATTGTTTATTAAATCCTCTAGTAATCGTATACGAGATGTTTTTAACTGTTTCAATTGTTTATTTTAGCTACCTAAGTGCTAAGACAACATTCCCTAACAACGTCACTGCCAGAGCCCCAAAAATCAAAGAGGCGTAGAACATGGAATCAAAAATATACCCGAAATCAAAAGAAGTTTCCACAATGTTGCTCTAACACTAACAACGCGTGAAATCCTATTGAGAGCTTCAAAGAGACTATAATCCTTGATCTACAAATCGGTTAGTCGTAAAAATAACATCTAAGTAAAAGATATAAAGTTCATTTTATCATGATTACCTTTTTTCTGCTCACGGCGTTGTCCCCCGTGGAACAAATAGGCAATATTATCTACACAGATTCGATCGCCCGAGGCCCGTTGATGAGGTGGCCCTGTTAATTATCAAACAATTTGCTCCATGATTCAATTGTTGGCGGAAAATCTGTGTTCTTTTAACATGCTGAAACTATACAGCGATGTATAATGAAAAATATAAATGAACAGCTATAGCTGAACTTTCAACTATAGTAACCTTGTTACAACCTTCTTGAGAAAAGTACTTAGGAAAATAAGCTAACGTATTTGTTATAACTTTTAAAATGTTAATCCAAACCAAAGATAGAAAAAATTTGAACGAATGATAGCGAGTACATTTTTATGGCTAATTTGGATGAAGCGGGGCTTAATGATCAGACGTTTAGGCGGTTTCATGGAAACGGTCACGGGTTGGAATCCCGCTGACTTTATAATATTAATATTTTCTTAGAGCATTAGTAATTTTTATAGTAACTTTTAGCTTTCTACGAAAGCCCACAGAGTCGATTGCTCACCGGCTAAAGTTCATTACGGTATATCATTAAATTTAATGACGTTCAAAAATAAAATACGAGTACAATTTTATGGCTGTTATATTTATCAACAATTTAAGATATTTAATTGTCCACGCATATTTAAAACTAGACATCCTCCTCGGCTTATTTTAGACAATAGAACGGATTTAGAAGTATACAATACTTTACGAGCACAAGCGAGAATACACCAATACTTCGATCTTTATCATTTTCTATTCATAGTGACTAAATATATTTGATAACTAACAAAAATATAGAATGTAAACACTTAATATTGCAAACCTAGTTCGACCGCCTTCTTAATTAAATCAATTATTTTTCTTTTCAGCAATCAGAAGTTCATTCACTGGTCTTCCTAGTAGTGATGTAACGATATACACAATCGCATTCAAATTCGCGAATATTCATATATTTTTACACATTCGTATTCGCATTCGCAAAAATTTATACCAATGTTTTGCGAATATTGAATATCAGAAAAATAAAAGTTTGACGATGACAATACGTTATTAAAGCCGAAATCAGTTTGTTACCTCGTAATCACATTATCAGTCTTCATTATATCTCATGAAATATTTTTAATTCAATCTAAACAAACAAAAATATACACTCTCTCTCTTCTAAAAAAAGTTTCATCAGTTAGATTTTTAATATCATATAATCGTAGACTTATTTATATATTACTTGCAATAAACTATAAATGTAATAATTTTTCTAACTGTAAAGAATAATAAGTAACGACGGAACGCCGTAAATAATTGGCGCCCAATTTAAAAGAATTTCCGAATATTCGCATTCACGATTGTCGACAGCACATATTCGCATTCGCATTCGTATTCGCAAATGATAAAAAAATGAGATTCGTTACATCACTACTTCCTTGTCAATATTATCACGATATTAGATTTTATATCGTCGAAAAATATGACTGGTAGTTTATTATTCTTAAGTTTAAGTAAAAATAAATCATAGAGACCATGATTGGTAAAAAAGTCATGCATTAATTTTAAATATGTTTTATAAGTGTTTTTTTTTTTGCAGGATATGGCAGCAATTCGTTGTCAGCGATGTCAAAATCGTCGTTAGACGCTCACACACATCTGCGTCAGCCAGGTAAATATTTCTCTTAATAATAGTTGTAATTTAAAATATTATTTGTAAAGTAAATTACATGATTAAGGTATGGGGTAACATTACTTCAAAGTCTATAGTTATCAAGTTAGTGTATATGAATAAAACGGAAAAGCAAGAGAAAATTTGAAAGCTTAAATGTCAACATCGGAGATTGATAATATGACAATTTACAACTTGTTTAACAAAGTAGTTATGATGTAACTAATTCAGATTAATTTAAATTGAGATAAGCACTAGATATATATTAAATAAGCATAGTGTCTTGTCCAGTGAACCAAAAAAAGGAGTTTGTTGAAACTATCAGCAATTGTGTAACGAAGTAAAATATTTTCTTTAATACATTTCAAGCAAGGCCGTCCCAGACAAACATTCCAACTGTTTATTGTCTACGGTCAGTTACCCAGAGAGCACTTTTGTTTGTTCGTCGACCCACAGAGCCGTTATGTTCCAACATATTCTTTAAAGGGTATACATGGGGACAGAAAGGATAATAATTTAGAAAAACGTAAACAATAGAATTTAAAATTTCACAGTACATATTTGTTTCAAAATAACAATAGGTAAAATAAGGTAAGGATCGGTAAGTACTTGCCACCTAAAATATGTTTCGCAGATTAATAGATGTACATTATTAATATACATTAACAATATAGATATATATATATATATATATATATATATATATATATATATATATATATATATATATATATATATATATATATATATATATATATATATATATATATATATATATGTACAATATATATATATATATATATATATATATATATATATATATATATATATATATATATATATATATATATATATATATATATATATATATATATATATATATATATATATATATAAAATATAATGTAAAGTAAGTGTATTAGGTAAATTAAATTTATGATGACAATTACGCTACAAAAGGTTCCGACAGGTATAAGTTTAGACTAGGTATAAATCTAGTACCTTACCTTATTCTGTATTTCCAATATTTTTACCTTATTAACATTAATTTTAGGACAATTTGACATATTTATATTTGTTGAGTATATTTCTCCTTACAAGTAGTAGAAGCTCTATATAATTGGCATCACGTCACGTACGAAAATTGAACTGTATTGTAGCTTTTACCGTAGCGTGACAGATGTCAGTTCTCTATTTCATTATATATCGCCTTGTTTGCGCGGGTACGCCGCACGAAGGCTGGCCACGTGACTCTTGACACCAACCGCATCAGATTACAAACGCCAACTAACTTGGGATCACAGATTTTATATTACGTAAATTTTATATGACTTAAAATCATATTTAATATTTTACAAAATTTGGCGTTGTTTTAAAACATGTTTAAAAATACAATGGCTGTGACAACTTAAATATTGATCTATACGCCTTTATAAACTTATAAAAATCTAAGAGAAGTATTTCAAATACGTTCAAAATTATTTACGAATTATGTAAATACAACAAAAGCAAGAGAAAAGAATTTACCCGATTCGTGATATGAATCAATAATGATTATGTAAAAATTCATGACCGTAAGTAAACATGAAGCTAAGGCGCCTATGAGTACTGTTCATAAGACACTTCAGTAACCACGCAACATTTTATCACGCGATACTTTTGTAGCATACCAAGAGATATTATATATACATGTGTGTTATAACAATGTCTTTACTAGCGGCTTTTATTATCTGTTGTAAAATGTTTTGTGAGTAATTATCTAATAAGATATTCCAAAATAACTAAATAACAAACTTACTTTACTGTGTGCCTATTATTTATTCAGTCTAAATTAAATATCAGAAATCGTCTTATATTACATAATATACATTTTTTCCTGAAAAACGCATTCATTTAAACGTCATTAATAAACACTTAGAGTGCAATCAATTCCGTCACGCGAGATATGTTCCTTGACATGGGTTTAATTGTAGCTCAATAAAACAATGTTATTACAGAGTGCTTGCTTGACGTTTGATCGGTCCCACCCAAAGACAAACCGCGTTGCTCAAACAAACTGCGTAAACAAGGGTAAAGATATAAAAAATCGTGCAAATGTAAGTTAGAGTAACTTACATTTTGGTCCAATGTCAAATATATTGTACCAAAATTAATAGAGAGAGATTTGCGCTTATATTTTTTGTTGTTTTTAATAAAAATGCTTTGGATGTTGTAAGATTACATTAATGAAGAAATAAAAATAAAAAGATGAGTATTGTCTAAGTAACAACAACAAAAAATATTTCAAAATTGATCTATATTTATCCCTATTTGAGAACACAAGATCAAGTAAGGTCGTGAATAAAAATATGAACGACACAACTAAAACAATATCCCCAAAACGATGAAAAGCCAGAATTACCAACCAATAATTGTGTGTCCTAATATATAGAAATGTCAAAATTTATCTGCAGGGTGAGCTTTATTGAATCCAAAATCGGGGCTGAAATTGCAATCAGTTGGCTAATAGTGTAGGGTCTTTTCACTGTACTCTATAAATACACATTAGTAATGATTCTTAATATCTCAACGATAAGGATTATAACGCAGCAAATATGTTTCTCTTCCATACAATTCTTCCCTACTTTCTAGGACACGGTAATGCAGTAATTAACCATTTATTATCGTTTTATTGCCGCTGTAGACGTAGCTCCTTTGTTCTTTTGAGTTATTTTATCCAGAACATTTTCGAAAATCTTATTCTGTAACGTGTCCAATTCTTATTCCAAGATAAATATTTAATATTACACTTTATTTTCTAAATAAAAATAAATTTCTAAATAAACATATAATGTAGTATCAATCAAAAACAGTAATTTACATATATTACATGTAATAGTCTGTGTGCAATCAAAGTTTAATTTTTAAAACATAATTGGCTTTCATCACCATGGTCATCAGCTTGTCTTCGTCCACAACAGATAATATGCGTATTCAATAACACACTATACTACATTTTGTAGACAAGGCGTGGACTCCATTCAAATACGAAGACTACTATCAAGACGGCTTGCTAATTCTTTATATCTCAACTTCAATTATCTCAAGCCAAATTAAACTTGTTCTATATATGTGTGATTACTCAAATTATGTGTTATAGCATTAGTTATTTAAAATAAAAGATCATAAAAAAGACCATTAAATGTCCAACAATATTGATCGACGGGTGTCTGTGGCGTCATAATTGGAATACAAATTTCTTCTTTGACGCCGCGGCCACGTCGGGAGGGTCGTGATTTGGTCTTTTGTGCGTCACGCATTAACTCCTTCGAGCCTCTGGCTACCCCCTGGCTAAAATCTGACATTTTGATATATACTTTATTACATAGGTGAAAGGTTCAAATGCCTATGCCTTTATGAATGAATAACGAATTTATGTTCAATTCTAAAGCAGTAAGAACTATTTCTAGTTGGTAAAAAATGTACACGAGGCCTGTCAGCGTTTCAGTGTTTTTTTGAAATCAGATTTTACTTACTCCACATAAGGTTTTGTTTTGATCTCTTGTTATTTATAGTAGTAGAAAGATTACTGTCGGTAATGGGTGCGTAATTACAGTAGAAAAGCAGACATTACGAGGTTCATTTGGCGAACAGCGATCATTCGAAGGGGTTCCAAGTGCTTTGGGAATTAGCCTCGCACTGATTTCATTTAACTGCAAACATCGTACGTGACACTAGAACACTCCTTCCAGCCACTCGTCGCTGATTCGTGCAATTAAGTCGATCATTTGAGTTAGTGTATTTCCTTTATTTTGCTTATAGTTTATTTACTTGAGCAATGATTACTTGGTTAATAAAACACTCATTATCTTATATATACCTAAAATAACATATAACATGGTACTTTAATATAGTATTGAAATTTAATATAATATCAATTTTTGTCTAATACAATCCTACAAGCTAATATATTGCGATAATCAGGTAACCAAATAAAATGGAGGCTGAAAAATTTTGTTCTTTTAAAATTATTTTATGGTTCTTATGACATTTTAATTACATTCCAGTAGACTACAAAAATAATATAAGGTTAAAAAAAGCGCACTAAAGCTCTCTTGGTTATAGTAGCTCAATAAGTTTCACATAGCAGTCTTATAGGGGTAGTTTGTTTGCGGCGTAGTGTTGACCGTCGCGGGAGAGCGACAGAGCACTCTTGTCAACACCGCAGGGGACTCATATTGTGAGCTTTGCGAAAACAGAATACCAGCACAATTCTATTTTGTCTTTGTTATGTTCTATTATAGTGTTACTGATTTTATTGTATCGTGTCTTTTCATTATTAGTTTATTCGTACAGTAATGTAAATTAATAAAATCGTTAATAATTTAGATTATTTTGTTAAAAACCCGTTGAAAATGTTACGAAAGCTCCGTTGTAAGTGAGTCAGAAATACAATAAATGTCAACAGTTAATGTCAATTTCAATTAACAATTTTTAAAATAAAATCAAGTGAGTTTTATACGAATGAGACTCGATTTCTATTACCAATCAAGCAAATATGAAATTGTATCATAAAACAATCATGCAACAATTCGTCGCAGAGGTGAGCTCGACCTCCCAATCTATTGCAAATTGAAAATGTAATGACATTTCGACAATTCCATTTGGTGCAATCATAACTTCGTTTTGTATACAGGTGAAAAATTTTTGGGGATGAATATTGACTTAAAAAGTATCTTTTTTTAAATGTTTTTAGTTTTAACTATAATGTAACATAATCACTTTTACGTGATAGTAATTTTAAAGGTATTCTTTTATGATCATTATATTTATAGAAACTCGAATTATATATAATATATATATATATATATATATATATATATATATATATATATATATATATATATATATATATATATATATATATATATATATATATATATATATATATATATATATATATATATATATATATATATATATATATATATATATATATATATTAAATTTATTCCTAAGCCTAACCTAGGCTTAGGAATAAATTTACAGTGGAAACAGCTTTTTTTAGTTATTTTTTTTTTTATCAAGGTAAATAGAAACACATCCTTCTACTGCGTTAAATCAGATATTTAAATATTTTAATTACAATAATTAAATATCTAAGTCTGATACAATCAGTGAAGAAATATTTTTAAAAATTTAAGCACTTTTTGTCGAATAGTAATTAAGTACTATAATTTTTCTATTCTACTTAACGTCTCATTTAACAATTTTAAGAACGATTGAGTTTTGAACTAAAGCTCATGTAGGTCGAAAATCTCAATAGATCAATCATGCCTACGCTTTTGTCAAATAACTGCACCACCATACAACACTAAATTCGAAATTCTATCAGCTATATATGGAAGTTACAGAGAGAACAAAGATTACAGTGCAGTGACAGTGACCTTTGTGAATCGTTTGAATATTCGCTTCAATTATTATGAGTTGAATTATTGTCATAATTTTAAAATGAATATTTGTCTTTTTATACTAAATGTAGTTTTATAACATTCATGTGATTATTTATTTTATAATTATATGAAATACATTGAAGGCTTTAGTCACATATGCTTAAAGTAAAATAAGATCCTGATGATTATGTGACTTCAGAAATTGTCTTCCTATGCGATTGCATTAGTATTAAAACATAATAAAAATCGTGAACAACAAAAATAACTCCACCTTTTTTTCTTTCATCGGTCAGCTTATTGAAAAACAGATTAACATATTTTTATTTTGAAAGAATATAAAACATGAAATCATTATTTTGTCCGCTCAACTTAGTGTGATCAATCTACTATCAAACAAGCTCAATCGATTCTGTAACAATTTTAAAAATCTTGCCGATTTCCACGGTAGTCTAATTAAGACTACTACTTTGTATCAGACATTTTTTCTTTCTTCATGCTTTCCAACCAATGCTTTGCAACCTAGTGTTAATTCACTCCGAGGCTTAGTCCCTGCTTTCTACCTTTTTCAAGGTATTGCGTGTTGAGTGGTGGAACTCAACGCCGCGCTTTGCCTAGTTTGCCCGAGCGAAGAAAATGGAAATAGAAAAATCCATCTTCCCCGACTAGGGATCGAACCCAGAAACCGTCGCGTTACAGGCAGACGTTGCGCCTCTGCGCCACGACGGTCCTCAACTTTCTTTAAATCTTTTAAATCATAAATGACAAAACCATTAGGCAAAGGTTCACAGATAGACTGTGCAAGCTAGAGGGCTATCAGTTTGTTTAGCTTAGATGGTAAAACTGGATGGTAAGGATGGTAAGGAGGTTTTAGACCTGGAAGAGGATACATGGATCAGATCTTTTCCATCCGTATGATCACAGAGAAGAACCAAAATATTTTCTGTGCTTTTTGGACTTGGAGAAGGCGTTTGACAGGGTTGTGAAAAAGAAGTTGTGGGAGATACTACCCCGGCACAATGTGGGCGGACCCTTGCTGCAGGCTGTAAAGTTTATAGAGATCACTCAGCCTGTGTGTGAGTAGGAGCAGACATGTTGCCTCGGTTTGTCAATTGGATGTCAAATTTGTCAATTGGTTGTTCAATTTATATTTGGATAGCTGTCTCCAAGGACTGAAAGAAAGTGACATGGGTGTAAAAGTGAGTGACTTGAAGGTAAATTGCTTGTTGTACGCAGATAATGCAGTACTTACTGCATCATCATTGCATCATGCGAGTTGCAGGCATTGGTCATCATTCTGAAAGACGAGTGTGAAACTAATTGTCTAAGCCTGAATGCAAGTAAGACAAAGGTTCTGGTATTTGAAAGAGATGAGGAAAGGACAGAATGCAAGATTTTTGTGAATGGAAAATTTTTAGAACAAGTGAATGAAGTAGTATACTTGGAAAGTATGTTAAGTAGAGATGGTAGATACGAAATGGATGTGGAAAGACGTGGTGCTGCCGGTAACAAAATGAACGGTGCCTTAGCTTAGCGTTGTTGAGATGTCAACAACGCAGCTAAGTACACAATGCTTTCTTCTTTTTGCTTTTGACTTTCGAAAACACAGTATTGAAGATACTGGACAAAGGTCACGTAAAAAGCATGAGGACTTCCCGGAGAGGTATGCAGAGACTGCAGCCTTTGGCCGTTCTCTCTGACTACCCCGCTAGGGATGGAGCGTGAAGATATGGTATGGTATGATATGGTATGGTAAAACCATGCATGTTTTGAATTTCAAAAATAAAACTTTTATAGTATCACTTTGTATACCATCTGTCAGTCTAGATTCATTTCTCCAGATCAACTGAACGAATCAAAATTAAATTAATATCAAGTAGCAAAGGCGATGAGTGTTTGAAAAGATTCCTGTATTCACCTCTTGACAAAAACAAAAAGCTTCAATACACATATTACACAAAAGGCAGAAATTCAAATAATTTTAATTTATATATACCATAAATAAACGATTACATGCAGCGGAATACCTACTATCACGAAATATCTACGAAACCCTTGATGCACGAGTGCTAATCGTACTTGACAAAATCACACAGCATTTTATAAGTAGATATATTAGTTTGAATAAATAATTTAATTTAATTCTATAAAAATAACCTTAATAGATCATATATCAGATTTAGTACCTACATGTATATAATACAGGTCGTGTACTTTTTCACATTAATTTACCAATAACTATTAGGAATACAATTCCATTTAGGCAGTTTACACATGTGAATTTTCTCAAGGCTAACAAATCTATTTTTCAAATTAAAATGATTACTTCTCAATTTTGTGAATAAATATAAATATTATTAAATTTACCTCTCATGATGCGAGGTATATATGAAGATATAAAACTGCACACTGACTCTACATTAGTTTCTACGCGCACAGGTGCACTCGTGCAAAATCTCAATGAATCGAATATGAAAGACAAAATAGTATATAAAATAAAAAAAATATATACATATATTTTTTATATATTATATATACAGTTTTTATATCTGATATTTTTATTATCGTGTATTGTATTCTAGAAAGTCTGATTGGACACCATCCCGGTATAGTAAGTTGCTGATAGCTTTTGGACAATGATGTACCTAAGCTATATACAAACAAATGCAATTATGACTTAATAACAGTAATATATAAGTTTGTAAATTTGCTTCATCACAGATAATTACTAACTAGGATTCTAATGGTAAAAGAATTGCTTAAATCCGTAAAGTTTTGGAGTCTATTCCTAACAAGACTTTTATTTATTCCTACAGACTGTTCGAATTAAAAAGACAAATTGTGACGATTGTTAATAAGTTTTAGCAATTTTTATACGCTCATGTCATATTTGAACATTTTTGTTTTCAGTAAAATAATAATGAAATATAAGATAATTTGTACCTATATTTCTTTTATTTTAATAAATTTTGAATATATTAAATACAGTATTAAAATTGGGAAAATAACCCGCCCGCCCCAACACAAGTAGTCATTTATCATAATCATCTCGATTAGATCGCGACTCGCCCTCCAGGGGCGTTTAACTACCCTCCATTTAACAGTTATTTTCAACTTTTTTTTATTCACGGCATGTCTTTTGTTAGTGCTTAGTCACCTAAGCTGTTGCTGTGATTCATTTATTTATCAATTTCAACTTAAACTTTAAATGTATGTATTGGAAAACAAGCTTCATTAGTTCCATATTCGTAATTTTCATTATATGATTAATTATTAAATAAATTAAAATCTAGTAATTTATTGATACAGACCTAATTAACTGGAAGCGGTGTAGTAGCGTGGATAGTCTAAGGCCCTCAGGATTTAGTCGCGAAGCTATCTATACATTTAACATACAGCGATTTATAGTGACGTTTTCAGTGATAAAAAGATTCTTAAGGGAACCGAAAAAATAACCCTAAATAACTGATGGTATGCGCTCGTACGCTCTTCTTAAAGTAGCTTAATAGTCCTTTTCTCATAGTCACAAGCCGTTTAAAATATTTGAAACAAATCTTAGCAACGAATTTCGTAAAGACATGACAGCAATATTTAGTTTAGTAAAAATATTATATTTCATTTATGTCTTCATAAAAATAAATATACCTATATTAAAATATATTACAGTAATGCATATTGAGTTCAATGTGGATTGCCTATTTTAAATATTATCACATAATATAACAATACAATATTTTTAATGAATGATACATTCAAATATAATTTAATTGTTATTTTAAACAAAAATTTACATGCGTGATAAGTTATTAATGTGTTATTTATAATAAAACATAGACAATATTTGAAGATTTAATTACAATTAGTAAAAGAAAGTGACTGTGAGTGAGTGAGTTATTGGTGACGTGTTTCTAAACATTAACATTTTTGTGAAGGGAATACCATCTAGATTTTTATTAGGAAAACTTAATTTCAGCTCAGGAACGTGCTAGTTTTTGTTTGATTAAAATATATTTGTGTGCATATTTGTACTTACATATAAAAATATATTAATTTATATGTGTGTAACTTCTGCGAAGTCTCTGAAGCGTAGTACCAGTAAATGTTAAACTTTTGAATATATAAAATTTATTAGAGTGAACAATACATACTACAATAAAAATTAAAAGTACCTAGTTAAATTACTGTTGGCCGGTAAAATTCAAACGACATATCTATAGGCATACTGAGTTTTGAATATATAAAGAATTCATGTATCTGGAACTTACTTATGGTGTTTAGCATTAGAAAATAAACTTCACCATAACAGTAGTACAACGGTAGTCGACTCTTGTAAAACATATATTTCAATGGTACATATGATTTCATTACAATACACTGCATAAGATAGTTTATAGTATTCTTCCTTGCGAGCAGCTGTAAAGTACAATAAAGAATATTAAACAAAATGAAATATTACAAAAATTATTTTATAAATCATATTTTTTTATTTTTTACAATATTTTTTGTAATAAGTATTTAATTTTTATTACATCATTAGAAGAAAAATATATTTATATATTTCAAATTGAAAGCACTACAGTAGTTCGACGTCAAATATAACGTTTGTTAAAACTCTACATTACTCGTACGTTACACTTTTTGACGCATCACAAGGCACAGGGCAGGCAGGGCAGTGAAATTATTAGTGATATGACGCTTTACTTTACTAATTTTAAATATTTTTGTTTCTCATTTCAATCCATACATTGTATTTTAACGTTCACTAGAAGAAATTAAGTGTCTAAAAATTCCTTTTTAATTTTCAAATGTAAAAAATCAACGTCGGGCTTTGTGTACGAAAGCAAGAAAATAAATAAAATAAACTTCTGGAAGTTTGTATCGATCCGGCAACCGTCACGATTACATAGTCATATATATCGTTTACATGTGCAGGCATACAGCGTCACTAACGCTTTAATTAAATATACTTACATAAATGTAATTTACTTGAGTTGACTCCCACGTAGGAAATGTTATATTAACGACCTTATGTAAAAATGGTCTCGCTGTTGCATCTGGGGTGCAATAACCAAATTTGTAAATGTGATTCAGTTGATCTGAAATTTAATTTTACAATAGTGTCATTGATGCAAATAATTAAGTTACTTCCACTATTACTTATTTCTTAGCAGTCCAGTTAATGATAACGTATACTTATAAAAGTCACATCACTACGAGATCTTATCAATAACCCATCTAGTTAAAATACCTGTAGATATTGATTACTGATAACAGCAGGTAATTTATAAAGTAAGTTTTTAATATCAATAATAAGACAAAAACTATATGAGACAAAAGAAATAAAACATGTCCTAAATTATAACTTAATATTTACTATTTTAACCATGCTGTGGTCACATTATTTCATAAATCATCATCGACTACTTTGAAACAAAAAAAATAATATAATTAAAAAAATGGTTGCCCGTAAAGTCGGTTTTACGGGCGAAGATTTTACGTGACAACGTCTTTTTCTCGGTAGAATATTTATTGATATGAATATTATTAAATTGCACAATAGGAACAAGAAATTGAATGAAAATAAGAATTGCACAAATTTTAACTACAGAAAATATATTTTGTTTACTAAAACAATGTACATGTAAACTTAAACTTAACTAATTCCTATTTGAGTGATTTTGTTGAGGTTAGGACGATGATAGGAGAAATATGAAATGAAAGGAATTGTTTCTGCTATAATGTGTCTTGCGAAAGTCAAGTCTATCACGTGTCAAGTGATACGCGCGGCTGACCAATCATAGTTCGGTGACTCATCGTAACGTTACCGGGCGTTACACTTTTTCATGAGTGACTCCGAGCCGCAACCTAATTTAAGACGTTGTCACATCCAAAACAAGTAAATTTATTAGTTAAATCTACTTGAATGAGTTGTTTTATGTAACATACAATAGATTGAGGAGAAATATTTAATAACGTACCTCGGGGTAGCAACGCATCACTTTTATCTACCTCTATGTATTGTCTCCTTATACCGTAATCTGGTGTCCTAAGCGCGTACATTGCTTGATTTGCAGGAATCGCTTTCCATCCACCACATTGTGAGACAACTAAAAAAATTATAAAATATTAGGTATTCGTACAATCCCTATAAAGTCGTTATCATGAAGGCTCTAGGGCCAGTGCGTTCATAAGGGCTTCAAGACCAAGGCCCCTGACAAGACATTCTTTAGTTCATTTAAATAGTTCTACATATAATAAAGTGAGGACCATCGTGGCGCAGAGGCGTGGTCTGCCTGTAACGCGACGGTTTCCGGATTCGATTCCCAGTCGAGGAAGATGGATGATGATTCTATTCCCATTTTCTTTGCTCTGGCAACCAGTCAAAGCGCAGCTCTTAGTTCCATCACTCAACACGCAATGCCTCGGAAAAGGCGGCAAGCGAGGACGGAGAAAACAGGGACTAAGCAATGGAGTGTCTTTACACTAGGTTAGTAATATTCAAATACATACTTTCTACGAAGAAAAACACGTAAAATCCAATCCAGTACATGTTCACTTGAAAGTGTTCATTTTGTAGTACTACCCTGAGTTAAATACACTACTAACGTTATTTGTTTTCCATACTTATGTAACAAATGTTGACTAATTGACGTCTTTTGCTTTTTCCTTCACATCCTTTATTAAAAGTGGTATTGTTTTTTTTTTCATGAATTTGAAATCGTTATTGACAAAGGTGTGTTGTTTAGACTGCCGTTGAAACGAAATTTTAATTAAAAATAACATTAATTGTTCACAAAACACATCTTCAATTATTAATAAGCAAATGTTATTACGTAGGTAGCTGCAGGATTTTCGAAATAAGATTAAGCTATGTATTTGTTTATGGTCGTTCATTAAATACACTTTGAAATCTATTTATTATTGAGGTCAAAATAAAATTTTTACTGGACCAAATAGCAACCATTTGACGAAATCTTCGAGTAATCGGAGTACAAAGACAAACAATATACCGACCGAATTGCGAACCGTCTCCTTTTTGAAGTTAAAAAATCACTGTCCAAATATTTTTTGATTATAACACAAAATCATACACAAAACTGCACTGAAATTTCAATACAATAACAAAATATGGATTACAATATCATAGGCACTGCAAACAAAGTCTGTTAGGAGAGATGCGTAGGTACTTTAATTTTTACTGTAAATTGCTAAGCCCGGTTCTACTATAACTAGCAGACGTAAAAAATATAAAACTTCCATTTCTGTCTGCCTGCCTCTTTTAGTCTTTCTTCGTCTATTATTGGATACTCCAGTAGAATTTGACGAGCCATTTAAAAATAGGAGTACGTCGCTCGAAAATGACTTTGCTTTATACTATGTAAATATAAAATGTTTCTCTCCATTCCAACCCAACCAGTCACAAGATACGCAATTGAAATGTTCACAATTGTTATTGTAAAAATATAAATTGTTTTTAAATAAAACGTTATAATTAAACGTGCAGTAGAAAGATTTACTCAGTCACAATGAAGAAGTCTGTGCTCTATACACAGCTACAGTGTACATTGAAATTAATAATATTCAGTTTATTAGGTATTATTAATAATATGTGCCTAATATTGTTTCGGTTAAAATATAATATAATAATATATGAAAAAGCAAGTAGTAACTAAAAATTTAAATTTTATACTCCTATATTGTTGGGTTGACAGAGGGAACACTCAAGACACTCCGTTCACCATTTACAGTTCAAATTCGAGATTTTGTGAAAAATCGAACGAGCGAATATCGAACCAATAATCACGTTTGCAGGATTTTGTTTTTCTTCACCATCATTACTTTTATATTTCAGTTAAAGAAACGATATGTTGGAAATATTTTACAACTCTCAGTGACATAACTCTAACAGGATCCCCACCTGACCCAGGTAATTAATGTACGGGGATTATACAAAAGTGCTTTACACTTGCATCCTTACTAAAAAATTTAAATGATAACAATTAAATTTATTTACAAATCAATGTACTTATAGTTTTTTTTATATTGGTACAACTTGTTGTTATACTTAATACGTTATAAAAAGTAATATTTCTTGTTTAATCTTATCTTATAGAGGTAATACACAGTGAATACATATTTGGGAATTGCAAACGAGAAGATATTTCTTTTTTTGTGCACGTACATTTGGATCATATGGACGTTCTAGGAAAAATTATTATTAGAGTAAGTTGATTGAAGAATATAGTATATATATATATATATATATATATATATATATATATATATATATATATATATATATATATATATATATATATATATATATATATATATATATATATATATATATATATATATATATATATATATATATATATATATATATATATATATATATATATATATATATATATATATATATATATATATATATATATATATATATATATATATATATATATATATATATATATATAGATATATATATATATATATATATATATATATATATATATATATATATATATATATATATATATATATATATATATACATATATATATATATATATATATATATATATATATATATATATATATATATATATATATATATATATATATATATATATATATATATATATATATATATATATATATATATATATATATATATATATATGTATATGTATATTGAGACAGAATATGTATATTATTACAGGGCTGGTTAAACATACGTCGAATGCCCACTTGTATAATACTTCGAGCAACTTCATACGAAACAGATCTATTTCGGAGCACAATGTTTAATTTTCAATTGTGTGTTCCACGTATAGCGTACTGTCATTCAAAAAAAAGGCATAGATATTATTTCTACGAGTGGTACCTACCCGTTGATATGATCGGTGGTATGAACTGGGATATATATTTTTACGGTCCAACTACTTACAAATGGCAGTAACATTTTATATATATATATATATATATATATATATATATATATATATATATATATATATATATATATATATATATATATATATATATATATATATATATATATATATATATATATATATATATATATATATATATATATATATATATATATATATATATATATATATATATATATATATATATATATATATATATATATATATATATATATATATATATATATATATGTGTATATTTTGATCTGTACTCTCACTTGGTATTTTGTAAATGATTCAATATGAATATTTAATGTCTAATAAAAATATTCATCTGTCACATATATGTTTTATTCCTATGACCAATATTTGAAAAAAAAAAATACTATAATAAGTTTTCCTTTTTATAAATAATCATATAACGTAAGATTCGTTATAAGCTTTCCACATCGTCAAATGTTACAATGACTGCAGCATTTATGGCATATTCGAATCTATTAGTCATGGGCACGATTCGTTTCAGCTCCCTACTTTATAACCCAAGAGTAACACAAGTGTCATTAACTATTATTTTATTATAATATTAACAAAGCCGCCAAAAGTACTTAGGGGAAGCTTTTGTTTCAATTTCAATGTACTGCTACATATTAACATCCACTGCTGACGTTTAGTACGTGAAAGATTTAAGTCTTTATATGAATGCAATTATAACTATTTTTGGGTGGAATTTTCACAGCTTACTTTTTTTGAAGGACTTGACAATTGTTACTACATCCATTAGGAGTTCAACGGTTGTTTATAAAATGCAAAACTTGATCAATTCAAAATAAAATGTTTAAAATAATCTTTAAATTTTAATATGGTGTAACGAAAATTTGGTGTACCTTTGAACGGGTGAAATCATAGTTTTCACCAGATTCTTTAAAGAATTATTGTTTGAAAAAAATAATATTTACTTAGAAAGTTTATACTTGAGTGGAATAGTGACGCAAAAAAATGTTTCATTTTCTTTACAGTAATTTTCGGTATTGTATTATGTATACATTGTTTATTTTGGTAATAAATGGGTATCATACGTTAACCCTATAAACGTAGCTAACTTTACCACGGTGTTACTGATGCTATATGGTTGATAAAAACAGTAAATTATTATGCTTAAGTAATCTACGTAAAGAATTCGAAAATATCGATAAAAATAAGTTTACGCTATTATGGCTCTTATTGACATAGTCATAAGATGAATTTTACGAGAATACTTTGTCCACCATTCCATAATCGGTGGCTAGCTAGTATTATCTATGCTAATTCAGAGGGCTGCACGTTGGACTCATTACGCCTGTTTTAAATGCAATCTATGCACTGTATCTGAGTTTTTTCAGTTTTGTTGTTGAGTTGTTGTCAAGGTTACACCTATCTTTATAGCCTAGCCTATATAAGTAAAATAATTCCATCAAATAAACCATCGCTGAATGACGAATTTTTTTGCAAGAAACAAAGAACATCTGTAAGAAAATGTAAAATATGTAAACAAAAAATATACTTTACTTTAAATTTATTGTATATACATTTATAGTATGGAAATATATAGCATTGGGAGTAATTTATATATTTTGTGCGCCATTATTTGTTATCTGGAGATTTAATTATTGATAAATCAATTATTGAATAATAAATGGTAGAAGACTATATAATATTAAAAAAAATGGAACATTTAAGGCAAAAGCAATTTATATTACGTTATCTTTGTGAATACACCTATACTACCTACGTAATACCTATAACATTTTCATTTTGTATAATTTTAACATAAATTACTGATTGGATTTATATGATGATAAATAATCGATCAGATTTTATTTAGAATAAATGTAAAATTATTGTAATTTTATTTGCAGACCCATACCAGATGTTCGGTCCTACAAGCAGTCGTCTAGCTAATTCAGGTAAGAGTATTTACCTTTTACACACAGTATATTTTTAAATATACTGTAAAATATCATTACTAAGTTGTGTTTCTTAGGTGAAAGAATACCTACAGTGCCACGAGCTCGACTGGTGCGCCACACGCAAGCACTTTTAGATGGATTTGATACCGGTCATGTGGGAACTGACCTAACGTGTATATCACGTACGATATAAATTATCTGGGTAGATCGACCCTTCTGTAAAAGTCGAATGTTAATAGGCCAACAGTGATTGTAGGGTCATGCTATTACCACCTGGGGTAATAAATTAATCAACATTGATTATTTGATATAATCGATTTAGTTTCAATTCAAAGTGTTTTGTTTTGTGATCTGTTCGAAACGAATTTTTCATTTTAAAATTGTTTATGTAATATCTGAATATCCATATTTTACTAACTAAAGAAAACGCGTCTTTTTAATACGTATTGCTTAGTCAAGCCGTCGTCATTTGTACAATTTACCCTTCTGAAGAAGTAACAATTGGGTAAATTATAAACTTTCAAATATTAAAACGATAGTAATATATAATAATATAATAATTATAATTCATATGCACAGTAAAGTCCATTAAATATAACTTCGTATAAACCATATATTTACTACTTACTTATTTTCCATAAAAAAAATATTTCCATACTGAATTCAACCCCAAAATCAATGTTGAAATTAAAAAGCTCACAAATGAATATAAATTGTGTTAGTCAACGTTACACCTTAGCATAAAGCATATAATTACGTTACTTTGCTTGCACGGTTGGCACGCGTGCATTTCGTGAGACAATCAGAGCACGTGGCCCTGCGTAATTGCGAACCTTTCCCACGCCCTTATCTCACCTATGACCGAACCAAATCGTTATTCATGATAGTAAAGAATAAATAAAAAAAAATCGTAGTTTACAATTAAATTTTAATGTTGTGGCTTATTAATAATCAATTGTCTTATAATACATTCACCTTGAATATATATGCTAGCAATATCTTAGGATATTTTATTGTATTATTATCTGGATACTAATAATAGTATCCAGATTTATTTGAGTGTGAGTATAATAATATTTCTATATGAAAAACATCATTGGTAAATATAACCTTATAAACTGATATTAACGGCTACCGTTCAAATACTCTATCTATTTAACCAGAGATTTGACCACTAAAGCGAAGTCGCAGGGAAAATTTTTACTATATGAAATAGCAATAGGTACATTAAAAGTTAGCTTAGTAAAAATATATATTGTGCATTGGAAGATTACTTCACGTACAATTAAATGCAAGTCGTAAAAGCGATGAGCCATACTAGACAATGCCTTTAGCTCCCAGTGAGGCGAGAGGCGAGCGCAAACGTTGTGACTTCGACATAATCGATTGGGTATAAATCACTGGGATGCTACGCTCGTGTGACCTGACCGCCTCACTAGGGGTACGCAGAAAAAATACTAACATTCACATTAAATGGAATAGTATTCTATATTTACAGTTTTAATTTTTAAAGAACGTTTTTATCACACGTAATAAACGTAGATAAGAGACGTATATAACAACACAAGTTTATAATTCAAAACAAACAATAAGTAGAGTTCCTATATTCTAAAATAATATCTACTAAAATTTAATGTAACACTAATGTTTAAAAATACATTTACACGACGATTATTATATTTTTTCTATAAAGCAAAATGTAATATATAAATAAATAATAAACTTTATTGCATTTAAACAACATTTATTGCATTCAAACAAAAAATAATAAGATATAGTTTTAATATCTGATTTTTTTTTAATTTCAAATAAAATAACAAAATGTGTTCCCAATTTTATTTTGCTATCAGTACTTGGTTACAGATGGGCGCGTTTGCCTCAAGTCGTGCGTATTCGAAACATAGCCGCCCAATATCGCAACATGCGGGACCAACCCTACACATTATGCTTTTCGTTTTGCTAAGTAGGTAGGTAGTAGATCAGCGTGTATAGAATAACTATATATAACATTGGTTCCAACGTTTAGCAACATTAGATAATCGTAAATTAAGGACGTTTATTATAAAAAGTTTACAATAAATTCGATAGCATAAATCGTTTTTCTCAAAAACATAGTTGTAAAGTCAAATATATAATAATAATTATTGGATAGACAAAACGCGGCGTTGAGTTCCGCCACTCAACACGCAACGCCTCGAAAAAGGCGGAAAGCGGGGACGGAGAAAGACTAAGTAACGGAGTGTCTTAACACTAGGTTCCCACGGTCCCTACAATTCTCTCTGCCTACCCTGCCATGGGTGGGATACAGCGTGAAGCGAAAAAAAACTTGGATTATTTAGGAATTTTCCATTTATAATATATAAACTAAATATTAACTACTGTTTTTATTTATTGTGATATTCTTCCAAATATATACCTATAATATACGCGTCTGTCTATAAACGCTAAATTAACAATGGACAGTGTAAATTTTCTATTACTTATCTTGTAATAGTTTTATTTTTCTTTACACTTAAAAATCTGTATATATCGAAAATCTTTGTTACCAGAATCCCAAATTACACAAACGTAGCTAAATAATAATTGAGATGTCGCCGTCTAAATCAGCATTTTCGTCAGTGACTAGCTGATGGGTAGGTCTAAAAGCTAGGCTGCTACAAAATGACATAGATTGTGGAAATTTGATATACAGACGATTATCTTCATAAAAAACGAAATTTGGAATTTGCTTATTTATGTTTGTAGTTTCAGGATTTATATAAATTTATAATTAGGTTTGAAACAGTTTAAAATAAAAAAAAAAGAGGAGGTTGACAACGTTGGACTGATCTAGTTTATATAATGTGTAATAACAAAATAGGAGCTTAAATAAGTTAAATGATAGTATAAAACGATAATACTAACCTATAACAACGATAAGTGAATTAATCCACCTACTACTACAACAACCTAACTATAATTTTATGAAATTTACCAAATATATGATATGAAGAGTGAATAATATGTATATATATATATATATATATATATATATATATATATATATATATATATATATATATATATATATATATATATATATATATATATATATATATATATATATATATATATATATATATATATATATATATATATATATATATATATATATATATATATATATATATATATATATAAGTAAATTACAAGATTAGCAGTAACATTTAAAATCTACTGAAACTGAAATCAACAATCATGATGAATTTGGCTTGGTGGAATCAACAATCATGATGAACTTGGCTCCCGTTCTCACATTTACGTTAACGTTTTTGATGGGATTTTATAATATCGCCTTTAATACATTCGATGGATTGCAAATACTATTTGTTTACAGGATCTGGGCAGATACAACTTTGGCAGTTTTTGTTGGAGCTTCTGAGCGACTCCAGCAACGCTGGCTGCATCACATGGGAAGGAACCAACGGCGAGTTCAAGCTCACTGATCCAGATGAAGTAGCCCGCCGATGGGGAGAACGTAAATCCAAACCCAACATGAACTATGACAAATTAAGCCGTGCTTTAAGGTAACAACAGCACGAGTTTTCAGAATTGAGATTATTTAGATAACAAGCATTGCGATGTTTGGGTACCCACTTTGCTGAGCGATTATTCTATACTTGCCTTGTGATGGTATAACTGCGATTACACTTTTTATATTTTACTAATAATTCAAAATTTGTACAGATATTACTACGACAAGAATATTATGACGAAGGTGCATGGTAAAAGATATGCATACAAGTTCGATTTCCAAGGGCTAGCTGCAGCCACTCAGCCAGCGGCCAGCGACCCAGCCTATAAGTATCAGAGTGACTTGTTCATGAGCTCTTATCACCACTCTGCTAAGCTATCTTCGTTCATGGCCCCACATGCAGCTATGCCGACTTCAACAGGTAAAATTTGTTTTTAATATTATATTTAATTTAATTTTTATTACTTAGGATAAGGACGCGAATTTTTTTATTATTATGTTTAATCGAATAAAGAAGTATTAATTAATTTTATAGTTAAATAAATTGATCACGCCCTGCTACTATTACTTAAAAATGGTTGTTTTACGGACAACCTTCTTTTCAAATTTCTTTTTACGATTCATGTGAGGTACCTATATAGATTAAGTTTTAGGTTTAAGTTTACGTTACTTTATGTTTAACGTTTTAACGTTAATAATTGATATTTAGTAGAATATTACAAGGATATAAAACATAGTAACGTTCATTTCAACACCGTTGATGATATTATATGACGTTTGACTTTAACGAAAAATGAAGAATAAATAACGAAACGTTTTTGTTCGTTTCGTTATTTGCATTTAAATAATAATTTACTTTAATACATTATTTTTTAAAATATAATTACTTAATTAACACATCTATACATATGGACTTATTCAAATATTCTCTCACAAATCGACACATATATAATATCAATCTCAAACCGAATTTGAAAACTCAAAAAGTATTGAATAAATTCTTAAATAAAAGTATAAATAAGGAGTAATATCATGCACCCTTCAACAGCAAAGTGTAATCTGCATCCAGTGCTAATGTACACTAGCTGACCAAATATTGACGTTCAGCTCGAGGCGGGATGTCATCGCCATGCCCCGCTTCACGCACTTGACTTAATGGAATAAACATTCATTTTCTCAGTATCTACGAGTAAAGTTATTCTTTAAGGTTTCTTGGTATCTGAAATATTTACTTAGGTACTTAAATTAAAAATAAAATAATGTTACATAGTTATCGATTAGGTATGTATAATGTTAAAAAAAATGCATTCGAATACGCTACTCTTATATTCGTCCCATTTTAGGGCCTTGAATACTGCGAAGATAAAAAATTTAATACATTTTCTTAAAATATTTTTGTAAACTAAGCGTTTAAATAACACATAAAAAATATTTAAAACTACTACTTTTAATAATAGCAGGGCCGATCTAAATGGATTTTTTAAAGAAATTTTGTTTTTTCTCACTATACTTTAGCATTTTAGCATATATTAGCGATGCTTTAGCGAAATTTTACAATAGCGAATGTGATATGCAGTTTTTTAAAGACATCGTTTACTTATATTGTACTGTTAAACAATGTATTAAACCATTTTTCTCTTGCAATTAATATTAACTTAGGCTAGCTAACTTTGTTCCAGCGTCAATATTCCCGTCAGCCTCGTGGAGTAACTGGGGCGGGGGTGGCGGCAACCTCTACTCCCCCCACTCTATGGCTCCTCCCCATGTGACGTCACACCTGGGCTCCTATCCGCACTACGCATGACCGGCCTACTGAAAACATGAAATTCATGACACTGTGTGGCGACGCCAGTCGATGTCAAACTAGTTATTTTATTTTTATAGATGTGTTGTATGTTGAAGTTCGGCGAAAAGTTGTAAGGCATTTTTAAAAATAATTAAGGCTGTACGAATATTTTACTTAGATAAAAGTTACTACCTTCGCATGCTGAGACATGACATGTCGAGTAAATTCTACAGCACGCACATAATATTGTCATTATTTTGTAATATATCCTCAGGGTATAGAGAACAAATCGTATAACATTGTATTTGAAAAATTTTAATTTCTATGATGCGGTTACTTGTGACTCGGGACTAGTCTTTTATCAAAGTGTAAATACTAGATACTCATTAGTTAAGTAGAATTGTATTATTTATTTAGAATGTCAAGTATTAAAAATTTTAATCATATTATAATCTTATCTATATTGAGCGTCTTATGAAACAATAAAACGCATAAATTTTATTTTGAATGCTTAAAATACATGGTGCAAATAAAGCTAGGTATATAACGGATATGAAGCCGCCATGCTGTCTTTAAAAATAAAAAAAATATTAATAAATTAATTAGCTTAATTTCCACAAAATTTCTTAAAGCCACATTTGTAAAAGTAAATTAATCGTTTCTTTTTGTATTTTCGAATACATTTATTTCTGCATTGGTTGAACATTTCGTCATTTTGAAAATTTAAATGGTGATAGTTATTTCAGTATTAATATGTAAAAATTTTTAAATAAGTTGTAGTATAATGATAAATCCAATTCATTGAAATACTGAATTCGATTGTGAAATCTTATCTCTAGAAGTAGTAATCAATTGTGCCATGCCAGTTTATATGCGAAATAGGTACATACATATATAAAATTACCTACACCTTTCGGTACATTTTATTCAAATAGGCGTATATAAGTAGGTATGGATTGTTTCAAAATGTTACCAGTATATATTCATGTAATATTCCTAATTGGGCTAGATGCAAGAGAATTTTAGAAACATTTCGAATTATTAAATTTTATAATCTTGATTATCCCCAGGAGAAAATAAATAATTGATTTTATCTTAGGTATATATGCATTGAAAATATAAATTGGATTCTAGTTTCATTCACATGCATAAAATAAGATTTATTGCATACAATAAGTAAGAGAAACTCGAAATGTTTCTAAAAGTCTCGTAAGAATTGAACACATTGCGCCAACAAGTTTCGTCTCCAAGCATATTGTATATATAAAGTAGATA
This sequence comes from Dione vanillae, assembly GCA_037178615.1. Taxonomy (NCBI): domain Eukaryota; kingdom Metazoa; phylum Arthropoda; class Insecta; order Lepidoptera; family Nymphalidae; genus Dione; species Dione vanillae. The sequence goes on along the minus strand of JAZFAU010000009.1, from coordinate 2,716,981 downwards.
ATATAAAAAAGTGCAATCGTATTATTATGCATAAATTGTAGAAAATATAATACTTAATAATAAATAATTAATTTAACAAAATATCTGCTGTATATTGTGTTTATTTCTATAATTAAAAAATATGGCTTATACTGTATTTATAATTTAAATAATATTTTTTTAATGATTATTGTTTTGAGATCATGAATATCTCACAGAAATCTTGTCACTTCTTATGTATATTTTATTAGATGGTAAAATCTCTTTAATTAATAGTTATAAATATATGAATGAATAACCCTCAGTTACCCTATTGTGATTTTTATTTTATGAAACATGTTCCCAGTCACTATTATTATTTTTAAAAGATTTATTTACACGAATAATTATTATTTATTGAAGGACTATTATTATAATTTTTAATTTTATTGCATGTGTCGAAATGACTCCATATAGACGTAGTATCATTATATAGATGTTATTGTATTTGGGAATGAATAAAACAAATGAAAAATCGTCTTTAATTTATTTTTACACTGGACTGAACTTATTAATTTTATTACCTATTGATTTAACACAGTAGTTATGTGGTAAAATAACACATTTATTTTTTGAGCGTTAATGGCATATAGTGTAAATATCTGAGTATTGAATATTTTATGATTTTTCCGCTAAGATTAAACGCGGCGTTAAGTACCGCCACCCAACACGCAAAGCAAGAAATTGCCCTATATAGGTTAGAAAGAAAAAGTCACATGTGCGTTAATGTCATAAAAGTTATGTATTATGATGCTAATAAAAATAATTAAAAACAGAAATGGAATGACATAAGCCTAGGTGTGTGCACATAATATGTGTTTACTATACTAATGATTTGTCATATGAGGATATTTTAGACAATGTTTTTGGATTGCTGCAACTTATAACGTTCACCTTGATAAAAGCAAGCCTTCTTTCAAATAAACCTTCGATCTGTCATACTTTCAATTTAGTTCGTAGACAGTGCTTTGTGCTACCGAGAAATATAAATGCCATATAATGCAAATGTAAAGTTCTACGTAATCACCTAAATACAAGTCACAAAAATTTCAATATGGTACATAGGAAGTGTTCTGAAAAAAAATATTTTATACATACCCACGCAATGACACAGATTTTATTCAAAATATAATGCCGCTTGGCACTTACTTGGCCGAAACTCTAAACCTCTACAAATGTTTGGCATGATTTTCGAAATCAAATGTATCCACAAGCTTGCGAAATGAGTTATTGTTTTCATAAGAGACAAGCATGACGGACCTCATGGATACTGATGTTATAACGATTATAAAATTTGGCTTAAGTTATCTTTATTACAAAAAAAAGAAAATAAGTAAATAGAAAGGAAAAAATCTTTATTTGACCAATTACTCATTTCTTTACAAGCATACGTATGCTCACCAGCAGTACACAAACAAGATTGAATACACGCAAACGCGTTGCAAGCGCTTGCGCAAACTCCCCAAAAACAATTTTTTGTTACACACTACGACTACAAGCGCTTGCAAGTCAACACAAACCAAGGCAAACACTCTGAGTTTGCTCCGGTTTATTTATAACATATATTATTATATAAAAAGTAAAATTTCCTAAAGTACTCATTTCAAGTATAAATATGATATCATCAAAATTCTTAAGGTAGAAAATAGCAATTTAAGATGTTGGAAAGGGCTCCCCTACATGACTATAACAAACTAGAATTTACATATGTAGACAGTTTGAATATAGCAAGTATGTTTTTCAATCGATTGGTGAAAGCTGGGAGCTTATTTGACGAGAAAATAGGTTTGCTTGGTAATATGGTTTAACTAAAGAGTAGGTTATTGAGCGCGACTTTGTGAAATCTCAAGATAAATATTTTGCTGTCACTTAAAAGCTGATGTTTTTTCGCATATTAATAGTAATAACGTTTTCTAAATTTCATTTTGAATAAATGTACACTAAATAAGACATGTATGACTTTTAAACTTTGAGTGATTGAGATTCTCTTATAAGAGATGCTGTTATAGCCATCATATAAACTGTATCGCGCATTTAGCACGGGTTCAAGAAAATAGAAACGCGGAAGGGAATCTGAAGACAGGACAAACAGTGCGAACAGTTCAAAGCCTACTATACTCATATTGCAGGCGCTAAGCTGTTCGCATTCTTAATATTTACTATGGTATTATGAATTGGACTTGTTGGCTTCTTTGCCAGTTGGATAATCAAAATTTTATGAATTCAATATGATCTTTATTTCCATTTTTTATATCTACAACCATTGCGTAGTAAACATAACTCTTCTGTATTGGAAAATGGAAGTCGACGTCGATCTAACACAGATTTTATTATTGATTATATTAATTCTTTACTGTGGACAAACGTTTATAATCAGATGCTATCTTACAAGACCACAATGACTCATAAATGGCCTAGTAGTAGAAGTAACTAATATATATATATATATATATATATATATATATATATATATATATATATATATATATATATATATATATATATATATATATATATATATATATATATATATATATATATATATATATATATATATATATATATATATATATATATATATATATATATATATATATATATATATATATATATATATATATATATATATATATATATATATATAATATATATATATATATATATATATATATATGTACCTATGTACTTATTTGCTTGCAAGAAGCACCAGAGAATATTTTGCAATAGCATATGCAAGAAATAATTAATATTATCACAGCTATTTATTGAAAACAATATATGAAATTCTTAGTATACATAAACATATAAAAAATATAAATTACAGTATTGTGACACTTTTATCTCACGATATATTATTTATTTAACACTAAGTAATATTAGAATATGAGTCAGGATTACTACTGGCGCTATCTAGCAGACGACATTGTTGTGTTAAAGAATTATACTTTGAATATCTACGAATTTTTGAGAAAGCTTTTATCTAAATATATAATTTTAAATATACTCGCTTACCGCCCGAAAGATATACGTATCCTATAAAAGAAATATAAAATAGTTATTATTTAAAATATTGACCAAAAAGTTGTCTACGCTACCGCTAGGTGTCACTATGATAAATTTATGTTAAAGCGTAAAACAAATTTTTCAAATTTAAAGATAACATTTAAGTTGTTTTAAATTTTTGTCATGGTAACTATATTAAAAATAACTTTGATATCGCGGTAGCTAGTATCAGTCAACGTGGAAGGTTCTAAAAATAGATTGCATCAAAATTAATGTTATTCATTTTATCTCTCTAACATAAAAAATGTTTTCCATAAATAAGATTATAGAAAGGAGTTATATCTTTTAAATCGTGTATATCTTCATACTTTTACATATATTTATTAATATGTTTATTTTTCACGGTAAAATTAACTACTGCCATCTATCGTTATTATGACAAAACATTTATTACTAACTAGTTAAACTATGAGACCTCTAACTATTACTAGATGGCGCTACTTAAATATAAAAATTAGTTTACTATGGTACTACTTTTGAAATGGCAACTTAATTAAATTGAACGTTCAAAATGTTAATTTACTTACATAACTTATTGATTTCTTACAGTAATAAAAAATAATTTACTTCTCTTGATGAGTCATATTGCATTATAAAAAATGTTTTTAAGTATCAACAGTAATTTATTAATCGTTGTTGCTAAATATAAAATAAAATATTTATTTGTCACTTTCGCAGGATATTCATTGTTATAAAAGCACTTGTTAGTGCTACTTTCCCTACTCTTTCGAAAAAAGTTATATTGGCATAAGTTTCGAATTATTTTTCATATTAAGTTTTAAATGAACTTTTTCAGATTTTTTTAAAAATTCTAGCAAAGTAATATTTCACAAAAAGACCCGTTCCTGTTTGGAGCAACAATTTTGCATGGAATAAGAAGAAAATACGGACTTATCTTCCACAACCTATAGTCATATACCTAGTGTTAATTATTTCTTTATGTAAGGTTACTCTGACGTTATTAATTTCAAATGATTAAAAATAATATAATTATTAATATTTAATTCTTAAGGACTTAAATTCTAAAAAGAAAAGTAATTTGACAAAATTAAAGTAAATTTTAATTATATAATCACAGATAATATATAAAAAATATAACTATAAGTATTTAATTAGTATCAAATGTGTGAAAGCTACTATATTTATTACAGACACATTTCAATATACTCTAGGAACTGGTGGAATGGTTTGCACATCATCATCCAAGGTTTTGTCAATAACTGGTCTGTATGTAATGGTCACTTTGCCAGTTTTCAGATCTACAGTTGATAAACTGTGTTTTCTCCAATGTTCTTCTATTGGTTTAGCTTTCTATAATAAAGATATGGGTAGCTTAAGGAACAATGAAATATTTCAAAGCAGTTTTTAAAATATTTTTGTGTAACTAATGTCCGAATTAAAGATACATATAGAAAATTAAGTATTTTTCTAGCTTCACGCTTTATCCCGCACATTGCAGGGTAGACAGAGGGAACTGCAGGAACCATATGAACCTAGTGTTAAGACACTCCGTTGCTTAGAACCTGCTTTCTCCGTCCCCTCTTTCCGCCTTTTTCGAGGCATAGCGTGTTGGCGAAACTCAACGCCGCGCTTAGCCTTAGCTTAGAAAATTGAGTATATTAACACTATTTTCTTTCTACCTAATATTTAATAGCAGTATAATATAAAAAAAAATAACAAGTATGAATAAAAAAATGTCGTACTTGATCTTTAGTAGATTTACTATAATCCATTTCATCCATTCTTTTGGGGAAATCATCTCTAAAATGTGCTCCACGACTTTCTTTTCTGTTGAGAGCACAAGCCACTACCTGAACTGCTGTTTGGAGCATGTTTTGTAGTTCAAGTGCTTCTATCAAATCAGAATTCCAGTTAAGTCGGGTGTCCGTAATACGAATATCTTCAAATGCTTTAAACCATTGTTGGATTTCGGTGTTGGCTGAAATTCAAGATCATATTATAGCTTCATAGTATAAGTAGGGGTAAATTTTCAATTATTTAGTAATTAAGCCCAAATAAAATTATTTTATATTTTCATTAACATTCAACACTTTCATTATTTTAATTACAATTAATTTAGTTCCTAATACATACTCCTTTCCCTTCTCTCTATGTTGTCGAAATCTAAAGATGTGTTAATATAAACGTGAATAATAAAAGATTAATGGAAGACCATCAATAATCTTGGTTATGCCGACGATACAGTTTTGATAGCGATAGTTTCCAGAAGCTCTGACTTAAATTCAACGATACAAGTAGCCGGTATAAATCTAGAGCGAATTTGTCAGTACAAATACCTTGGAGCTTGCGTAAATGAAACATGGAAATCAGACCAAGATCAAGACCCCGATAGAAATGGCAAGAGCTTCATTCACTAAAATGAGGAAAGTTCTGTGCTGTCGACGAATTCACATCAAGCTCCAAGCTAAAATCCTCCTATGCTACATCTGGCCTATTATATTGTACAGACGCAAGACGCAAAAAGTCAGGAACGATAGCGTTCTCCAGCGCGTCTTCATGACCCGACAGCTAATACAAGCCATCAAGAAGCGGAAAATTGAATACCTTGGTCATGTGCTTAGACACGATAGCTATAATCTGCTGCAACTCATCATGATGGGCAAGGTGGAAGGAAAGAGGCGCGCTGGACGCCGGAAAAGTCGTGGCGCAAAAACATCAGGGAGTGGACAGACATCACCTCTGTCGAACAACTGTTCCGATTGGCCATGGACAGGGAGAGGTTCAGGGAACTAACGGTCAACCTTCATTAGTGAAGAAGCACAAGAAGAAGAATATAAAAATCTAACATCTGGAATATCTCATAGAATATGTAACTTAATGTTCAGCTAGAAACTATATAAGATAAAAAAATGGCGCTTTGACAAAAGTTGTTTAAAAGTGTGATTTATATAAAACAAGAAATTTATTGTAAGAGTACCACAGACAAATTACTTTAAGTGTAAAAAATAAAGAAAAGAAAAACCTGAATTTTAATAAATTGGTAAATTTAAATCGCATAAGAAGCGTAAAATCAATGCTTAAGTAGTTGGGCATATACTATTTGTAAAATAAAGATTAGCAAAGTTAGAGTTTTTTCAACTACCCAAAAGTAAATATTGCAATTGATAGTTAACAACCTCTGTTTTTGTATCGCAACTAATATTATTTTTTTCTTTAAAGAAACAAAATACAGATAGACAAATTCAAATTGATGTTACTAATAATATTAATTATTTAATATAATATAAAATTATCTATCGCGAAAGCTCCTGTCAAATAATTTTACAGTTACGTTAACATTAAAAATTTTCAATTACAAGTCAAGATTTTCATATTCGTTTATTGTGAACATTTCTTTTGTGTGTAAAATACTTATGCACTGTAGACCTAGTCTAGCTAATCAGTTACCAGTACCAGTAATCAGCATCTAATAGTATTTTTAACTATTTTACTTGCGGCTAATGTTCTTAAATTCTTAAATTTTTTCAGACGAGAAATCAGCCCATAGCTTTTTAAATTGAATTAGTGAATGAGTATTATTAGCAGTTGGGTAACTATACAGGGTTTTTATTAACTAGCCTTCATAAACTAGGTAAAGTTATAAAAAAAGCAAAATTTTCAAAATTAAAAAAATATTGTTTTCATACAAAATAAATAATTAAATAATTGTTCCAAAATAAAACGCCATTTGTCAAGTATGACGCGAGCGTACACTGTACTGTCAGAGCAGGTCAGAGATATATCTCTTTTTCTTTTAGTTATTTTTTTGAAAGGTGACAGATTGACAACGTTCAATAGTACTATTATAGTACGTCATTCGTATTCAATGATGTCTGCCTCACGCGTTACACAGCACGTATAAATATCGTAAAATGGAAAAAACGATGCTGTACCTAAACCAATAATAATTATTAAGTAGTTTTTTGTATATAGCCTCGAAACCATTTCTCCTATAAGTAGTTTTGATAATGGCCGCCGTGTCAGATACACCCTGTATAATAGGAAAGTCCTAGTGCTGACCACAAACGTATATATAGCTCATATACTTACACTGAATTTGATTGTATAAAAATAAACTAAAACATAGCTTCTTTGATAGTAACTTCTGCTTTATCACAAGTATGGTTTTCAGACCTAATTAATTTAACAGGTATAATAAACAACAACCTTAACATATCTAAAAGAAGAACTTTCTATTATTAAAAAAGCAAAAAATATGAGATATCTACCTTCACTTAATAGTTTGTCGTCTCTGAAAACACCACATTTGTTTTGCATAGTGTTCCGCATGGATGCCCTAAGTTCGTGCACTTGAGTCGAACCACGTGAATTTTTTACTTTCTCAAAATTATCTAAAATTACGTCAAGGGTATTCTGAAAGTAAATTTTTACATATTTACAATTAAGTTTGGTCGAAATAGGAATGTAAAGACTACTTCTCATAAGATAAAGTGTGAAAAAAATTAACCGATTGCGACGCGTAACCGTCATATCAATCAATATTGGTCAACCAAGACCGCAATTTATATAAGTAGACATAATTAAAAATTTTCGGTTGATAAACACATTTTGTATGAAATAAATACGATAAACAATATTGTAATGGATTTTCTCGTGATACTTTTCCTTTATTTGTACTTGATTTCTAACTAATTATCAAATTTCATAACTGATGGTTCACAGTTGACATAGAATGCAAGAAGATGAAGCATATTTACTCATTTGATAGTTTTAACTTGGAAGCTTGTTCTTTTTTGTGCTAGATATTTCATATTAACTTCAGCGTGTTAACACTTAAAAATGATCTAAATAGACAAACGGATATTTGCTTTTTAGGCTATATTTTTTTTTAGACCTCAAAAACGAAAACATCCGAAAAAAAAATGAGAAATTATCCTAACGAAAAATGTTATCATCCTTAAGCACACTAATTGAATGACGGTTACATTTATTCGTTAAAAAATCTGATTAAAATAGCTTCACGCTGTATCCCGCACATTGGCAGGGTAGGCAGAGGGAACTGCAGGAACCATACGAACCTAGTGTTAAGACACTTCGTTGCTTAGTCCCTGCTTTTATCTGTCCCCGCTTTCCGCCATTTTCGAGGCATTGCGTGTTGAGTGGCGGAACTCAACGCCGCGCTTTGCCTAGTTTGCCAGATCGAAGAAAATGAAAATAGAAAAATCCATCTTCTCCGACTGGGGATCGAACCCAGAAACCGTCGCGTTACAGGCACACGTTGCGCCTCTGCGCCACGACGGTCCTCCTGATTAAAATATTTTAAATATTTTTGACTGAATTTTCATAATTCGTGCTTAGATTTTAAAAATTATAAACATATAAATAAAATAATTCAAATTATACGTACAGCTTTCAACGTAGGTTGTGATGCACAAGGACTAGAAATTTTTGGGATGTTCAATCCAATTGCTTTCCCAAAAACCACAACATCTAATATAGAATTGGCTCCAAGTCTATTAGCGCCGTGACAGTTGCTGACTGCCTCTCCGGCCGAGTGTAGACCAGGTATAACATTGTCACATCCGTTTTTATACTCTAAGGCCTGAAATAAAAATTTTAATAAATTAACAGTAAAAAGCCACATAAAAACAAACAGTAGGTTAAATATGTTAAATTACTTTAGATTCATTGATATTTTTTTTCATTCGAAACACATTTTGCAAAAGTGCGTTAAAATAAATATTTCTCTATCTCAATGTTCCGTAATATTGGATTTGAAATATATTATATTCACACATTTTTTATTGTCATCTAACTAAAATAATGGGTGTTTAAAAATTTTGCTCGAGCTCGTTTCTTCTTAAGTGTAAAATAAGCATTTGAGTGTAAAATCAGTTGGAATGTTAAGGAAAGTATACATTTTTTGCAAGGTTAAATCATAAAATGATTTAGACTACACTATAATTTGGTTACTATCTTAAGTGAATATACCTCTCCTTTATAATTAATAGGAATTCCACCCATCGTGTAATGAACAGTAGGTACTATAGGTACAGGCTGAGTATATACATCAGCGCCGGTAAATGTCCATGCAGTTTCAGATATACCAGGTAGTCTCTCTCGGATTACTTCTGCTGGGAGATGGTGAAGCTGGAGAAATACGTGGTCTTTCTTAGGTCCGACTCCACGTCCTGAAATTATTAAAGTCATCAAGTGAAAAAACCTGAGGGATTGTAAGATAATAGCAACTGCTTAGGTATCATTTCTAATTATTTTTATCATATCGGTTTATAGTAATAAAACATATAATGTCACTTATAAAGGAAATTTTATAAACGCCAGATTGAATAAATACTCAACAATTATTGGAAAAACAGCAAAAGATATATAGATAAGCAAAAAAAAACGAAAAGCAATATAAATAACCTATGCTAGCTTAACTTTTTTTGTAGCTTCACGCTTTATCCCACACATGGCAGGGTAGGGAGAGGGAACCGCAGGAACCATGGGAACCTAGTATTGAGACATTCCGTTGCGTAATCCCTGCTTACTCCGTCCCAGCATTCCGCCTTTTTTGCATTTGGCATTGCGTGTTGAGTGGCGGAACTCAACGCAGCGCTTTGCCTGGTTTACCAGAGCGAAGAAAATGGAAATGGAAAAATCCATCTTCCCCGACTGGGAATCGAACCCAGAAACCGTCGCGCGTTACAGGAAGACGTTGCGCCTGCGCCACGGCGGTGCTCATTTGAAATGTTACTTCTAAATATATTTTAAACAATTTTATTATTTTGCATTCTTGATGTGAATTTATGTGCCTTATATGAAATTGATCGGACAAAACAATTATATGAGTTGTATATACAAACCTTGTCGTATTTCCGTAGCAATGGATCTTGAGACGACATCGCGGCTGGCCAAATCTTTAGCTTTTGGCGCGTATCGTTCCATGAAACGTTCTCCTTCGCTATTTACTATATAACCACCTTCACCTCGACAGCCTTCTGTCATAAGGCAACCCGATCCATACATACCTGTTAAATAATAAAATGGTAAACATACACCTGAGATATAGCCTAAAGCTTAAAAAGCGAAGGTTTTTTGTATAAAATATTTTTTCTATGTATACAAGAAATATAAATACCAGTTGGATGGAATTGTATGAACTCCAGATCCTGTAATGGGATGCCAGCTCGTGAGGCCATAGCGCATCCATCTCCAGTACAAGTGTGCGCTGCGGTGCAAGAAAAATACATACGTGGATAGCCGCCTGTTGCAATTACCGTGTTCTTGGCCTGAAAACTGTTTAAAAATATATTTTAGTATGATTACCATCGATTATGGTTAAAAAAGCAATTAAATAATTCTTATAGTTAAGTTGGACCGTTTAGTATTACTTATCTGGTCTACATTGGGTGTTCTAGTTGCCAAATTAATTCAAGCTAAGATAGAGGCCTATTCCACAGATATTTGTATATTGTAATTAGTCGGAAACAATTTCCTAATCAACAATTATTAATAAATTTAGGGCTGTAAGAAGAAGATTAAGAAATTTATCAGAAGGAAAGAATTCCTGTTGTTTTTTGACAATAATAATGTATTCTTTATTGAACAGAACTAAAAAACATAGCATAAAAACTCGAAACAAAATAATAAAAAAATACAATAAGGCGGGCGACCTATCACTTAAAGCAAAATCTCCTCCAGACAACCTTTGGATGTAGAAGTTGTCTTTTAACGGGTGGTGCATTAAAAATAAAATATACACTTATAAATATATGAAATATATATTAATCAAATAAATATAATAACTATATGCTTATAAACATACATACATATATACATACCCACATTCATATATACAAACATACATACATACATATATATTTTCTTCATCCTGAGAGTACGTAAACTGCGTCACTAGCGGCGTATCGCTTTTTTTTAACTTTGGTGTCAAACGAATCCCCTTTTTTGGTTTTCGGGGCTTTTGGGGTTTCGACATTAGAACGACTAGCCTTGACAATTTGTACATGCCACAATTAAACAGTCAACTCTCTTGCAACCACATTTAGCACACTCGAGATAGTAGGTTTTTAAGCGCATTTGGGAGTTAAGTCTGATTTGGTCCTAATATAATATCTGTTTAATAATTTACGTTGCACAGCAGCACTGTGGATTGATTTTTTTATACTGTTTAACTTCGTTGCTATAATACGGAGATTTTATTTACTACTAGCTGTTGGCCGCGGCTCCGCTCGCTGTTTTTAAATATATTACGCACTTTTTTTAATGGTATACCCTAATTAAAGTATCTTAGTAAATCGTAACAATTACAAAACTAAATACTAATATCATAATTGCGGTTTGATTTGGACCAACGTTACTCATTTAAGTTATTACGAAAAAGGAATTATTATGATATAACCGCTTTTGAACTTTTTTAAACCTGAAATAAATGATTTTTATATAATTTTTTTTAGTATATTATATTGTCTAATAATATACACATTTTTGAATTTTTTTTTAAATTCATAATTAATTTTATTTCATAATCCACTACAACACAATAAAGTAATATTTTAATTATCAAATTATGCAACTGAGGGATGATTGTTCTCGTTATGTTTCCTTAAACAGGTAAAACGAAGAGCAGAAAAGCTTAGTATTTACGTAAACAGCTTTAATTTTCATCGATTTAGCTTCAAAACTGACGGAGTTTCATAGAAACTTACCCCTCTTTTTTCAACCCCGTTAAGGCAGAATTTCCGAAAATCTCTGTGGAGTCATTCTTAATTTTTAACCATATAGCCAAATACTAATTTTAATCGAATTAGCTACAAAATTGATTGAGTTTTATACAAACTAACCTCCCTCTTTTACCCCCTTAAAGAGCAAATTTCCCAAAAAAAGATAGCCCATATGTTAGCCAGGACTAATAGCTATATATATAACAAAAAAGTTTCATCAAAATCCGTCCAATGGTTCCTGAGATTAGCGTGTGCAAAGAGACAAACATTGAAACATACAACAGACAACATTTTTTTTCAAATTCTTACTCTTTTTTCATTTCTTAATAACAATACATATTTGTTTTATAAAAGTATTTAATGTACAGACACGATTTTTTACTGGCTTATTATATATAGAGACTAGCTGTTGCCCGCTGCTCCGCTCGTAGTGTAAAGTCATTTAAATGTATTACGCACATTATATTTTTTAGTGGTATGTCCGATTTTAAGTATCTTAGTAATTCTTAACATTTAACACAGTCTTGATAATGCTAGGTACTAAATACTAATATTGTGGTTTGGTTTGGACCAAAGTTACTAATATCAATTATTATAAAAAAAATAATTATTATGACCGTCGTGGCGCAGAGGCGCAACGTCTGCCTGTAACGCGACGGTTACTGGGTTCGATCCCCAGTCGGGGAGGATGGATTTTTCTATTTTCATTTTCTTCGCTCTGGCAACTAAGGCAAAGCGCGGCGTTGAGTTCCGCCACTCAACACGCAATGCCTCGAAAAACGGCGGAAAGTGGGGACGGAGTAAGCAGGGACTAAGTAACGGAGTGTCTTAACACTAGGTTCATATGGTTCCTGCAGTTCCCTCTGCCTACCCTGCCATGTGCGGGATAAAGCGTGAAGCTTTTTGAGTTTTTTAAACCTGAAATAAGTGATGTTTATATTATTTTTTTTTAATATTGTGAAATATTATACATATTTTTTAATAAGGTGTACTACACAAAACAAGATTTTGATTATCTATTTATGTAACTGAGGGATAATTCTTCTCGTTATGATTCTTTGAACAGGTAATCGTCACAAAACGAAAGGTTATTTAGTCGATTTAGCTTCAAATCTGACGAAGTTGTAATAGAAACTTACCCTCCCCCCCCCCTTTCACCCCCCTTAAGGTAGATTTTCTAAAAATCCTTATTGCGTCATTCTTAATTTCTAACCAAATAACCAAACAATAATTTTAATCGAAGCCAATTTTTTCATGTCGTAACTGCTCTTTAGCATTCTCCTTGTCAGTCTCGTTCTGCGTAATAGTTTAGACCTTAGGTCTTTCAAGAGGGCGTATAAGTGGTCCAAGGCTTTGGTGACGATGACTTTTATGTAGTAATTTCAATTTCTTTTTATTAATTTTATGACAAAACTTATACTTTCCGTGAAAATTGCGTAAGAACTATTTTTTGCACCCTTGATCTCGAGAATTATTAGGTATTTTTTTATTATAGTTTTTTCAATTATCACGTAAATATATATTTTTTGTTAATTCTGTTTTAAACAATTATACTCATTTCTAGATTGATGTAATTTTACTATTTTATTGCTTGTTTTAATTTGAATGGAGTATATTAAAATAATTTAATTATGATAAACGATTTTATCTCAATTTATAAAATATGCCGATAAACTATTTCATTGTAGGTAAGTAAAATAATTAAAATTATGAATACCTGTGAAGACTGCTGTCATCCATGTTCATAGCTAGAGCACCCAGGACTTCACCGTCCTGAATTAGAAGATCCAGGACAAAGTATTCAGCAAAAAGGTCAATGTTCTTAAACTTTGTGCTATAGCCATATAATGTGTGTAGGAGAGCGTGTCCCGTGCTGTGGATAAAGCAGATATATATATATATATATATATATATATATATATATATATATATATATATATATATATATATATATATATATATATATATATATATATATATATATATATATATATATATATATATATATATATATATATATATATATATATATATATATATATATATATATATATATATATATATATATATATATATATATATATATATATATATATATATATATATATATATATATATATATATATATATATATATATATATATATATATATCAGCCAACCAACCATTACATTTAAAAAAAAAAACAATATTTTAAACTAAAGTTTATTTAAAACTGTATTAAAAGTTTATTAAAAACTGTGTTCATTATACACTTGTTATTTCAAACTTGTTAATCAGAAAAGGTATATTAGATTTTAAAAAGTTTTGTATCTATAAATGTAATGTGTCAACTCTTAAAAAAACAATTAAGTATCGCGTAAGACTTGAAATCCTACCGATCAGCAACAGCGCACGTTCGTTTCGCAATTTCTTTGCCATTTTTGATAGTACCACCACCAAAAGATCTCTGGTAGATTTTTCCTTCTTTGGTTCTTGAAAAAGGCATACCCATATTTTCTAACTCGAAGACACAGTTGGGTGCATTGCGTGTCAAGTATTGAATAGAATCCTAGAATACAATAATTTATGTTGATTTGAACTTTATTATCTTTCTTAGTAGATTTAGAAAATATAAAAGTTAAATTTTCAATTGGGAAATGTATGACTAGACAAGGATGTAGTGCATATAGTTGAAATGCAAATTACCAGAGGTCAGGTAAGCGTCAAAAGTCCAGCTTGTCAGATTCAGATTCTGAAGTCCCAAAGTGGAATCCTTGGAACTTAAGAATCTCGAAGTAAATGTGAAAGTTATATCCTGATCCAACTCCATCAGCCATTGGATTTAGAAGTCTTTTTAAAAAAACCTTTGGGGTTCCCTTATTAGTGCCGTGCTTCGCAACTGTGGTCTTGCTCAAATTTGGAGGCGCACGTCAACGAGTAAAATAGGTAGGATATTTAAAGCGCAAAGGTAACAACCAAAAGTATATTATTTATTCACGTAAAACAGTTAATTTATAATTAATGATATTTTCTACTATCTCGTATAATTTTATAAATGTAGTACTAAATACCCCGTCTAGCAGTAAAATGACAGTTGTGTAGATCATTGTTGCTGTTTTTAAAATGATAAAATATTAATATAAGAGTCAAGTTAAATTAATAATTTGGTGATGTATAATGCTGATGAATTTCTTAAGTCTCTTATTTTATGTAGCTTAGTAACTTCAGATATATAGATATATGCATGTTAACACTCTGTAACATAGGATGCTCAACTGAGCTGCCCTATCATTTTTCAGTTAGCAGATACAGAAACATTCGTATAAATTGAATACGAGTACCAAGATAAATGTAGTGTGAACTTCGAATCAGATGAAATCTAGGACTTAATCACGACTACTAAAAGAGGACAGATGGAACGGAAAATGAATGAACGGAAAACTAAATTCAATATTAGACTTTGGCGAGTATTAAAATTTAAATGGGCGTCAAGATATGTGGCTAATATTAATTATTTGAAATGTAACTTTGTAAAAAGAAATAAATTTTATAAACAATAATTTATCTATAATCTGAAGAGATGTAGTTTTATAGGAAAATAAATTTATTCAGTGTATTTGTTCAATTAAAAATGAAGCAAAACGGGGATGGACGCCTCTGTGCGATTTAGATGGTCTTCATGTTCAAAGGCTCGTAGGGCAGCGCATTTTGCTAGTAAGTATAGTATAGTAGTTGTGTATCGTAAATATTTATATATTTTAATTATGATTTTTGGTCCTATCCCTATGGCACACCATGGGCAAAATTTGTTTTTAAAGGATAATTGGATCATTTTGAAGCATGGGTCCCTTTATAACTGTGTCTCAAAAATATAGAAAATTGACTATGTTGATCATGGATGTGATAGAAATATAACAATTTTTTGTTAAACTAAACACAACATGACACGAAAATAATAATTATTTTTAGCCATACCAATATCGAATTTAGTAAAAAAGCAATTTATTTTATTATTTAAGTTCCGTTCCGGAATAAAACTTAAAGATTGTCTGTAAAAATAAAGAGACATGGACAAGACTGCACTCCAGATATATATAAAATAATGGCATTGAATGTTTTGATAACTATAAAATACAATCTAACAGAGTTAACGTTTGATGTGTCAGGATGTGGATTTCAGACATGGAAGAAAATAATAGCTTAGTTAAAATTAATTTTAGTAATTTGTATCGTACAAAAATTGAACTTATTTTGTAAAGATAAAAATTAAAACTAAAAGTGTTTAGTATTTCAGGTGAAGAAACTATGTATCATTTAGTTTATAGTTTCCAAAAAGTAGAAAAGTTAGTTATTGCAAGTTCAGGATTCAGCTAGCTATACCGATTGCAATTATTTGTATAAAAGAATAATATTTTCAAAATGAGATAGCCACTTCCAAGAGTTGGGCGTCTATTCCGGATGCCTATATGTTGTTGTACAGTAGAGTAAATTAAATAAAAATAAAATTTACCTGATCACCAAGCCAGTCTGATCCTTTAACGGTATCGTAAAAATGCCACCGCCAGTCATCTTCATGCATGCTTCCTGTAAATATAGTATAGGTAAAGGTAAAAATAAAAATTGTTCAGCAATATGTTACACTAAGGTTTCGAAAAACTAAATTTTATTCAAAACTAGCTTTTGCTCGTGGCTCCGCTCGCGATTTTTAAAAGTATTACGTACATTATATTTTTTAGTGATATACTCAAGTTGAAGTATATTACTAATTCGTAGGTACTAAATACTAATATCGTGGTTTGATTTGGACCAACGTTACTCATTTAAGTTATTATAAAAAAGGAATTGTTATGACATAACTGTTTTTGAGTTTTTTAAACCTGAAACAAATAGTTAATATAAATAATTATAATTTTAATAAAGTCTAATTCATAATCCGCTACAACACAATAAGGTAAGATTTTGGTTATCAATTTATGCAACTGAGGGATGAGTCTTCTCGTTATGATTCTTTAAACAGGTAACCGTCACAAAACGAAGAGCAGAATAGCATAGTATTCACGTAAACAGCTTTAATTTTCATCAATTTAGCTTCAAAACTGATGGAGTTTCATAGAAACTTATCTCCCCTTTTTCACGCTCGTTAAGGCAGAATTTCCAAAAATCGTCTCTGCGCCATATAATTCTTCTAATCAAATAGCCAAATATTAATTTTAATCGAATTAGCTTCAAAACTGACGTAGTTACATATAAACTTACTTTCCCCCTTTACACCCTCTTAAAGAGCGAATTTCCAAAAGAAAAAAGATAGCCTATATGTTAGCAAGGACTAATAGCTATATAACAAAAAAATCATCATCAAAGTCCGTCCAGTGGTTTTGAGATTAGCGTGTGCAAACAGACAAACTTTCAAAAATACAAACAAAAAAAAATATCGAATTCTTACTCCTTTTTCATTTCTTAATAACCCTACATACCTATTTTGTTTTGTAAAAATATTTAGTATATATAGAGACGATTTTTTAACTGTTTTATTATATATACAGAAACAGATTGACTATTATTCATGTCTCTAACGCCATTTTTCAAGTCCCTTCTCGTAATCTTAATGTTGCACAATATTTCACGCAGTCGTGACACAGAAGTACAACTGCTGCCTGCAAATGCAACACTTCATCGGTTCGGTCGTTTAACGTCAAATGCTTCAAAAACAATTTACATAGATTGTCCAAAAACATTTAATATTTGTAAATTATTAAGAATTAACACTGCAAAATTTAATTAGGTATTGTATTAATTTGCTGCTTAGGCTGAACTTCTACCAACAAAATAACGAAAATATTTATCAAACGTTTTTAATCTTAAATATTGACTCGGTAGTCTTAACATTGAAAAAGAGCGAAAAATAACCGATTGCTTGACCCGACCCTAGTAACCAGAGGTGGAAGAAAATGAAAAAGAAAAACCTATGCAGTTCCAAACATACTAACTCTATGAAATGGCTTAACTATCGCATAATTTCTTTTAAGAAAAAGCTACGTAAATATGTTTTACAGCCTTTATCCATCAGGAAGGAATACTGCTTTATTTAGTTGCTTGCATATATTTACAAATAGTAATTGTTGTATATATTTACAAATACCTCCTATGTAATATGTAATAATACTAATAATCCTTTTAATAGTAATCCTTACCTATAGAGGCGTTCATGCCGCCTTGAGCAGCAATCGTGTGGGAGCGCGTTGGAAATAATTTACTGACAAGGGCAACTGATAATTTAGCTTCTGCCAGTCCGCATGCTGCCCTCAAGCCAGCCCCGCCCGCCCCAATAACTAAACAATCGTGTTGATGCTGCTGAATTGTATAAGATACCCAACGTTTCCATTCTGTAAAACGTCAATTAGTGGACAATTTGTATACAGTAATATTAAAATATTTATTTATTAAGTTATATAGTAGGCTAAGGAAACTCGTGGCAAGGAAATTTGTGTTATAAATCACTCTCACAAGCGAATATCTAACTCACAACCGTCGCTCTGTGACGTCCATACACAATATTGTGACATTCACATATGTATATTTAGAACTTACATATAATGATAGTGTATATTATATATATTACATAAACAAAAAAACTAAGTTAAATATTGATATTAAGCTATCAATACAAGAAAATATGGCAGGTTTTACTAACCAACTATTTTATTCACAAAATTCACCTTGTGAGATCTTAATAACTGAAATTTTTATTACGTTTAGTTAATCAAATGATTATTTTAATTGATTTAACTATTTTTAACTAGTATTTAAAGGCTGTCTTGGATATTTTTTTTTAAATATGATTTATTGATTCAGATTCATAGTTTTACTGAATAGGTTGATTGTTTAGTTAGTTAGTTAGTTTAGTCTTAATAAATAACGCAATTATAAATTTAAATGAATTAAAACTTACCAACGCCATGATTACTTTGTAAACATATTATAATGTTTTAGAATATAAAACTCGAATATACAATTACAATTTGTATTATGACAAAGTCAGTAAAAATAAGCGATAGTTAATCGTCCAGCCAGTTGTCTATAAAAAGGTTTAATATTTTGTAGATTGATTGTTGAATGGAATATTTCATATCCAATTCAGTGATTTGAAGCAAATGGCTAAACGATACAAAGTAAAACGTGGAGAAAAATTGTATTCTTTGTTTACATTTTGTTTTAAGCCCAAATTAACAGACTATGTACAATGAATTCTATAACATTATTTACAAAGTCGTTTTTTACTACCACTACCAACATACATGATATTTTGCCTAGTAGCCTGAGTGAAGAAAATAAAAATAGACAAATCCATCTGCCCCGAGTGGGAATCGAATCCGTGGGCTACTACGGCTCTCAAATGATATTTTATACTATTTATTTTTACCATTATTATACAGGTGTAAATGTTACCGCGACCTTCATTTCAAGCATAGTAATAACTAGCCTTTATAAACTTGGTAAAATTATAAAACAAGTAAAATTTTTAAAAATTAAAAAATATATTTTTCAAACAAAATACATAATTAAATTATAGTTCCAAAATAAAACGCCATTTCTCAAGTATACACTATCCTGTGAGAGCGGGAAAGAGATATATCCCTTTGTCATTAGGTTATTTTTGTGAATGATAGGTGACAGATTGACAACGTTTGATAATATTTCTATAGTTTTTTTCGCTGACGTTTGTTTTGGTTGACGTGTGTCAACCAAAACAAACGTCAGCGAAAAAAGTGTTAGTGAGAGTTTTTATTAGGATAGTGTTTTTTCTTTCTATTTTACTATAGTGGAAATTGTTTTGTGTTATAAAAGGTTCCATTCTAACAAGGTGGTTGTTTGTAGTGAGTATTTGTGTTGTTTTATTTAGGTTAGACTAGTTTAAGTAAGTTTAGGTTATTTTTTTTCATTATGGATCCTGACCCTCCACCTGATCCCCCTGATCCTGGTGGTAATAATTCCGAGTCTTCAGGAACACGTAAAAGACAAGGGGAAGCTTCATCCTCTAATAATGTAATTTGCGCAAAAAAGACAATTATAGATCCCAATACCGCGACGCCTTCTATCCAAAATTTATATGTTCACCCGTCCCTTACTGAAAGTCCGAAATCCTATATAGATTCCGATAAAGGCCCTTTCATTGTGTACGTGTCGAGGGAAATACCTGACCCAGCAGCTGGTACTTCTATAAGAGCAATTAAATTCGGCCAGTTCTTACACAGAAATATTACAGGTATTACTAATGATGGAGTTAAGAATGTTGGTCGGAATAAGATCAGCGTTCAGTTCTCTTCTGCTACTGCAGCGAATTTGTTTTTAAATAATCCTGTTTTAAAATTATGTAAATATGTTGCGATTATTCCAACTTTCAATATTACTCGAATGGGTATAATTAGGGATGTTCCTGTGGATTTTTCTCTGGATGAACTAGTTGAGCCTTTGGTGTTTCCCTCTGGGTCTGGACTAGTACTGAAAGCAAGGAGATTAAATAGAAAGAATGTAAGTGAGGGAGTAACTACATGGATTCCGACACAGTCGGTTGTAGTTACTTTCCGTGGTCAGGAGTTGCCTGATAGGGTCTTTTCCTATCATTCCTCTCTTCCTGTTGAACCCTACAAATTCCCAACAATCCAATGCCTTAATTGCTGTCGTTTTGGACATGTAAAATTTCAGTGTAGATCTCAGCCAAGATGTTATAGGTGTTCCCAGTCACATACGGGTGATGCGTGTGACAAAACTAAAGAGAACTCAAATTGTTTTTATTGTGGTAGTAAACATTTTGCTACCGACAAGGATTGTCCTGAGTTTGCAAGGCAACAGTCAATAAAAGTTGTTATGTCACAGGAATGCATTTCCTACATAGAAGCAGCCTCCCGTTTCCCGTCTGTCCAACGTTCCTATGCAGATATTGCTAAGGAATTGTTCTCCCCTCCTATATACACAAATGTTATCCCCCATCAAAGGAAATCTAATACCACTCCTTTCACCAAGTCCTATCGCAAAACTGTTTTGCAATCTCCCCGTCCCCGCGCTCCTCTAGCAAAGGGATTTGATAGACAAGCTCATCAAGCCCTAGTTGGTAATTGCTCCTCTTCCCTTCCCAATGGTTGTGCACTCGGGCAGGGTGTTGATAATTCAACTGATTCCCGCAAGGATCTGTTAGTTGCTCTTACAGAAACCCTTGTAAGCATAATCTCAACCTGCGATGAACTTCCCTTACCGTCCAACGTTGCCCAAAATCTACTCAAGATATTCAAGATCCTTAATAATGGCTCCACTGAACTTCCTCCAGTGGAACAGTAAAAGTGTTCGGCCTAAAAAGCCTGAACTACTTCATATTGTTTCATTATATAATCCTGTTATTGTTGCCCTCTCGGAGACATGGCTGTTGCCTGATGACCGATTCAGGGTGTCAGGTTTCTCTTGTCTAAGGGAGGACAGGATGATGGGTATGGAGGTAGTGCCATCCTTATCCGGCACTCCTCTCCTTATTCCCGTATCCCTCTCCCTTCTCACAGTCAACAGATTAATGCTGTTGCTGTGAGAGCCTTTAATATCTCCTTTCTTTCTGTTTATATTCCTCAGCCTTCCTCTTCCCTTTTCCTTGAGCTAAAGTCTATTATTTCTTCGCTTCCTCTTCCTGTGCTGGTCCTGGGTGATTTTAACACCCATCACACTTTGTGGGGGTATTATTACTGTGATGGATTCTCTCCTTCGTTGGTGGATATGATTGATGATGTTGATCTCTGCATCCTCAATGATGGTTCACCGACCCGTAGGGTTAATCCGAATCAGAATCCTAGGACTGCTATTGACCTTTCCTTGTCATCTCCTTCTCTTGCTTCCTTACTATCATGGTCCGTACTTCCCTCCACCTATGGTAGTGATCATTTCCCAATTCTTTTGTCGATTGATAATCGACTTCCTACCCCACTTAATACTCACCCGCTTCTAAAATTTAACTTAAAAAAAGCCAACTGGAATGAGTATGCTGACTCTGTGGATCGCATGTTGGATAGTCTTCCTGATTCTGTTAATTATGAGAATGTCATTCTTTGCTATGATCGGTTTGTCTCTGTCATTTTATCTGCAGCTGACTTACATATCCCCAAAAAACATTCCATTCAGAATCGGCTGCCTTCCAATCCCTGGTGGGATCAGGAATGCTCTGATTCTGTCAATCGGCGAACATCTGCTGAGGTGTCATACGCAGCCTGTATGACAATGGAAAATTATATTGATTTTAAACGAAGCGATGCTAATTTCAGGAAACTTATTTGGAAGAAGAAAAGAGTTGGGTGGTTTAATTTCTGTGAATCCCTTAATCCTCGCACTCCTTCCTCTGTTGTGTGGACAAATGTTAAGAGGTTTCGCCGATCTCTTAGCAGTATCCATAGTCCTAATTCCAATAATCCGTCTAAATGGCTTAACGATTTTGCTGACAAATTGGCTCCTCCTTTCGTTCCGCCCTCTGATTTGTCCTTTGAGTTGCCGATTGAGTCTTCAGAGGAAATGGATGATCCCTTTTCTTTGGAAGAGCTCAAAAGCGTCTTAACGGATTTGAAAGACACTAGTCCAGGCGAAGATGGTGTCCCTTATTCATTCATAACAAAATTGAATGAAAAATCTAAACTTTATTTTTTAAATTTGATTAATATTATATTTCAATCAGGCAACATTCCCAGTTCATGGAAATCCCAGTTTGTTATCCCTATCCTTAAGCCTGGAAAATGCCCTTCTGATCCGGATTCCTATAGACCCATTGCGCTATCGTCTACATTAGCAAAAATTACTGAACAGCTTTTGAAAAACCGATTGGAATGGATATTGGAAAGCAGAAATATCTTAGCTCCCTCTCAGTTTGGCTTTAGAAAGGGGGTTAGTACGGTAGATAGTCTCAGTATTTTTACTACAGACATTCGACGAGCTTTTGCCAAAGGAGAGTATTTGGTAGGTGTTTTCCTAGATGTTGCATCTGCTTATGATAATGTCAATCTTCCGTTGCTCAGGCAGAAAATGCAACAGCTGAGTATTCCGATGAGGATGAGTCATTTCATTTGTAATTTGCTAACCGGTCGTACGGTATCTGTTAAACACCCGCTTCTTACTGTACCCTCCAGACTCGTCTGGAAAGGTCTTCCTCAGGGTTCCGCTCTTAGTCCTCTGTTATATAACATTTATACACATGACCTCGAATTAGCTGTTAACAATTTTTGTAACATCCTTCAATATGCTGATGACATCGTCCTTTATTACAGCTCAAATTCTGTACAGGACATAACTTTTCGCTTAAATTCTGCTTTGCACTATCTTGATCAGTGGTTGTTTAATCATGGCCTTGCACTATCCATTGCAAAGTGGTGGTATTACTAAAAAGTAATACTAAAAAGAGGAGTACTCCAAATTTTCATATAATGTATGATGGTACTCCTATTCAGGTAACGGATACTGCGAAATTTCTTGGCATAGTACTCGATAAACGACTGAACGGAATTGCGCACGCTGAATATCTCAGTAAAAAATGCGAAAAAGGCATTAACGCTTTAAGAGCTGTATCTGGTGTGTGGTGGGGTGCACACCCTTATACTCAAAAGCTTCTGTACGGTGCTCTTATCCGTAGTCATATTGATTATGCTTCATTTGTTCTGGACCCATTCAACAAAGTAGCCACAGAAAAACTTAATCGTATTCAGTACAAATGCCTGCGCATTATCCTAGGAGCAATGAAGTCTACTCCTACCAACGCACTTCAAGTGGAATGTGTTGATCCCCCCTTGCCTATTCGTAGACAATTCCTTGCAGACCGATTTGTGGGTAAAATGCTGCAGCTTTCGTCCCATCCTCTGTGGTCTAAGCTAACTGAGCTAGCTGGCCTATTACCCCGTAATAAGCCTTTACCATACCTGCTTAATAGCTTCCTTAAGTTCACTAATCTTCCAAATCCTCTGTCACGTTTTCCATCTAATCCTTTGTATTGTACACCGTACAATGCATTGGTTTATTTTCCACATATCATCACAGATCTTGGCTTGACCAAGGGTGATCCGGGCACTAACACAAAATTTCTAGAGGCAGTAAATGAAAAATGGTTGAATTACTTACACATCTACACTGATGCTTCAAAGCTTTCAAAAGAAGGCTGTGTTGGTGCGGCTTGCTGGATTCCAAAATTCAAAATTATTTTACAATTCAAATGTCCCCCCGAGTCCTCAGTGTTTACAGGTGAGGCTGTTGCTTTATTAGAAGCAATCCTGTTCTCACAGTCCGATAACGTTAAACAAACTGTTATTTTTACTGACTCACTAAGCTGCTTAATGGCTATAAAGGGTAACCCGTTTCAAAGTAAATTAAGATCTTCAATTGTTTTAAAGATTCGTGAAGAATTATACTCATGTCATCTCAAGGGTTTGGATATTACTCTGGTTTGGATCCCAGGCCATTCTGGAATCAGTGGGAACGAATCTGCAGACTCTTGTGCTAAATTAGCTATCCAGTGTGGTACCTTGGAACATTTTGTTAATTCGGCTCATGATCTGTTGTCTCTTGCAAGAACTCATTTGGATAAGTCCTGGTCTAAATGCTGGGATATGTCAAAATCTCAGAAAGGAAAATATTACGCATTTCTTCAACCTGATATCCCAAAGCGTCCTTGGTTTTACTCTCAAAAATTTGCAGAACGGAAAGTTATTTCAACAATTTGTCGTTTACGCCTTGGACATGCATGTACACCTATTCATCTGGCCAAGATCAGGGTCAGGGACCATTCACTGTGTGAATGTGGCCTAGACGACGGTTCTCCTGCCCATATCCTTTTTTCTTGCCCCAAATTAGCTCGCCCCATTTATGATGTCCTCCCTCTTAAAGTCCCTCGCCCCCTTAATGTTCAATGTTTGTTAATGTTTGTGTTTAGTCCTTTGTGTAAATTTTTGTGTAAATATATTAAATATAACAATATTAGAGTATAAGCTAACACCCATGTAAATATATTGTTTATTACTAACCTCATTTATTATCTGTATATATTGTAGATATCTGTGATTTTGTTATAGGTGAAGGATTTAAACTGGATCTCTTTTAAACATGCATACTCCAACTGTGTAATGATATCTCTCTTTTTACCGTACATTCTCCTTTGTGTGTTCTCCATTCAACGTGACATTGGCGAAGTGAATTGTGCTCAACTGGCACGCTCGAAACGCCATTAATAAAGAGAAGAAGAAGAAGAAGTAATATTTCTATACGTAATTCATATTTAATTATGACTACCTGTATATTAATAATATTCTCTTTTAAGTTAATATTATAATTATATAATTGATGTTAGTTTTATACAAAATGAGTACGACAACAAATTTATTAAATCCTTAAAGTTGTACATCATTAGCCTCAAGATCTGAGAGTTGACGGAGAAAGCAGGGACTAAGCAACAGAGTATCTTTACACTAGGTTCCAATGGGTCCTGCAGTTCCCTCTACCTACTCTGCTATGTGTGGGATAAAGCGTGAAGACATAGAGATAGAAATAGAAACAGAAACTGAGAGATTTCAGAGTTCTAATTATAATCAATAAATATGTTTATATGTGCCGTATTAGTTGCGATGATTTAGGACTATTTTTATGTGAAAATCAATATACCTTTTTAAGTAATAATTTTGTAAACCATTTTGTTGTAATTAAATTTTGTTAGCTATGATTCTTGAGATAGTGTCCCGGTGATCCAAATTGGCCCTTACTGCTCCATGAAACGTAAGCTGTTAATTATGTAACCATATAACCTCGTCTTTTTCGTTTTCAGTCAAGGGTCACGAAATCCATACTTCGAAATATAAAACGAAACTGTTTATGCACATCATGTTTTTAAAAATTATAACCAAAACATCTTAAATATTTTATAAAATTATTTAAAGGTAAACATATGTAAACGATTAAAGTGAGTAATATCAAATTTAGTATATGATATACGCGGCGCACAAGTTGGTACACATCGTTATTATCGTGGTGTACTAATAAATATGAATTAATTAATTCCTTCAATATAAAATATAAGAGCAACATGGTATGTTTTGGTCTTTTTTTTCTCTTATATGTTATAGTGAAAAGTTACATGACTGAACTATAAAACTCCAGATCCTGAAATAGGATGCCGGCACCTGAGTTCCTCTACCAGTATCTGGAGAGCGCTACAGAAGAAAAATATATTGTTGTATAGTCCGTTGTCTCAATTATAGTGAGACTGATCTCAAGGCAGTTTAGATTTATTTTTGCTTAGGTTCATTCATATTTTTATAAAGCCACATAACTGTATTAATTACAGTCTTATGTACTTATAAAAGTTAATTATATAATACAATACACTAAATATATGATATGATACAAACACAGGACTGTCGTGACAGAGTAGCGTAGCGTCTTCCCATAAACGTGACGGTTTGTGGATTCGATTTCCACTCAGGAAAGTGTTCCATTTCCATGTTCTTCGCTCTGGTAAGTAGGCAAAGCGCGGCGTGAAGTTCCGCTACTCAACACGCAATGCCTCGAAAGGCCCAAAGCGGTGAAAGGAGTACTATAACACAAAGTAGGTTCCTATCGTACCTGAGGTTCCCTTTACCTCTATTTCTGCTGTGTGATAAAGCAAACCTAAAAAATAGAAAATACAATACAATTAACTATATTTATTAAGACTACTAATGTACTGCAATTGGAGCTTCAAAATGTTTGAGAGTGTAAATCTACTAAAATATTGTACATAATTGCAAGAGAACAAAAATAAAAATTAAATATGGTGATGGTGTAAAAGAAAAAATATTCAACATAAGTACTTCTGCGAGACTTTAAGGTGCCCATTTAAATAATACAGAAAACCTTTATGGAATGATGTCAACGGCCTCTAGTCTTGGCGTACAGAACTAGCTTGTAAATATTTGCCATTTCAGTTGAGATTATCTTAGAACAGATGACACTAACTTGAATACTTTAACATAATCAAATACAAATAGCTTCTCAGGTGTCGGAACTATAAATTTATTATTCAGATGAAAGCAGGTGTGGCATGACCTATATACAGACAACTACCGGGCGCAATTGCGTTGCCGATCGATAAGTGCAATTGACGTCAACGCAAAACTAGGTGATCTACATATGTTACCAGGGCTGGATTTATGTATGCGGGGGCTGCCCAAAAGAATGTAACACCCACTTATAAAAAAATAAAATAAATTAGAATCAACTATAATTTATTAAAAATACATGAACTTAAAATAAAACTTTGCGAGTTTTTGTTTACAATATCAAAATTTTGAATTTACATTAACAGTACACAGTCTCACCTATGAACACTGAAGATACGGTAAGGCACTTAAATTGTAAAATAATTTTAAATTTTGGTATCCAGCAAGCTGCACTGACATAGATTTCTTTAGTAGCCTCCAGCCTCTTAGAATTTTGTGTTTGTACCTTGATCTCCCTTGGTCAAGACAAGATCTGTATGGATGGACGATGAACCAATGCTTTGTACAGTGCATAAAACAATCGATCAAGTGAAAGGCGTAATAAGGGACGAGGTATGCTGCTGAATTTCAGAAAACTATAATAAGTAATTATGGTAATGGTCTGTCATGGTGGATGAGTTGAGCTAACTGAGTTAATTTAGGCCAGCAAATGCGAAGAAAGCTTCGCAAACCTCAGTGGAAAAATATTGAACGAGGATCGTCGTAGCGCAATGGCGCAGCGTCTGCAGGTAAACGCATTGGCTTGAGTTCTTATGCAACTTGGACGACGGTGAAGCTAAAAAATTATTGACGTAACTTGTTGCTTGCTTGCCGCGGTGATTTTTACAAAAATTTGGAAATGTATTGGAAAACTGATTAAATTTCTTAAGAATTATCTACAAATCATCAGCTCTCAATTCAAAATATATACACAAGATACTCAATAACAAAACGCAAATGTAAGGATTACTTAAAATTTGTTATATATAAAAAACACTTCTCGTGTTTTTATGTATACCACATTTTTTCTTTTTTAATAGAATATTGTTGATTAACGTGTATAGACGATGCGATGAAGATGCTCATGGCAACTATAGAATTGTTCCTAAACATAATAAAGCACCACGTCTCTGAAGTAGTGGATATTCCAGGAGTAAAATAAATCGTGATGTAGTACATTTTTCTACATTTTGGCAATAGCCTTACGTAGGGCTAAATTAGTTTACAAGGAATAAACGTGGCAAAGGAATCCACCTAAGTATAAATAGCCTTGTATATGGGTGCGAACACATATTATTTTAAATAGTTTAATTTTCAGATTTACCAATGGAAAGTGCTTTTAAAGATTCACAAATAAATATTTGAATTAAAATTGTGATATGGATTTGTTTTGTATTTAAGTAAAAAAATATATTACATATATTATAACTGTATGTTCTGTTTATAGTATTAAAAAACAAGAATGTTTTCAATTAAGTTAGTAAGTATTTTCGGTAAAAACGCCAAAATTGAAAAATATCACTTTTTGCTAACTCATTTGTGGGGTTGAGGAGCTATTTTGTGGGCCCTTAAATCCAGCCCTGCTTGTTGCACATGCGTAAAGAACAAAGCGCTTCACTATTTCTTACATCGGTCGATAGATGGCGCTTATGATAAAACGTGTGATTTCAATAACTAGTAATATTGTTTAACTTTAAATATTTTAATAATTTATAAAAACAACTTACTCTACTTAGGAATAACTAACAGTACCGTAGAATTAGGTTAAGAATACTAACTAACTATAAACATTTTCAGTTTTTAGGTGTTTCAATTGTACTTTCAAGTACCTAGTCGTTGGTGAAATATTGTAATGACATTTTTTTAAATATTGTACAACCAAGTCAATAGACTAATGAACTTACGCTACTTTTTTTTCTACATTATTATTTGATATTGAAATTAAATGATATTTTATATAAAATAATGTAATAATGAGAAGGTAACTCAAGTAGTCCTTGTAGATGTTTAAATTCACTTTAAAAAGCCTAGGTATGTAAAATTTGAATTATCAAGAATTTTTAAGATGAAAAAATCAGGCGCACTCAACTCATGCAAAGATTGCGTTTATGAGTCATATTATTAGATTTTGCAAATATATTTGTATAAAGTCACAGTCTAATCAAAACCTAGGGGAAGTTCCCGCTGAGTCTCGAAGACTCTAGGTCATCAACTCTAGGTTAGCGGGAAGTACCGTCTAACAAAACCCACCATCTTTCTATTCATAATATTGGTGCGCAAGTACCACACACTCCAAGTTGATTTTATTCATGGTTAAATTAAAATAAAACATGTTGTAACATTTTTTGTATATTACATATCTAGGCTTTATAAGCTTTAAAACTAGGCTAAAAATAGGTCAGGTCATGCTAGTGCTGAAGCTCGTCAGGGGTAGTGAGGTGCGAGTCGCACGGCCCACCTCATCCCCCGTGCGTGATACATAGCAACGCCCATATTCTGCATATTGATCTCAGCGGCCTTAATTTCCTGGGTGACCTATTTATATTAACATTTTTATTTTTGTAGAAAGATTTTTCTAAATATTCTTATAAAAATTGCACTTTATAGTATAAACTAGTTTAAAATTTAATTAAGTTTGCTAACATCACCTAGTTAATACAGTTTGTACTTTCGTAGCAAAGAAATTTTACAGTCTACGAAAGAGGGCGCAGTAATAATTCTCTTAGAGTTAAGATTTAATGGATAAATATTATCGGGATTATATTATATATGGAATAAAACACGTTACAAATTAGATTATCTTAATAAAATAGATTTTTATTTATTGTGCTATTTTATAATGTGTTCTTTTACACTACAAAATAAAACAATAAATAAAAATCTATTTTATTAACATTTTTTTATATCTG
This sequence comes from Dione vanillae, assembly GCA_037178615.1. NCBI lineage: Eukaryota > Metazoa > Arthropoda > Insecta > Lepidoptera > Nymphalidae > Dione > Dione vanillae. The sequence goes on along the minus strand of JAZFAU010000009.1, from coordinate 2,687,288 downwards.
TATCACCTTTATTCCGCATACAATAGAAATAAGTAGAGAAATAAAAGTATTGAGCGTTGTTGAGTTCCAAATTGGGCTTTTTTTACTAAAGCATGGAATAAAAATGATCAGGCTTGTGCACACAAACATGCTGTCCAAATGCGCCATGAAGTCCCGAAAAGATTATGGAAGATTTTCTTTATATGATCACAAGATGGCGTTTGTGAAGGTCTTTTGTATTATTTACAAATAGACCAGAAATTTTCATTACCACAAATAAAGAATAAATTACAATATAAAAAACTATAGAATAGAAGAAAGAAACATATTAAGAACAAAACGGTAAATATTTCTATATTTAAAAGTTCACTTCAACAAAACTTAACTCCCCTTCTATTTGACGGTTTGACGTGACGTAAACCAGTAGCGTTATTTTTTTTAAATTTAAAATAAACATTCGTTTTAAGTGAAAAAAAAAAACGCATTACCAGTCATCTACTGATGAAGATGCGCGGCTGAGCGTGACTACGATTTAAACTTTACGATTTAAACTTTAAGTGTCATTTTTATCAAAATCAGACCATCACCGCCTTTTCCAACAGAATCCACTTTGATTTGATTGAATTTGATACTACCCACTAAGTGACTTACAGAATATTTAAAAAATCAGCCTAAGCTATATCTAAAGCTATGTATAAAAAAACTAGAACTTTACTGAAAATTGCACAAAACATTTAGAATATTTTGCTTTCCAAATGAAAAATAATTATATAGGCTATTCGCTGAAACAATTAAAATTATAGTTGTAGTTGCCTTTATATATCCTGTGTATAAAGGCTTTGTATAAAGCTTTATTCTGTGACCTAAAAAACAGAGCAAGTACATCAACCTCTATTACCCCGTAAAAGGGGCGGAGCCGTTGTCATGGCAGGACCTACATATTGATTCACGATCTAGAATCCACTTGTATGCACTGGAACGCTGTCAGTTCTCGGAATATAGAATTTTATTTTACATTTTTTAGTTTTATTTATTTAAACAAAAAATGTAAGTACCTATAATATAAAAATAATATCAAAAATCCACGGCTCACGTGGTACCCAAGAAACTGGTAGCATTTCTTCACTGAATCGCTAAACGGATACTTTAAGGAAATGGCTGCGTGAGGAAATTGCCTGCTCTTGGACCACCAGAGTGATCAATCAACCGTTTCAATATTTATTAAGCAAGTAATTTCACACTTGAATCCCACGGACGCTAGGTTTCAAAGGGTCGGTCGGTATAGTGTCCACTAATATAAAACAAAACAGCTGTAATAAACACCTATTAAAATATTGAGCCACTTACAAATTAACATGAACAGAGGTTATCTAAGCAAAAGCTAAGACAAAAATAGATATAACATAACAAAAGAAATGAGAGCGAGGATTTGGAAGTAAAAATTATAAATAAAGCTTTAGTAAATTATCTAAAAGTGTTTATGTATTTCTTATAAAAAAAATATCACTGTCATGCATGTCATTGGCGTTGTTGAAAGCATAAGCGCCAAAAAAATTAACTTTGTACATTGCCTGTGTGTGTTTCCTTAAAAATCTTTTATAAACGTTAAATGACAGCTTTCAAGGATGTCAGGGAAATCAACTTTATTATAATTAATAAAAATGTTTATATCCAGATCGAATCTTAATATATATTTCTCATAATATACGTTCCGTATTTGAGATCCACTTTCAATAATGCTGCGCACAAATGAGCAATATAATACTTTAAATGTTTTGTCTGACTTAAATGGGGCTATCCATATCATAATAGAACCGAAGTATTTGGAAGTCTTTGCGTCATTGAATATATACTTATCGAATTAAAGCTCCAAATTGTCTTCAACACCAAGATCACACAATGAAGACAGTCTACCAAGCAGATGTCTTTAGGGGTAATATTAACTGGCGATAGCGATATTATCTTTCTTCCCACTAAATGTCAGCATTATATTGGGTTTTTACTGATGGTGTTTCGCGAGGATGACCGATCTTTATATAAAACACAGTACAAATATCCCAAGCGGACTTTGATTTTTTTTTAGGCAAAGCGCGGCGTTGAGTTCCGCCACTCAACACGTAATGCCTCGAAAAAGGCGGAAAGCGAGGACGGAGAAAGCAGGGACTAAGCAACGGAGTGTCTTAACACTAGGTTCCCACGGTTCCTGCAGTTCCCTCTGCCTACCCTGCCATGTGCGGGATAAAGCGTCAAGCGGACTTTGATCATGTCAGAAAATTTAAACTGTGAATGAATACCTGCAATAATATATAAATAAATATTACAGCTAAGTTTGTAATAAGAAATGTAATAATACCTTATGATAAAATAATTAGACTAGATTGCATATACATTGCTGTTCCGTTGCAAACGGGATGGCGCAGCGGTGATTCGTGTGTATTGTCTATGTATTGCAACAATCATTTAAAAAAATGTAAAAATAACTAACGTAGTATGTAATAAACAATGTTTAATAAAAACAGACAGAATAATCTTCTTTAAATCTTCGTCTTTTTTAAACATTATTACTTTTAAGTAATATTTTTTTCGTACTTGTTTTATACAAAATTCTACCCATACGTAGCTAAAATTATTCTTTAGGTCGTGAATTTGTTCAATAACACTTTATATATGGAAAAGTTTTTAAAACGGATGCCCGGAGCCGATAAGTTCTATTCGATGCCTTAAAAGATTTTCTTTAGAATATCGGTTAACAAATACTTATAATTATACATATTTCTTTAGAACTTGATACTTGGATTCGTTAGAGGTAGTTTATTTGTGACATGGTTATGTACCAATTACAAAACGTTCAAAAGTAGAAAACAAATTTTCATTTTGTTTCCTAGGAACTGTTTTTATTTCAAATTGATGAATCTCGACCGTTGTTCTTTGTTAGCTGACTGCGATTTTAATATTGTTACATTATTTTGCAATAGACATGGTCTTATTTAAATCTTTCAAGGATACTCTAACGCTTCTGATAACGCCATCTGTCGATCATCAATTATTATAGTCGACAGGTAGTAGCAACCGCAGTAACCTGAAGTGGTTCAGCTATCGAATACAACAACACGTTTAATATGAAAAATACGATATAACACAACGCATGGCAGTTTGTGATAAATTTTCTTTTTTAGCATAGAAAATAAAAACTTATAAATTACTTAACAAGTTACACAAATCGACACACTAGTATTATATAGTTGATAAATTAAATGAGAATGAAAAAATCCCTTAATTACTCAAATTCACAAAGCTCGACAATAGATGTTATATCCGAGCAAGTAAATAAAAGCCATGAAAAAGAAATGGGAAACTTACTCGTTAGCATTAACAAAAATGTTACTTCCACCTTCATAGTAATTAAATTGAAGAATTAAAGCAACCATTCTTATTTTTAGACACAATTGAAAAACTCAAGGAAAATATTTAATAATAACTGAAAACAGCTATCAAATTCACTAACTAAATAAATGTTATAGAATAGCAAGTTCGATCTAACAACGATATTTAAAATCATTAACTTTTAGATATAATTTCAGCGACAGCTATAGGCAAGATTGCAATCATTTGTAGTTAAACTGATAACATCTTTAACGTGAGGTTAAAAATCTCAAAAAAATTTTGTGGAAATTATCTAAATATTAAACTCATTCTATTTCAGCATTTTATATGAAAAAGAAAAAAGAAAAGAGGCGTGGAAATCGTTTAGTGGGCGGGCGGTGGGCGTTATGTCGGTGTGCTTATGCATTTGCTTTTCCAAATCCATAAAAATCGTATTAAATATTGAAACTTCAGATTCTACTTAGAATACACTGTCTCTCAGCATCAATACGGATTCCAGCAAGAATAATACCTAGGTATAAAATAAGCCATTCGAGTTCAAAGAACTTTAATGGAGACATACTCGTAAAAGAAGGTAGAGATAAATGATTCCATTACTTAAAACAACATTTACCGCGCACGATTACTTTTCAATCGGTTCTTCTTCTTCTTCTTCTTAGCTTCACACTCTATCCCTGGCGAGGTAGTCAGCGAGAACGGAGCCCCAAACGCTGCGGTACCTGTATACCTGTTTCGCCTCGTCCACTGTCATTAACCTCTTCATGCATGCTCTCCGGGGAGTCCTCACACTTTTTACGTGACCTTCTTCCAGTATCTTCGATACAGTGTTTTCGAAAGTCAACCGAGTTCTCCCTTTACCTCTCTTACCACTCACTTTTCCATCGTATATCTTTTTTAACAATCTTTCGTCACTCATTCTTTCGACGTGCCCAAACCACCTGAGCATGTTCTTCTTCATTCTTACTGTGACATCCTTGCTGGTACCTACCATCTTGCGTACCACTTCGTTACGGATTCGGTCAGCTAAGCTGACTCCGCATATCCTTCGAAGAGATCGCATCTCCACAGCATTCATCTTTCTTTCATTCTTCTTCTGTAATACCCACGTTTCACTGCCATATAACAGCGTCGGAACCAGAACTGCATTGTGTACGGCCAAACGTGCAGCGACGCTGACGTTCCTCCGTCTCAACAACGCAGCTAAGGCACCGTTCATTCTGTTACCGGCAGCAACACGTCTTTCCACATCCATTTCGTATCTACCATCTCTACTTAACATACTTCATAAGTATACTACTTCGTTCACTTGTTCTAATAATTTTCCATTCACGAAAATCTTGCATTCTGTCCTTTCCTCGTCTCTTTCAAATACCAGAACCTTTGTCTTATTTTCACACCCGTCTTTCAGAAAGGTGACCAATGCCTGCAACTCGCTTTCTGATGATGCAATAAGCAATGCATCATCGGCGTACAACAAGCAATTTACCTTCAAGTCACCAACTTTTACACCCATGTCACTTTCTTTCAGTCCTTGGAGACAGCTATCCAAATACAAATTAAACAACCAAGCTGACATGGCACAACCCTGTTTGACACCCGGCTTTCATCTCTTTTACTCTCGGTTATTTCACGCTTCATCTTTATCAGTACTTTCGTTTGGTACTTTTGCAGCTTATACTCTTTCTTTTTAATCTCTCTCATGTTTTTATTCTTACTCGAGGTTCTATAATCTTGCCATCCCTTCTTCTTTCTTTCTACAGCATCCTTCACTTCATCATCCCACCATTCGTCACGCTTTTTACTAAAGCCTCTTTTCCTTGTACCACATGCCTCTGTCGCAGCTTCCACCATGCAGTTCCTAAGGTTCTGCCAGCATACTTTTATTTCCTATTTCACAACTGTCTAGCTTTTCGGAAACCCTTTCTATATATTCCTCTCTGATCGGTGGAGATTGAAGCTTCCAGCTTCTTATGCGATCATTCGATTCCAAGTATGAACACCTCGTGCGGTTACGCCATCCTACGATCAAACCCCAAAGTCGGCACCCCTAAACACACGTGTGTCCATCACTTGTTTTCGAATCCGCTGATCCACTAGGAATAAGTCAATTATACTTTTCTCTCCCATGCGCTCCCACGTATACATGTGAATTTGTTTGTGATCAAACATCGTGTTTGCCACAAACAAATTCCTTTCCTGCAAAGTTCCAAAATAAGCTTTCCAGCCTCATTCACTCTTCTGTCAACATATTGACCTAACACACCTTCGTAACCACTTCGCGCGGTTCCGACCCATCCATTCATGTCTCCACCTAGTATTAACTTTTCATTTCCTCCTATACTGCTTAGAACATCCCTGACACTCTCCCAAACCCGCTCAAGCTCGCTCAATGAAGCTGAGGATACCGGCGCATATGCCACTAACAAGAATATTCTTGTAATCCCTAGCTTGAAGCGAACCCAAAGCAGTCTAGGGTTGATCGCCTCGTACTCTATCACACTGCACTAACCAACCGAGAGGACAATAACACACCTACACCTTGATACCCGCGTTCGCTCTCTTTTGATAGAAATAAATTATCCTACTTCATTGCGAGACATTATCATATCATCCTGCGGACGTTTCAATAAAAAACTCTAATAGGGTACAAAGTAATTGGATGGGGTTAAAAAGTAGGAATAGTGAAATAGGTTACAAATTCATGACGAAAGATGGCTTGAATATGCAAAATAATATTTACAAAGGAAAAACTAAAAATAATAAGCAAAAACTCTAAAAAAGTACAACTACCGAGTGTATATATTATATAACTGTTGAATACCTGTGGGTATTACCCACCACACTAATGTTTTCAAATATGATATAACGTTAATATATTTAAAATTTATAGAAATCTTAAAAACTTTAAAGTACCAAAATGTAGAATATTTACCGTATCTAAGTAAAAATTATAAATCAAGTTGCCCGTTTCTAATTTTGATAAAACCTCGCCACTCGACAGCTAATATATTTACAGGTAACGCAGTTAAGTTGAGTAAGCGTGGTTGGCAAATAAAAGCAAAAAGTGTCAGGGTTTTAGGTGGCGAAACAAAATTTCAATCAATTTGGCTAATCGTTCATGCTCTTATGGACTGCGGGATGGAATTCAATTATGATGTAAGGTCATTACATATGTTTTTGGGATATATTTCCAATTTTTAGATTTTACGCGGTCAATGGTTTTGAGAAATAAACAGACAACACAGTGATCCTATAACGGTCAGATTTTTTCCAAACTGTAGATATGGAGCCTTATATTAAATGTTTTTAAGACTCCGTATCGATAAAGGCATAAAATGCAATATATTTATAATTTTATTTAATAATAAGTTACTTTGAAAAATCTATTTGTAATATCAACAATTACAAAAGCTATATTGATCAAGTTATTAATGGCAATGCTATAAGGAATAAAAACACTGCTACCAAATATGACCTTTGGTGTGTGTTTTATTATATAACTAGCGTTACTTCTTAAAATATTAAAATTTCTCAATCAATCTCAATTTATTCATAATCCTTATCTTAAGGACATAATCAAAATTTAAGTGAATAGCATTTCCCCTTACTTTAAAATCGGTATGACTAGATTTTTGGTGAAACTCAGTAGGAGGCTAAAGTACCGAAAAGGAAAGTATTTTTTATTTGTGGTGAACATTTTTCTGTGAGGTTTAAATATCTCATAAGGCAACTCAATATACCATTTACAAACTAAAAAGACATGAAAAGACTATCTTAACACTAGCTTGCTTGAGAATATGGTCACCTATGACTAACTCGCCGTGCACGGAATACTTTGTAAAGCTAAAAAAAAATATAATAAGTAAACCCTTGTGACAAACGTGACGGCTGTAAAGATGTAGGGCAACGTTAGGGTCCACTATAAAATAGAAAATGTCTCGAGAGGTGGAAAGCGGAGAACGGAATGTCTCAACACTAGCGTATCTAATAACTAGCGCAAGAGTATTTTATTACATTAAGTACCTTACAAATATATAATAAAAGAGATGAATAGTAAACCTTATATTCTGATAATTAATAACAAGTAATGGTATGTTAGTGTTGAAGAGGAAACAGTTGGAGTGAGATACATTTCAAAGGGAGATATCTATCGGCTATCCCGTTTTTATGGTAGGGAGATCTAGAGCAACCCTTTTGTCCATAACCGAAAACCAAACATCATTCTTATTTTTGAAAGAAAACTGTCTCTCTATTTGATATATGAGAACTATATTAGTAAGCAGACCAGTAGACACAATAAACAAAGATGGAACTAAATTTAATCAAAGATTGTGCACCAAGTGTCTATATTGAATTGGCGTTGTAAAATAAAGTTACGGTGACAATAAATATTCACACTTCTATAATTATCAATCTACTTAAAGAAATTGTATAAAAAAAATTAACACAACAGGATTTTAACTCGCACTTCCAAGAACCCGTCCAAGCTTTTTCACCACGAAGCCATGCGGTGAAGACACCACACGGCGTTGAACTTCTTATATGCTTTATGCAACTTATTACGTTGTAAAAATCTCGGTAGGGAGATTTCTGCAAATATCCACTACGTAAAGATTCCTCTAAAGAACCATTTGGTGAGAGATAATGTTTGATAATTAGATAATGTTGAATAACCAAATCCAAAGATAAAAATACTTAAATTAACATATGAAAAAAAAATTAAATACGCTGTCCAAACGCTTTGCTTTGACCAGTAAACGATGTGTTCTTCATCACCTAGGATTATCTTCTTGTATGCTAAATACAATTTATTAATATGTTAACATCACTGTGTAAAATTACCTCCCTCAATCCCTCCCTCTCTCTGAAAAATTCAGCGAGACTTATATATAACTACCACTGAACGTCTCCGACTAGGTCCTTTTAAATCTAATTTCATCGTAGAAAGAACTAAGTGACATTGAACAATTACAGTTAGTTTAGTTTATGAGAATTGTTTAGTTGAATGGTTTCTAAAGAAGTTTCTTTGTCAATTTTTGTCAGCACTGAAGAGAGATTCCCTTTGCAAACGGGTGGTAGCTGGCTGCGCTAGCAAATCTTTCCATAATCTTCAACCAAATACATATATTATATTATGACTTGAATTTTCATATCGAACAGCTGCATATATGTGTACTACGCGTGTTTTTCCGCTATCCGGTTAAATTTAAGAAGAGGCATTTCAACAGACGTTAAAATTACGCTAAACGCTATGAACAAATAAACATTATCATTGGCACTGAATACAGTATAATAGGCTTAGGTATTTTGGTTTAGAGTAACTTATATTTATTCTTTTAGTAAAAGATAGGCATTGTAAAAAACATATACTATGTTGACTATTTATTAAATTAATATTTACAATTAAGTCTAAATTTAATCAAAGTACTATTTCATTCAATCCCGGAGTTTATGGCGATGAGGTCAAAATTAAAGTTAACTGGTAAGTAGCAGGTGCGGGCAGCTCCCTATCTTTTATTTATCTAGAGCCTTCAGCTATACTTCGAATACACTGAGAGCCACTATAACCGAAATCCTAAGAAAATTTTTTTACTATAATATTTACTTGTATCCCACATATCTCTAAAAGATATTGAATACTTAACAATTAATTAATTACAAAGATCCAAGTCAATATATTACATACTAAATATTTGATATATTCTGTACTTTATTTTACACATTTTGCTTTTAATGTTAATTAAAGTTTTTTGTTTTCCACATTGATAAAGGAGAGCGCACCTTTAGCAACGCGCCCGCGATTTCACCGGTTGAACTATACGATAAAAATAGCAATGACATACTAGTCAACCAGTATATGTTGCTCGTGATAAACTATGAATTTAGTCTTGAGACGCTGCGGTAATTCAGGTGAAAAAGATGAAGAAAAGGTGTCAGAGCCTTATGAACGCTTATAAGTCAGGATGAATTCCACGAATGACCTCTTTCTTGAAGCTAGACCTACCCCAACTGGACTATTAGTGCCAGGTGGACGTACTTGTCGACAACTTCAAGTATCATATTGATAGGGGTGACATATTTATTGAGAATCTCAAAGAAAATCCCAGCCATGACTATAATATCAGCATCAAATCAACAGTGATCCAAATACTCGCTATTGATGTAAATATGAATATAGGTATGTATTTACAGCACATTGTTTTTGGGATCAGTGCAAGTAAAATCTAGTAGAATAAAAACGTATAAAATTATTATAAAAATCGCCCAAACTGGCTCCATATGAAAAAACGAATAGCCGTAATCGCATGATAAGCTAACAAATAAATCGTACAAAAGTCACAAAAGCATGTATAATGTTCAATAATTCAATGCAACTCAGTAGTAAGGTATTGACTTAAATAATTCCAGATCAAGTTATTGGCAACAATATACAAGAACAAATTGAAAATTTTCAATAACCATCTAAGAATACTTTAAGAAAACTAAAAATGTTTAAAATTATAAAATCATCTGACAAAAAATGGAAAAAGTCTTCTATAACACTTAGCTATATATATATATATATATATATATATATATATATATATATATATATATATATATATATATATATATATATATATATATATATATATATATATATATATATATATATATATATATATATATATATATATATATATATATATATATATATATATATATATATATATATATATATATATATATATATATATATATATATATATATATAAACTATAAACTAAATGTAACTTTATTTTCACATGTTCAATATAAAGACTGTCTGCGCACTTTGGCATTCTAGCACACTTATATTTACCGGATCTAACATTCACATGTTTACGTAAAGAACTCGATCACATTGGTAACGTTCTGTATGTCACAGTGTAGCAATTTCCGTTCACAATGACATCTTTTCTATAATAACCTAACGTACCTTATTATGGTGGCTAAAATAAAGTAATTTTGAACTCGTATATAATAAACATGAAAAAGTAATAAATAGGACAAAAAATGGAAAAAGTCTTCTATAACACTAAGCTATATATATATATATATATATATATATATATATATATATATATATATATATATATATATATATATATATATATATATTATATATATATATATATATATATATATATATATATATATATATATATATATATATATATATATATATATATATATATATATTAGATATAATAATATATAAATATAAAATATAAATCGCAATATTATTATAAGAATATCAAACGCTGTTATACCTTTATTTGGGAGCATTTGATGATTACCATTCTTGCGCCTCCTGCATACTCGTGCCATCTCGCTTCAGCCATACTCCCGCCCCTTTCACGAATAGCGGCAAAGAACAGCTCAGTAAAATCCTGTAGGTGGGACGCCATTGAATTATCTTCAAACGTCTACAAAGTGATATTGTTTACTATTTTTTCTTAAATGTATTTCAGTTTACTGAATAAATATTCATAGAACACCGTAGTGTAACATGTACTCGTATAACATAAATGAATACTACTGCATCTTTCTGTGTCAAGTTATTACTACTATTAAGTACTACCTACCACTAACCTAGTGTGTTACACTCGTATTAAATAGTAAATTAGTATTTAGTTTTTAAGTAAATGAAATCTTATTAAATATAAGAGCAGCTAGTTAAGCATATGTACCTACACACATGTACCTTAATGTTTTGCACATTTAATGTTTTGCTAGACCTAGATACATCAACATCTACCAATATTGTAATTATATTTCGGAACCAGATGAAACCTGTCATTCATTATTGTCGACCCCAATGTACTCCAGACTCTTTGAAGCTTATCAATAAAAAGTTATTTAGGCGGAAATGTTAAGGGTGAAAATAAAAATGTTTTGTTGCAGGCAATAATTAGAAACATTGAAATACTTTTTTTTTATTTTGAATACTTTATGTATTCAAGATAAAAATTTAAATACAATGAAGAAACTTATTTACAAAGTTTTGTAATTCAGAGGTTAATGGCAAATATAGCCTGTAGCCGAAAATGCGAAAAATCTGCTTAACTCAAAACTCGTTTTTGACACAACTGAACTGTGTCAAACACACCACGTGAACTTAACAAATTTACTGTATATAGAAAAAAAAATATAAGTAGTAATAAAATAATTTTAAAAATATAATTAATAATAAAATTCTAAAAATAAAGTCATAACTATAAATATAATATAATGAAAAGGAGGAAATAGTGTAAAAATATCCTTTAATTTTTGTAAAGACAGTTATTAAACTAAGTGCAGTGTTTATGACAATAAAACCTCCCTGTTAGAAACATTAACTAACCTACTATTTTTAACTGTGCTTAAAGTTAATTAGTTAAATTGATTCGTATAATTAATGACATTTTCTATTAAAACTCAAGCTCCAATAGGTTCGGAATTTTCATTGTTTTTTAATCATAACGGTATACCGTCGAAAGAAAGTATGGGAAAGAGAGAAGCACTTCGATAGTATTTACAGTGAGGTAGAACGAGACGGATTAGAGAACACAGTGCTTGCTGTTAATTAACATACAAGATATGTATGTAGAATAGAAGCAGAAATAATTTGTAAACATATACTAATAAAATATAAGCAAAACTCACTTTCCATACTTTACACTTACTCACACTTTTCTTGATTTTTACCCTTTGCCATGGGTCAACGGCGGTCACTGTATTTATATATACTATGTGAGTAAAATATACAAATGTTTCTCTCACATTGTATATGTTAATATTTGACTTATTTGATTATATATTACACTATATACAATATAATCATATCGTATTCACTCCCTATAGCACATACAAACTGTCTCATTCCCACAGTCTCCCCGCCTACTATGTTACTGGCGGCAATGAACAGCTTACATCAGTTCGGATGGAATTTGACAAAGGCAAGACGCTAGCTGGTTGGTAATCTACACCAAATAAACTAGAATTATTTAAATGATGTAATCGAATCAATTGATACCTTCAACTGCCTCATTTGATTCAAGCGAAATATAATTTGCTTAAATCCAGTAGAAATATATATATTTTAGAGAAAACAATAAAAAATCAATTTCAAACCGATACTTTTACATTCATTTAACCCCTAAATAAGCTGACAACTTTAGTAGAAAATTAACAGGGGCTGAGCAGATGTTATTAAGGGGAACGACCCTCGTGGTCCCTATAAATGTATAGAACTACCTACCTGATTTGTTTTTGACTATCAGGAAATATTTGTTTCTTTTAGACATCAATATTATAATCATAAAAAGCGAATGTTTCTATACATTAAATATATTATTAATTACAAAATAATTAACGAAGTATAAGAACGAATGAGAAATAGAAATCTATATATATATATATATATATATATATATATATATATATATATATATATATATATATATATATATATATATATATATATATATATATATATATATATATATATATATATATATATATATATATATATATATATATATATATATATATATATATATATATATATATATATATATATATATATATATATATATATATATATATATATATATATATATATATATATATATATATATATATATATATATATATATATATATATATATATATATATATATATATATATATATATATATATATATTCTCGTAAGGTACCCTACATGGGGCAGAGGGCATCCACAGTGCGTCGCCATCCCATCCGGTCTTGAGCATAGCGCTTCACTTCGCCCCAGGTCCTCCCTATGTTTGCCACCTCTGCAGCGACCGTCCGACGCCAGCTCAGTTTAGGGCGGCCACGTTTTCGCTTGCCTTTCCAGTCTAGGGCTTGCCTAGGGATGTGATCTGGATCTCTTCGGGGCGTGTGGCCAAACCATCCCCACTTGCGACGTTATATATATTGCAAAATAAATATTGTGTAGAATATTCAAGAGTAGTATCTTAATGAACGCGATTGATCCCAATCGAAGAGAAATAAAATGTACAAAAATAAAATTTAGTTAGACTTACTAAAAGAAAAAAGAAAAAGCACAATGACCATGTCAAATTAAACGCTATTTAAAAAAGTGTCGGTGAGCTTTTTGTTCCGTGAAATCCATGCTTTCGAAAATCTTATACAATATAAATAAAATATTTACCCAATTTATTAAATCAGTTAAGATAACTGAAGATTTTGTGACATATTATCATTTTTAAGGTTATGGCACTCGTCTTTTGGTGAAAAAGGATTTTGTTAGTTTAGTTCAATACATCGTCCTTCTGCTTCACGTAAGGTGTCAGGTTACTATTGTATACAAATCAACACAAAAAGTCAGCGGTAGTGCAGTTTCTGTTTGCAGAGTTTTAAGTGCAATAGTTATTATGAGTTCACAAGTGCAAGTATATAGAGTAGTGTAATCAAGTGTGATAATTCAAATTAATAATGTGTATAGCTTGTCGTTGTCTTTACTTCACTCCAGACGTTGTACTTAAAGAAAGAGTGATGTTGTACTTAAAGAAATATTACTTTAATAAGTAATGACGTAATGACTATTACAGATAATAACAAATGTTTGACTATTTGCATATTATATTTCTTCAAATTTTTTTCATTTTACTGTAAAAATCCTATCTCACATGCATTTAACTAGAAAACCTTTTAATATTAAGTTCTTTACAATACGTACATAATTATTTTCTCCATAAGTTCAAAGAAAAATATCCAAAATTTAACTCTGGAAAAATAAAAAGAAATCTAAATCTTACTTCAACAAGAGAACATGCCATATTCATATGGAATCATACTCTTATTCGTTCGTCTATATCTATATTATCTAATTCTTGCGCCTTACTTATATTTGCCTTACTAATACGCCTTACTTTAGCTTCAACTTTAAAATTATTGTAAATATTTTCCACGTTGCTACATGTCGAATTAGTTTTAGAAGTGCTCATGACACAATCATACCCTCTTTAAACGCGTGCATAAATGAAGGTATGATGTCATAAACACCACTTAAAACCGAATATGTTGGCGGTGTCCTGTACGTATTGAAATATGGTTATTTTGGCAGAATAGTTTTTATTTATAATTATATATTTTTAATATATTATTACAGATTTTTTATAATTTTATTATAAATAAATAAAAAAGACTCAAAACGTCAATTTTAAATATTGTATAAAATTTCATATTATTATTAAATATAAAAATATATTTAGATTTTTTGCTTTTTGTTTGTTTTGTTGTTTAACCTAGCGTGGCGCACAGCCTTCTTTTTTTATTGACGCAACGTCTGCCTGTAACGCGACGGTTACTAGGTTCGATTCCCAGTCGGAGAAGATGGATTTTTCTATTTCCATTTTCTTCGCTCTGGCATCTAAGGCAAAGCGCGGCGTTGAGTTTCAACGTTTCAACTATAACATTCACATAAAATTGTATTAATATAATCAAAGAACGCAAAGTAAATGTTATGATACATACAGCAGTGTGACGACTTGAGCGGTGTTGGGAGGGTAATTGACTTACGAGCTGTTACTATTTTTGAAAGAACATAGTCTAATCAGATAAAATTTTTATCGAGTGACCTACAGTTAGATGCGCAATTATTCGCTCTACCGTGCTATTCGAATAAAATGTAAATACCACCAATTTTCGAATTTTGTGGTGTTCTAAGCTAAGGGACGATTTATTTTTTATGAAGCTAATTATTTATTATAATAATGTACCGAATATAGTACAGTATAATGTTATCTACTATAATGTAATTTCTATACAAACATATTAACTAATTCAAGGAATTTCATTTCTTAATAATATTTCTTCTTCGATAATTTGTTGTACAGTTTATATTTTTTAGTAAATTATCAGTTCTTCGATCCTTTTCAACTAGAAAAACCAGTAATTTACTTAAAAATGTTAAACTTATTAATTTTGTAGAGAACTTAAAGTTAATAATTAATATTATAAATAAATAATGAATCAATCTTCTTACTTCGTTTATTTTAAGGGTACATATTTCGAGCACATTGTTTTTAAGAACGCTTGGAAGTCTCAATCGAAAAATAATACCCAAGTCTTTATATATATATATATATATATATATATATATATATATATATATATATATATATATATATATATATATATATATATATATATATATATATATATATATATATATATATATATATATATATATATATATATATATATATATATATATATATATATATATATATATATATATATATATATATATATATATATATGTATATGTATATATATATATATATATATATATATATATATATATATATATATATATATATATATATATATATATATATATATATATATATATATATATATATATGTATATGTATATATATATATATATATATATATATATATTATATATATATATATATATATATATATATATATATATATATATATATATATATATATATAAATTGTTTTATTTATTACGAACCAATGTACAATTTTACTTGTAAGTATCTCTGATTAAATAATGTTCTACGATCATGTATTCTCAAAGTGAGTTATAAGAGACAAATGTTTAATATATAAATGTAATAGAACTCAAGCCTACGTTGTTCTTCAACATGCTTTTTAAAGATCAAGTCATTGTGATTTCGAGAAAATCAGATTGTTTTCAACTGTTGTACTATCATGAAACGAAATCATGATTTATATTTATTTATGAAGGTGAGGTCCACAGACTCAAAAGTTATCTGTATTTTACAAGTAACTTATCCAAATATCGCTCATCTTTACTAAAATCACAAATATTTAACGACGTCTAATGAACAACAGAAAATGGCTGAACATAGCTTGTGAGGCGTTAAATTAAGACATTGGGGTCGCTCTCCAGCCACTACGGTTTGTCAGTCTATCTAATTATAGTTTGTAGGTAGTTTAGATTGCCAGATACATTTTTCTCCTATACTGATATTTTACAAATAGAAAGACAAAATCAATTATTTTTACATCGTAAATTGTTTTCTCGTTATATACAGTAAATTTCATATATTGTGTTAACTTTCAACATAGAAGTTCATCTGACAACGGATCCTTTCAACAGATTATAAACATCACCAGAAACAGAGAAATAATGTTTCATTTTCAATCAATACAACCATTGAAGCTTTAAAAGAGCAAAAAGTAGTAAATAATGTCTCGTTATACATAAATAGATATAGTTTTATACACCAATGGAATACAATCCTTTTTGTTGTAAATATAATGGGTAAAGGCTGTTCTATACATTCCATATAGTAACATTCTTACGCGAATCACTTTTAATAACGAGCACATGGAAAAGAAACTATTCTTTTTCATGTGCTCGTTATTAAAAGTGTAGTGTATTTTTAGTAAATGACTAGTTTCATTATTTTATTAAAAAAAAGATTATACTGAAATATCAAAAGTTTTCGTTTTTATTTGATCTTTTCCTACAGAACATAGAGATAATTATTCATCAATTATCCAATCCAGATTGGATGATTGATGAATAATTAAAGATACTTACCCAAAACAAATAAGAATTTTGCGTCTCCCCAAAGTATTATAAGAGTGGTTGCAAAAACAATAATTACGTAACATAAATGATACTAAAGGAGTGTGAACACTATAAACTAGACATGTTAAAATACAATATAATCAACAGAATCTTGGTGTTTTTATTTATTCATGTATTTTAGTATTTTCATATATGTGGAAATAATTGCTCTAAAATAAAAACACAGATACAGTCAAAATAAACAGATATATTGTAATGTTTAAAAAAATTAAAATAATATTCGTAAAGGGGCATTTAATCTACTTTACATTTTAAATGTGTGATGAGTAGTATACCTTAACTTGTATAAGGGTCTCCATAATTATCAGCTTAGAAATCCGCCGTAAGTAAATTTTATTATACAAGAAAATGCTTTGATTGATACATAGATCTTTAAATCACATTATAATATTAAAGCAATCAAACAAACGCTCTCGCACTAATAGCTTTATGCTCCTCCATCAATACTCAATGTGTCAGATATTACAAAACAAGTATAAATCCGATGTATGGTAAGGGCTCTTAAGCTCTGCTCTAGCTACAAGCATGATAGAATTACTTACCTAATGGAAGCTCCATATGTGCATCATATATAGCTTGAACCATTAATAGTAACACGAGGTCTGGGCGTTTTGTGTAAACAATTCGGATCTTTCATTAACATCAGTTAAGATATCTATTTACATATAAAATATACATAAATTAAATTTTCTTCGAAATCGTCCAAACGTTTAAATCGCAATATTCTCATCAGCCCAAATTTTTATGTTTTCTAATTACCTTTTTTTCTGCCTCTTATGTGGATTAGCACTTAAAAACTAACAACAGAAAAGTTACAGTAAATGCACAATATGGCAAGGTGAAGATGAGATGTGTGGATGAAGAAAGATACTTAATCGAGCAATAGTCATCGCTATGCGCTTACTGAGGGTGTTTGCCCTTCAATGCGCCTAACGATGACTACAACACGAAAAAGGAAATCGATGAGATTTCTGGCTTGATTGCGAATGAAGATTTACGCTATTAAAACATTTATTCAAACATATGAGTTTCCACAGCAAGTACAATACAGTTTAATTACAATCATAGTCTTATACTGTCACATGTATGTGATACAATTTAATTAGAATAGTTAAGTCATCATTCCGTATTACATTTACAATCTGTCACTCGTTACAATTTAGGCTTAGAGACAATAACCAAATTATTCGTTAAACAAAAACAAAAGTATATAAGATTTTTCTTTATAAATGACACTTAAATAAAAGTTATTAATAATTAATAACGATAAAACAAGTTATTAATAATTAATAATTGACAAAAAATTATTTATCGTCAATATACGTGTATGTAAGTATGTCGCTGGCCTTTTGAATGCATTATTCCCCTCACTATATAATCTTCTCACAATAGACAAGCTTAATATGTAAATAAAATTTAAAAAAAATGATAGCTGGACTGCATTGATTCATACAAATACAATAGGTAAAAATACTTTACGCCCAAATCTCGGCTTTCCTTCAAAATAATTTTTTTAAAGGAAGTCGAGTCTATAATCGTTACACTGTCGTATATCAATCGATAGCCCAGTCCTTACTTAGTTATATATGTTATAATAATATTTATTTGTTTATGTACACCACCACATATCACTACACAGGGTCAATCTAACGAGATTTTAAAATGTTCAATTTTTAATGTAACTATTACGCGCAGCATTTATAATGTGCGAAATTGGTTTTCAACCAAACCCAATTAGGTGACGAAGTTGAAGTGCAGAATTTGTTTAATCAATTATCCGTTGAACTGTTCAAGTTCCAATGTCGGCTATTTGTCACCAATTTGCCTTTTCAAGATCTTTAAACGTCACCAAAAGTAATATTCTAGAAATTTTATAATTTAAACTTGGTTCACTTCGTATATTTTTCGTGTGTGATATATACGAGGTTTCCAACACCCAACCCTATCGGGCAAGGTGCTTTGCAAGTCTAGCAGTATATATGTTCCAGAGTTTTGCATATTTCGCATGCTATGATGAAAAATTTTAATAACTTTCTTTATCTGTGGGAACTTCGTTGAAAAATCCGGCTCAACAGAACCTGTTAAGGCAATACCTGTAGATAATAATTTATTTTTATAATCTTAACATTCTTTTACATAATTGAGGATTTGTTTTTTTGTTAAAAAAGAAGTAAATTTAGTTACAGCAGTGGAATTTTTAAGTTTAGCAATCATGTAAATGTTTTTTATATTAGACGACTCAACATTGAATATTAAGTTTAGAACATGGAATATTAGTTTTTGCAGATTTTGTGAATATAATTGCAAAGATCTTCTTGTGACAATAGCCTTACAATATTCTTTGTTAACGGTAGATTTCGGTACACGAAAATCGTCGATTTCCAAAACTTAATACTGCTGTGGATAATATTTGTATTTATAAGCATAGCTTCGAATTTCTATTTCATTGCGAACTTTTTGTGTTATATGTATTTTTCAAGTTTAAATAAAAGTAGTAATTATAGCATCCTACAATTATATATAATGCCCTGGCACTATAAAATGTGATCCATTTACTCAGTCTCTAGGGTACAGTTACAACAACTATATAAAAATATGATAAACTTTGTAAATGGAAATTATTATGTATTACATAATTTTCATTACCGAAGTACATAATATATCTTTTTTAAAGTTTCAATGGTTGATAAAATTCGGGACAAGGATCCAAGCACTATAGTACAAAAAACCAAGCTGTACATAGTTATCACAAACGTTTATTAGCTTAACTTAAACATTTGCCTATGTAGTTTCTCTCCGTGCACGAAGTTCACGTTTACTATGAGATATTTTAAAAGTGACGTCACTCATTGAGTAACCGAGACATTGGGCTCCGTCGATAAAATAGGCGCATGCGTTTTGCCTTCCCTCTGTGATTAGGGTAGAAACTCTAAGAATTTTGTGAAGTAGAACATTTTTGGCAGCCGACAAAGTAACCTTTATAATTGATTGAAATTCTTAAGAAAACCTTTAAAAAATTTATCCTGAGCATAGGATTTTTTTTCGATTTTTTTTTTAAATTTTTCGAATTTTTTTATTTACGTGTGTATTACGTGACGTGTGTGATATATTTGTACAATTTTATTTTCTATTACGTAAAAAAATTAGAAATTCAATCATATAGTAAAATATATTGTTTTTCACAAGAAATATTGTTATATTTCGTTCGTACTAATTATAAAAGTTATTGGTTCAAAAAATTAATTATTTACTATATATATTTATATTCAGTGCCTTAAACAGTGATTTATATATAAGAGAAGAAAAGTGCATAAATGTGGATTATTTTTTCTCTACTCTGGAGTTATATTTGAGGTATGTTTATAACCTAAAAGGTAGTCTCTAGCGTAAACTTGATCGATTACAATGCGGCATAACCTTACTACACGCTTTACCCGTTCTCCGCACATGTAGTAAAGTTTTTATAATCCCTTATGTTAAAAGCTATTTATATTTCAAATATTTAACTTTATACTATTTATTGATTTAGTTTTGACTTTAGCTTAATTAAAAATAATCTTATTAATAATAGAATTTTATTAGAATTCGTGTGGTCAAGCCTATCGATTTCAAACGTAATTATTATTTTATACATACAAAGTAGTACCTACTTGACATTGTTCTGACAGAAATAAAAAAAAACATCTTTACAATTTAGCACAAGCAGCTTTTACAACGTCATACACTTGGTTACGTTTACTGGTTTTATTTAAAGCTGTGGTTATGATACTACAGATTTGATGCAACATTATTGTTTTACGTTATATACTCCACGCTCATACTATTGTACAACACAATGCATATATTATTTTTACTTGGTTATCTAACTTATTGTGGTTAACTAACGTATGTTACAGACAAATAAAAGACTAAACTGTTCATTATTAAAATTTTGCAGAACCTTCAGTCTAACTACAATGTCATATTTCAATTTCCCAGAAGTAGGTCATCTGGAAGTAGGTTAAGTTTTTCATCCATACGTCAGTGGATGAAAAGGCCGATACATAAAAGCAACTGAATTGAAATTGTGAAATTTAAATAAGCGTTTTAACCAATATAGCTTTTATTAAATTGAGAAAGCTTAATATGACTATATTAAGGGGTTTTAATATAGGCGCTAAGACTATTCAATTTCCTTTCAATACTCAACCAATTCTTCGATTTATATATTTTTTAGAAATAATTTGATGCCAGTTATAGACAACAAGAGATCTTGTAGCAAATTGTTCAGAGATTTCGCTTTTGCGCTTCTATTTTTAACGCATACAAAATAAAATGTAATATTTATATATTCATATCGCCATATTCCATAAATATAATATTTCCCCTAATAATTAAGAAAAATATTTCATGTTAAAATTAAATGTTAAATGAAGTTTGGCAATTATCCAAAATATCATTTTAGTTTCAAAATATTAAATATTTAAACCATTGGAAACGCCAGTAATATTTAGTACATTAAACATTCATTCATTACAAACACTCGCTTACGAGTACTAAGACGCTTTCAACAGCTATATATAGCTGATAGCTAAATTATGAATTTCGTACTGGCTTGATGGTGGTGATGATTGTGGTGAGGATGGAATATTTAATTTATGGCAGAAATTGCAATGGCGTAAATCCTATTATCTGTTATCAACAACCCGAACTACTATGACGTTGGATGCAGTAAAACGGAAAAAGTTTAGTATTGGGGTACAGCAGACCTGATATGAGAACAATATTCCATGTGTGGCCAAACTTGGGCCTTATAAAGTTGAAAGCAATGTGCCGCTGATTACTGCCTCGTTTTTCTAAGTACAACTTTTTAGAAGCCAACTTGGTTTTATATTCCAAATAACCACAAAATTGGACATCTCTTGAATAAAAATTCTTCAGCTTTAAGGATGTTTTCGCTTTTATGAAGCGGGAGCATCGGAGAAGGGAGCTGGCGGATCAATTCGTCTTCTATCTTCTTGTGGAAGTCCTAGTCTACAGACTAGGGTTAGGCAGAAAATGAACTGTTAAATAGTTTGCCCAGATTTCACGTCTCTTTCTTCGGGCTTGTACCGGAGAAAATGGACCAGATGGTAGAAGGGCCGTACCAGAAGCTTGGGTTTAGTAAATTGGTAGCATAGAAGACTGAGAAACATAAGATCCTCGCTGCTCGGCCGCGAAATTGGGCAGTTCAGCCTTCAGTTTTTCTATTAATGAGTTCAGCTTGCTTTTTATAGATAGATTCCTGAGGATTTGGAGGAAGGACGAGAGACGTACGCAGTAATAGTAGTTTCCGTTAGGGCTTGACTAATGAAGGTCACCACGTTGATCTCGATTCCTCAATGCCGGGATAAGTGCTTCGAATGGTAGTGGAAACAGAAGTCTACTAACACCACTCTTAATATACTAATGGGAGTAATAACAAATGTAGGGATAACTGCAAAATACTTACATAGACTTAAAATAGGATTTATCAAAAAAGTTTTCGCTGCAGTTCACTTGAGAATTGAACGCTGATGTTGTTACGACCAACGTCCTTAACCATCTACCATCATTAGTGATATTATTTACTTTGTTCTGTGCAGAAATTAACCAAATTTAATAGTTGTAAATGATTTACCAGCGACTGGATCAGGTATTTCCCTAGACATATAACCAATGAAACGGTATTTATCGAATTCAACGTAAGGGTAGAAAAGGTCAAGTGGACATATAAAGTTTGGGTTAAGGGTGTCGCAGTAGATGGGCAAAAAAATAATGATTATTATCATTATTTTTTTGCTGTACAATCATTAATTAACGATGAGTCTTCTTCTTGCTTCTTTCTAAGCATCGTTTGAATATAATTTCTACCACCATCAGTATAAGGTGGATCAGGAGGAGGATTCCCATTCATTATGAGTTAGAAAAAGTGACACAGAGGCGTAACTGCTCCCTGTTAACTCGACGGTTTGTGGATTCGATTCCCACTCGGGGAAAATGGATTTTTCTATTTCCATTTTCTTCGCTCTGGAAACTAGGCAAGATGCGGCGTTGAGTTCCACCACTTAACACGCAATTCCTCGAATAAGGCGAAAAGCAGAAACGCAGAAAGCTTGGACTTAGCTATGGAGTGTCTTAACACTAGCTTCCTATGGTTCCTGCAATTATATATATATATATATATATATATATATATATATATATATATATATATATATATATATATATATATATATATATATATATATATATATATATATAGATATATATATATATATATATATATATATATATATATATGTATATATATATATATATGTATATATATATATATATATATATATATATATATATATATATATATATATATATATATATATATATATATATATATATATATATATATATATATATATATATATATATAAGAAAGAGAATCCCTTTTCCATTTAAAATATTTCTGTTTTGTTCTAAACTATTCTGATTTTAAGGTTTCGGAGTAGAATTTTATAATTTAATGTTTCACCGGACGGATGTTCGGATGAAATATTTTAACATTATTATTGCCTTCGCACATGATATTTTCTGGCCGTCCTGTTGCAAACGGTTATCACCCGCAATCAAGTAAAAATTAGCTCATATCCGCATGGATGCAGCTAATACGCCCTACGTTGCCTAGGGCATGTAACATGTAACTCATATATAACTCATATAACTATAAAATTCAAGCCGCGTGATTTCTTTTGTCACATTTGCTATCAATTTATAGCCTGTCAATTAACATTGCTGTTAAGAAGAGACAATGCATTCCTTAGCAAAAAGGCCAATTAAAGTGTAAATATTAAGTGATTAAATTTTAAATAAGCAAACTGTAAGCGCTCTAAACGCTATATCTTGACTGTGACTATAAGAACTGACCGTTATAATTGTAATTGTAAATGTTTAGTAGTAAATTACTATTGACAGCACTCCTCAGACTGGAATAAATGTTAAATCACTTAGATGTAGCTCGCGATCAAGATATCAATAAACTCGCTTATAAAATTTTTATTTATCATCCTCATATCACTTTTATTTTGGAATTTATAATTTTCTTAGGCGTAAAAAATCTATCACAGTAAGAATATTTTATGAATAAAATTGCTTTTTTCAAATAGTATGAAATAAGTAATTTGATTTCACAATTGATTGCTTTTTGTGGCCTTATATAATAATTATAAAAGGCATTGTTGTAGTAAAAAAATGTAGTTTATACTATTTATTCATTTGTTATTTTTATGTATTTATCGTCAAAGAACGTGATAAAATTAAAATTATAGATATATTAATTTATTATATTTTGTATTAAATATGTTACAGATTTTATCTTTCTATCAACTTAAAGAGATCAAATTTAATCTTTTTTTATTATCTGTAATAATTATTTTACTTTTCCAAAAATTTCTAAACTAATAAGATAAAAAACATAAATACTCATCTTTTAAATGCGCATCTTCAGGATTCGTTGTTTAATTTTGATCTGTACGTCACGACGCAGCAGCACAGCGTTTGACACTACGGTTGTTGATTCCACACCACCTCGGGGAAAAATAATTACTTTTATTTTCTACTCTCAGATAAGATAATATGTCACGTTAAGTTCCGCCACTCAACATGCAATGTATCGAACAACGGAAAATTAAGAAAGCAGTGTCTTAATATTAGGTTAAACCTACTCCGCTACATATGGAAATCAGCGTAAAGCTTTTTTCAGTGGGACTATAGATCTGGGTATTTGATATTTATTTAAGCTTAATACCTCGAAGTAAACTTTTAAATAAAATAGGTAAAAGAATATACAGACAAGTAGTGTCTCCCTTGCATTATATCTTTTATGTTAAATTTTGAATTTCATCAACTTTCACTAATCACAGTTTATTAAAACATAATTATATTAGGCTTGCCTAAACTCTGTATATATTCTATAGATTTATTCAAAATCTAATATTACACAATAAGAAAAATAATTAAAAAAGTAATATACTTAATTATTTTATTTATTTACAAACATTTTTAATTATCACATAATTTTTTTATTATCTTATCAACTGAAAAAAATAGATTTAAGCCAATTTAAGCCATAATTCATATAAAGTTTGAGCTTTCGAGGTACAGATTTAAAAGTGGTCATTCGTAAATATCGAATTACGCTAGGCTCCTACGTCGCCAATTACTAGTAATTAACTTAGCTTGACCCGCTGCATTTAGTTGATGTAATAACGTGGTTTAGTACTAAAACTCTATCTATGGTGTCGCTTAGTAAAAATATTTAATTTCCTTTTATTCTGATGTAAGTGTATGTAAATATTGCAATAAATTTACCGACACTGTTTTTATCATTCGCTGAGCGGCAAAAATTCGTTAGTATCTCATATTACCTTGACTAAACTACCCTTACCGAAATAACTGAGGAAATTAAAGACTCCAAATAGTAATGTTTAACTTTTATATTTAAAAAAAATTGTATATTTTTATTAAAATGTCTTTAATATCATAACTTACCGTGATACAAATTGGTTGCAACTCAAGTTTACACTTTGTTAATTAACTTTTTTTTAATTTTGTATCATTAAAATTATAAAAATTAATCTAAAGATAATATTCAAATGATTTTTCTGATTCAGTATAAAGTAACAGATTCAGAATTGTACAGTCGCCTGTTTCTGATTTATTACTGCTAGACTCACATGTGTTTTCATAAAATTATCCAAAAAAATTCTTTCGCGATCTCTATTTTTTTTTACAGTAAATCGATCTTCATTCCCTCATAATAAATTGAGATAACAAAGTACGCATGAATATATGTAATACAAAAAAGCTGTACTCACATGGTACCATAAATCGTCGAATACACCAAACTATGCATCGAGATGTATTGATACGGTGCGTACAATGCATAGTTAGAAATATTTTATATATAATTTGATCTATGAGATAGGAAATCTAGTCTAATCATGGCAACGAAATTCCACCATCATTCGAAATTCTCCTTGTACATATGAAATCAAGACTCGTATTTTGATTGGTCTGCTATAAATACTGGTGTTCCACAAGGTGGCGTGTTGTCTCCACTCCTGTTTTCAATTTTCATTAATACAATTTATCATCAAATATCTTCTCCCTACCACCTATATGCCGATGATTTGCAGGTTTACCGTATGAGATCATTACTGTACTTACCTCATACTATCAATGTAATAAATGAGGATCTCGCTCGAATATCTATTTGAAGTAAATCTTACGAACTTGTAATAAATCCCGCTAAAAGCCAATCAATAGTTATAGGCAGTCGTAAATTATTGTCTAAATTAAATATGTCTCATTTGACACCTTTGTTATTCATATCATCTATCCCGCACTCACTAAAAGTTAAAATCTTGGGAATTACAATGGATCAATATCTATCCTGGGAGCCGCAAATTATTAAACTCGGCCGGAAGTTTTTTGGGGCAGTCTCTTCTCTTCGTAGATTGTATTCTTGATTATGCTGATACTGGTTATTTCAATATTAGATATGAGTATTTAAACAGGCTTGAGCGACTTCACATTCTTTGTATACGGTTTATATTTGGTCCCCGCAAATATATTTCACACCATATTTCTGACTATCGAAAAATGCTCAAGTGGCTTCTTATAAAACTTCGCAGGAATATCCATATCTTACATCTTCTATATCATGTGCTGTTCAATCCCCTAACTCCCTCTTACCTAAAAGAACGATTTGAATTTATGTGTAACTCTCACGATCGTTCTCTCCGATCCTATCAAAACCTTATCCTTAAAATGCCCTCTCATTCTACTTCCTTTTTTACCAACTCCTTTACAGCCAAAGCTGTTCGGTTGTGGAATTCCCTTCCTACCTATATTAGACGTGCTAAGAGTTTTAATCGCTTCAAGTCTCTGCTAAAATCAGACTATCTTGCTCTTTAAATTATTATTATTTTTAGTATTATAGTTCTCTAAATTATATGTAATTATATGTAGCATCGTCATTGTCGTTTATTTCTATTTATTTACTTATATATTTTATAACTTATTTTACTTATTAGATTAGTGGTAAATCTCTACTTTGTAAATATATGTGTATTATATTATATTATATTATATTATATTAAAAAAATATTAAAATCTAATTACTTTCTTATTGTAATTAGTGGATATTGGGTAGAGTTTAGTTTCATTATTAAATTCGGAAAGGTAATGTAGCAAACGATCGGAATTACGGATATCAAATAGTAGGCATTATATTACTAAAATAACTGACAGCCAATATCGGAAAGCACAAGCAAGTATTCTTGTTATAAATAAAATTCTGATAACTCATAATTATGAGTAAGTTATAGAAAAGCTTGTTTACAAAATTAAATTTGAATTTAAATTTTGTAATTTAGCTTGTTTGGAAATGTTTGAATTAAGCTAGCGACATAACCAAACATATAAAAGGCAGCTTTATTTAACAAAAAACCAAATTCAAAGTTAGCTTTGTTGAAGGTTGGACAATTTATTTCATTGCTATCATATAAGTTTCAAGCGTTGAAATGCATTTAGATGTTTATCCATTTGAAGAAAAAGGCAAAAAGTACCATCACGTAAATTAGCTGCATATATGTTAATTATTAAATATTACCCATAGGTGTTATAGGTAGTTTATAGGTAAAAGTATTTCAGAAAATACATAGATAATATATATGTATGTTATTAAGGATGTTTTTGGAACATTTGATGTAGGCTTGACTGTTTTGAGCTATTATTTGTTTGGCTCTCAGAAGTCGACTTACAGGATTACATCGTCAGATCCATCCTGAGACCATATCTTTAGTTTCAGCCTACCAGTACTGTTTATTGAACACAATTTCATTGCAAGACCTCTTTAGCAAAAATAATCTCTATATTTTTCACTTTCAAAATGTCAACAAGTTTTGTAAAGTTTTAAATATTTTGGTAATAACAGCCAACAAAGGCTAAATTGAAAATGGTTCACCGTATAAATTTACTGTGGAAAAAACCAGAGCATTGAAAGTGTTTCACTGTAAACAAAATTATCAGAGCTTCGATTCCCACTCGCAGTGCCTCAAATTCAGGAAAAAAGCCGATAACAGACAGAATTATAAATAGTATATATGTTTTTATATTACAAGATAGTATGATGTATGTAAATAGGTACTATCAGTGTGTGGGCTGAGATCCACTATTGTGGACCCGCATTTTCATGTCATGGAACCCCAAATTTTTCTTCGCTGACGTAGACCCCTTTCATTTTCATTGCATTGTCATAGACACCAGGGGTCGATATAGACCACTTTGGGAATCACTGATCTAGATATACCTACATCAAAATGTGATTTATCGAACACATAAATTATTTTGCAACTAATAAGAGAATACAGTACAAGTTTAATTTTACTATTTACTGATATTTATATGGTCACCATTATTAAAAAATAAGCTTTGGAAAGTTATTTTAGTAATTTAAAAAAATCTTCTCTCCTAAAATATAAAATATTAATGTGAAATAATGTATGGAAAGTGAAATATTAAACGATCAAGGTTCTATTAAAAGAACGGCGGCGACAAAAGTGACCTAACTAAATATTATAAAGGCTTAACGCTTAACACTATTGTTAGTTGCTCAATCAAACAGATTATCCCCACTCCTATTTCCCCTGACGGCTCCCTGCCGCCGCCAGCTCTTTAACAATGTTCAGGCTGATGGTTTTCGTGTCACTTTGGCACAGCATCTGGCTGTAACTATTAATTATAGGTTCAATCCTCACTGGAGTAAATTAATTATTTTCAATTAGGGGAATTAATTACTCTGTTAATAAAACAATGCGTGGCGTTGAGATGCGTTACTTAACACGAAATAGGGGCACGAAGTTTTTCAACACTAGACACTCTCTATGTAGTTATTAACATTTGGTTATATATATATATATATATATATATATATATATATATATATATATATATATATATATATATATATATATATATATATATATATATATATATATATGACCAAGTAATTTGTATAAACATAAAATAATAATAACACTATGTTGTTCATAAAAAAATAAGAAAAATGTTACAAAAATTACGATTACAGTATCAGTGTTAAGGTCTCCACTCTCTTTCAGGCCTTCATACAGATACAACATAACATTACATACATTAGAGATGACACGGTGTAAAAATATACTGATCAAACTTTGCTTACTTTATATTTATATTTAAATAAATACACATACATACGTACATACACAAAAATAACCTAAAATAGTTTATGCAAAAAAGAACTCCTCAAAATCTTAAAACAAAAATATTTAATGAGATAAAGTTGTATGCTATCTAGGCATTTTGTTTCAATATACTTTAATAATTTAGTCATACGTAATTTACTTCAAAAGCTGCCAAGCCTCTTAATGCCCTTAAACAAATATATAAGCAAATAACCTTCTATATAAGTAAAATATCTAATATAAAAATATCACATCAAATTCCAAAGAAGCGTAATAATAATAATAGAAAATTGTAATAAAAACTTCATATTTTTATTATATTTGGAATTATAAGAGAAAGAAGCGCCGGGCCGGTCGCTCCATCGGCCCGCTAGAAAACAGCGACGGGCAGCTCCCTCACATTAAATAAGTAACAACTACTAAAATAAGTATTTAAATGTTATTCTTTACATACCAATTTAATCTCTAATTAAAAAAAACAACGGAACTTATATACGATTTGATTGAAAAAATAAAAACATTTGTAAAGTAATTTTGTAAGTTAAGTTTTTATAAGTATAAGTTTGTAAGTTACTAATAATGATATTTTTTTATTAGTAAAACCTATTTCAGTATATAATCACTATTTATTACATTTGGACTAATGTCCTATTTTTGTAATTAGATATAGAAATTGTAAATAAAGTTGTCTTTCACTATTTGTACTTCCTTTGTTTGTTGACGTTAATTTTTGTATTTCTTCTTTAAGCTTGAGCAATTTTTGTAAATCTAAAGGTGAAACTGGTGGTAAAGCGAGTGCGTGCGAAACCGCGTACGTAAAACTAGTACAATAATCTATATGTAAGTTGTATCTAAAATTGAATACTTCTGATCCTTTTACATTTTAACAAAAAGTACAAAGCAATAAGGTTAAATATATTTTCCGCGTAATTTATTTAATAAGACCATTATTTTGCAGCAAATTATTGATGAAACAGGCTGAGTATTTAAGATTTAATAAGCAGAAATAATTATACTGTAATAATAAACTATGATCAATTATAATCAAAATTAATAACGCCCGTCGCAAGCATAAAAGTTAAAAATCACAACAAAAGCAATAATTAAACTATCTATACCGTCGCAAACTGGAACGTAAACATATTTTAAAATCGCAGAGCACTTGTATAAAAATTATAGAATACTCACCTTTAAAAAACTCCTTTTTTAATATTTTATCTACTTCACTTCACAAAGATTTAACATCAAGTTCTTTATTACTATAGCCAGTTATAAAAGTTTACATAATAACTATCTTTAAAACCACGAAACAACAAAAACAAATTACGTAAATTTTCATGCGCCGAGCGAAGCGACTGAGCTTCCGGACACCGCGGGAGAAATGGCCCAAAAACTTTGGCGGGTAAATTGCGTTTCCACCTGGACCTCCCTGGACCTGCGTACTAGCGACCTGCGAATTTCCAGGAACTCGGTTCGAACAACTTTGATAAAGTTAAACGATATTTATCGGGTTTGAATATATATTATAATATTGAAAATTCTTATTAATATTGAAACTCTCTCTGACATATCATTTTCATATGGTTTTGTGAGTGTTTTAAAATTTAAAAATGTCCACAAATATAAAGCTGAATAAAAAATATTGATGATATTTATTATTTGTGAAATATATGTATGTTTTTTGTTCGGATGGAATTTTCACAACTTAATTATTAAATAGATATCTTCAAAAATAGAGAATGTTATTATAGACGTCTAGTTTAGATGAAAATGTGTAGGTAGCCGGGTAACGCATTTTAAATCCTACTTGACGAAGCACCCAAAAAGGCTATTTTTAACGCACTCCTATAATATGGATATCGAGTGAAAAAGCTTTCTGAGAATAACTTGAAATATAAAGTGCAGTATTTATATATATATATATATATATATATATATATATATATATATATATATATATATATATATATATATATATATATATATATATATATATATATATATATATATATATATATATATATATATATATATATATATATATATATATATATATATATATATATATATATATATATATATATATACATACGTGAGAAGAAATATATTTTTTGTTTCTTTTTTATTATTTACAACTGGTCCCACAGTTACAGAACAAGGTCGATTTCATTTTCTTTTTCTTTTGTTTTTGCTTAAAATTAGGTAATGAAGCAAAATTATTAAACACATATTTTGATAACATTTTGATACAAACCATGGTCGTGACACACGTCACTTGATTATTAAATATGAGCTAATTTCAAATAATATGTTCATGCGCTATGGCTTGGGAACACAATGTGTCCTTAATTAATACTGTAGCAAGGATGCAAATATTTAAGTGCAGCCCCTTGTAACGACCGATGGAAAGACAAAAATTTATTTTCCTCTATGTTGCCATTAGTTACATACACTACTCGATTTCTTATTAATGGCATTACATAATGAATTAACAATCACATTGAAAAATCTACAAAATATTTTAAGCTTGGTGACGGTGTAAAAAACTACTAAAGTTTATCACTGTTAAAGAAAGGAACCGAGTGTAAAATAAGAAGAATTAATACACAAAACATGTCCTCATTGAATTACAGCTACGAGAAACTTTGAAGTAAAACAATTTCGCAATAAAGTTCACAGGGCGATTTACAGAGTGTCTGTAAATAGAAGATTTATCTGAAAAACTTTTGCATTCAGTTGATTCCGGAACGCGTAATAAAGCACTTTTGATATTTTGCATTCCTGTATATCGCTGTCCCAGGCTATCTTTATTAGAGGTGTTTGTAATTTAAAAAATAGAACGTTAAAGGCTCTTTTTCAAAAGTTTTTAAACAACTGTATTGCATGAAATATTTATGAATTATAGTTTACCTAATATTGAATACCATAATTTACTGTGTTTATGATACAATATTGGATAGCTAATTTTGTTTATTTTAATATCAGTCCAATAAGCCAGTCAATAGTCAAATCAGTCAGCATATGAATGTTTTTATATAATTTAAATATGTTAAAAGTGAAGACATTACGTGCTGTTAACGATAACTTATACAAGATTTAGGGGCAGTTTCACCGCTTACTTAGAGTTTCAGATTGTTAGCTGATAATTAATGCTGTCCACCAGATAAAGGATGTTATAATTTTTTTTCTGTTTTAACATCTATCTCTCCGATTAAATATCTGGTAGACCAATTTACCCGCTATTTAATAATCGACGGAACGGCAACAGCGCAAAATTGCGATTTTTGCGTTTGGTTACTACACCGTAAATTATAAAACATTTGAGTTCGAAGTCTCCATCCAATTAACCGTTTCTCATGGATACCTGCGAACACGAGTTTAACTTACACTTGACTTTCTATGTACTAAACCATGAAGCAATTTTGAGCCTTTTTTACGAACATTTTTCAGACAGCCGTACGACGTATAGCACACTTATAATTTATGTGTAGGAGAAGTGAAGCTTGATCATATTGAACAATAATGCTTTTAAAGTATGTACATGTACAAAAAAACAGTTAATAAAATATTACACATTACCATATTAAAATTTAAATGGAATGGAATGGAAACTGAGCGAAAGCCTATCTGGCTAGACATTACATTTTATATAAATAAAGTGAAAAGCTTTAGATTTTATTAATATGGAATTTGTAATTTGATTATTGGAAAAAAAGTATCATATTTTTCGTACAACACGAAATACTGAATTCAAAATGTATCCACTTAAAAAATACTCTATCAATATTTTATGATTAATTCATTTGATTTGATCGCTTTATTGTCCTTACCTTATTTTATGTACTTTTCTTCTTGTATGTAGTTTCTTTCCTTTAGAAGAAAAGAAAAAAATGCAAATATAAAATAAATACATAAATTTTCAATTCCAAATTATTATTTTAAATCACTACTCTAATATCACTTTTTTAAGTTCTACAAGAAGCAGTTACGGGGTTAGGATGCTGTTTAATTTTAAGTGAATTAAGAATGTATAATAAATCCTAATAAAATGAGGCTTGTAGGTAGAACATAGGAGTAAGAGCGCATGTAAAGCAATTATTAGTCCATACATATTAGGATTTAGGTACGGAAAGGTGACACTGTCTCGTTTACCACCCTCTAACCCAACCCCATGCTCCCCACCTCTAATTGATCAGACAAAATGGAAATATAAACCCTGAATTATGTGACAAAATTTTCAACATAACATTTTATAAAATATATATAAAATAAAAAGTAAAATGTTATTACTAAGTTAATTATATATAAAATAATTATTTCCCCGAACAGCGGAATTGCACTAATCAGTTTCTGAACTACGACTTGGAACGGAGATGACGGTGATAGTTAAGACTTATCTCAATAAAATAATATCATAGAATACGTTGTTTGAGTATTTATACTAGATTAAAAACCAAGGAATTTGACACATCAAAGAAATCCAAAGTTTTGCAAAGCAACGTTAATATTTAAACCTACCATTGATATTATATTACCTATCTTAGTCTATTTGCGGTCATGCGATAGAAAATAGCTGTACCTTTTTATTTGTATGTGTCTGATACTCTTTAAAGTTCCCACCTACACATCATGTGAGCTTTTGTAATTTTGAATATTTTTATCATACTACAATCAATATATTCAAAAATATAAGTATTGTATAATAAAATGAAAACATACGATTATTCATATGACAACGCAGCGTATGTTATAGCTCATTTTAATTTGGACTTAATTTTATGAAAAATTATCGATATAGATATACAGAAAAGTCAGTCAATGCCAGATATACAACTGGCGATTTAGCAGGCATAAACCCTATATTTGCAAAATACAGATTAATTTAGTGTCACTTTAAATAGTATATGCGCACGAATACATATTTGCACTATAATTAAGCTTTTTTAAATTTCACGGAACTCTTACACTTGACTAACACTTATTTTGACTAAGATCCAGATTAATATAATCGGCTAGACTTTCAAGCTTTAGTGATTGACATACAAGCTTTGTAAAAATATCCAAAACAGTGCCTAACAGCAATCACTTTATAGCCGCGCACAACGGCATCCTTATTCACTTCGACGATAATAGGATACAAATCTACCCACAGGGAGAGCCTTGGGCAAATGAATTCTGATAGATAATATAAATAACAAAACCTAATACTCTTTCAAAATAAAAATTAAAGGAAAATGTTGTATTTATAAGTTTGTAAGCTGACAAGTTTTACATAATTAAACTCAACTTACTGCTTAAATATACGTAGGCTGTACCTTATTATATTTATATAATCATTACAAAAGTGCTTTAAATCTAAAAAGAAAGCTTAATATTCTATTTGTGCTTGTTTAATATGTAAAATCAAATTTATTCTTTTATAGTTCTTATTTTCTTTTGGGTACTGACTTGAAATAAAAAAAAAATAAAAATTACCTATCAAGGTAGCAAAGTAAACGTCAACTCAAAGTAAAATACATAAAAGCAACACTGCGGGATTCTGTGAAGCGTCATTTCACACAACGTTTAATAGAGCTATTGTGAATGAGAAATAATTACACTGTAACTTTTACCAAAATGACGAGGGCTGTGGAGGCGTTAAATTTGTGTCACGACTGACATTAAAGCATTTTTAAATGTTTTTACCTTTTAGACCACATCACTTAATATATATATAATAAAGTTTATAAATTACCTAAAGAATTTAAAATAATTAGAGTTTCCTACTTGAACCTAATCATATGGTCTGCTGATATCTTGGGTTCCCGTTGTCAACAACAGAGTTGCACTGTCAACGTCTTTAAGTCGTCGTCGTCGTCTTTCATAAATATTCAAGTTTAGAGTTAAGTTTAGAGTAGTAATATATGTATACAACTCACCTGAGTCAACAAATATCAATTATTTACCTTTTCCTTATCTCTTATATTAGATATTATCTAATAGTGTACTCTAACGGTTCTAAGTCTAATATATAATCCGGAAGTGCATTGACCGTCCAGTGTAGGGGCCCTAGAATATGTAGAAACATGTACCTTTACATATACAAATATATAAATATATAGATATAATATAGATTATTTGATGCAATCTGAGCGGACCCTTGCTGTAGGCTGTAAAGCCTCTTTACAGATATCACTCAGCGCGTGTGCTAGTAGGAGCCGACAGGTTGTCTTAGTTTGGTTTCAATTGGGTGTCAATTAGGATTGAGCCTTGTCAGCTTGGTTGATAAATTTATAATTAGAAAGCTATCTCCAAGGACTAAAAGAAAGTGATAAGAGTGTGAAAGTGGGTGTGACTTGAAGATAAATTGCTTATTGTACGCAGAGGATGCAGTGCTTATCGCATCTTTAGAATGCAAATTGCAGGTATTGGTCACCATTCTGAAAGACGGATGTGAAACTAA
Organism: Dione vanillae; assembly: GCA_037178615.1. Taxonomy (NCBI): domain Eukaryota; kingdom Metazoa; phylum Arthropoda; class Insecta; order Lepidoptera; family Nymphalidae; genus Dione; species Dione vanillae. The sequence goes on along the minus strand of JAZFAU010000009.1, from coordinate 2,651,559 downwards.
CGATCTAAGCCTGAATGCACATAAGACAAAGGTTCTAGAACGCTTGAAAGAGACAAGAAAAGGAAAGAATGCAAGATTTTTTGAGTAAAATATTAATCATGTTAATGAAGTAGTTAAGTAGAGATATAAAATTCGAAATGGACGTAAAAAGACACATGGCTGCCGGTAACAGAATGAATATCTAGGGCAACTTGCGTTACACCGTTGCGTCTGCGTTGTTGAGATGGCAAAAGGTCAGTATCGCTGCACGTTTGGCCATTCACAATCCAGTTCTGGTTCCGACGCTGTTATATGACAGTGAAACATGGGTATTACAGAAGAAGAACGGAAGAAAGATTAATGTTGTAGAGAAGCGATCTCTTCGAAGGATATGCGAAGCCAGCTCAATTGACCGAATAGGTAAAAAAGGAGAAAAACGTGCTCAATTGGTTTAGGCACGTCAAAAGAATGAGTGATGAAAGAATGGTAAAAAAGATATATGAAGTAAGAGAGGTTTGGGAAGACCTCGGTTAACTTTCAAAAACTATAGTATCAATGATACTGTAGGAAGATAACGTAAAAAGCATGAGGACCTCCACTTAGGAGGCTAATGACAGCGGACGAAAGACGTTTCTCTCTGACTACCCAGCTAGGGATAAAGCGTCTAGATATATATGTATGTATATGATAAATAAAAAATAATTTACAATACAAATTGTAATTCTTTTACATAAAATAAAAATGTTCTACTTTGTTAATCACTCAAATTTGTTACGGTTTTCATCAGAAAGAAAGATGGATGATGTAGTAAAAATATTATCCACCACGCAATTTAACTTACTATTAATAATCATGTGATTCAAGCGGCCGCGTGTGATTCGCTATTTAGTCATTATTCAACTTGGCTCAAATCATAGCACTTTCATTTTAATAGGATTTTATTTATACTTGATTACAATTTAAATGTAATTAAGAGATTATAAAGAATTTATTTAATGTAAAGGGACTAAATGTTACAAAAAAGCAAACAACACTGTTAAGACGGCAGTTGCAACGAAACTTTTACGCGCCGTATCATAAACATCTTTCATTGCCAGCCATCGTCCTGCGTTCCACATGCAAAAGCGAATTCCATTGAAATAATGGTAGACAAACGGCGCTCCCAACAACAACTTTATGATAAAAATTAATGGCCTAGAGAGATCTAAGCTTTGAATCATCGACACGTATGTTTCAACTCCATTGGACAAAAATAAACTGCCGCCCGACAATAATAAAGCGTAGAAAGTCACGATGACACCTGGAAATAAATGTTGTCATTATAATATTTTTTATGTTATTTTTATTTTAAATTTTATATACAAACTTTATAGAGTGTATAAACTTAATTTGTATTTTCTTTCTGAATTTGGCAAATTATTTCGACTGATGGTGGCTTGCCATCGAAGAAATGAAAATATTTCTTACTCTCCTTGAATGGAAACAGAATTCGCTTCCATATTCACTGCACCACGATGGAATAAAGTAACTATCGTAGCGTTTTAGGAAATTCTGGCCGTGAAATTGTTACATTGCAGACACAATTAATTATTATCATCTATTCAAACATAAGTTGAACTATAACATTAAAATAAAAAAAATATAAAAGCCTTAATTGTTATATTCTGTAAAATCGATTACAAATTAATAACCAACAAAAACACTTCGATTTTATTATAAATAAGTAATAATAACAAAACAAACTGTAAAGAAGTAGGCTCAAATCCGCGCCTCATAAAAATTGCGTACCAAATGTAACGATTCCTGAACCGATATAAAATATCGGTGAAACGTGTATTAACGGATCGACATATATATGCAATCATCTATCGTGAAACGAACTTACCTGTGATACGTTGCACGATGGACGTCATGGCTGGCAGGGTAGGCGCGTATATCGTTAAATGTGGGGACATGGGGCGGTTTAGGCTCATATTTTTGTCATCGTGTGTTTTTTTAGGTGGAGGGACGTAAGGTGTGAATACAATTTTACGCTGGCCTCCACCTCCTGAACCACAGCCACAGTCGGGCATACTATAATTACATGTCACTCTCTGAAAATATATAGGTTGCCTGCAAATTTAAAGAATATAATGTAGTAATATTACAAATAACAACTAGAACTCAGACTTTTGGACAACAGAAAGAAGAACGACATACCGAGTTATAATTTATTCAAAAAATATTTATTTATATATTTATTATTTAATGCTTCATTACACCCACATAAACAAAAACAAGGAAGACAAAAAGAATAAAAATAATATATTTAAATAAAACCTTAATATTAATATTACACTTTGCCTAAATTGCACGTTAGGATACCCATTTAAAAATATGGTAAGAGATAAATCTATTTACGTTTAGAAAAATAAGTCACTATAGCTAAGGTGAAATAGTTTTATATAGATTTTGTTTAAAACATTTTAAGCATAATACGCCATACGGTAGACGGCAATGACGGCAGTAACAACTACGACTTGAGATATCATGATTTTAAAAAAAATAATACAAGTTTCTTCAATTTCAAATTAATGATCAAATAAAAAACATTTATTTAATCAAACTCTCTTTTACAAGGTTTTATAACGTGACATTTTATTTAACTGAAAATCTTTACAACAAAAGCTGTTGGTCGATATATTCTCCAGTGTTTTTCTTTATGTATTATATATTGACATTGTACTTTAAATATAATTCCTATAAAAAATTACAAAATATATTCATAAGTCAATAAATATGCATTATTATTGCAACAAATGGACAGGTGTCAAAAGACCGGTCACTGAGCGGCCGAACAGTAATTTACTAATTATTTTCTGTTTTAAAAGCAACAAGCTATTACAAATTTGCGTAACGCGAATTTCTAGACATTGCCTGTCCCCCTCTATGTATGCCCTACGATGCCAAAGACAATAATAACAATTTAAAAGGTTTTTTTATTCTAGCCTTTTGTCCGGTTTCATCGGAGGAGCTTTGTCTATCACCTAATTACTAGTATATATATACTAGTAAAAATGGGGATAGAGAAAATAAAAGCATAGAGCAGTATTTTTGCTCTACCATTACACTATTTCTTTTAGGTAACAACCAACCAACCAAAAAACTACATAAAACACACATTTTAGAGTGGCTAATTATTTTTATGTTACGTGCTAAGTGAGTATGTAATTTATAGATACTTATATGTATAAACTATATTTATAATATATTATAAACATAATACAAATAATAATTACTATATATTTAATATATGTGCAACATGAAAATTAAAATATCTATATGTGTACCTACGTAAAGAAAGATAGTCATAACATGATTATTTTCGAACAAAAACAAGCAATATATACAATGTTGTTTTTGTACACAAAGTGAAGATAAGTACTTATATATATTACTACACTCCATATACTTATTTCCCTGCTTAGATATCAAGCAAATATAAGACGATTATTGTGTCTAATTGATGTGTACAATATCAATAAATCAATGATACTTACCTATTGTATCGCAAGAAATTAATGTTTTCCTTTATAAATTGTTTTGTCAGCAATTGAGTATACATATTGTTTTCCTTTGTTATAACGAGCTCTCAATTTGGTATTTAATATATAAAAAGGGCGTTTATAAACAGATATAATAGCTAGAAATACTAATGAGTAGGTTTGAAAAGGCAGACTATATTAACGTTTCGTAGATATATAAATCAATGTCGCTTTATATAATAAAATATTTTTAATAAGTGACAGTAAATATACATATACGATCTATTTTTTATAAAAAGAGTTTGACAATAATTATATTAGTAGCTAACGAACTGCGAGCTTCTCAGTCTCCTACAAGTACAGAAATAAACACTTACAGCGGCTCATTTATTTTTACATAAAAGTACAAATTATATTTATAGAAATACAATTTATTTAAAATTTGATTGTAACTTTATATATAACCTCTTTCTACTCTATGAGCTACTAATTATTTTTATATTATTTTTTTTGTATATTTAATACACGTGAGTTGTTCTATGGGGCGGTTGATGTTATGGCCATAATTATAATTCGTTAAAATCATCATAATTTTAAGTCGCTGGCGGCTCCAGCTAACATTTTCTCTGTAAGCTTAATATATTATTTAATTTAAATTAATATGTACTGTAACATACAGTCATGGTCTACATTAATGATTATACTGTATTGCTTGAAATATTATTTTTTTCTTATAATACAATTTTAAAATTTATGAGATTTATAGATGAAGAGAATACTATAATAAGAGCTTTTTTCTTTGTTATATTTATACATTTTAAATAAAACAAATTAACCGGACTAATCGCGTATAATAACGTTAATATCGCGTAATAAAACGTTAATCGATTTTTTGGAGACATAACTTTTGGAGGCATACGTCAGTCAGCTGAAGGAAAAGGTTCAGAGACTATTCTTCAAGATATATCTGCCATATTACGATGTAATAAACCACCAAAATCTAATCAATTTCGTGCTTTTCAAAAATGACGACAAAATTACTAAATAAAAACAAATTGCACAGTGATGTGTCCAAAATATTTTATATGTATTGTTACGCTGTTTTTTTATCCATTTGTGCAATAAAGTATGATAAATAAATAAATAAAATTCTGAAAACCGATGAAAGTAACACGACGATTATACAATACCCATGAGTATAATAATAAAATTTTAATTTTGCTATCTGATGAAAATACAAAATTGTTGATAAAGACTACAGCGAAAATACTTCAAAAAACATCCGCATTGATTACTAACCACGTGAAAAAATTCATCTTCACGTTAAATTAGTCGCACCTAACACTATAACACCTTACCAAAATATATTTATGAGTTATCAACAATACAGAAAAAAGATGTACCTCGGTGTCCATTCGTTAGCCAAATCGAATAAATTAAAACCACGAAAGTACTTCCTCCACTGCGCGGTCACTTAACTCCTATCTTCTTCTACTTTTAACTAACAATCAAATTATGGTCAGGTAATCAGTCAGTCAGACAGTTAAGGCGTTTAATTAAGTCAAGACTGCCTAGAATTTCAGATTTAATTTGGAATACCTAGTATTCGGTGACACTCATACCTAAAGAGTGGAAAACTGCGACATATCCATACATATTACATTTCCAAATTCTATAGAAATCATTAAGAGTGTTTTCTTGATTAATCTCAGCGAAATATTGATGTATGTACTAACAAATACTTAGAAATAATATCATAATTTTTCATTTGTTGTGTTGTAGTTTTATCTATAATATTTTTATGTACCCGTTTTTACAATGATATTATGAAGTCAAAGCAATGAGTTTTCTTTGCTTGCGGCTGCGTGAAAGCTTCTTGTGGCCATTTACCCATAGGTAGACATGGTAATAAAAATTCTTAATATATATCTTAATATATATTCTTAATATATATCTTTTACCTAGTTATGATTTCTTATATAATAAAACTTTTGATATACTGTAAAACCCAAATGATATATAGTAAGATATAATATTTTCTCAAGTACATACAAAAAGTCTTTTTATATTTTTTATATATAAAATAATTTAATTGAAATTTGAAAGTGAAATGGCAAAAATGGCAGCAATATTGTTATAACCTCTGTTCATAAGTAAAAATATAATTGATCGCAGCCCGTACATGGAAGATGAATTGTCATATTAAAATATTTGCTACAAAGTAATTTTGTCAATTTCCGAAGAAAACAAAGCTGCGGACGAAGCTAATATTAATTATGCACCGGTAATTGAGACAAAGTAATGATTTTGACGGGGCTTTGTATTTCAGAGCGCATAAGGGACGTGATTTTGTCATTTTTTTATAAACACAGCCTTTAAAATTGTATTGATTTTTTATCAATAAAGTTTAACTTCATGATGTCGTAATTCAGCATATTTGAAGTGGGACCGTACCGGGCTATGATTAAAGAGATTGTGGGCTCAATCCACGAGTGTTTTTAACTTCAACACACCCGTGGCTGTCATTTCTCACATTTTTTACCTATGTAATGCATATATAATACAATTGAAGCGGGAAAGTCAAAATGTTTCTTATAATGCATATTAAAAAAACAAATATTTTATTAGTTTCGGTACTATTCATTGAACGCATTAATAAACCAATTAGGGAACTATCCTATTACTGACTAAAACTTCATTTATTTCCCCCATTTGCCTTTGAGCTCAGAAGCAATTAGTGTTGGTAAGATTCAGGTACATGATGTTTAATTCCCATTTTATATTGATATATCATTTGAGTACAAACACGGTGTAGTTAATAAAGGTAGCAGAGATCTTGTTATACTGGTAGTCTAATAAAATCGACCAGCCAATTGAGGTGCAATGTTTACGCTGTAACGGTATATTAATTTGTGCATCTCAATATTATCTCTTTGACGCAATATTTTATACAAATATATAGAAAGATTATAGATATACACTCTATCATATATTCTTGTATTAAATATACAAGAGTATATGTCATATTAGGTTTTCTACAATAAATATTTATAATATATATTTATTACATCTAAGCGTGGAAATTCAAAGCCCAAATAAATCTCATTTCTTAGTAAATATGAGCAACAGGAGATAAAAGTAAATAATATTCTATGGAACGGGTATTTTATTAATATAAAACTTGATTCCCGTTTTCATGTTAAATTTTCCGATCTGATTTATATTTACATAACCTACGTGGAATGCTCCCCATGTTCAACTCAAACGCTTTTTGAACACAAAAACATGTTATGCATTCATCAACAAAGGCGACAATAAGCTTTGTCTTCATCACTTTTTTCATTTCATTTAATACTTCATTTTTTTCATTATATAGCATATTCATTCATTTACATGGCAAAACTCAATCGATTCCCATGTGGTAAACTTTAGCTATTTCTACATATAGGCATACAACAAGTCATGTTCACTAATATACAAAGTGTTTTAAGTCGATGGAATATTTTAAGCGAGTACATCATTTGATTAAAATTGTACTATCAAGTCGTATTTATGTAAAATGTATATACCTTTTGGGCATTTTTGTTGCACTATTATAATATCGATAATACGGTGGAACTTCTGGGGATGGCTTATAAGAAACTCTTCGATATATCTTGTAAATGATATAAAAATATAATGAGACGGCTTGTATTTTGTTGTGGGCTTCTGCTTTACTTTATAATTTAACTAGACTATATAACTTCAGATTTCCCGAAGATTAAGATTATTACTTGTTTTGAGATCTACCATAATAAATGTTAGTCAGCCATTAGCGTGGGAAGCCGCTACGCTCTTAGAGGTAATTCTATAATTGATTGAAACTCATTGTCAGTATTAATAACCTATTGAATTGGTTAACTATAGGAGAGAGTTAATTATTGTAATACACAAAGTATTTCTTTAAATGTTAACTGTAATTGCTGGAAAAAAAATTTTAATTTTTTTTTATAAAGAAATTGGGATTTGGACTTGGGGGATATTATTATTTGGAAAACCCTTAGCACTTGGAAATTTTCAATTTGAAAACGAGTATCTGTAACCTAAGTTTAGTTGGTGTCTAGATTTGAATAGCATACTTTTGTTTTTGTCTCAATAGGAATATTTTTTAAGGACACTGTGCCTGACAGGTATTCTACTCTTTAAGCACAAACAAGTTTGATGTATTCATTACATGTCTCTAGTAAAGGTCACCATCTTTTGTTACCAGCACGAGAGCTCGCAGTTTTCCCTACCAGCATAGCGTTGTCTCTATCAATTTAGTTATATTATAGAAATTTTCTGTTATTCTATTTAAGCTTTTACGCAAACTTTGCTGTCGATGGCATGGCTACAATGGCATTATTTCGAAGGCTAGTAGAGACAGATCCATATTAAAATTTAAGTAAAAATTCGAATATATGTAACATATATGTAACACTACTGTAAAATACCCATATTGACAAATTTCAAGTGTACAAACATTAATAGTTTTTGTATATATAATATTATATAACAATTTAGTTAGGGTAACTCCAACCTAGGACAAAAAATATCTTTTCAGTGTATTGTACCTCATAACAAAAACGGTTGTTGCGTTCCATTTTAAACGAAACAAAGAAAAATTTGGCAGTCCTCAAAATGCGCGCAAAATTTTAATATATATCAACGTCTACATATCACATATATCAATGTATGACATAGCATGCGATCGTTTGTATTAATATATAATTGAATTACATAATATATTAAATATCTTTTTCGGATTATTTGGAAATATATATTTGATATAATTGTGAAATATGTTAGGTTAGGTTAGAAATTGAAATGTGTGATAAAGTGTCTCTGATAAAGTACTAATATAAGTGATATTATTAGAACTAAATACATATAAAATGAAGATCCTAATTTTTCCAGACTAGTTTCTCCGTCCTTTTATCTTTATTTATTTTTGATGGTGCTTACTCACATGGTCAGCAAAATATCTTCAATTCTGACCAGTTGGTCATGAACGCTCTATGATGGAACGGAATAGTTACTTAAATAATATTTAAAATATCTTTATATAAAAAATAATTATAAATTAAATAAGTAAGATTCAAATTATTCTATTATATAGTCCTAACAAGTTTTCATTCATCAGTCGGATTATATTATATTGGGAAATTTATACTATATTGTTATTTTCTTAATAACTAAAAAATAATGATAACTAAATTATTGTAAAAAATATAAATATATAAAATAAATGATTATTATAAAAAACAAATCATAATTACTATCGAAAGCTCTCACCTTTGCAACATTTTTACTTCCACATCGTTACTTTGCTTTTATCGCTTGTACTGTGATATAATATTTAACACTAAAAATTATTTTCAATTTGGATTCCTTCTTGGAATCCAAATTGAAAATAATTTTTTCGTTTAATCAAAATCTGCCGTCTCTTATTAATTTGGTTTTGACTGTTGTAGTCACAAAGACCACTTTTCGTAGAATCTCGCCAGTAGGCAGAGCTACATGGGTGTCATCGCATAAAACATCAATTAAGGGCTTTAAAACATCCGAAAAGTGGGTCGTATTACAAAATGACACACCTCAAACGATTCTGCCATAGAATTATTAAACTATTACACTCACAAAAAATTATGAAATTTTACTTTATAAACTACAATAAAATTATTATAAGAGACTTAAAAGTAGGCGACAGCTTATGTGAATAAAATTCGATAAATTTATTCGCAAAAATAATTATTTTCATGTTAATAATTACCAAACTAGTATAATGTAGTTATTAGAGTCATCCTTAGGTTGTAGATTTTTATACAGACGCGTATTTGATTAAGAACTCTCAAATAAGAAGGACTCGCCCTAACAGTTTAGTAAATGTTTCGTCGCTTCTGATTACTACAGATAAAGTAGGATTTTAATGGGAAAAAGGTAGTTCACATCAGTTTTTTGCCGTAGTTGTTTGCCTTTTTGCAACTTCTTAAACCAGAATAAATATATCAATTGGCCCGATGACAAAAAAAAAATAAAGCCACAACGTCCATTATTCATAATAATTCACGACAAACATTTGAAATCGCAAGAAATTTCTCGACAAAAATATAACTGCCTGATCTACAAATATACTATGGGGTTTACCAATCAAAGTGACAATAATGGTGTAAATTCGTGTGATTTTAGCTGCAAATTGGGGGGACAACTAAATCAACTATTTACCAAATTATTGACGCAATATTTGGCGTTTGACAAATTCGTTCAACCAGAAATGAGCCTACTCCGGAAATAATGATGGTCAGCAGTTCTTTTGCACCAAAAACTATTTTATATGAATACAAGCCGAGATCTACCCGCAAAGCTCAACTCTTGCAAACTACGTAGACACGACACAACACTCAGAAACACTGGCTACTACGCCGGCTATGTTCTCTTTACACTTTCCAATTAATGGGTTATACGGCGAAAGGCGAGCTCAGAAAGAGCTCCATGACGACCGCCATAAACGTATTTAAACCTATCATTCCTATTGATAAATCCTTTATTGTATTATTTATTTACTACTACAAATAAATTCGAACCTATGATAGCTCAAAGAGGGAAAATATAAAAGTAACTGCTGATTCTGATATAACAATATTAAATCATATACATACGAGTATCATATCGTATCATTTCAATAGGGCTCTAGGAGTTCTGGATTATCGGTGAGATCGTTTGAATGACAACAACACTAAAAGGAGACGTAACGGCTTATAGAGAAAAGATTTCTTTATATTTTAAAATTAATGTAACTTAATTGTCAAAAGCTAACATTTAAATCACTTAGTTAATCATTTCAAAGTTAACAACATTTTTGTTACTTATATTATAAAAGCTACGGTTGAAAGTGGATAAATACTGAGAGTCGAGTTTACTTGTATAACCTTGAGTATCCATATTGATGTCTCCGTACCCGATATTTTTATATTCAAGATTTTCTTTTTATTATTTCTATTATCACTCGCAATTTTAGCTTTTTATTCAGGTATAAGAAACCTCACCTTACAATGTAGGGAGTTGATATTAAGATTAATTTTAAATAATAATAGTTAACGGGGACGGAGAAAGCAGGGACCAAGCAACGACGTGTCTTAACACTAGGTTCCCACGGTGCCTGCAGTTCCCTCTGCCTACCCTGCCATGTGCGGGATAAAGCGTGAAGCTAAAAAAATAATAGTTAACAATTAATAATAATTGACAATTAAAATAAAACAGCTTTAAAACTGTTATAATTTTACATTGAAATATTAATTAGTTTATACTACATGCCATTTTACTAGCGAGTACTAAAAAGTACTAGATTGAAGATATTTGTTGGTTGGTTCGAATTTTGTTGTATTTAATACACAATATTTAACATTTAAAAATATTATAATCTATAATATTAATATTAATATTTTAAATGTTAATATTCTTAGATTCTTTAAAATCATATTTATTAATTTACTACACGATTCAGGGCTTAGCCTCATATTATTTTTGGTAGTTGAGGAGTTTACCCACCTGTAACCAACAAGCACATAGCTCAGCCCGTTCAAGGTATTCTATAAGACAAACATCCTTTTTACGGATGTATCAAGGTTATCTAGAGACAAAAAATGTCGAAGACGTTTTTTAATCAACATCGTTATTCTTTTTTTTTCTTTTTTTCTTTCTAGCTTCACGCTTTATCCCGCACAAGGCAGGGTAGGCAGAGGGAACTGCAGGGACCATGGGAACCTAGTGTTAAGACACTCCGTTGCTTAGTCCCTGCTTTCTTCGTCCCCACTTTCCGCCTTTTTAGAGGCATTGCGTGTTGAGTGGCGGAACATCATTATTCATTATGAATTATTCCAAGATCTGTACACAATAATATATATATATATATATATATATATATATATATATATATATATATATATATATATATATATATATATATATATATATATATATATATATATATATATATATATATATATATATATATATATATATATATATATATATATATTTATATATATATACAGTTAATTAAGATATTTTCCGATGGTATGATGGTAATTTACAGTTTAAAATTACACTGTATTTTTATAGAGTTCGTTCGAGTCGGTGAGCTTGTGAGGCAGTTGGTTCTAAAACAGGCGAAAAAATCGAAAAACTAGGTAAGGTACCGTCTTGATTTCGTATTTAGTCGTTGTACTAAAAGATTTATAAAATAAACAGATAAACAGTTCATTATGGCGTAATAGTCTTGAATAAAGAAATAACATCTTTGAAATAATTCATATTCTATGGATTTACATCGATGACTAATAATTTATTTGGCTAAATATCATGGCTTTTGCTAAACAAAATCTTAATTTTTGTATTATGTGAGATGAAAGCATACATCCGGGAAATAAAAATAGACAACGTATGTCGGAAAAATTATTTATCTTAAGCTATCTTCCATCTCTTTCATTAATGTAAAAAAGAGTGAGACGTGTAGAAATTAACGTTACTGGCCTGTTACGGCACCTCCCTATTCTCCCTTTACGAGAGGGAGGCCCTATGCACTTTATGTCGATCTACAGGCTGACCTACATACAGGAAGAATATTCTAAAACATATTTATTGTTTAAAAAAAAAATGGTTGCCTGTAAAGTGGGTTTTACGGGCGAAAATTTTACGTGACAACGTCTTTTTCTCGGTAGAATATTTATTGATATGATTAATAATTATAATAAAAAATGCACAAATTTTAACTATAGAAAATATATTTTGTTTACTAAAACATTGTACATGTGTCAAGTGATACGCGCGGCGGACCGATCATAGTTCGGTGACAGTTGACACATCGTTACGTTACCTTTTTCATATGTGACTCCGAGCCGCAACCTAATTTAAGACGTTGTCACGTCAAAAATGCTAGTTCATATAAATATTCGATGGTTTTTGTTAGGACATAATAATAATAATAATTAATTATCAATATATAGTAAATGATATTTAAATAAAAGTAAGTAAAACTTTAAAGATTTGTTGTTTAGTAGCTACAATTTTTTTGACAATAATTGATTCTATGATTTTTAAATCTTAAACACAATTGGCTGCCAAGAAATTGCTCGGCATTCTCTCTAACGTGTGATAACTTTCCGGTGTGCACGTTTACATCTTCTACTATTGTAAAAAGCGCTATATACGATATCATAGTAAGATTATGATATTATAGAGTATTGCTCTCACTTACAAGATAGTATTTGCAAGTTTTTAGTTCCAGGTTTTAAGAGTGGAGGAGATTAATCGAAGACGAAACCCTCAATGACTCAGCTGTGGAGTTTTAACTCTCAATACAATGTTGCTACGCAAAAATTTTTTACCAAATATCTTTCGGCACGTGTTCCTTAGAATTGCTGATGTATTTCCTTTCACTATTTCTTGTAAGTCACATCATCACCATCCGTATTAGGGAAGCTTTTGCTTTGCAGACAAAGCGTTTTAAGTCTACTGTCTTTATTGGTGAGAATATAAAATTTCTCAAATCTAAATAAGCATTGTGCATGCCGACATTAATGATAATATCGACATGGGTATGAACCCATAAAGAAAAAGACAGCGGTCATAATAATCTTACATCGACAAAAGTTATATGAGAAAAAACATGCAATTTTAAATTAATATTGAAAAATCATTGTGTTAATAGAATTACTACGAAACATTGTGCATCTCAATATTAACCACGCACGTGCACGCCAGTAAATTTAATTATTATTGTCCTATGAAACGCTAAATTTGTATCCAAATTTCGTTGCTGATTAATATTACAAAAGCTTTAAACGATCGTAACACACAGACTGCACATGCAAGTGACTGTTGATTAAATGATGTATAGTGTTACCAGGGGCACAAAGTGACCTATTATACATGCAGTAATTGTTTTAAATTTGTTTTTTAGTATTTTATATGAAAATATTAAAAGTGAAAAATGTTACATTTTTATTTCCATATTCAAGAAATAGTTGTAAGATTAATTTATCAGTTCACCGTGTCTATTAGTCTATTTTGCCGAATGTATGTATGTATTATGGAAAGAGTTTTCTTTACTTTACAAAGTTCACAATAGAATTTAACATGCATAATTATGTACATATTTCGTTTATATTACTTAATTACTTAATTATAATATTACTTTCGTTTATGGATTATACATATATAGAACAGGTGAATCGGAATGTAGCTCCAATCATTTAAATAAGCTCTGAATTTAGCTCCAGATTTACCTAATTAGAGTATAGAGAGGAGTATTTGTCACAATCCATCAATGAAATCACAGTGCGGGTGTCGTACCATCGCGTTGATGGGAGAGTAGCTTTGAGTAAGCCTAAGCCTGTAGAATGCATTACTGCTCTCCTCTGCTATACGTTTTACTATACGACTTATATATATATATATATATATATATATATATATATATATATATATATGTATATGTATATATATATATATATATATATATATATATATATATATATATATATATATATATATATATATATATATATATATATATATATATATATATATAAATTAGTAAGGGAGAGGAGATGTTGTTTAATTATTCGATTAAGTAGAACCTCTTTGCATTCAACAGAAACGTCAGCCGCTACTGTATTTTTATAATATAAAAAGGAATTACATCAAATCGACAGTTGTTATGAAAAGTTGTTACTCAGAGTTATCTTTAAGGGTCCTATTCCGTATAAACCAATTGATTACTTTATTTACTTATTTTGAGAAATGTACTCTGCACAATAAATCTCTAGCCTGGAATACATCAATGCTTAAATTTAAGCTTAAATTTATATAAGTTGTGTATTATTTTTAAAATTATAACAAATTATATAAGACATCTTTATACAAGGTGTATCTGACAACGCAGTATTTGTCAAAAGTACCTATAGGGTAAAATATTTCAATGCTATGTGCAAAAAATTCGTTAACAATATTTAATAGTTTAGGCACAGGATCATTTTTCCCATTTCACGATATTTATACGTGCTGTGTAACATCTGAGGTAATCATCATTAAATACGAATGACGTATAGATCTGGTACTACTAAAATACTATAAACATTGTGTAATCTGTCACCTTTCATTCAAAAAAATAACCAAAGGAGAAAGAGATATCTCTTTGCAGTTAGTTTACGTTTGCGTCATACTTGAGAAATGGCGTTTTATTTTGGAACAATAATTTAAATTATTTTAAAAATATTACTTGTTTTATAATTTTACTAAGTATATAAAGGCTAGTTAATAATACTATGTTTAGATGTTAATAATATGCTTTAAATTAATGTCGCTGTAATATCGACATTCTATATATCCTTAAATGAAATAGTTTGTGGATATTTGATTTCAGGCTAATACTTGTAGGCATTGATTGTCGATGTGTACACAACAGTACAGAAATGTTGCTGTAGTGAAAGTGAAGCCTAAAAATGAATAATTAATTAATGTAATATTAATACGTGAAGCAAAAGCTCTAGACTCTCAAAAAAAATTTGAGAAAATTGTGCAAGTATTTTGGGGGCACTTTGGCACACATATCTTTTATATATCGGAGAAATGCACAACGTTATTATTTTTAATGGCTACGCTTATAATGTACATTAAATCAATAAATAAAAAACATACTACCAAAGGCTTAACATTTTGACATTTGTACAAAGCGGCGTATAGGTTGCTATAGTAACGCGTAGTTCTCGCGCTTAAGTGTCCCATACAGCAATAAGCAACACAGTTTTTGAAGTATTTACTCTGTCATCTTAGTTGTCCTATTGATAATGTTGCTATCATTAGTGTTTACCTACGAATATTTTTATAATGTAGACGAGAAGTTAGAAAATGTTCTAAAAATTCATCAAGGAGAGAATTCAGTGTTTTTTAGCATAAAATAATATACAGTTGATGTCAGACAGAATTTGTTTTATAGAATATCTGCAATCCAGAATTTTTTAGACATACATTGTAATTGTAACATACCTTAATCAGTGATATTAAACACTATTAAAAGTGGTATGTAATTATGTTAATATCATAATAGAGATAGTAATATTGTACATATTCATTCATTCATTAACTCATAGCTTCACGCTTTATCCCGCTTATATCAGGGTAGGCAGAGAGAACCCAAGGAACCGTGGGAAAACTGTAGATTCCTTTGCGGAATTTAACGCCGCGCTTTGACTAGTTGCCAGAGCGAATAAAGTAAATATAGAAAAATTCAACTTCCCCGAATGGGAATCGATCTCACAAACTATCGCTACGCCTCTGCGCCACGACAGTTCTCATAGTACAATATATATTATTTATATTATTAATAGTAAAATATTAAAAGATCAAATTTAAATAACGTAACAGGCACCGCGAGGCTCGTACAATTTCGTCCGCCCAATGATAATTATGTTGATATAGATTCGGCGTTTATTTTATAAATAATTATCATTTTAATTACAACTTTAATAAATAAAATGAAACATAAGATCAATTTATTTGTACATCACTTGAAATTATTTTACACATGATATAATTAATTATTTACAATTAGAAAAGATACTATAATAAATTGTCCATAGATATGAGAATAGTGACGCGCACCTGCTTTAGTCTCCCCCCCACACTCGCATAAATATACGCTAAAAGCTAACCCATACCTTCCACTGACAATAAAAACCAACTTGTTGCATTCTTTAATGATTTAACTGACAGAAATACATATATTTCACTGATAGAAATATGTCTATGATGGTTTATGAAGAAGTTTCGTGGAATAGTGGATTAATAGTATTGATTAGGACATGAATATTGATTATTGGTTCTGATATTAATTATACTTTTAAAATCGTTTTTTTTCTATGGTATAGCAGAAGAGGTTAGGTTGACACTATATGCCCCGTTTACTGTATAATTTTCAAGACATTGCGTATTAAGTGGTGGAGCTTAACCCCGCGCTTTGTTTGTCAGTAAGAGAAAAAACGAATGAAGAATGAAAACAATTCTATCGATGTGATAATTTCCTTTTGTTTTGTTTTTTTTTAGCTTCACGCTTTCCAACAACAATAACATTTCCCGATATTTAATTATTAAAGGCTCACTACTAGTCACTTCACTAGATCAATACATAATAAAATGATTCCTTGGAAAGGGGGATCAGAATAATCCCTATGCACTTCTCCCAATTCGCTGGAGCTAGGAGGCGTGGCGTGACCTAGTAACACACTAAACGTTACTTCTTATTTTTAAACGGTTTTATTTATATAAACGGAAGCAAAATATAATTAATTAATGATATTTCTAAACTTTTAAGTTTTTTCGTATAAATTTTTAACTACTACTGGTGTTTTCTCTGGAAATTCCTGGCCTAATGTTCGACTGAACGCTGAAGTAAGCTGAGCTGAATTGACTGTATGGTTACAGAAAATCTCTATATATATATATATATATATATATATATATATATATATATATATATATATATATATATATATATATATATATATATATATATATATATATATATATATATATATATATATATATATATATCTTTTGTGGTAGTTGTCGTAGCGTAATTTGTTAATGTCCAAATATTGACAAAGCACAAATAAATTATTAATATCAACCAAAAAACTATCCCTATACTTTCAAATTGAATAAGGTGCTAACCAAGTCAAAAACTTCGATCTATATATTTTTCTTAAGTAGATCTTTACAGAAACAAATCGTCCCTGTGGTGAATAAATGATCTATGAATAAATGAGTTCATTCTTGTTTTGAATGGTGGGGTCACCTAACACTGTTTGCTTAAAGAAAACTCCACCAAAATTATTGATATTTTGATTCTGATTTTTCTAATAAAATAATTTTATTAGCAATAAATGTTAAAACTGCTGGATCGCACTGATTGGTCCATCGCAGTGACCTACCTTACATAGTTGAGCAGGGGGTATATAAACCCTCTGGATATGAGTGAGGCTGTAGATTCTGCCTTACATTTTGCAGCGTTAGTTGGGCTGCGACCGACGTCGGAAAATCACTTGTTGCATGCGTGCTTCTACCTGGACTATATTTAATTGACTTTTACGATCAGTGAATTTTGTGAATATTTTATTACTATTGCAAAAATGTTAAACTCACCTTTTAACTTTTTTTTCTTGAGTCATTGTTTGAAGTGACAAGTTTAAAATTAAATTTTTTCTTGGACTCCAAAATTTTTTTAAGTTTAATTGACATGAGTGAATAGGACTTAAAAATGTATGGCTGAGAAATGGACTGCACCATGCGGCTTAACACGTTAAGTCATCGATTATTTAATTGTTACGTGTATGGCACTACGTGCCATAATTATGACTGCAAAATAGATCATCGCCGTAAGTCAAATAATTAACATAATTATACAATTATTTTTCACATTAATCTTATTATTAATTTCAAGTAACTTAAATAGGCTAATATTACCACTTAGTAACAATTATCAAAATTAAAGGTATTCTTGAATAAGATTAATGTCTAAGGACGAAGCACGGTGGTTCCGGCACGTAGTCCTCTATGGTCATTTGAAAACATTTTCAGATAATTTATTTTATTTATTAATTAATTCGAGCCCATATTATTAGATCCAGACCTATAGGAATCATTTTTTTTGACAGGCGAGCATGTGGCAAAACGGTAAAACTACGTAAAAATTTTAACGTAAGAATTAATACGTAGTACTTACGATGTTTGACAATTATTATTTTATAAATTCCAAAATAAAATATTAAAAAATAATTATAGTTTATTGTATATAAATAAAGTGGATGGAAATACTATATAATTAATAAATTAACATATAAGGTATCACAGATTTGAAAGCAGGGGGATCGCAGTTATGATGTCTGACGTCGTGTGTCGCGAGGCGGGTATCTATAATAACTTTTACTTGTTAACGATGTCATCGCATTCGGTATTTGGCGATTTGTTCTTGTGGCGTAGCATTTTATAGTTTTGTAAAATTATTTATGCATTCCGTAATAAAATATAAGTTATCAAGTAAAATGTCAAAGTATTTACTCAATTTTGTCATTTTTTTGCTCAGGACAATTATAATTAAATAAGAAAAAAACACTCTGACCTGACCGCGTGTTTCTTGTGTCCGTTTTAATAAAATGATCTATCGGGTAAACTATATAAATATATAAAATACGTTGCATATATTATATGTTAAATTATGTATTTCATTCCATAAATAAAATATTATCATGAAAATATTAGAAGGCGCAAATATTACAAAAATAATATATTTAGCATATGAATAAATTGAACAGAATAAATTAATATTTATTATTATATACATTATTAATAAATTAACATAATAATAAGTATAACATATGACTGGTTTAATTTACGTTAGGTTATTCGGATTATCATAGGAATAGAATATGATATACAATTCTTGACGAAAAAAAATTATTTGTATAAACAAATATAGTGTACATGAGGGCCGTCGTGGTGCAGAGGCGTAAGCGTGTGTCTGTTTACGCGACGCGAACGTGTAACGCGACGGTTTATGGGTTCGATTCCTACTAGGAGAAGATGGATTTTTCTATTTCCATTTTCTTCGTTCTGGAAACTAGACAAAGCGCGGCGTTGAGTTCCTCCAGTCAACACGCAATATCTCTAAAAAAATGGTTGCCTGTAAAGTGGATTTTACGGGCGAAAATTTTACGTGACAACGTCTTTTTCTCGGTAGAATATTTATTGATATGATTAATAATTATAATATAAATTGCACAAATTTTAACTATAGAAAATATATTTTGTTTACTAAAACATTGTACATGTGTCAAGTGATACGCGCGGTGGACCGATCATAGTTCGGTGACAGTTGACACATCGTTACGTTACCTTTTTCATATGTGACTCCGAGCCGCAACCTAATTTAAGACGTTGTCACGTCAAAAAGTCGGAAAGTGGGGACGGACGAAGCAGAAACTAAGCAACGGGGTGTCACTAGGTGATCACTAGGTTCATAGAGTTCCTGCAGTTCCCTCTGCCTACCCTGCAATATGCGGGATAAAGCGTGAAGCTATATATATATATATATATATATATATATATATATATATATATATATATATATATATATATATATATATATATATATATATATATATATATATATATATATATATATATATATATATATATATATATATATATATATATATATATATGTATATATATATATATACTTAGTCTTGCCATAAATATTGTTATAAAGAAAAGCACGATTTTTTTTTTATACGTAACATTTATTCCTTTCATAGTGGGTTAGTTTAATACATCAATATATAACTATTAAAAATATACAATGTTTATTCGAAGTGGTCCCCATTGGCTGCAATACAGTCTTTTAAACGTTGAGGCCAGTTATCAATAGCAGCACGAACTCTTTCTAGAGGAAAATTCTTCACTGCCAACCGAATGGATCGTTTTAGGGACTCCAAATTATCATGGCGTTTAGAGCAAGCCTTACTCTCTAAAACTGACCATAAATCATAATCCAATGGATTTAGGTCAGGACTTGACGACGGCCAGTTTTCAGTGCTGATAAAGTCCGGAACGTTAGTTTTCAACCAAGATTGGGTGGATCGAGCTCTATGACCCGGTGCCGAGTCTTGTTGAAAGCACCATTCTTTGTTATTGAACATGGTGTTAGTTAAAGACTTAACTACCGTCTCAAGAATGGTATTTTGATAAACTTGTGCCGACGTTTTGGTAAACTGTAACTGTAAAAATTTTCTCATCCGTAAACAAAATTTTTTTGTGACCTCCCTTTGCGTACCGCTTAAGTAGTTGTTTGGATTTTACCACCCTATTCTTCTTTAAATTATCAGTTAAGAAGTGACCAGTACGTCTCTTATAGGCTGCAAGTCCTAAGTCATCTTTTAATATACGCGACATGGTTCTAGGAGCTATCTTCATCTCCTGAGATAAAATCTTTTGCTTACGGACAGGATTTCTTCGAATTCTTTCCCTAACTGCTTTAATCACCTTTTTCACACGAACGGTACGTGGACGGCCAGATCTTTTTCTGTCACAAACAGAGGAGGTATCATTGTACCTATCAATAGCCCGGTAAACAAACATTTGACTAATACCAAGCGGGTGGAGGGTTTTAAAAATTGCACTTTTCTCCATACCTATTTTATGTAAGGCAATCACAGCGATTCGGTTCTCTTTATCACCCTACTCCATTTTAATATAACAAAATATTTAACAATATAATGGCGCGAAAATAAGAAAACACATCAAGCAATCATATAAAAATGACAGATTCCAAATTCAAACGTAATATTTTCTTTTTTTGAATAGTAACAGTATTTATGGCCAGACTAAGTATATATATATATATATATATATATATATATATATATAGATATATATATATATATATATATATATATATATATATATATATATATATATATATATATATATATATATATATATATATAGATATATATATATATATATATATATATATATATATATATATATATATATATATATATATATATATATATATATATATATATATATATATATATATATATATATATATATATATATATATATATATATATATATATATATATATATATATATATATATATATATATATATATATATATATATAGATATAGATGTACACCTTCACAATGTTAGGAATATTCATGCAAATCTAAACTTTATCCACTGCCATCTTGCGACCCATAAGTCGACCTTATTCTTCTTAACTGAGACTCACGTATCGTCTCCTGCCGATACGTCATACTTGCAGTATCGCATACATTTAGAATGGCTTCTAAATGGAACATAAAGTTGTTCCTCGTGCCAGTGTGCGCATATTTGTTAGAGATGATATCAGTGTCCGACATATGGGCAGTAATGAAACTATTATCTACGATCTGGCTATATGTAGATTACGACGACCATCCTTGCCGACGACCGACGACCAATCCGCAGAGATTGTAGTATTAGGCGATTTTAATGCCCAACACATTGAATGGCGTGGTTCATAATAACTCAAGACTAACTAGGATAAACCTGTTTATGCTTTCACCATGGCCTATGGTCATGTGACGCGAGTAAGTAAAGTACTGACTCTTAGATCTTCTGCTGATTTTCAAAACTGATGACTAACAGGTCAGCGTCGACGCTTGGACCACCTGAACATTGTCTGATTCGGTTGACGGTGGCACTCACGTACAAATTATGGCCTCATTCTGTAGATTGCCCTCGTGTCTAGTCATTTAAGCAAGTAATGGGATGCAGTTTGCTGCCAACGTTGTGCTCAGAGCATAGAATTACTTATTCCATAATCTATAGTGCTCGATGGTGGCAAATTTAAAGTCTCTTACTCATCCACGCAAATTGGCATGACACCAAAAGCAGAAAAAGTACCAAACTTGGTCTGAAGTGGTGGCAATTAGGGATCCTAAAGCGAAGCGAATTATTATAACAAGAATTATAGCAAAAGATTAGCTCGTCTTCCGTCGGGAAAACATACGTTCTGGTCTTTGATAAAAGCTGTCGTACCTTCGACAACTTCTGTCAGCCCGCCTTGCTACCAATATATACAGAGGAAAATATCTCGATCTACGATGCAAAGGGGAAAGGTGATCTTTTGGGCAACCACTTTGCATCCAACTCGATTTTGAATGACAAGAGAAATACATCCTGCTTTGCCACTTCTACGACACAAATTAAATTTACACAAACATCCACAAATAGTCTTCTCTCCCGCAACATCCATAAGTCCAGTGAGCTTGATGGTATCCCTCCCATTGTGCTGAAGATCTATGCTCCTGCGTTGGCTCCAATTTCTTTTCCAGCACCCCTACCCCTACCCCTACTCACCTTGTCCCGACTTTATGAAAGTTAGCTTTGATACACTCGGTCCCTAAAAATTGCTAGTCCCTAAAACTTGGAAAACCAACAGCTGATCAGTGACCATCATTACGGATTCCGTCAGGGCCAGTCTATTGTTGATGTGGTTGTCTACCTAACCAATAATTATGTGGTTGCGGTTGAAAGCGAGGGGGAATTTTAAATCAACGGTTTGGACATAGCGAAAGCCTTTGTTCGGGTTTGCCACAAAGCTGTACTATCTAACCTGCCTTCCTAAGGGCTACCTGACAGATTGTGCAAGTAGATTTCTGTCTCTGGAGTCCCATAAGCCTATGTACTACACACTGGCCTACACTGTCTGTCCTGTACATCAATAACATATTACAATCCACTTACATTCACTGTTATGCGGATGACAACACGATGGATGCAACATATTGCGGGCGTGCAAATATGTCTGTTCAGTTTCAGGCACACGTCAGTTCAGTTTCAGTAGGGCCCACATTTGGTCGCACTTAGAATACTGTCTCATCTCTGGTCTGGCACCCCAATACTAATTTCTTCCGTTTAACTGCATTTCGGATTGTTGACAACAGGAGCCTCACTAAGCGGCTGGATCATCTGGCCCTGCAGAGAGATGTCGCATCATTGTGCATCTCCTACAGAATACATCACAGAAATTATTTCGAAGAAGTATTTCTCAGTATTTCTCAGGTGCTGATGTCACAACTTCTACCATAAATAAAAATATTATCCTCACCACCTGGATGATTGTGGTGTACCACCGTACATTTTAGAAGAAAAATTTTACCACAGACTATCGCATCACTGAACAAAATCCCTGCAAAGTTAGTTCACACCCGATATTACATTGAGACCTTCAAAAATCATGCATACGCCTTTTTAAAAAGCCGGCTTCACTTCATAACTTAACATAAGCTTACCCATTTCTTTGTTTGCCTCTCTTGAACACAAAAAAAAATTAAAAAAACATCCTAAAGAGAATAGTATTGGAATAATAGCATAAATGTTGCGAAAGTAGTAGGCTTACTTTTTAATAAATGTATTAAAACCACGTTCTTTCTTCCTACGAAATAACGTAAAGCTTAAAGAATCTTGTCTATCAGACAATGTTATGCAAGTTTCAAAAACTGGCTGAAGCACACTTTGTATATATACAAAATAAATAGAAGAGTATTTATTCTAAAATACTTTCACGATATAATATGTTATTATTAATTTAAAGTATGAATTCTAAAAATAGTTTATGCATCTATCTGTTACTTATTGAATAATAAAAAAATAGTATTTCAGTTGTTTATGAATTCAATTAAATTTTTACGTTTTCACAATAAACTTGATATAAAATATGAAAGTTGTCTCTTTATTGCTTACTGTTCTATAGAATAACACATTTACACATGGAGGTAAGGGAGGTCATCCTCACTCCAGAATCGTCTGGTGCCCAAGTGGACGATTCAAGCAAACAATAAGACTAAACTAAATTTAGAAAAGAAATGAAAGATATATTTCGTTAGGGTTTTAAAGATAAGAGTTTAATAAGATTTTAAAGGAAATGTGATAAGTAAGAAGTCAATAGCAGTTTAAGTTTAATAAATATACTTAATTGTCCAACCGCGAGCTCAACGTGCCGCCCGTACTGTAAAGTGTTAAAAAGTAATATCAAACAGCGTGCAAAGAAAACAATTCTCACTGGAAATATCATATTTCCTTAACGATAGGTATAGGTATATATTTAACTTATTTACAAGCACAAATAATTATAAATTATACAATTTAAAGCACGCCCCCTATTGACGTAATTTGTGAGCACGTCTACTTTGTCCTGAATTTTACAGTCGCTTTCTCATTACTCTTAGAATGAGATATTCTATAGGATAGATGGCGTTTGACTACATCGGTTGTATAACTTTGTTCAAGATGTATAGTGATGTCTCCACTTACGCCACACTGAATAAATCAAATTCTGGCTTCGCAATATTAAAAATTTATTGACTTTTTGATTTCCTTAAGTGTCACACATTTAAATCAATCGGTAATGCGATTAAGGAAGTTGTTCGCTAGGAAATTTATTTATAACTTGCCAATGACGAAGTTCAGGAACTGCTGGATTCTCCTTATACAAGTACAATTGGCTGATCATTAATAATATCACAGAAATGCGCCAAAAAAAGATATTAAGAATAGTTTAGATTCATTTCATGAGATCAAGATATAATAATGAATGGAAACTTGATAGAAATCCTAAGTTTGATTAAAAAATGGTGACAAATATTTAATAATGTTTTCTTCAACGACGAGCACATATACTTTACGAAAAAAAGGAAAACTTTAGTACTTCAGTATACTATGATTAAATTTTACAAGAGAAAGCTTAATATTCGGGTAGTCAAAATACCTGCTAACTACTAGTTAAGTTTGGGAAATGAACGATCACTTTCAATTCAATTCATCAATATGCCTTTTTTGTTTAAATTGCTACTTTATTTGGCTTCAAGCCGGACTCGGAAGTAAATATATATAATATATATGTTTATTAACACCTAACGAGTAAAGCCGATATGTTGCTACGTATAAAATATTTTAAAATACATATTTTAACAATTCATTTTTTAGTCACATTTTATTTAATTTTTATGTTCATAATATTATACAAGGCAAATTAAGTTTTTTTTAGCTTTCTGAATCTCGCTTACTAAAAATTTGAGCTATGATGTTATGTAGTTATATAAAGAAACATACCACTATTTTTTATTTAGGTACTAGTGACAATCATTTTAAAAGCCAATATATTCCTTAAAGACGCAAAGGCGCAGCTTCTGCCTGTAAACGCAACGGTCATTGGGTTTGGTCGCTCTGGGAACTCGGTAAGCGCGGCGTTGAGATCCGTCACTGAACCCACAATGCTTGGAAAGGCAGAAAGCGGGGAACGAAGTGTCTAAATGTATATGTACTATGTTCCCTCAAGTAGGATGAAGCGTGAGGCTAAAAAAATAATGTATTACAGTAGAGAGCATGTAAATTCGCGGGGTGTTTCATTGTTCTTCATTCGGGGATTATTTTAATCGATTTGTAAAAGTAAATAAAACAATTGCACTGAATTGGACTCCGCTCGCCTCAATCTTATGTATTTATTATGAAAATATTTAACATATGTATATATATCAGCTCCCACGGCTTCGCCCGTTAGTTTTTGTTATAGCGTCATGTAAATAACAATAGGCATTAAAAACAGCATTAAAATTATAAAATCATTACATTCTGTTTTCAAGACGTTTCATTTGTTTATTATTTGTGCGTCTGTCTGTTGAAACTATTTTCTCCAAATCACGGAAAAATATTAAACTGAAATTAATATGGAATATTCAGGTCGACGACGTCATTCAAATAGGTTAAGCTTCTATAATGCAATTTTAATCAAAGTATTTATTTTTGCTATTGGTTTTACTGTCGTCTATTTCCTCTATAATATAATAAAATTAAGTAACACAAATTGTAAAATGCCTTTTTTTTCAGCGCCTACACCTGCACATTACGACAGCTCTGACTCGGGCGATAGTTTAAGCTTTAGCAATTCTAACGTCTCGTCATCAAGCTCCGAGTATGTCCCTACGCCTATATCCTTCAGAAACGTACAGGAACGATCGCTCCAGAATCAGTCACCCTCGAGTTCTGTTAAAACAGAAGATAGTAATATTTGTGTAGATTTTTTACTTTGCAAAAAATATAAACTACAAGGATTGAAGGAGAATAAATTGGAGAAACAAGTTAGTCCTACGTCCAGTATCACTACAACAAATAAAACTGTGACACGTACTTTTGATAGCTATCGTAATGACACTATTGGAATTGATAGTACCAACGGGCAACATCAGGGTCAAAGTAGTAATGGCAGACGCCAACTGCCAATGATACCCATCACACATAAGAGCTTCCCAAAAAGTAATGAAGGAAGAAATGGCAGAAAATTGCCATTAACACCAAATAAAGAAGGACCACAATGTTCTAAAGTTACATGCGACAAAAAGAAAACACCGCCCAAGTTATGCAAGCAGAGTAATGTATGTATGGATGAATCTATTGAATTACAAGAGTACTCACTACACGATCAGTCGCTTCACCGACCGCATAGCGCAAACGGAATTTATGCAGAAAAATCTGACCAAATAAATCAAGCACACCAAAAGAATCAACAGAAACTGAAAAAATTATCTCCTTGTTTAAGTGACCCAGTGGTATTAGTAAACCAGTCTGATTCAGACTTGGTGAAATCGTCAGATGACCTTACTAACCCAAAAGTCCATCAAAGTCTATTTCTTAAGTGTGTAATTCCCGCGTTCAAGTGCAAGACTTATGTTTAAGTGTTAACATATAAATATTGTGTCTCTTAAACCTGTTAAAATTCCCACGTCAATAAATCCATTAGCAGAGTATTGATAGATCGTTAAGAAAACAATATTATTTCAAACAAAATATTATTAAATAAGCTTAAGCCTTTTAAAGAACTTCCTAGATTACAACTATGACCACTGTTACTGAAAATGAACGTAAAATAATCATAGAGTTCTGTCACTTGCTGGAGAAGTCAAAACAGTTGTTTAATGGATTGAGGTAACTATAACTTTTAAACTTAAATTACAAAATTTGCCTATCATTAAAATAAATAAATTAAAATAATATTTTAAATAATTGGTGTTAAATACAAGAAAATGTGTTATATAAGTATTTTTGATCTTTTTGTATTCATTTTACAGAGAACTCCCTTCCTATGGCCATAAACAGTGGCAAGCACATTTTGGGCGAACCTTTGATATATATTCAAAACTGTGGAAGTTCCAGCAGCAGCACCGTTCTACACTTGACACTCGATATGGACTGAAACGATGGCAAATTGGTGAAATAGCGTCCAAAATAGGACAGCTCTATTATCACTTTTAGTAAGGATTTTGATTTTTAATATTTCGCATATATATTTAGAAAAATATTACATTTTTAGAAAAAAATATCTTTGTATTATGGTTAAAGTAATGAAAACTTATAAAACAAACCGTTCCAATTTAACTAGAACTTTCACTATATTATGAATTCATGATCATAAAAATAATCTCATCAAACGTGCTGTTCATAATAATATTTTTCACGGGAAAATTTTAATTAATTGTTGCTAGTTAGTAGTCTTTGTCAAACTTGTAAGTCAAGTTTGTTATAACAACATTTCTGGTTGTTACTGTCCTATTACTAACGAAAGTAGGTGTTGTAATTACTTACCTATTTGCATAGTACTTTGTTTTATTGTTTGAATAATTTTTTTCTGAAAAAAAAAATAAAATATTTACAAAGAACTAACTAAACTATTTGTAAGGAATAAAAATATCTTAGTGTAGTCGTCGCGTTGTGAGACCATAGTAGTAATATACTGTAAACGTAGTAGCTCTAGTTAGACCCTCATTTGGTCAAAATGATTATTGAAATCATTCGAAATTGAAATTATACCACAGCTGTACATATAGTGCAGTGCTGTTACAGCCTAGGTACTAACGCAACAGGTGTTACAAGGACGCGCACTGTTGCCCCGTGACTGGTATATAGGTAATGTATGCGCATTAAATAATAGTTGAAATTTTCTATAGGATATGCTGAGCTTTGTTGAAACTGGTCAAAATTAAGAGGAATATCAGGAATTACAAATTTTAGAAAGTACAAGAATTATTGTTTCTGTGGCTCCTATTTGACTTAGTCCGTTTGTCATGATAAAAGATAATCCTGTCTTGGTAACTATCAAAAGTATGTATATATAAATATGTTTATATATTTTTTTTATTGATTATAGCTTGCGTACTAGTGACACGACATACTTGGTGGAGGCATTTTCATTCTACTCCGCCATTCGTGGAAGACGATATTATACATTAGCAAGTAAAGAAGCAAAATGTGAACTAATGGTTAAAAAACTGCGATACTATGCAAGATTTATAGTTGTTGCTATACTTCTACAACAACCAATAACAATTGAAGACCTACTCTCGGAGCTCGACCAACAAATCATTGCTTATGGAAACGCTTACGATCCTAATGATCAAATGGAATGGATTAACGTATTAGAAGAAGTAAGGGCTTTCCTAATTGCGGAGCCAGGTGTAACTATTGTAGATCCAGACAATAAAAACCGAGTCGTTACGGTGAGGTAAGTTAATTTCTACAAACTGAAGCTATAAACAGTCATTGTCTTTATATAAATACACGAAGCATTATAATATAAAATAATTAATTTTAGTAATTTCTTTTTCAATTTTAAGCGGAAGATTAAATCAATCGTCTGTACCATCTATAGAACGAAATGTACAAATGGGTCTTGTTTTACATGATGCGTTGGTTATAGGAAGTGGTACACAACTTGTAAAATTTTCAGAACTAACTATAGATATGTTTAGGATGGTACAAAACCTTGAGTGGGAGATTGAAGTTCCAATAAGAGATCCCTCTGGTGATTCTCCACAAAATAGGTCAGGCTTAGGTGATACATCCAAAAGTACGACAAGTCGACAAGGTAGTAGATTTTTACTCTATTTTTTCCATTGAAATATGTCTATTTTATATCATAATATCAAAACTATACGTTATAAAATGTTTATTTATGCTTGCAGCTTTTGCGAAAATACTGAAAGCAATTCAAAAATTTTAAATATTTTAAGGCTTAGCGAAATTGTCTATGTATAATTTATGAAGTTGTATCTCATTTATTTGCAAAAGAGCTGTTACAGTTATATATTTTTAGGTGGTGTAGACACTGATTCCAGGAATTTAAATCCTCACAAGTATCTGCTATTTAAGCCGTCAGCCCGTCAAGTGCTAATATACTTGGCCAGTAGTTGCAACGATTTACCTCCTAATTGTGCTCTTCTTATTTATATCTCTGCTGATGGTCACCACCCGCAACAAAACACTCATCCTGAAGATTGTAAGTAATTAAAATAACCGGTTTTAAAAAATTAAATATAACTATATCGTAGATTGGTACTTTAGTATAAAATAAAGATGTTCTTATTGAATTTACATAAAAAAATATCAATTCCAGATAGCTATGATATAGGTGGCCTTATAACAACATCTAAATCCGATATATATAGAGAATACAACCGGGAAGCTAAATCCAATATGAGCAAATACAAAGACAAGCATATTTTATATCCAGGCGATTTACACCCCTTTACGAGAAGACCGTTGTTCATAATCGTCGATTCAGATAATTCTTATGCTTTCCAACATATACCAAAAATTTTTGGACAACCTCTCGTTGTTCTTATGTCACCATTGTCTTTACCTGTATCTCTAGGAGGTATGTTCTATCTTTTATTGTATACTGAAACGCAGTTGTTTTATTTCACCGTAGACCGTAGGAAGCTCAGAACAAATAATCTTTGAGCCCTTGAGGCATAGATTATTTATATGTTTAGTGTTTAAAAGCTTTCTACGTAACAAATTAAAGATAATATTGACAATTAACTAAGTAATTATTTAACAGATCGAAGGAATCAAGGAAGTCTATTCACGCTATTTTTACATAATCCTATAGCTGGACTTTGCAATGCTTGTGACGTCTTTACAGTAAGTATATCAATTTGGGAGAGCTGTGTACATCTTCGTGATCGTTTCATGGTAGAAGCCACAAGATTATTAATGAGGATACGGCTCGGTAAGTTTGTATATTGTGTCTTAAAAATAATTTCATTTAGTTTGTATATTTTATGTTAATAAATTGTACTTATATTCATCAAGCATTAAAGCTATCAATTAAAAAGTTAAACACTGTACAGAAAGAACCTAGCGTTTTTATCTCGATATCTCTTAAGACGCGTAAGATTTCTAAATCTTCTTCCTATTGGGTACTCTTGACAAAGTGGTCCTAGATGCTACGATTGGCGAATATTGCTGACTGATTAATTGTTATGAGTGTATGTGTTTTGCCACGTGTTAATGGTAATATTCTTCTATGTTTGCTGTTTTAAAAGAAAAGTGAAACAATTTATAACTCGATAGTTGGTGGTAGCTGTTTTTGTTAGTCACCTAATCAAACAAATCTTATTAAGCTTTTCAATCAGACATAGTGTGTATTTTGGTCTCCGATTTATCCAATTCTACAGTTATTCCACATATAATTTGTAACCGAAATATATAAGATTTTTAGATGAGATTTTAAAAACGTCGAAACAAACGTAGTGTAGGACGTTAGATCCTCAAAATCATTATCCACTTCACTAATCGGAACCTGTACGTCTACAATATTGAATGAGATCGATGATGAGCTGATTTTTATTGTTATTTTATTATTACTAAACGGCTTAAACCAAGCACTATTCCTTTTAATTTTTTGAATATTGTAATAGCTACACTGCCATAACAACTGTTATTGTTTCTGGATATGGAGATTATATGTTGTAATACCATATTAGACGTTATTTCTCCACTCTCTTAGAAATGTGGCTAGGATACATGGATAGACTTTATTTTCCAAGATGCAGAGTTTTCCTTAAATTCAATGTACCATAACAAAGTTGATCACATTTTTTATTATTTTATGCTCCTCCCAAAGAAAGATGGACTACCTAGTTGACTATATCTCCACAACAATTAACTCCTTTTCCACTCGGAGCCCCAGAAAGACCAAGTTGCTTGGGTATATGGGTTATTAGGCGATTTCACTTTTTTTCTTACTTGCAACTGGCATTTTCGCATTTGCTTAAGCAATTTTTATGATATATTATACACAGTGGTTCACTTTACCATAGATATTTTAAGGGTTCTTTGGTCTACAACGACAACAACAGGCTATAATAGTCATCCAGATCCAGTAGCAGATGAAATTTATATTTGGGCTAGTGTATGATATTAAATATGTTTCTCCTTTTATTCCTTCAATAACCTAATGGGGGTCGAAGATGGAAGGCTTGCACGTAGCGACCCCTGCCAGCCCTACCCAGGGCTGCAACATTCCATCAGCCACGAGCACCATACGGGAGCACAATGCTAGGGCGTCCCCCCGAGGCGACGCGCACCAGTGCGTCCCCGCTGGTGTGACAAGTGGAGACGAATGCGGCGTTGGGGACCGCCACCCAGCACGCCATGTCCGGAACGGCGGGAAGTGGAGGACGGAGCTACAAATAGCTGCGTGGAATGTAAGAGGAGGGATGGACCAGAAGATGAATGAGCTATTAGATGTGATGGATGAGCGAGATTTGGATGTCATCTGTATGACTGAGACCAAGCGAAAGGGCAATGATGCAACCGATTTGCCGGGCAGCCGCGTCGCTCTCTGGGCCGGCGTTCCAGAGAGCGAGCGCGGTTGTCAAGGTGTAGGTGTGTTATTGTCCTCTCGATTGGTTAGTGCAGTGGTAGAGTACGAGGCGATCAACCCTAGACTGCTTTGGGTTCGCTTCAAGCTGGGGATTACAAGAATATTCTTGTTGGTGGCATATGCGCCGGTATCCTCAGCTTCATTGAGCGAACTTGAGGGGTTTTGGGAGAGTGTCAGGGATGTTCTAGGCAGTGTTAGAGGAAATGAAAAATTAATATTATGTGGAGACATGAATGGATGGGTCGGAACCGCGAGAAGTGGTTACGAAGGTGTGTTAGGTCATTATGGTGACAGAAGAGTGAATGAGGCTGGAAAGCTCATTTTGGAACTTTGCAAGGAAAGGAATTTGTTTGTGGCAAACACGATGTTTGACCACAAACAAATTCACATGTATACGTGGGAGCGCATGGGAGAGAAAAGTATGATTGACTTATTCCTAGTGGATCAGCGGATTCGAAAACAAGTGATGGACACACGTGTGTTTAGGGGTGCCGACTTGGGAACGGACCACTATCTAGTAATTGCTAGATTTAGGGGTTTGTTCGTAGGATGGCGTAACCGCACAAGGTGTTCATACTTGGAATCGAATTATCGCATAAGAAGCTGGAAGCTTCAAGATCCACCGATCAGAGAGGAATATATAGAAAGGGTTTCCGAAAAGCTTGACAGTTGTGAAATAGGAAATGAAAGTGTTGAAGTATGCTGGCAGAACCTTAGGAGCTGCATGGTGGAAGCTGCGACAGAGGTGTGTGGTACAAGGAAAAGAGGCTTTAGTAAAAAGCGTGACGAATGGTGGGATGATGAAGTGAAAGATGCTGTAGAAAGAAAGAAGAAGGCATGGCAGGATTATAAAGCCTCGAGTAAGAATAAAAGTATGAGAGAGATTAAAAAGAAAGAGTATAAGCTGCAAAAGCACCAAACGAAAGCACTGATAAAGATGAAGCGTGAAATAAACGAGAGTAAAAGAGATGAAAGGTTGACGAGCAACTTCCGGGATAACACGAAGCTTTTCTGGCGAGAAGTTAGTGATTCACGGAGTTGTTCGTCAACCTTTAGAATGAAAGGGGTGCTTTCGAAGGACGGTGAGATATTCACAAACAGATCACACGTTTTGCAGCGATGGGCGGAATTCTATAAGGAGATGTATGAATGTGATGACGCTTCTGCCTCAAGTAACAGCGACAAGCCGAGTCTTGATGTAGCAGATGGCGAAATCAGTATAAAAGAAGTTGAGAGTGCAATAAGAAGCTTGAAATGTGGTAAGTCAGCGGGAGCGGATGGAGTTACTGCCGAGATGATCAAATATGGTGGACCTCGCATCTTGGACTTGTTCTGGTTTCTGTGCAATTTGTGCTGGAAATCGGGGGAGGTCCCAGATGATTGGCAAAGTGCAGTCATCGTGCCTTTGTATAAAGGCAAAGGTTCACAGATAGACTGTGCAAGCTATAGGGCTATCAGTTTGATTAGCTTAGGTGGTAAAGTATATGCAAAAATTTTAGCGAGAAGAATGCAAGAAAGATCCGAAAGGCTACTGTGGGAGGCCCAAGGAGGTTTTAGACCTGGAAGAGGATGCATGGATCAGATCTTTTCCATCCGCATGATCACAGAGAAGTTTTTGGCTGTAAACCAAAAGGTTTTCTGTGCTTTTGTGGACTTGGAGAAGGCGTTTGACAGGGTTGTGAGAAAGAAATTGTGGGAGATACTACCCCGGTACAATGTGAGCGGACCCTTGCTGCAGGCTGTAAAGTCTCTTTATAGAGATCACTCAGCCTGTGTGCGAGTAGGAGCCGACATGTCGCCTCGGTTTGGCATCCAATCGGGTGTCAAACAGGGCTGTGCCATGTCGGCTTGGTTGTTCAATTTGTATTTGGATAGCTGTCTCCAAGGACTGAAAGAAAGTGATATGGGTGTAAAAGTGGGTGACTTGAAGGTAAATTGCTTGTTGTACGCAGATGATGCAGTGCTTATTGCATCATCAGAAAGCGAGTTGCAGGCATTGGTCACCATTCTGAAAGACGGGTGTGAAACTAATGGTCTAAGCCTGAATGCAAGTAAGACAAAGGTTCTGGTATTTGAAAGAGACGAGGAAAGGACAGATTGCAAGATTTTCGTGAATGGAAATTTATTAGAACAAGTGAATGAAGTAGTATACTTGGGAAGTATGTTAAGTAGAGATGGTAGATACGAAATGGATGTGGAAAGACGTGTTGCTGCCGGTAACAGAATGAGCGGTGCCTTAGCTGCGTTGTTGAGACGGCAGAACGTCAGCGTCGCTGCACGTTTGGCCGTACACAATGCAGTTTTGGTTCCGACGCTGTTATATGGCAGTGAAACGTGGGTATTACAGAAGAAGAATGAAAGAAAGATGAATGCTGTGGAGATGCGATCTCTTCGAAGGATATGCGGAGTCAGCTTAGCTGACCGAATCCGCAACGAAGAGGTACACAGGATGGTAGGTACCAGCGAGGATGTCACAGTAAGAATGAAGAAGAACGTGCTCAGGTGGTTTGGGCACGTCGAAAGAATGAGTGACGAAAGAATGGTAAAAAAGATATACGATGGAAAAGTGTGTGGTAAGAGAGGTAAGGGGAGACCTCGGTTGACTTTCGAAAACACAGTATCGAAGATACTGGAGGAAGGTCACGTAAAAAGCATGAGGACTCCCCGGAGAGCATGCATGAAGAGGTTAATGACAGTGGACGAGGCGAAAGAGGTATGCAGGGACCGCAGCGTTTGGCGCTCCGTTCTCTCTGACTACCCCGCCAGGGATAGAGCGTGAAGATATGTATGTATGTATGTATAACCTAATATAAATACAATTTAATTGAAATACATTACATTTACTTTTCAGATCCAATGTACTACCCATTCCTCGGAGATGAATTCTTAAGGCTTATGGTATTAAGATATGTTTTTTGTGAAAGTGTTTTGAGAATGCACCGAAGTTTTCGTGCGAGGACTAACCTTCCACGGGCCTACCCCCCATTACCAGATGACCTCTTTGAGCATAGAGATCTCGTAAGCATAGTTCTGCAGATGGCTGACTATATTGGTGTAAGTTTTAAAATTATTTTATTAATAATAATTAATTCTATTCGTAAGTAATTCTATTCGTAATTACTAAAATACTCACGGATGAGTTAACTTATAATTGTGTAAAACTTAAATAGTATCTACTAAGGTTAAGGTAAAATAATTTAAAAGTGATATAAAATTTACAGATTCGCAGTCATTTCTGTGACGCCTCTGCACCGGGGCCTCCGCCAAGGGATTAGTTGTCAGAGTATTCAAACAGTTAGTGCAGTGTATACAAAATAAATAACTACATTTATGATGTTTGCAAGTTTGCTGCGTAATGCCTATAAGATTAACATTAAATATCTTTAAAAGTGATAAAATCTTAAGTGCTATTCTTTAAGTCATTAATAAGACCATTTAGAATGAGTGTGTGACATTACCCACTCCGATACTACATTCAAATAAGTGCGTTAAGGATGTGGAAAGAGTAAGAACTATAATCTAAATGTGACGCAAGATGAAACTTTAATACAAATTATAATATAATATAATAATTTTAAATCATTGTATATTTAAATTATATGTTATTATAATTCTATTTTGCTTGCATTAAATAAAATGTGATTTTTATACATAAGACGGTGTTAAATATTGTAGAACAATAGATGTACTCAAAAGTAACTTCTCTTTAGCGGTGTGTGTTCCTCTATGAGATAATGTGCGTGTACCTAATTTTATTAAATTTATTGTGTTTGAAATAACTGTGAAAGCATGTATAACTTAAATAGAGACATTTTACAAAAGTGATGAGTGCTTCAAATTTTGCTCACTATAACGTTCTGTTCAGAATAAAGACAATTCTCACTTAAACGTTATAGACATTTATATTCATAGCTACCAGTTATTTAAAAAACTAACAATTATAACAATTACTAACAAACTCATTTACCACTTTCAATTAATGTATATAAATTTAAAGTAGTTTATAAGAATATTTATAATAAGGAAAATTATGAAAAGTAATCATTTTGTGATATTTTCATTAAAACTTCCAAATTTGCTTTTAAAAATATTATATTTAGAAAACTATATTATAAGACTTTATAGCCGTTAAAACTTGCTTATAATTAATTCTATTGCAGTTTAAAACAATAATTATAAACATAAGTCAAAGTGATAGAAAATACAATTTGTTCTCTATGATTAAATATGTATAGTATCTAATAGGCTATTTATATTTGAACTTATAATCGTAATTTATTAAGATATGTTTCCTTGTACTGCATATTCGCTTTTACTACATTTTAAATTAGATCTTGTGTATTTCCATTAAATTAAATTACCCATTAAATATGGGTAATTCCGGTAAATGTCTGGTTGCAGACATTTAGACTTATAACATATACCTATATATATATATATATATATATATATATATATATATATATATATATATATATATATATATATATATATATATATATATATATATATATATATATATATATATATATATATATATATATATATATATATATATATATATATATATATATATATATATATATATATATATATGTGTATACAAATATATATGCTATAAAAGATATGATGGAATCTTCATGTTAAATATTTTCTCTTCTATCATTAAGACAAATGTTTAAATGTCAAAAGTCAACGTTGTTTAATAAAATTTGAGTTTATGCTTATTAAAATAAGATATGTAAAAATTAAAAAAATATTCCAATAAATCAATTTTGTCGATAGTAGTTTTTAAAGTATTAAGAGATATAATCAATAACTTCAGCTTAATTTGAAGTAGATGAATTTCTAAACTACAAATATTGTAAAAAGGATATACAAATTAATTAAATGTTGTCATTCTCTTGTTATGTATTGTAATATTTTAAAACTCAATTAACTTATTTAAGCTTTAGTATGTATAAATCGCTATAATATCATCGCGCTATAGTATGCAATGATAGTAGAGAGTAGAGATCATAAGCCGTACGCATAATAAATATGATTTACAATATATTGCCATCACTGCATAATACGCATTTACTAATTATTATAAAAAAATATAGTAATGTGTACTACGTTACTCTTATCTAATTTAGTTTATGTATGTGAGTTATATTGTGAACCAATTTTAGGTACCTAATCAAAATATATAAAACCACACATTTATTTAATTTAATTTTTGTTATATTTTTGGATAACTTGAAAATAAAATTATGGTAACATGGACATTTGTCCTATACAATTCGAAATACATTTAATTAGATTCACCATGATTTCATATGCTAAGCAATAAACATAAAAAAATATTATTGAGAATATATACGAATCACTGCCATTAATTTTATAAGAAATTAAATGTGCACGCTGCAGAAGTTTAATGTAAACAAGTATATTTTATCGTGTTATTGTAAAAAAAAATTTAAAAAAATTTTGAAATATTTATTTTAATTTCATTAATTATCCGTCCATTATTTTATTTCTCTTTGACAATTAATTGGTCCATAAAATATTCAATTCTCACAAGTCTCCATCGAAATGTTATTTTAAGATTAATTTTACGTCGTCGAAATGTTATTTTTTAATCTAAAAAATATTTAATAAATTGTTATTACATAGCTGATTATTTTTACTTGAATTTAAATCACGTTTATTTTTAACATACTCGCTTAAAAATACTTCTTACAATAAACATCTGGGCTTTAAAATGAAATTCTGTTAAATTAATATATAGTGACCCTGTTCAGACTTGTCATATTTTTTATTTAGCAAAATAGGTGTTATTAATAGAAATAAAATTTAGTTCATCAATATCTTTTTGAATTAACAAAATTTGTTGTTCGGTGAGCAATTCAGTTAACTCAATACTAATTTGCGCATTGTCTTAAATAATATAATATATGAACTTTTCAATTGGTTACTTATAATTTTTAAGATCACAAATTACAACCGTGTGTTTTTACTTAAGCCAATCGTAATCTTTTCCTTTGTTATGGAAAATTGTAAACATGTAATAAACAAATAATTTAAATGCTTCTTAAGTCTTTGACCTGATATAGATAACCTAGAATACCTATTAATAAAAATTGTGGTAAGATTTTTTGTATTTGTGTAATATAAAAATTAACAGCTTTACTGTAATTAAAATTAGTCTGTTTTCAGGTCATATACTCATTAGGATGAAATTACAGTGAAAACACTACCACACTACCTTGAATTTTCGCCGATGACGTGAAATGGTTACCAAAAATAAGCTTAGGCTCAGTTTTATATTTAGCGCGCTCGCTCGGACCACGACGGGCGACCAGTTGAACGGGGATTTTGTACCGACCACAGACAGTTTTTTTACTCAGAATATATGTTTGGTGCCATACTTAATACAATATAAATAATAAATATACGGAATGGTGAGGCAAAGATGTGTTTAAAGTTATCTGTACGCACCAAGGTAAACTTATATTACTAGTTCAAAATTATCTAGGCCAGTGATCATAAAATACAACTTATTCACACCTATTTTCACTCTAACCCACGCAAACTCAGCGTGTTTTCAGTAGCAGATGCTCAGCTTGAAACGAAATGTTGTGTTTTTAGTTTAAAGGTGATGTTTTGCGCGGTCTAGGTGAACATAGGACAAAAATTTTAACGAAAAATACTAAGAATGATATCTGGCATCATAACGTACTTGTTTATATAATAGAGTTAAGATCATATATAACTAAACATATGGAATCTGAATTGTCACCAGATACTCGAAAAAAAAAGCCAATAGTGCCTTTAAAAACCTATCAATGGGAAGATTTGAAAAGAGATCGTGAGGCTGGTGGATATCCGTGGACTCATCTTTTAAAGGCACCATTAGAAGGTGAAATAACTGCAGAGGATATAATAAGAGAAACAACACCAAGAAGAAGCATGTCACGAGACGTTTCAAAATCTCACACACATTCACCGGTTGATCAACAAAAAATACTCAACTTAGATTCATCTCCTGGCAGTAGTAGGAAACATAGTGAAGAAGGAAAAGATGAAGGAATACATATACCAAATTTTTCTAAAGAAATATCCTTAGATTCTGATGAAGATATCACTAAATCACCAAACACTGAAGTACCAGAATCCGATGTCCCTAGTAGTTATTTATCTACTCCAGTAGAAAAATCAAAAAGTGTTTCACCTAAGGGAATTTTAAAACGACGCTTACCCGAACAACAGTACATAGGTACCACTGAAATAAGAGAAAAAACTAAATGCTGTCATCCATTAGTTAACAAAATCAAACATTTAGCAGACAAAACAATGCATAAGCTAGAAAAAACTGATAAGGAAAAGTCACCAATGTCTAAAAGGAAAAAAAAAGAAGAAATTCAAGAAATACGACAGTTAAAAAATTCACCTGGATCAGTTCGAAGACAGAAATTTAGTGCTATAAAATTGGGTGACTCTGATGAAATGAGCAAAACAATGAGTGTAGATACACCAACGCTCAGAAATAAAAAGGAACATATTTATGAAGATATTGTAGAAGCGACAGATACACAAAAAACATCTCTAAGTGTGAATATTCTTAAAGATATTGATAGCAATGATAATAATAACGCTGTAGAAAGAAAATCAATTGCTTCACAAGATCCAAGTTTAGTAACTGACGATAATATATCCTTAAAAACTGATGAATATATAATGGAAACATTACATAAAAACGATATCAATAAAGAAGCTACAGTTCTAGATGATGAAATGGATTCCGAAGAAGCAAATGTAGAAGAAATATTTCAAAATCAGAAAGATGATATAAGGCATAACAATGATTCACCAAATATAACCATCACTGAAATGACAGATGATGATAATAATATTGACCATTCCACTACAATACCTATCGAAACATCACCGAGTCCCAGTCCTCATATAATTGAAAGGAAAAAATCGGATGACATATTAATCGATAAAGATTGGTCTCGACCCAGCAGGTAAAATTATATAAAATTTTTTATACATATATTTTAATTCCTTAATACTACTAGTCTACGTAACAATGACATAACCGTTGCCTTTCAACTGCAAAGCGAACGCGCTTGCTTATGTATGTATATCTGTTAAATATAGATTTGTCCGGCACGTCATCCCGCACATCGGGTAGGCTCTTTAAAATTGTCATCAGTGAACAGCGCTCGCAGTTGCTTTAACGCTAGGGAATTAGTTCATTTACTGAGCGGTCGTCAAAAATGTAATTTTAAAGAGTTACTCAATATTATTTTGCAATATTTTTTGAATCGCATAATAATTTACTACTCACAATCATGCCTCGGGTATAAGCATTTTTGAGTGGGTCAAAGTTATGAGTAAATTGCGTCGATGGACTTCCGAAGGCGGGACCCCTTTAGAAAAACCTGTAAGACCAACAAGGGAGGGCAGTGTTCAATTGTATACACCAGAAGTTCGTTGTGCGTGTCAATATTTTCAGTGTGATTCATTATTACCGGAGAGAAATAATCCTGTCGGTACGAGACCAGTTTCTCGTACTAGCAATATTATTTCAAATATCAGGTAAAGTATTCAAGACCGCTGCTTATATTCGTTCATATTTTATGAATATAGTTTTGACGTGCAATATAATTTTGAAAACACTTCTTAGTGATATTTCGCCCGGCGACTGCTGCGGCTAAAACGAGCGCCAACCATTGGCCTAATTATGACTTCAGAAACATGTGTGGGTGCAATTATATAAATATACTATATTTCTTTCTTACTTTGTGATAAGAAATGCGATTTTATATTTACGCTTTCAATGTGTAGCGTTTTATCGGCCTGCGAAATTTTAAATAGTTAAATTGTCATTGCGATGTTTAGTATAATATTTTTTGAAAATGGATGATTTTTTATTTCTATACTCTATTCATTTCTTGTTCTATTTTCAGTGATCACGAATATGAAATAATAGATAAACCACCTCCAAATATTATATACACGGCGCCAAGTATTGATGAAAAATCAAACATGGTTAAAACAGATGATGAATTGTCCAGCACAACATCCTTGGAGCGCAAATTTTTACAAAACACTTCAGATGACGATGAACAGTTAAATGAAGCAAAACATAATGACACTGACAAAAGTGAAGAGCTCATCAATGCTGAAATATTGCAAAAGGATATTGAGGATCGTTTTTTTGTCAATACTCCTTCTTCAGCTTCAAGAACCGAATGTGAAATTAGTACAAGTCAAGTTGACTCATCAGCTTTGGAAAACTTACCTTTGCAGCGAAGTAGTCGAAATAAAAATACAGAATGCCACGACAGCAAAATACAGCAGCGCATAAAAGAAGGAACAGATAAATTAAAATCACAAGCTGGAAAACTTAAAACGAAATTAGATAACTTTAAAAATAAGCAGTTTAGTTTACCTGACCGTCCAAAATTTAACTTTCCTGAACGTCCAAAATTTAGAATGCCTGAAAGAACAAAAATTTCATTTCCAGAACGCCCGAAATTTACATTACCTGAGAGGCGAAAATTTAGTTTACCAGAAAGGCCTAAATTTAAATCGATCAATTTGTCTGGAAAACTTTCTATGAAAGATCGTAAAAAATTTAATTTTCCAGAACGACCAAAATTTAGTGTTCCTGATTTGCCTAAGTTCAAAATGCCTGATAGGCCTAAGATAAATTTTCCCAGTATCGGAAGGAAAAAAGAAAGCAAAATTGAAAGCAATAAATCCGAGTCTACATCTGATTTACAAAATGTTGCTAGTGTAGAATTCGAAACAAAAACTTATCCGAGGCTATTTGGTCGAAAAAAAAAGTCTCAATTAGAAAAAACATCATCATCTCCTATATTAAACAGAGAGGACACACCACCTCCAACGTTTACGTTTACAAGAGTAAGAGATAAAAAACAAGGAGAGCCCTCTTCTTATATACCCGACAGTCCTGAGGAGCCTCGAGAATACGGTACTATTGACAACGAAGCTAATTACGATAATGATAATATAGATGAGAGACAAGAATTTAGTGCTACGTACGATTTTGATAAACTAGATCAAGACTATGGTAATGAAGATGTTAATGAATCTAATACAGATATACCATTCACTGATCCTTCTAAACAAGAATACACACATATAAACGAAATTAATAATGACGAATTTTTTGTACGACCGAGAGGTATTTCTCACGAAAATATTCAAGTACGAGAGTATTTAAGTGACGAAATACGACAAGCATTTAATATTCCAAAAAATATTCTCGCTGATATGGGAAGCGATACGAAAATAAATAGTGAAGTTATATATTCTAATGACCAGGAGGAAGACCCAGAATTAATTATTGATGGCACACAACATCTGGACTATTCAACCGAAGATATAAACGAAAGAGATGACGGATATTACACATTTCCTCCAGTAAGACCGTCCAGAGCTAAACGAAAGAAAAAAGATTGTGAATCAATAAAATTTATAGATGACAGTGTGAATGCAAGTATGCAATTTAGCGAGGTAGACTTAAGGGTATCGGAAGATCCTTTAAACGGCAACCAAGATCAAGAAGATGGTACTTACAGTGACAAAGATTTGCAGAGATCAACACATGATATAAGGCATCCTACTGATCTTCATTCTATACATGAATATGCAAACGATGATGTCATAGAGTATCCAAATAGTATACCAACGGAAACTCAAACACTCCCGATGCCACCGAAGAGAAAGAAAAAAAATATACAGAAAAATATCGCTAAGCATTCATCTTTAAGTGATTTTAATAATTATAATTCAATTGAAACATGGCAACCACCACAGGAGCAAGTTGAAGATGTGAGTATTAAATATAATATCATAGAAAAATGTAGCAGGAACTGGTTGATTTGGTCCCCATTCAAATGAACAAAATATTTTTATTTCCCCACTTAGGACAGTCAGTGCGGGATATTGTGCTCCTTTACTCCTTTACTCCTTTACTCATTGCCTGTATTTTGGACGGAAAGCAAATAACGAAATATTTTAGCACTAGATTCTCTCTGTCTATACTGCTGTATCCAG
Source organism: Dione vanillae (assembly GCA_037178615.1). Classification (NCBI taxonomy): domain Eukaryota; kingdom Metazoa; phylum Arthropoda; class Insecta; order Lepidoptera; family Nymphalidae; genus Dione; species Dione vanillae. The sequence goes on along the minus strand of JAZFAU010000009.1, from coordinate 2,608,626 downwards.
AATAAAAGTGTAAAGACGACAAATACAATTTTTGACAAAATAACAAAGATATTCAGACCAATATAAAAAAGAAGATACATTATAAAAACATGCATTACGTAAAACTTAGCGATTCTAAATTAATTGAATTAATTCTTCTATTTTATTAAAATTATATTTTTAAATAAGCAATACACATCCATAGAATATGTATTGTTTATACGAGTATTTTTAGATAAATTTAATATATATTATCCAGAATGAAACGAAAAAACATAATGTTTTTGAAATAATTTTATAAATTAAATATTCCTATTTGCGATAAGGTCAGGAGTTTAAATCAGTGCGGGTAAATTATACTGGCAATTGTCCAGCTGATACACATAAATTTCGGGACGGAACGCGAATTATATTTTTAGACTCCCGCTGTCATCTTACATATGACCTAGTTCAATTCAAGGAACTAAAATTAATATTTTTAAAATTCTACACGATATACAGAAAAATCTGATGAGCTTAATTAGCCTTAATATCGGTCTTTATCATGGGCATTCATCATTGTAATGGTTTACAATGATGAATACCGATGATAAAGACCGACCGGTTCAGATTGTAGCTATTCAATTTATAAAATAATAAATAAAAAATAAATCAATTTTCATCTATAAACAATATACGACATTTTTATAGTATAACTGTAGATTTATTTCGACCTACAACCAAATACTTACGACTTACCAAGTAGAATGGGATGCATTAATATCTATTATCACAATATTTTTTACTTTATTCGTGAAATATTTTATTCAAAAAAGAAATAAAATTTTGTAAGCGTAGAAAGATATTGATAAAGTACAGCTTATATACAATTAATACAAATATAAAAAGCTGGAACTCCTGTCGTAGACTTAAATATTATAATTATACTTGAATTAATTATTAAACGTTAATAATAAAATTTGGTAGCAAATGAATTTAATGTAAACATTTATGCTGAATTAAAGGCATCCTTTGGTATATAATATCCTTAAAGAGATTTATTTATATACACCTATATCTGTATCCCAAACGCTAGAGAGGACTACTTTCTCATTGTTAACAAATTTATCTAATTATTATTACAATTTTAAAATACTTTAAAAGCTCTTTATATATCAACACGTCACGCGCACGCAAGTCTGATTGTTCATTTATTTAAGTAGTATGTAAATTGAAATCAATTATTTCCATGCCTTATTTAATAAAGAAAAGTTTTATACATATACTTTATACAAACAAAATCAATAATATTATATTTTTATAAAATTTGCAGATCATAGTTTATAGAACTGAACACGAGTATATGGTGCCTGTAACTGAGACTATGATAACAGAACACAGTCCAGTACCCCCAAGGCGTACACGTTCAAGAAGTTCCAGAGCAACATCTTTGTGTGACGATGATAGAACGTCGCACGGTGCGGAATCTTTAATTCTTGACGCTCAAGTATCTCCTACAAATGAAGCGGTTGTTGAAATTGACAGTAGTATACGTCATGAAAGCCCAGGATACGCTACAGTTGATAAAGGGCAGTATTTACCAAGTAAAACTTCAAGACGTTCAAAAAGCAAATCACCACCTATTAGGACACGTAAAAGTAACAGTTCAGAAAGAAAATATTACACTGTTACTGGAAGTAAGACATCTGTGCCAAATCGCCCAGCAAGAAAGAAATCTTCAACAAGCCTAATGACATTAAACAGCTACACGAAAAATTCTATAAATGGAGACACTACGCAATATGTCGAAATTGAAGAGCCACGTAACAGAGAAGTTCATAAAATTTTACAGTCCGGTGAAGTGGTAAAAAAGATGAAAGATAGACCTCTACCTCCTCCTCCACGACCACCCAGGGTGCCAAAACGAAAAAAAGAATGCGATGAACCAACAGTATACCAAAGAGATTCACATATTGAATCTTCTTCTGAGGGCATAAATGCACGAATTGACCCGCAAGAAATTGTTGAAATTGAAGTTTCAACACAGACTGATCCATTACCAGACGATATAGATTTTGAATTAGGATTAGATGAAAACTTTGATATTTCAATGTCTAGTTCATTACGAGATATAATAGATGAAGAATCTTTATTAGGTAAAACTCACGAAAAGTCGTCCACATCGCGACCTATTTCACGAGCAACATCAAAATCTGAAAAGTCGTTAAAACTATCAGATCCTAAAATTACAAATATTGGAAAATCTTCTCCAACAGTAATATTAGTAGAAAAAAGAGTGTCAAGTCCAACAAACATAAATGAAAGAAGAGAAATTTTAACAGAAGCGTCATTAACAGTTAAACATATAGACGTAGATGATTCTCAAGTTCCGGATATTCCTCCACTTCCAAAACCCAAAATTACACCCAGTACAGGTGCTAAAAGTACAACTCAAGATAACCAATATGCACTCGAAAGATCAGTAGATATCCAAAAAGATACACAGTTAGACAATTTGGTAACACAAAGACTTCAAGTAAAAGACTTAGACGTGAGTCGGCTAAACGTTTCTGAACTACAAGCTAGTAAAATTCTCGTGTCTGATATTGAAGGTATGACTTTAAACGTAAACGAATTAGATTCTAAATCAGGTCAGATTTCTTTGAGCGGAATCGAATTCTCTCAGACAGTAATTGATGAGATTGTAAAGAAATTTGCTGAAATATCCACAAACGTTATACATCCAAGTTTTCATGCACCGGTAGTTGTTGAACCTCTGAGGCCAGAAAGCAGAGATGAGGAAATTCAAACTGAATCATCTCAACTTATTATTGAAACAGAAAAGTCGCAACCCGACAAATCTCAACCTGAAAAGTCTCAACCTGAAATTAAAACGGACACAAGTGCTAACGCTGAAGTTGTATTACATCCAGCATCGCCTTCTTTACCTGATCAGGAAAACATTGAAGAGCCTGCTCCTCCACAAAGACCTCCTCCTCCAGACTTGACGCCTTTACTTTATTCGTATTTGCAGGATATTACAACAACGCCTACTACAATACAACCGCGATCATTCAGAGATCGATATTTTAACGAGTTAGAAGGACAACATCCAACGCCTCCACTTCCTAGGCGAACGAAAAGAAAGCCTACTATTTTACACAGTGAATCCAGTTCAGATGATGGTAAATTAAGACCTTCTCCAAGACGTATGCCCCCAGTAAAAGCCCATGAACCGTCGATTACTGAGGCTGGTGCACAATTTCTTCGAGTTTGCCAATCGTCAATAAGTAGAACTTTTAGAAATATTTTTAATTCATTTATGTCCTATATAAATGGAACCGAAGATAAAAGGGACGTACAAATGGCAATGGTTATCTTTCTCGTGCTGATAGCAGGTCTAATCATGTTTGGCTTAAACGATAGCCGGACTATCCATCACCATCATTGGGAATTTTTTAACCCGCCAAACGGGAAACCATAAGAGTTTCTTATAGTATTTTCAGTTATATTGGCAACATTAATGAATACAACAAAAAAAATATATTATAAAAAATAGTCCAAAATACTAAGCATTTCTCCTCCCATTTTCCAGTAAATTAATTTATTATGAGATCAATTCAATTGTGACACGTGTAAGGGGCTATGTATTTATTAATTTTGATATTTAATATTTTGTTAAGTACATAACTTAGTGATAAGAATTACACTAATTGTCATACTTCTACCTAATACACCTAAATATAAATATATGTAGATCTGAATCTACTCCTAAGTTTATCTCGCGCTTATTTGTATTGGCTTGTTTGTTATTATTAACAAAATATTGCAAGAATTATCAAAAAATAAAAAATTATAAGAATTTATTGTTAATTAGTGAGGTATATAAATAAATGTTATTTATATGATTACATTGTTAATTATAAAACATGACACAATGTATGACAAAGTGTTAGATGCATTTTGCAAAGTTAATTCTTTTGTATAAATTGTTCTGTTGTGAAATAAAATTTGTTGATTCTTCTTCTGTTTTATTTTTTAATCTGAATGAAATGTCGACTGAAATACTAATTAATTCAACCCAGTACAGTATATGAAATAAATCTTATTCAAAAACTTTATATTTAAAATAATGTCATTTTATAATCACTACTGCATATAAAAAGCAAAAGGTGTACATAGAGAGCAATAAACATAACACGGTGAAACATTTTAAATTATTTAAATACTTTATCAAATATTACCTAATAAAATGAAACAATTTTTCTAAATCACTCTTAACAAATTAAAATTATCAATTTTCTGTGTATGTAACACTTTCTTTACTAAACTGTTAAAAAGATTTTGAAGATATTTTGATACTTTTAATTACTTTAATCTTGATCCCTGTTTTCCCATCTAAAAAAGCAAAAAAAAAAAGCTGAGGCTTAAAAGATGGCGTTGGAGGCCCACATATTTTGTGTGGAGTTGACAACTAACGGAGTAGACAAGCAACAGTATAACTTACTTAGTAGACGAAAAAGCAGCGTCATCTGTTGAAGAACCTAGTCAACTATAATAGCCATCTATTGTAAGTATGTGAAATTATTAAGCTTGAATGTGAGGTAAAATTAGCTTAAGTGTTGCAACTTCAGAAATAAAATTAAATTAACTATATTATCCGTTATAATATTTCTTTTATTCCTTTGGTGGCCTTAGCCAAAAACTAAACGCTTCTTTTATATTCTATAAGTACTGTTACAAGCGCTTCGGCGCTAATTATTATTAAAAAAACCTAACTTGATAGCCAACACAACAACCGCCGCATAATCTATCTATAAAAGACATCGATGATAGTTTGACGTCTGTCATATGCCTATTTTAAAACATCAAATGAAGGTCACATTTCAATGTTGCAAGTGTAAAAACTAAACGTTTACTAATTTGATTAAAACAGATTAAAGAATACATCGAAACAAACAAAATTATTAAAAATTGAAAATGTTATTTTAAATATATGTTAAGAAATGTACATAAAATTAAATTAAAATAGTCCTTCCATATGTTCTAAAACATTATAATCGTAAAACTTAAACAATGTGATCGTAAAATTATTCTAAAATAATTGTAACTAAGTTAATAACCTGCTAATTTACATATGTGTTTTTTAAATTTAAAAAGTTTTAACAGCGGCTGTCGTTTCTAACGTTTAATAGTCACCTCAAGATATTTAGATTAGAGATTATTTAGTACTATAATTGACGTTTACAACTTTGAATTAAAATATAACTAAGAGGTAGGCCTGGTCACTAAAAGAATTTGAAAAATAGTACCATAAAACATTAAAATAGGATACATAAATTTATATATTGTAAATATTTTAAATATTGCATATTTTTTAGTACACATATACAAAATTTTTGACCCAACACCACAATTTATTTTATCCGCTAATTCATCTACCTCGTTTGGCCTATTTCCTCTTTCTACACTGGCGGCAATTTGCTTATAAAGTGTCCACATGTAGGACACTTTTTAAAAATGTCAAAGTTTACAAAATAATGACATTTTATTTAAATAACTAAGAATATTGAACAATAACAAAAATAAAAATTTACGACGCTTCTTACATTTCTTTACCTCATTTTATGATAGCATTTCTTTCAATTGTAGTGATATAGTATTATAAATAAATGAATATGGAAACCCTCTTTAAGACATTCAAGTTTTTAATTAATATATTTTAATCTTTGAATATTTTCATAAAAATATATTCTATAAGTATATAAGTATGATTTCATAAATACCCAGCCATAGAATTATTTCGAATTTTTTGCCTTTTAATATGAAGTAAGAAGTTTGAAATAGCAACACGAAATATTTTACAGTTCGTCAAAAAAGTAAGCTGGAAAATGAATGTAATTTCATTTTATTATAAAATAAACGTATGTACAGCTGATTTCATTTATTATTGTTTATTATAACTAAAAAATATTGTTACATATTTGGAACTCCGATGTAAAGCTTACATCGACTCAATTTTAGCATTTAAATATAATTTTGACAAAAATATATATTTGAGCATATTTTCTATAGAAACATCAACGAACAAAATCAAATGAAAATTAATATTTATTATCACACTTACGCAAGTGTGTTGATGCGCCGTCGCAAGAGAGGAGCGCGCGCTCATGCTACTTAGCTTGTTCGTTGTCGTACCGTACGGCAGCTGGTTGCGACTTGCGACCTGCTTTTTGCGTATAGTGTAGTGTCGTAGTTATTCGCTAGCTATCATCCTGATCGCCGCGTGCCGTCGCAACTGTCCTGATTTATCTTAAATAAACCATTATTTTGTTTGAAACCATGACATACAATAGATACTGTTAACTAAAAATGGTATTTTTGTTTGGTCAATGGTTGGAAAATGTAGAGTTTCGGTTATCCAGTGCTTTCTTTTGGTGAATGAAATATATCTCGCTGCGAGGTTTTGCTGTTTCTAACTCAAACTCTAATCGTCTATTTGCTCCGTAAAGTAGTAACTATGCAACAATGTGGATTTTGTACGATGCTTTCGAGCATGTTAAGAAAAGCGATGTGTATCAGTAGTAGAAGAGGGAGTAGTGAGTCTTACTACCGTGAACTTGGCGACCAAGACACTCTGGTAAGATTCTTCTTAAAATTTTCACGTAATTGCTACCTTCACTAAACTCAACGTATATTTTATTGTTTCTCATTCTTATAATAATAGTTTTATCGGCCGGCTGCGTCAGAAATAGCTTGTGTATTGTTGTCGTTGTGTTTATATGCATAACTTCTAATTGGAGTACACATGGTTGTTGATCTGTCAAATATAAACATTTTATTCTTTCTATTATATTCTTCCTTTTAACTTCATTTTATTTGATTAGCCATTTAGTATATTACTGCTGTTTGACATGAGTGAAAGTTGTTTTCACTTATTCATTAATGACTTGCCAAATGATTTTAAGTAGCATGGTGCTACTATATTAGATACTTATTTTATATTTATTATCTTTGCAACTTATTGCAGACAAATATGTTCTTGTAACTTTTTTTTTATAAATAATTGTTTTAATTTCTTTTGGTACATAAATAGCTTTCTCTTTAGCAAGTGAATAAATGTAGTTGAGCTATTTTGACCTATTATACATATATATTCTGTATATAACTGTTAAGTCTCTATACTTAATGAAACTTATATAACAAATTTATATAATATTTTTTTAACATTTTGTGTCACCACTTTTGTGTGTGAAATGTAAAGAAAATTGTATGTAAAGAATTTTAAAATGTCTTCTATGTTTTATTAGTATTGAATTTTTTTAAAGGAATAATCTAGGATAAAGGTAAATAATTATGGCATGTATCTTAGTATCTTTATAGAAATATTATTTTACTACATTTTATAAAACTTAATAAACATACTTAAATTGTAAAGTTTGTTTTGTTTGCTAAATGTGCAAACAAAACTATAAATATATATATTTTTAGCTTATTGTAATTTTGTGACCTATTTTTACATACATTTTCCAGTATATTTATTCATAATTCTTTTTTTATGACTTATGTATTTACATAAGTCATAAAATAACATATTTATGTTCTGAAATGTTTGCCTTATAAAATAAATTAATAGTATAAATAAAACCAAAATATATTGTAATATTTTAAAATATTAATATTGTAGATGAGTAGCTATTATTATTATTTTATTTACTAATATATAATTAAATATATACAGGTTATATACAAAGTATTCAGAGAAATTTAAATAAAATAGTTTTGTTTACCCTGATAAGTTTTGTGTGTTATTGTTAGTGTAACATTTGATTTTAGTTATTAAGTATGTGTTTAATTCTTTGAAATAAAAATTTTATACTAAAAAAAATAGTAAACCAAATATCATTAAACTTAATAGCGCAAAATGTTTTAAATTTGCCAAAAGCAAATCCTCTAAACATTACGAGTGCCAGTTATGGCAGCACCATTCAACACATATGTGATATCAAATTCTAATAATAAACAAAATAAACACATTAAAATTTAACAACCTTGAAATTTATCACATACAAAGAATATGAATGAACAGCTTACTCACACAATTTGATAAAATTGGCACAAGGGTGATTGCAATGTAATATGCTTGAATTAAAATTTCCTGTACATTGTACTTTTAAGGTTCTGTGGCTCAAGAGGAAACAATAAAATCTCTATGTTGTCTGTCTATGTGACAGACGTTTGTGTTAGATAGAGCTGTGGCTGCGTTAGATGAATGGACATCTATCTATTACAGCCATTTTCTCCAAATAATATGAAGGAAACTTAAATTAATATCATAAATCTAAGCCCATAACTTCTTGAAGGACGAAATGATCAAACTTTTAAATTAACACAATCAAAAGATATGAGGATTAGTATTCAATGTTTTTGAATTTTACATGAAAAATACCAATATAGTCAAAACCAAGAGTTATGAAATCTGGTTATGAATTTTGAACAACTTAGAGTTTATAGTACAAGTTAAATAGAAAAACATGAAAATTAGATATTTATTTAAAAAAAACCTCATTAAATTCACAAAATGATTGTGCACAACCACAATTTATAAATTTGTCAACTCAACTTATTAGTTACACACACTGCATTGATCTATGAAATTTGACAAGTGGGAACTGATAATATATATCAAGGGAAAAATCTCATTAAAGAAATTAATGAATTTCTCAGTTTTGTACCCAGTGTAAGTACACCGGGCCTATATTTTTATTTCATTTTATAATAGTTCATTTTAAGACTATTTACATATTTTATTTTGAGAATGTGCAAGTGTAGTATGCTCAGATCATGGAAAATTAAAATACAGTAACATTTATGAACTAACCCCCCATTTAGTGATGATAAAATGTGCAGCAAAAAATAATTAATATACGATCAATAAAATAAAAAGAGCAAGCAACAACATATATTTTCTCTCAGAGAAATAACCTACCTTATGCTGCTGTTGTTGATACATTAAATTTGTCATTTTATATTTCAAATTCATCTTTTTACACATGAAGTCTATTTTTTCCCTGCAAATATCATTCAAAGTGTAAATATGTTAATTATGTTGCGACATAAGACCGATATCGATATTAAAACGTAAATAAAAATCGTTATGACTTTGATGTCTAAATTTACATACCCGATATCATAATTAAACAATAAACATAACGACAGGTTACGAGATTTAGATATGAAGACTTAAATGTAACACAACCTATTCAAACGCTTTCATATTCGTTGCATCTCCTTCTTGCTATCATATTTTATATTATGCGAAGAGAGATAAAGCGAATATGAGCTTTAAAGTGTTGCAATTGGTTCTATCGTATTAAAAATTGTTACTTATAATTTTTAGTTGTTGTTTACAATGTCGATATACATATATTAATTTAAAACCTTCGTACCGTTCTAGCTAAATACGAACACGCTCGTATGTCAATAAAATAATTTGTTTGTAATTTAATTATTAAATTATAATTAATCCATATAAATTTATTAGACATATTTTGACTACTCGGGAAAGCGGACTACTCGTCTACATTGTTTTTTTTTTGCTTCACGTTTTCCCCATACAGCAGTGTAGGCAGAGGAAACCATTGCAACCATAGCAACCTAGTGTCAAGACACTATATTTTAGACTTATTTTGTTTATATTTTTAATGTTAAATACAAATTTTGAGTGGTTATGTAGATGTTTTATATTTATTTATTTAATATTTGGGAAACAAACAGATATAAAATATAATCTAATTACATAGCACAGTTTAAATATCACATTATCCAGCGAAGTTTCCACCGATTGATGAGACATAAAATGCACTCAAATATTTTAATACAATAAGAAAAAAAATTATTGGACAATATTAAAGTAAATAAATTAAGTTAATTTAAGATTGTTACAAATATTATCTTTAAATTTAATCAAAGATAAATGAAATATATCAATAAAAAAATATTATAAACATATATTCTGAAAGATGAAATAAAGCGCCTAGTCTCTTATTAATCAGTTTCAAAATTAAGGCTTTCCCTTAAGCTGCCTTATCAGCCTTTCACTACGACCTAAGCTAGCTGATAGCTAGGACAGTTCAGTGACAGTTGAGAGAGTCATCATGATTTATTATGCAAATCGTTAATAGAATTGTAGATGATATCAATTGTTGTACTATTTCGGGCATTTTCTATTTTTAATGAGATTTTCGTGATCACTAGTGAGATTTTCCATTTTAATATGAGTAGAGACTTATACGAGATTTATAGCAAAAAAATATTGACTATCGTAGATGCTATAAAGTAACCAAAGTTGAATCTAATTTTTAAATGATTTTTAACAGTAAGTAGTTACATTGTGCATTTTCGTATTGTATGTTTTACTTAATAATTTGTAAAGTCATCTACACTAAGTAAGTTTCAGTCGAAGTTATATTTTGGTGTAACTTTTTTTATCAAGGTTCTCAAGCCAGTATTTTTGACAATTGGCAGTCAACTCTCTTGACCTCGAGTCTTTATGTTACCCTGTTCAATGTAGGGTCATATTGAACACTACCTTCCATAATAGTACAATGTAACAAACATAGTAATCAACGCTCTTTACCCTCTACAATCGTGGTTAAATATCTTAGCCGACTAGTCGATACGTCTCTTATTAGGTACATATATTAATTTAAATTTCATAATGAAATAAATATATCGTTAAAACTGCGTACGTACGTACGTGAACGTCATATCGTTTTAAGTCATCTAAAGTCTAGTCATAGGGATGCCTTAACTTCATGAACTCTCGAGTTCATCAAGTTAGGGCATGCATAACATAAAGTTAAGGTTGTATAGTCAGAAACTTGGGTATATATGAGAACTTTTTGACACTATGAGCCATCGTCGTGCCAATATTTTGTATGCGAACATTTTTTGGTCGTATAGCTCTATTATGAATATCACTTTTGTAACTTTGAGTATGGCTTCCTTATTTTTATTCAACGTCAAACTCATATCGGTGGATGCTTGTTTATGTTAAGACTTCTTACTATACTCAGATCTTTACGACGCACAATAGTTACCAATTCCATAAAAAGTTGGGTTTCAATTGACTAGAACGTTTATTTTATGAACATTTTTAATCAGTTAGAATATATAATTTTCATGATACTTTGTGATAACACTGATTCCTTAAAATACTTGCATAGAGGACAAAACACATACACTACACTCACACCATTATCGACGGAAATGACGACATAGTAGTAGCACTATATTACGGATAGACCGTGCGTTGGCGTAGCTGGCCGCATCGGTTAAGGACTGCTAAGTTCCTTTCATTTTTCTGTTTTCAAGTTTCTCCATTCGCGTCTTTAGGCCTCGATTGATTTCCTTAGAGTTGGGAACGTTCCCCATTACGCATAGCGAAATTCGAGCAGACACAATAATGCTTGGTATTTCTCAAGGACAGAGTATTCTATTACCGCCCCATTCAATGTCTCTGTCAACGCTTATAGAACTAACGATATTAACTTCACAACCGAAAAAAAATAAATCACCGATATTTTATTATTCCATATCATGGAGATGTAACTTGTTACATTCAAAAAAAAAATAGATTCTTTCTTTTTCTTAGTTATGTCAATATTTTATTGAGAATCATATATTTTCTTAATATGAGATATATAAAGTGATTTTTTGGATTCACTCTTACACGTATCGCAAGCAACGTATCCTGATTCAGGATTCTAATTCTGAATGCGCATCGGTGCTTGCTGGCGTTTCTCAAGGTGACGTGTTGTGTTCTCTTATTTTAACTATTTTCGTCTATCTGTATCGTTCACCACCTTTATCCCAGCGACCTCTACATATAACGTCAATGTCAGTTACCCAATATGTCAAACTCTATAAAGATGTGAATGCGCTCACAGTCAAGACAGTACAGCAATTCTTTGCAGAAACCCATCTCGAATGTGAACGGTAACATGTGGAGATCACATTTGATCAACAATGGTCGCAGTGATACTAGATGTAAGGTCTTGCAGAGCCGTAATTAGGAAGAAGAAGAAGAAAGATTTTAACTACGACTCAAGAAATTATAATAGGTACTTCAAGGCTCTCAAATTACTGTACGTGAATTACTATACTGTACCTTCTGTATCACTTGATGGAAAAATAGTACTTATACTGTTAAAGTCTAAAGGTTAGGTATTATTTTTAACTAATATGCACCTTGGAAGCCACATATTAGTGAAATAAATCGAAAAAAGGTTGCATAAGTTGCATCCATCATTACATCGGTTGAGTAATTTTCTATTCATCCTAACTAAGGTACGTCATTCCTATTTCCTTCTAGATTATGAGATATTAGAGGAATTAAATATAATTGAACATATCCAAAATATCTATATAATATTCATAATTCATATTTAGTCTTCACAAGTACCATTATATTAATTTCGAAAAAAGCTTCACCCGTAAACTCATGGCCTGTGAATCCTTTTACCTACTACATAGACAATGTAAATTTGATTCTGTTACAATTTTCTTATTTTCTTATACGTTGGTACACCTTTTTCCTATTTAGTTCTAACTTCTATCTCAATTGATCTCTTCTAGGCAACCTTTGGGCACGAAGAGATCAATCATTTAGCGATAAGGCCACCTGTTGGAAGACTGTCCAGACTTTAAGTAGGAAACTCTTAAAACAACTTATTACGAACACTAAAAAAAAGATAAAAAATATTAATTAATAATACACTTACTAAAATCTTAAAATAAATATAAATTAAAATAAAGTAAACATTTACTAAGAATATTTCTTATGCAAATACAATGTTGTAATTTACGTTGGAAGTCAGTGCCATAACCACGATACAATATTGATACTCGAAAATGATTATAGTGAATGATTCCTATTCCTTAATACATCTACGTAAATAAACCTAAGTAAATACGATAAAGTTATAAATGTAATAAAGACGACAACTTAAACAGTAACATTTAAGCGGTTTATATGACGTTTTTATTTGTTTAAGGTTTGGCACCAACTTTAAACCTATATGAATTGTAATATTGTTTAAGGTTGGTTAAGTTTGTATTAGAAATGTCTTAAATTAAACTACTTCTTTTTAAATTAAGCTATTTTTTTAGCTTCACGCTTTATCCCGCATAATACAGGGTAGGCAGAGGGAACAGCAGGAACCATATGAACCTAGTCAAAGTCAAATAATTTTATTTAAAATAAGAATCAAATAATTTTATTTACCACCATAGTTAGTGTTAAGACACTCCGTTGCTTAGTCCCTGTTTCTCCGTTCCCGCTTTCCGAATTTTTCGAGGCATTGCGTGTTGAGTGGCGGAACTCAACGCCTCGCTTTTTCTAGTTTCTAGAGCGAAGAGATATTATTTAGTATTATAAGTGTGTATTAATTTGATATATTAATATAAAAACGTTTAAAATATAAAATATTCTCCTTTTTAGACGTTGAGGCCAATTATCAACAGCAGCATGTACTTTTTTGAAAATTTCTTCAGAACTAATCGTATTGATTTTTTTTATTTACTTACAATTGTGAATCGGACTATAATGAAAGATAGAAATAATAGTGATTGAATCGAATGATGAAATATAGAAATTAGAATGAAAAAAAAAAGCTAATATTGAGTGGGTCGAGCACGGGTCAAAAGAAAAGGTCTAATGTAAGGTGAATTAAGCCGACTCCAAGTCTTACTGAAGGTACCATTCATGATTATCAGTAATATCATGTTCAGTAACCAATTTTGTTCAATTTGTGTTTAGATATTTTTTCAAAAAGTATGGCTTTTACTCTTTCATGGGTTAATTACCCATAAATAAAATCGCATAATGCCTGTTGACCAATCACGTCGGTTCTTTGGAGCTTTCAGTCTAAATTCGGCCATTTCGTTTGTCAATTTGTATCCACTGCACAAGGTATTTATTTAAAAAAATAATTTAATTTAAGTTCAAATTAATTTACTTAGTATTTACCCTTAGTAGGGTTACTTTTCTTACTCTAGTCCATTATAACATTACAATATATTGTGCAATATACTAAAAATAAAAAAAACACAATGATTAATCGCATAAAAATCATACATTACAAAATTAAAAGTAAATTTTGCTTATTTTCAGTAGTAAATAATAATATTTTTATAATATTTTTATACATTCATGAAACTTTATGCAGCTAGAGAACAAATGTCTTCCCACCATTTAGGCTATAAGTTATTTTAAATAATAATATGAATATCTTACGATATTTTTTCTTATTAGCTTATCTGTTTTGGTTCTACATTAGGTGTTTAAAATCTTTTATATTGTATATCAAAATATTCATTACGTTAAATTACATGTTATGGCGCCACTTCTGTATAATTTAGCTGGTGTACTGTAACTCTGTATGAGGTGCTCATCAATCATCAGGTCTTCAAAACATGTTAAAGTCTAGGTCCTGTACTGACTATCCAACCAAAAAGTTTCGTTCAAGCCTGTCCAGATTTAAAGATGTGCTTGTATAAGCAAGCAGATAAAAACCATAGACTCTGATTCAAATATAATGTATTACCTATATATTTTATTATTATAGTATTGTTGCGTATGCCAAAGAGGTTTTTTTTAATATATTTCTATATATTTACTTTATATATTTCGTACTACAAATATGTCCACGAAATAAAATTTGGACTGGCCAATGAATGTGATTAACACTATGATTGTCAAAAAATATTGAATGATGATGATAATTGAAATTAATCAAGTTGTAATTTCACATTGAAGCGCTCGATGCGCCATTACCTTAAATCAGATCAAACCAGAAGAGAACTAATCAAAGTCACTGATTCCATTATTTGCCATTACCATATGGAAATCTAATATTTTACACCTTTTATCTTTATAAGTAATTAAGTTTATCTTTATAAAATTAATAAAAATTATATATAGTAATATAAATATAGATATTATTAACGTTGATTATTCATTTTATTATTTATATATTTTATTACTATTTATTTATGATTTTTACTATTTATGTTATACAAATATAGTAAGGGTTAAGTGTGTTTTAATATAGACAACTACGTACGTACGTAATTGTCACGTAGGGGAGTTCAGTCATAATCAATTTTTAAATTAGAGCAAATATTACGAACATTATTGGATAACTGTTATGTAATGCTTATAATTTTTGAAATATAATACAGGCTATAGCCTGTATTGTTAAGCTTTATATACGTTTTTAATTTTTGATACACAAGGTACATTAACAGTGTTATGAAGCTTCAAATTAGAGGGTTCAACACTCCCAGACAAAATCGAACATAGTAAATAAAGTGTTATTCTTAACCGTATTAGTATATATTAATAATTGATATCGAGAGTAAAGTTACGTTGAACACTTACATGTATTTTTTTAATTAATATTTTATATAATTTATTACTTATGTGTATAAATGGATATTTATAGTGGTTGAAATGTAAAAAGAAAACAGACGATTTTTAAGGTTTCTAATGTGATATCTTTCATATGGCCAATTGTGTCGCTCTTCTAACATTACCTTCTAAAAGAAATGTGTGGTCATCTGAAGTGAATGACAAAACAGTATGTATGTACATTCTATGGTGTCTTTAGTATCACAATTGCACCTGGACGGGCCTTAAATGTAGACGTCCTACAACAGCAATATTTTAATTTGACTTTTTAAGAATGTTAATATTTATATGAATAATTTAAAAACTGTATAAAATAACCATCCATGCTATAATATATTTTAAAATATATAAGTACTATATTTACTAAAATATTAAAATACATTTAACGAAGCTAAAAGTGTGCACAATTAAGTAAACGAAATTTTTTCTTAAAATTAATTCATAATAATATGAATTCTTGTATGTTTATATGAAAATAATAATCGTAATAGCCCTTATCCAAATTAATTATTTATTCATTTACATTTTAGGCTATTTATACAGTAACAAACTTAATAAATTATTCAAATCAGTGCATTCAGCTATTAATAATTGTTATCGTATAATGTTACCTTTTTGTGCACAAATAATATTCGCACTTGATTGAAGTATATTTTTTTTAAATTAATATGATTTTTTACGAGAATGAAACAGAGTTTCGGAGTTTACATATTACCCTTAGCTTTTTATTTGTTGAAAGAATAAGAACGAAACATATAAGTGGATATTTAATACATAATTAGGTTGATCCAATTATAAGACACTTCAAACTTAACATGAGAGAATGAAAAAGATAGCCAAAACAAGTGAACATAAATTCAAAACATTTTTACACGACTAAATAAGAAAAACATCAAAATATAAACAAGGTCACGTTTTTTGTTGTATATTACGTTTTAATGTAATAAATTGCGGCGTTGAGTTCCGCCACTCAACACGCAATGCCTCGAAAAAAAAAGGCGGAAAGCGGGGACAGATAAAGCAGGGACTAAGCAACGGAGTGTCTTAACACTAGGTTCCAATGATTCCTGCAGTTTCCTCTGCCTACCCTGCCATGTGCGGGATAAAGCGTGAAGCTAAAAAAATCTTATTTACTAGTACTAGGGAATGCGTACCATAATAAGTACCATAAAATGCTAACGAAAAAATGCTCTACGTTTTTTATCAAATAAATTTTAAATTTTCAAATAAACTAAAGTATTTCATATTCAGTGACATACTAATTCAATTACATATATTTATCATAATATTATAAATAATTTTGCATTTGGTCGAGGAAACCTAGTAGCTTTAATATTCGGATTTTTATTAAACTCGACATGCAATTATTAAAATGTTAAATATATATATATTTTCATATCTTTGTATATGTTTCATATACTTTTTCTATTGTATTTTAAGGTAAGGTAATATGTATTAAGGATCCTAAATAATTAAACGAATGTCAATGTGCACTGTAATATCAGAAATTTACCTACTTAGTCAGCGTTTAATTAAAACAAAATACTATTTTAAGCTCAACGCATACCAACACTTGTCGTTGGCTAACCGGCCAGTGTCACATCGTTCTAAAAGTAGAAACTATTTACATTTAACAAAATTAAATTTAGTTTTATAGGCCAAATCTTTAAAAATGCGCATTACGTATTATTTATTTTTAGTAACACCTCAAGACAAAGAAATGTTGACATAAATTTACGATTTTGATGTTAAAAGCATTTTTTTTTGTTTCAGAAAATAGATGACAGATCATCTGTGCTATCTGATGACTCCGACGATATGGGTAAATATAATTTTTTAGTATATTTTCGTTAGATTAATTTGGTTGTTTCACTAGGTAGATAAGAACGTCTTGTTAAATTACTTCATTAAATATGGGAATATTTGTAAAAATATTATCATTTGTAAAAATATTATTTGTTGAGTGTAGTTAACTGAGACTATCGTAAAACATTGGCAAGGTAAATAAGAAATCATTTTAATAATGTAGCTAAGCGTATCCTCCGATAACATATCGCCCGTTCACTTGCAACAGTAATAGAAATCTGGACTTGTTTGGATTTAAATATTAAATGCCGTTCTATGTTCAAAAATGCATTTTTGTTTTAAGATGCCATTATTGTCTAACTTCTTATTTAACGTGTGTATATCATTATAGAATAGTTTTTTCAAAGTGGACCGTTGTTTAAATGATTCGAAATAAGAGCAAAGACTAGATGGAGAAGCTAAAACTGACTGCAATCGTGAAAATTGAATGTTATCAAAGTTCACAAGTTCTTCAAAGTTGAATTCTTCTCAAAGTTTTCAGCTTTTGCACCGATAAAAAGAATAAACAAGATTCTGTGAACATTACTAAATATAAAGAAATCACTAGCGAAACTAATCTATCGTATTTATTTTTAGCTAATGTAGTCCATCTAGTAATTATCGCTTAAGATGAAATAAAAAGTAGTTAAATTTTGAAAATATATTAAGTTATTTACACCTGTATTCTTATCTTGACTAGCGACCCGCTCGCTGCTTCGTCCGTTTTGACTACTCGACTAATATTCGTTTAATAAACTGAATTCTGTGAATCTTAAATCATCTTTACAGCGCATATATAAAATCAAAATTTATAATCTTTTGGCAACGTTATCATAATTTTTACAATAATTATTAATAGTATAAAGGCTCCCATGATTCCTGCGGTTCCCTTCTGATTACCATGCCATGTGCAGAATAAAGCGTGAAGCTATAAAAATAAAAAATAATTACAAGTAATTAAAATAAATAAAAAAATAAGAGTTTCTGGAATACACATTGAATGAAATAAAAATGAACAATTAAATCACCATCGAATTATTTTAAATTTGAATTATAAATAGTTTCGAGTATTTAAGAGTTTCGAGTATTTATTTTTTATTTATTTAAGAGTAGAAATTTAATTTGTCTACATGATGTATGTATATTTCTTTTAAATAAAATAAAAGCTAATATTACTAATTACGAAACCTAAATAGATACTAATATTTGTACTACTAACGAACTAGTGTACGAGACGAGACGTACATACGTAGCGTAGTCGTGGTCGTCCATCGGTAGAAATATAACACTACATTAATATTTTGCTTGAAGGCAATTAAACTCTTCATACTAAAGTATTTTGGTTTAGGAACCATTTCCATATAATTTATAGTTTAGGTAGTATCTTACATGTCATTGTAAAACACTCATTACTCTGAGCAACATTTGGTAAAAAGCTATTTTCACATTTTTCCTAAATAAGATATTTTATGGTTTAGTATTAATTGTTCAAGTTTTTAAATCAACTAATATACTTAATTTCATTGCGAAACGATTAATATTATATAACATAAAAAGTGACCGTCGTGGCGCAGAGGCGCAACATCTGCCTGTAAGGCGACGGCAACGGTGTGTTTGGATTTGATTCCCACTCGAAGAAGATGGATTTTTCTATTTCCATTTTCTTCGTTCTGGCAACTAGGCAAAGCGCGGCGTTGAGTTCCGCCATTCAACACGTAATGCCTCGAAAAAGGCGGAAAACGTGGACGGATAAAAGCAGGGACTAAGCAACGGAGGGTCTTAACACTAGGTTCGTATGGTTCCTGCAGTTTCCTCTGCCTACCCAACTATGTGCAAGATAAAGCATGAAGCTAAAAAAAAGTTTCATTCAAAAATTACTTAAAGTAAACATATAAAAATTTGAACGCAACAGGATTTGAACCCGCGCTTCATGGAAACCACCCAAGTATAAATCGTAACTTAAGGCACAGGTTGAAATCCTTAGTGTGAATTAACTTTTTAAAAAAATATTAAAATGTTTTATTCTAACCCTTTGCATGGCTCCGTAAAAGCTCTTGTACAAACATTCGAATTCTACTATTTTACTACAATAATTTATACTTATTTTATTTAAGGTACATTGTTTATTAAGTACCGGAACCCAACATGGAATTAAAATACCAAAGAAATTAAAATGATTTTAAATATAATCATTTCCCTTTGGGACCTAGCCCACAACTATTGCGTGTATTCACTGTAGTCAACACTGCCCCGCTGCGCCTCAATAGCGTCATTTCATTATTTAATTTCTTTTTATATTTTAATCTATAAATGAATCCATGATTCAATTAGAAACTGGATATTTACGTTACTCATATATTTTAAATGAGAATTTGTTCCACTTCAGAACATCCAAGAGCTGCCTACGCATGGTTAATAAAATCGCAAACGAATATATCGCCGTGTCGTATTGGATTATTATATACTAGTAGATGCCCTCAAATTCATAAATGTGGACTTTATTATTATTACCACTTAATTTCCTTGCTTTACAGTTTATTAATGTCATGATTCTTATATTTTTATAATAAGAAAATATCGGTCAAGTGCGAATAGTATCACCAATAGTTAAATAACCGAGTGTTCCGCTGAGGAACATACTACTTACAAAAATTGATAAACTGAAATTTGCGGTCGTTTACACTCCTTTGTATGTTATGTCTACAAATTTGAATTTTCAGACTTTTCCCTTTGGTTTCACTATAACTGCTAAGTTATTACCAAATTTAACAACTCAAAGGGTAACGTGAAGTATTTTGTGAGTTTAGATTACGCGGAGATTTCCATACAAAATGCAAAAATAAACAGAAACGCTCCTATCTATTAATTACATTAACTTAGAAGTTTGATTTTATCCCGTACTTCAAAAAGACATTGACCTGAATGTTTGATATTAATTTCATCTTAATCTTTCCACGTGATTTGGAAAATGATTTGGACTTTTCACAAATGGTCAGACAGACAGATACAAGGATAACAGAATAAACCTACAAGGGTTTTGGTTTTCCCTTTTGTGGTCCGAAGCTTTAAAAATATTACTTTTTAAGTTTTTCTATATTTTAGTTTTACTCAATTTTTTTATTTTTGTTAAGATTGAGATGGATATTTGTAGATCCTAAAATGTATCACCCACATTATTTTTTCCTGTAGGTATATAGACACAATCTTACTGTTTTATTGGATTTAATATGTCCCCTGAAATTGAACTTAACTATACGTACAAATATTAAAGTTAAATTAACAATTTTAATGAATTTATTTTTAATTAGATATTTGAGATACAATAATTAACTTGGATATAAACAACCATTAAGACATTTATATTAGTATTCAATGCTAACAGCGCGTGATCGATATGCGCAAACGTCATTTGGCCCGTTGCTCGTCCTATCACATTATGTAGGTATGTTGTACTGAATCGTTTATGCCCCGTCGAGTGATACATTAATATAATATTTTGCGATAAACCTTATGAATTTAAGTCGTAATTACTGAAAGGCTTAAAATATCTCATATAAATTATTATTATAAAAAAATAACATGTTCAGTTTACTATAGGCCTTTTCTGGGAAAAGTAGTGAAACTAGAAATAAAAGCTATTATAAACTAATAATCTTATAAAAAGATTTAAAAGTTGTAATGAGCACTGGTAGTTATACTGGTAGTTAGAAAATCTAAAATGTACAATAATATCTTATAAATCTCAAACAAAGACATAAATTACAGCGAAATGTCTTTTGTCTTTGCGACTAATATATGAACCAGTATTTTAACTGATTATAGGTATGTATATCATAAATAAAAAATTGGTCAATAGAAATCGGCAAAGATCACAAACACTACGCTAGCGAAGTCGTGTATATCTGAATCAATTATATAATACTAATATAATAATATTACTGATGTTAATACGAATATACTTATAATAGTAGTAACCATTATTTAAATTTAAATAAAAAAATATAATCGTCCCAATAAAAATCTTAAAAAATTCTTGCCGAATGTCATGCTATGTTCCACGTAATGAGCATTTTATGTGAAACTTAGCCAATTCAAACATCTCAATCATGAAAATAGTACCTGAAAAAAGTTCTCTTAGCATAACAAACATTTTCGAATGACATTTAAAAGTTAACAACAACCACAGGTAAGATCCTGAATTAAAAAAAATTTTCGAAAAAGTAGATAAAAATCAAATATCCAGAACATTTTGTTTGTAATACAAATTGTTCCATATTTTACACTTCCTTATATCCGGTATAGGTAATTCAAAACACCTACAGTTTTCGGCAACAGACAATGCAAGCTTAATACTTTGACCATATTTTGAGACTAATACAATAACACCACGACTGCAAATCTTTTCCTTTAATTCTTTTTAAAGGCGGCTTTACCGACTCGCGCACATGCACTTCGTTTTATAAGTTTCACACCTTTTAGGGATCATAAATTTAAAAATCTTTTTTTGTTAAAGGACAGAATTTTTGAGACTAACAAAAGGCTCGCGCAAATATATTGTCAAGCAAATCCAATTGGCTAACATGTTGAATTTGTTAAATCAATAATCAATTGAACTGTTCGAGTTCGAACATCCCCTATATTTATGCCCAATTCGAAATATTTAAAACAGTACAAAAGCAAAAGGTGAAAATTTAATAAAATGATTAAATGTGACATCTCACAATATAATGTAAAGACGATTGTATATTTAATACAGTCATCTTTACATTACATTGTAATCCTAATGCGTCGGGGGTGTTAGCATTAAATATGTTATATATTAAAAGAATTCATTAAATGGCTACTAAAGTTGTTCTATTTAATTTTCATAGGTATATGGACTTTATGATGCCTACTATTACTGATTACAATTTGCTACCCTCATCCAAAATTAGGCTATTGCTTTTACTGCTAGCATAAGTTTAAATTATTACTAACATTATGAAATAAGAAAAACTACTCCATTTCGGCCGCCGGTCTATCTTACGCTTTAGCTTTGATCATATTTGATATAAAAAAATGCCTATCACACTGAGTTATATTAGGATTTTACCATCAGTGGCTGGCATACTGTTATTATTGTAATTGAAATTTGACTAAATATTTGCTTAAAATTTCACCATTTTTATAAAAATAAGTCAAGATTTTTATAAAAAAACCACGCAAATACCGTTAAAGTTAATCTGCCAAAGTTCGCTAGATGCTGTCAGATGCTGTCAGCGCAGGATTGATTGTCTTCTAGTTCTTTTCTTTATTTATGGCGTTCCGAGCGTCCCAGTTGAGCACAATTCACTTCCCCAGACTAATTGTCTTAAATATCTTGAACCTAGGCTTATGTCAACGTCAACTATATGTCAATATTTGACAGCGACGACTGTAAGTATTTGTGAAAAAAAATATATATATTTACTTTCTCATCGTCATTACAGAAACTGTATGTCCAATAAAATAAAAGCACATTGTTTTGCAGTTACATATCTATTGTCCCCATTCAAAAGTAACTTATACCACTAGCTCTACACATTCTGCTCAGTGAAGCTGAGAAGTGCAGCCATCTTGAGGCCATTAAGCATAATTTTTATTATTTTCTGAAAATGTTCGTTTAAGCTTTAAACAATAATATTCATGTAATGTTAGTTGAAATATATATATATATATATATATATATATATATATATATATATATATATATATATATATATATATATATATATATATATATATATATATATATATATATATATATATATATATATATATATATATATATATAAGTGTCGTATATCTAATTCTATGTAAAAATTGTAAACAGTTAAAAAACGTTTTCTAGTAATAACTCAAGCGCAACAATAGACCAAGTTAATGGGACTCATTTGCCACGAATAGAAATAATAAAAATATATCTGGTATATTAATTTAATAATATATTTCATATATATGCATATATCCTTGAAGTTTTGCCAGTAAAGAATCAGTGGCTTGTCTTAGAAGTCTAAATACTTGTACGAATTATCAGTTTTATATGAGTAATTGCAGTAGCAGAAATATAATAAGTTTTCTTTTGTATCTAACATTTTAATAAAACTAAAATGGATTATTAAACAGACAAATTTCGTGTCTTTCTATGAGAAGATAACTTAAGCAGTTGATTGAATTGGTTGAATTGGTTTAGAGGTTGGTTTCGTCCAACGAAATAAATTTGAGTTAATTCTGTGATCGTGGTCTCTTTAGATAATTTGCAATATCTCGCTTGAACGAGAAGGAAATAGGTACAAACTTCCTATCCATTTGGTCGAAGCCTACCTAAATGTAGTCGGTATATAAATGTGATGAAAATTAAGTTTCTTTTATCAAACCAATGGCCTTAAACGCCTTTAGAGGATGAATTTGATATGACGTGATTTGTTTATAAATATCTTAAAAATGGCTTATATATATATATATATATATATATATATATATATATATATATATATATATATATATATATATATATATATATATATAAAAGAAAGTAAATGCTCAAATGATTATTGATCATACAGCTGGCAGAACGACAGATTGCAATAGTTTCAGTATATAATCCAGTTTCAGTCAGAAATTTAATGGAAAATCGCAGTGCATTCCGAATGTATATGTATTGGAATAAAGATAAATATTGTAAATATAACTCATACAACTTGTACTTAAGCACAACACACAAAATATGTTTCATTTCATATTAATTTAAATATTAATAAAAATGAAGATTTCTTTCGATATAAGCCATTATAAAATCATTGTACCAAAATAGTTTTATATTTCAATTTTTTAAATAACTTCAAGTCGTGCTTAGGCCACAGCTAAGCTGTTGTTGAAAAATATATCAATAAAGAACACCCGTACATGTTCAAAGATCCTATTGTACCTAGAATTAATAAAAAACATCCCTGCCATATAATACGACAAAACTTAGCCGATATTTTTATGATTTTTAAAGTGTTCATCCACACTGAGGATAGAAAAAATACTTAAAGAAAACATAAAAATTTGAACGCAGCAGCACTCGAACCCGCGCCCTCCTGCACGGTTCAGGTGGGCGCGGGTTCGAGTCCCGCTGCGTTCAAATTTTAATATATTTTCTTTAAGTATTTTAAAACTTAGCCGAGTAACGTAGACCGCAGCATCTCACTTTGACATTTTGTGTTAATCTTTACTCTCAGTTAATAAAAGTGATAGTACTAAACGTATGTATCGCATCTCCACAGCTTTCTGTCTGTGAATTATGTAAAAGGACCTTATTAAGAAGGTTCTCTAACTTTTTATTTACTTTCTACATAGTAGGTGTGACAATGACGTGTCGGTCTATTTATTTTTTGCGGTAAAATGCATTTTTTTCTTTCCCTACTTATGCTAGTAAGGCGAGACTCACAAGATATTTCTCTTGCCTAATCCGGCACTATAGTGAGTAACCAATATCAAACATACGTAGGTACATACATACATACACACATATATCTTCACGCTTTGTCCCTAGCGGAAAAGTCAGAGAGGACAGAGCTCCAAAACTTGCAGTCACTGTATACTTTTTACGCCTCGTCCACTGTCATTTTCTTGTCATTAGCTTCTTCGTACATGCTCTCCGAGGAGTCCTTCAACCAGTATCTGTGATACTGTGTTTTCAAAAGTCAACTAAGGTCTTCCCGCAGCTTACCACTCACTTTTGCTTCATGTATCATATTTACCACTCTTTAATTACCCATTCTTTCGACGTGCCCAAACCACCTGAGCATGTGCTTTTTCATTTTCACTGTGACATCATCGCCGGTATGTACCAACTAGTGTATCTCTTCGTTGTGGATTCAGTCAACTAAGCTGACTCCGCATATCCTTCGTAGAGATCGCATCTCATTCAACTTTCTTTCATTCTTCTTCATAACAGCAAGCGGTAAGCAACATCGAGTAAGATAACAAACTAAGACCGCACCAGCTAGTAAAATCCGGCAATGCAGTGTTTTCTGAATGATAATTTTATGTTACAATTAGAAAAAATTTGACTGCTTTGTCACATAATAATATTTTGATATTATACCTTGAAATTATAAATATATAACAAACTAGCGACCTGCCCGCGTCTTTGTCCGCTTAAGTTAACTAAATCACATTTGAAATTTTGTACCTATAATAATATATTAATAATATCACTTTCAATCATAGAATATCATTTTGCAATATTCTGTTTTCTTGGATTCACGTTTTTGGACGTTCTATTTTGTCTATTTTTGACAACCGACATACTTATATTTTTAAATTAACAGAATTAACAGTACTATGACAAAATTTAATCTATGGTCGATAAGTATTTTGAGATACATTGGATACAAATACAAAACAATCTTACCAATGTAGAAAGTTCGTTTTAGTAAACAAATACATCTGTTGTAATAATATTATAAGATACACTTATTTTTACATTATACCGACAAAATTGAAAATACTTAAAAATAAGTGCACACAGTTCACAGCTTGTAGAGAAAAAAAATTAGATAAATAAATTTTCTTGTAGTGGTTACAAGAAAAAATTTATTTTTATTTTCAAAATTAGTCTTTAAATACTATATTTTATATTTATAAAACAGATATTATTATATAACTTGGATTTTTTTCCTAGTTAATTTTTTTAAGACCATGCCATACATATTTTTATAAATAATGTGATAAATATACTCTTTGTACATCAAAATAAAACTTTCCAATATAATGTTTAATAATGAGTAATGAAAATAATTACACTTTCAGTCACTCTCATCACTTTATTTTATTTTCATCACATTCATTTGTTTTCCGGGAAATGCATGGAGTACAGGGATAATCACCAACCTTATGCTAGTAGGATATTGTGGTACTCGGGACCAAAATTCAAATTAATTAATTATTTCTTGCCAATTTTATCCATCCAGTAAGGCGAACAGACAAACCGACATTTACTTACTGTGTTACTGTGTTACACAGTTTACTTACTGTGTCTAAAATCTACTGTAATTTAATGAATTTTTGTTGTCTATTACCGTTATATTAAAATATTTTTAAAAGTGCTCATATTGTCATTATGGGTATTTTCAGTTGGTAGTCAGTTGATAACCCTCTCCACTAGTAACTATTTGGTCTATTATACTATCAACATACGCAGGATCACATTGTTGCGATCCAGTCATACAGGACATAATTGGAGTCCATATATAATAATAAGCCGAGTCTCTGTTTTATAATAGTAGATAAAGGAAAAATATTTGAATAACCCATAAGTTAATAGAAAAAGAATTTTGCTTTAAATAGTTATAATAGATAACTCGGCAGCTTAAATTTTCATACTTAAAGGGAGAAACAAAGACATATACTATGTACGAAGATATGTTAAGTAAAACAAAATATAATATTTTAATTTCTTTGAATTCTATATAGGCACATAAGTGGCATTATATGCAAGTATCAAAGAAAATTTAAATTTTAGACCATTATTGAACTGCTATGAAAGTTTTATATAAAAAAATATTCAGATTTTTTAAGTATATATGAAATTAAGTGTATTAATTAATCACGAAATTTTTAAAGCAATAAAAGCAACGGTAGCTTAAAGTCAATAATAAAAAAAACTTTTTATATAATTTCTGTTCAACTTGATGGGCAATTTATAATCATGACGAGCCCCACAGAGCCGATAACTACCAGCACGCTGATATAGATGACATTACTATGTACGATTTATACAAGCTTTTACTGGCTTTTTATCAACGATCAGTAAACATGGCACGATAAACACAAACTCTATAGTGCTGTATCTATATCAATCCAGGATTATTATAATAGTGATCTCGTAAACTGATAGTGAGATATCGATTAATAAATTATTGCAAAACTGCAAAAATGTAATGTTATCGTTAACTACTCACATTATTGTGTTATTCTTACAAGCTTTTTGGTTTTTACTTTTCTTAATCTGCACGTTTGTAAGTGTTAGATTTACTTAGAGCTTATCCGCCAGTTGCTCATAAAGTCATAACCATTTTTTAAATAAGCGCTACAAGGTTTCAATAAATATTTTGCCGAATTAAATAATAACAATATTCTTAATTGAAACTAAACTCGCACTACGAGGTAGTACGTACCACTCAAAAATTACTGAAGTATTTATTTATTTTTAGTATTCTAAAAACAAATGATACGCTACTCTACAATATCTCTTAAATTGTATTGACAATCGATATTAAAAATATATTTATCAAAAAATAATACATTATTTTTTAAATTATTTTTTGACTACATTCATTTTATTACATTTTTATTTACTTATTTAAAAATATATTCAAATATAAACATATTTTTTGATTTTTTTATGTACATAATAAAACTTTCTGTCCGTTTATTAATAGTAAATGGACAACAACAAAAGGACTGTAATTATTGTAATCTTCTAAACTCAGCACAGTTTCCGGTAACGTCTCATAGAAAATATCATACGTGATGTTTCCCTCTGGAAACTATAGTGGAGTGACGCTGGCAATTTAAACCGAGGTTTACCAATTACGTGTATACTTGTATAGGAGCGATTACGCAACTAAGATATCTTGTAGGAATAGTACGTTACATACAAACTACAAAGAATGACGTGCAAGCATTAATAATTGATTTTCTTTAATTTTTAACACTCACTCGTTTTCTTCTATCATACAAATTCTGCTTGTTTCACAACAGGTACTAGTTAATTATGTTGTTTCAATAGACCGTCGGTTTTAAGGACTTAAAAACTATACTTTATCACTCTATACTACATATCGATTGAAAGCGGTTACTTAGATAATTTTTTATATCGCTATCATCATATTGTAACATCATTGAATCGCTTATTGTGTCTATCAGTTCTCGCGCTAACGATTGCTCTCAATGGACACGTTATATTTTGGTAATGTGATGAACATCATAAATTCAAATTCAAATAATTTTGTAATGAGAATACATGATCCGTTTTTTGAACGTCAAAAATATTATCTAATTATATAGTCATCTAATTTTATACTGATTCATTTTGTTTTAGGTAACAAAATAACCGTTCTGTGGTCCTACTGTAAAAGAGTACACAATGTCCCATAAAAAAATTGCGTAACCATTGTAATCAAGTTGTGTAGGTGCTGTAAATTTAAGCCTATTTCTAGTATGATAATCTAAACACTATAACAATCTTAAGGACTAACCAAACATTTTCTTTTTGATTTTTAACACATACATATGAACTTATTGTAATAATTTTATAATTAAACTAAAACTTAAATTTGTTTAAACACAGTTCAAGAAGTGGCGATAGTGGTTACACAAGCAGTGACTGAAGTCATGCCAAGACCCAAGTTCTGCACGGGCCGGTTTCTGACGATGCACAAACGGCGTAAAAAGCGTCTTCTTACCAGATCGCTGAGCACGGAAGCTGCTCTCCTGGACGACCTGCAACTTGGACAAGTGCAGGCAAGTGGACTACTGACTGACGCATAATGCTGCTCGTATAAATTTGTTAACGTAAGTCGTTAAGCCTCATTTAACATTGCAAACCGAATTTAGTTAGCGTCGCGCGTTACCTTGCGAAATAACCATGTCGTGCGATCACTCATTGTTTTTTACAGCCTTGTCGAAATAGGGGCATTATTTTTTAAGACAAAAAGGAAAACATCATAAAGACAGTCACGGTCAATATATCCTTCACAAGACAACTACTCTTCAACACCTGTCTGAAATTTAAATAGATTTTGTTCGTATTCATTGGCCATTCGCGTACACTACTTGTGTGTATGCGTAAATGTTGTTGATGCTCGAACGAGGACACGTGACGTTACTTCCAACTAATTGAAACAACAACATAATAGAACCGAAAATACAACAAAAAATAATAAATTATAGCATTTATAAATAAAAAAGACAGCTGTATTATGTAAAAAAACTGTAAATGTTCTAAACCAATAGTGTGAAATGAAAACACTCCCTAAGTTCTATAATGTAAATAAATAGCGAGCAGAGGGCAAAGCCCCCGACATATATGATAACCAAAATATTTTAGTACCTTTTTATATTCTATCATATTTTCTCTGCTATCTCGAAGTGAAGAATAAATTAAAATAGCTAAAACTATTTTCAGCATAGCAGTTAAAAGTAATTTTTGTAATAATAAATATTTAATGTAATATAATATTAATATTGCTAAAATTTTATCATACAGTGAACTAAATTGAAATAAAACTATACAACCTTCATCTGTACCGGTTTAATTTGCTAAATTTATTTAATAAGTCAGGATCCTATGTAACATAGCAAGTTAATGTGATTAATTTTGTGTACCAATAGATTTAAATATAATTGATGTACTCGTAGGTACCTAATAATTAAATGTAATATTTTTTAAATATTATGCCTATATATGTTTTAAATGTATAGTTTTATTTCTATCTAGTATTTTACTTCAACCATAGCATTGCTTATTTGCCCGTACAAATTTATGTGTGTATACAGTAATATTGTAAGAGTTTACTACACACTCCATATTTTTGAACGGAGCGAATGGTTTATCTAAATCAAGCGTGACACTTGCCTTATTTTCATAATAATAGAGAGTCGGAACATTAATAATAGCTTTGCTAGCGTTTGAGCAGCACTTTATTATTCAGCGAAGGAAAAAATTATAATATATTTATACATATATATATATATACATATATATATATATATATATATATATATATATATATATATATATATATATATATATATATATATATATACATATATATACATATATATACATATATATATATATATATATATATATATATATATATATATATATATATATATATATATATATATATATATACATATATATATATACATATATATATATATATATATATATATATATATATATATACATATATATATATACATATATACATATATATATATACATATATATATATATATATATATGTATATATATATATATATATATATATATATATATATATATATATATATATATATATATACATATATATATATACATATATATATACATATATATATATATATATATATATATATATATATATATATATATATATATATATATATATATATATATATATATATATATATACACACTTTAATATTGGCGAATCCGCAGAGCGATATTTTAAAATTAATAATAAAGATGAAGGCTTTCAATATTGTGGTAACATTAGTAATACTCTATTAATAACATTATAATTCTTTACAGTGCATCTTGCGACAATCTGTGACGTGGAGGTTCAATGCTTTCACCCTAGAAACCGTCTCCGGGGGTAATGTTTTTAAATATTATATTTAATCTAACGTGTATGTATATTTATGTATAATAGCCATAACTTTACCACGAAACAAATTTATCAAGTGCTTTTTTTTAATAATGGAAGATGCTATTGTCTACATAAGCTATGTAGATATATTTTTCCAATAGTTAATTTTTAGTTGTTAATATTTTGTCTGTCTGTGTGACTAGGAACATCGTAGAAACTTCCATGTTTTAAAATTTACATAATAGACCAGCTAAATTCTTGGAAATAATGAATCAACATTTAAAACATGTAATCAACTATTAGAAGCCACCTTATATTTTATAAGAAATAATAAAATTCTGCCTCAGCAATATTTGTTGAACGGACATTTTCTACAATGTTTATAATAGCCTAGCTAAATTAAGTTGTTAGTAAGAAGTTTTAATTAAAACCGGCAACTTCGTCACATCACTCTCTTTATTATAACTTTTGTATTCTAATATGATATACATTTATTGTACATATAATTGTTTTTTTTTTAGATTTTTCTTTCGAATCACAACGTATAGAACTAGAATTAATTAATTAATGAAAATTAAATTAAACGAAAGCTATCATTTTACGTACATGTGATGTTTTATCTGGATGGAAGCTTTTAGCGCGCGGTTAACGTGGTTATTAGCGTATATTTTTAGTGCATAAAAGTAATAATAGTAAATACTATTTCATTTCTTATTTACCTCTACCAAACTAGGAAGTTTTAATTAATTTATAGGAACTTACGAAATAGTGCACTTGTTTATTCCGTTGATAAATTATGCGATGACAATAGAGATTCATTTTCATATGTATCTACGAATGACCCATTTGCGGTTCCCCCGCATGATCTCGAATAAATAATCGTGATATTTTAAATATTAGATTTTTCTCTTTAAATCACTATTCCTATGAAAATTGTCGTTTTTCCTTGATTTTATGGAAATTTCATCAAAAGATAGGATAGATCATGAAGCACTTATACTTTTATCACTAGTACGAGTAATTTTATCCGGGAACTACCAGGGGCCGGATTTACGCAAGAGGAGTATAATTCAATAGATATAGTGCCAGTAATCCTCATTTAATATAGTGCCAGTAATCTGATATATTTTTGAGATGACAAAGATCATAAAACATACTCTTGGTTAACATCATTGCCCCTTCTCATAAACCCTAATCAATGATATCAGTGGTTCCTGAGCCTGACTAAACTAGAAAGTTATTAGTAGTAGCTTTACAATATTAGTGTATACATACGTAATATTATATTAGTACCTATATAATATTGGCATCTAAGCACAGCCGTTAAGAGATTTCCTATTGACGCACTTACCATAATAAACTAACAAGTCTATATAATAGACATCGTCCTTCGTTTCTATATAAGAATTTTACTAGATTTGCTCAATATAAAAGATTAAGATCAGTGGGAAGCCTAATTAAGCCCACTTACGGACAATTAATTGAAGTAAATTGACACAAATATCAGACGTATGCTTATAATAAGTGCTAATGTAGAAACGGCCGTCGATCGTGGCCTATCATTTGATTACTTCATAAACATCTAGGGGGGTTTCCTTCTGAGGGGAGCCTCCTTCTGGTTTCGTTTGCCAACCCCTTACCCATTCCCTCTGATTGGTATAACGCGACAAACCTACATGCAACTCATTCATTAAACATAACTTTGTATTTTTTAAACATATCTATAAAGAAAAACAAGACAGTTAAATTTAACATTGTTTCAACGATTAAACGACTAAAGACTTGATGGCTTATAATGATGAAACCCCAGTTTTGACTTTGAGAAATACTTAAAATTTTCTTATAAACATTTGTTTAATTTTTTTATTGCAAGGATAAATAACATAATTTAAAATGTTAAACAAACTAAAGCCCACCTTGGTTACACGCCACAGGCAATGTTTTAAGCTTGCTTGATATTGTAATTTTTAACCTGCAAGGAATACAAGGTGTACAAATCATTGGTACACAAGTCTGTTTATGACTAGAAATAGGAAGGCAGAAGGAAAACTAACGATTGATCGGTGACGCATGGTTCATATAGTGCCAGGACCACTGTCATATGTTGTACTTGAAGAGAACCTCACGCTGAGCTGCTAAAGTGCTCCAACTTTAGCTTAATGTTTTTCCCATAGCTTTTAAAATATGTAACAAAAAAAAAAATAGATAAATAGGAATACCTATTTAAACTACCTACCTACCTGCCTATTTAAACTAATAAGTCTAAGTTGATATTCTCTTGTCAAGTTATCTTTAGTTAGTGTATTATTATTATCGTAAGGCCTTGTTAGGGTTTGTATTTCCACACTTCAACAGAGACATTGAACATCTTCCTTCTATGTCAATAGAATAAATTTTATTTTGAATTCTCGTAGTGTATTTTAATGATTCTTTTGTATGTGATCATTTATATGCCTCTATTTTGGGTTCGCAGTTTTCTTTTGACAAATCTTAAAAACATTATATATATATATATATATATATATATATATATATATATATATATATATATATATATATATATATATATATATATATATATATATATATATATATATATATATATATATATATATATATATATATATATATATATATATATATATATATATATATATATATATATATATATATATATATATATATATATATATATATATATATATATATATATATATATATATATATATATATATATATATATATATATATATATATATATATATACATTTTTTGACATTATAAACATATACACTGTAAGTTTTATTCGCTTAAAGAAATAAACTGAAACAACTATCTTTAATTAATTAGTCGTTAAGTGGCTTTTGTCTCGGGCTTACACCGTGAAAGTTAAGTTAGTTCAACTTTATTAGGATTATTTTATTTTTTTACCTAAAGTATGTTATTATTTATACTATATAAAGAATTTAAAATATCTGCGTCTATACATATTACAAAAATTATCTTTAATCTGAATATTTATTTATCTATTTTTTGTTTTGTGAGTGTGGCTTACACAAGGACAAGGTTGTTAATAATTAAACATATCATACCCGGGGAGAAAATATTGATCCTTGTAAATTGGTACTATATAACAGTAGTAGACATTAGGAATTGTGTTATCCGAACCAATTGTATATCTGGCCAATTCAAAAGACGACTGAGCTGAATTTTTATATGGAAGTATATTAATAAAATAATAATTCAAATTTAAAGTGAGCCTTTTAAATTTGAAAATATTATAATAAAAATATTTTAAATTGAAAATATTTTTAAATCCTTTAAGTTAGTCAGATTCAGAGTATTTAAATTTTATAAAAGCTACAGTAGTCGTATCATGCCACCGATATACCAATTAGAGTTAAGTTTAACGATTGATAGAATAAACTGAGAATAATAGTCCAATAGTATTCCATAATCCAACAAATAATACAGAAGCTGAGCGCTTCTGCGCGTTGTAGTACTTATAAATACATCGCTTTCAATAATGGTGCGGTATAAAAGTCCATTGTAAATTATAGTACTAAGCATTTTATGAACAGATTTCCTGATGTTGATAATTAAATGTAGTCAGTATTACATCATATTATATAAAAGACCAGTCTAATCTCGAAATTAAAAATACGTTCAAACAACGTTAGAGTCGGAAAATTCACTTACTTTGAAAACTCATGTTAGTTAGCATTAGTTGCAATGGCCTTGTACGACGATAGTGGTACAATAGGAGACAAAATCTTAACAATCGTTTAAATCTCAACGAGCGTTTAAATCTCAGAGAGCGTCTTATTCAGGCGGCCTGGACGTGTTGGTTTCTGTAAGATCACATTAAGTTAAGTGAGTTGATTATTGCGTAATTAGAAATCCGATTTTATTTGATCCGAAAGTGGAGAATGAAAGCATATATATATTTTATTGTAAAGCTTTATATAGTTTTGTTTATATTCCGATCATGTGAAATTATGAATTAATTAATTTGTTTTTGGATTTTACATTGTTGAGTTTACTTTATTTATGTTTTTATAGAGAAAGGTAATTTTATAAAATAAAGTTTAACTACAATTTTCTTTGATTGTAGCCATTTTTTCGTTTTAGTTGCCTTGTTTGCCGGAACGCGTCTATCTTTCATTTATTGTTTTTTTGTATGTCCTCGAAAGTATTTTTCACTGCACCTCAACAATGTAAAAATATTCAAAATGCAATCTTGCAACTGTAATGTATATAATTTTGATTTTGTAAAATATCGATTTCCCAAATAAGTTAGTCTTGTCAAATTAAATTATCGGCTATAATGCCAGGGCTACTGTTTAGAAACCCGAAGAAGTTTTTATTAATTGTGAAGAAGTTTTTATTATTTGTGCCAATCCATCATTCAACTATCCTCCGGGGATGCTAAAAATATTCTGCATAAAATAATTATTTTAATCAATTTACTTAAAGTCAAATTAATATCAATAAGTTTAGACTCAAAGTTAGGACGAAAAACTTTTTAATATTACAAGTACAAGGGTATGTGAATAGGGGAAACATAAACATATTAATTACATTTAATTTAGCCTTAAGCTGAAATATAAATCACATCATAATGACATGTACTAGGTCATTTTGATAATTAGTACACTCGTAAGTTTGATAATAAATAATTCCTATTATAATTTGTATTTATTGCATTATTTAAATCTTTTGATATAATCTGGCCATAAATTTGATACGTGTACATGTGTGCAGATCATATCATAAGTAATTAATGTTTTATTATTAGTGTTAAAATCTAATTCAACATACTTTTTGATATGATACGTTCTTTTAAATGCGTAATTATTATTTATTTCTAGACAATCTCTGAAAACCAGCGTTACACTAACTCGTCCATTAACATTGTTGACCTTCCATTTTTATCGTAACACTATTAATAATATTGTAATACTTAGAATAAGACTGACTATATGCTTATTAATTTTTTATTTAATGAATTATTTCAAAGCTTTACTTTCTAACGACCGGTCTCAATAACCTATTAAAAGTTAAACTGAGGTATATGCCACAGTGCTTCTTTTTATTTTATTTTTTCTGATACCACCTTTTAATAACAAAAGTTCAGTAATAATTACTTTCTTTAAAACGTATCCTTTCGAAACATGTCGATAATGCATCTAACAATACGGCTGTGATTAATATTATTATTATTTTTATATGAAAATTTAAGCGGGACTTATCTTATTCTTCTTTAAAATATATATTTATGTTGTTTTACATAAAGGTGTAGATGAATTTAATTATATCATGTTAAAATACAAATTATAAAGTTAACAAAATGCATTGACATTTATCATTTGTTTTATAACTGCTAAAAGTTGGCTGATTCTTATTTTTTCTATATTTCCTATTATATATTGATTTTCACTTCATTGTGGATTTTATTGAATGTATTCGATAAACACCACTTCACACCTAAAAACACATATATTTTACATAACTTTTTTTAGATATAACGTAATTTTATTTTAATTTATGTTTAGATATACCAAAGACTTTTTTTATTCTTTTATTTCATTGTATTCTAATATATTTGTACAAAATCATATATAAGGTAATATGGTACATTTTTTATGGGGAAGACAAGGCAAAAGAGCGTTTGGGTCACCTCATGGTAAGTGATAACCGATCCTCACCACTCTGTGTAGCACCAATGGTGTTACAGGTGCGTAACTGGCCTTTTTAATAATAATAATTATGCCATTGGTAACGCTTTTATTAAGAATTCATCCACTAGTTTTAACTAACCTAAATCTAAATACAAAGGTCTAAAATTACTATAATAATTATTGCAACTCTACTTTCTGCAGGATATGTATTTGTCGCAGGCAGAGTAACCGCTTCAAACATTTCACATTATTTTCATCACTGAACAAAGCCAATATTTTTATTAAAATAGAAAGTTTATCTGTAACAAACGAATATAATCCCCTCAATTGTAACGATATAAAATTTTTGACTGATGAAAGTTGATTGGAACGCTCTATGTGTTTTTTTATATGGATCAATTTTGCTATGACATACTTTTGGCTCTCCCTAGGACTTAACTGTGATATATAAATTCTGATATATTTATATATCATCTGATATATTTACAATAAAGATTTATTAAAAAGCAAATTTGAAGTTTCAGCTATTTATGTTAGCTAATATGACAGACTGTTTAATATTAATAAGTTAGTACTGAGACAGGCCTTAAGTAAGTAACTGAAGGACTTCTCTCCCACTTTATTTTATATTTATCTCGAGTAAAGTACTCGGATGTGTTAAATCATTAAATTCGAGTTTTTAGTTTTATTATTCTATTTAAAATTACGATGTTTATAACACAGTAGTAATTTGTAGTTTTTTTTTCACTACACGCATATTCCCTACCTGGTTTGCATTACATAGGATAAGCCATTACAGATTTTAACTTACAATTTCACCTTAACAGTTATATGTGTCGTCGTATGAGATGCCTTACGCAATGGTAACTAGGTCATCGCATCCAGCCGCGGCGGCGGCAATGATATGATGTGTTAGCACTTTTAGTTCATTTTAGCGTGACGTTGGCTCTTAACGAAATTTTACAATGATCTGATGAACAAAGGTGACTACCAACAAAAAACTACTATTAGAACTATTGTAAATTATATTATATTTTAACATTATTACCATTATACAAACCAATATTACATAATAAAATTGTGGGTTAATCAAAAACTAATTTTTCTAACGGGCTTGTTTTTAGCTTTTTGTTTTATTATTAGTTTAAATACTTATCTTTTATTGAGCATTTTACTATATCAAAGAAGTTAATAGTAAGAAGAAATCGCCCATTGGGAAATATTTGTTGTGAAAATTGATACAACTTTTCTTAATTTAAAATAAAAGGAATATAGTCCACACTGTCAGCTTCATGTGACATTATTAAATTGGAAATATAATAAAAGTTGTCGAATAAAGATACAAAAAGTAATCTGATGCATATTGGTCAGTCTTGACTGTTTTCTGTTGAAGAAAATCTAGGTCTAGGTATATAAATATGGTGAAGAGAAAAAATTTTGAACAGCCATTATTTAAACTAATTGGAAATAAGCTCCTCTATGACTGGCTCTCTCCCATTATACTTGATCGACTACTATTAAAGGTAGGGATATTTTTAAACGATTTTATTTCTTTTAACTTTTTTCTTTACTTAAAGATTGATTTGTGCTGACCGATTGAAATGGAAATTCTTATTTAATCTTAACACTAACAATAGCTGTAAATACAAAATCTAAGATGATTGTGATGTGATAATTTAAGTAAAATCTGGTGAAATATAGGTCACCTGCCAAAGGCTTACCAATCCTTAGTAAAGTAACAGTTCAGTGCCAACATTATCATACTAATACGACGACTACATCACGTACATGTAAACATCTTACTTTCTTGTTAAATTATATATTTCCTAACAGATTAAATGTAATGAAAAATTTAAAGCTTGCAGAAAAAGGACATTCTCTGTCAGAATTTAGTAAACGTTTTCTTTCATCTTGTATCATTTTTCTATCTCATAGCTCACATTTTTTCACTCCTTTACCCAACATAATGAGATCCATATCTAAATCATAGAATAATAACAACTAATTCAGATAGTAACATAAATTCAATGATTCTCAATATACTTACGACCGACAATACTCATTAGCTTTATGGGACCAGATACGAGAAATAAAGAGGCTTGTATTATTATGATATGGTAAATAGCCGCCGCAACAAAATGGATTATAGGAATCAAATGAAAGGGCTTAAATAAATATATCTTGAAATAAATTAACTAATTAAACTAAAAACTTGTGTATAAAGTAAGTGAAAAGAGTATATTCTATAATTTATAGAAATATAGTAGTAATAAAGTAAATCTACTTAAGGAAAAAATATACAGGAATATATCAAGTACGCAGAGCCGACGTACGACGTATCAGTACGTATGTAGTACGAAACGCGCCGGTCTGTGGCTTTGATTCCCTATCGGGGAAAGTGGAATGTTTGATTTCCATTTTCTTCACTCTGCCACCTAGGCAAAGTCCGGCGTTGAGTGAGTGTGAGACACGCAATCCCTCGAAAAGGTGGAAAGCGGGGACCGGAGCGCTATAACGCTTTCTTGTGGTACCTTCTGCCTCCCCTAATAAATCGTGAAGCTAAAAAAAGTTAAATACTTTTAATAATAATATTCTTTCACATTCCCCCCATCGAGTACATTTATTTACTTAATATCAATGTAAATGCAAATGTCTAAATTTTGAGAAAATAAAACATACATATAAAAACGGAATGCCTGTTTGTGATATCAACATTTTTCAAAAATCGATAGAAGGTACAGGAGCCTGTCAAGCAAGCTTTGGCCCGGATTTTTTTTACGGAATTAAGATTGATGCGAGAAAAACTATTTTTACTGATAACAAAACGTGCCGTACGGAAAACACTCACAATTACTCACAGCCCAGAATGTTTTGTAAAATTACACATTTTGTTAAAAACAATATGTTTTGAAGGAAAAAAAAATAACTTAAGTATTTTTATAGCATATAAGCATTAGAAGAAACTCAAGAAGGTTTATCGAGTGAGCAAAGCCGCGAACGCTTACTAGAATATAAATATAATGTTAGTTAAATACTAATGCTAAGTAATTAAACTTAATAAAGCTTTTCTATTACAGGTATATAATAGGAAGGATTGTAATTTTTAAAACTTTATATGTATATTCCGTACAGGTCGGTGCTTGCCAGTGCTATGTGTTCATCTCTTCCATGTTTATGGGCTAATAGCTCATTTCAAACTGGACATTATGAAAATTTTCAAGCTAATCAGCTTAATCGAACAAGGTTATCGGAGCACAAATCCTTACCATAATTCAACCCACGCCGCTGATGTTACTCAGGCTATGCACTGCTTCCTGCAACAAAATAAGGTATGATACTATTTTCTTATATAAGAATATAATTACAAGGTAAGTACAAGTACAAGACACTGTGCTTACAATTACAAACAAATACAAATTATTTCTTTTGAAGACAAACGTTGACACGCAAATTAATATTGGTCAAAATAGTTTTACCAATATTAATTTGTTTGTTTTGACGGTAATAATAGGTACCATTAGCTACACTATATGAAAAAAATAATAATGAATATTAACAAAACTTGAATTAGTATTTGTTAAATTTGTGATATGATGTTTTGTTCAATATCAAATCAAAATACCTTAATAAATTTTTTTTAAATGATATCTTCACGTTTTATCCCGCACATGGCAAGATAGGTAGAGGGATGTGCAGGAACTATAGGAACCTAGTGTTAAAACACTCTGCTAAGTCCCTGTTTTCCCCGTCCATGCTTTCCGCCTTTTTTGACGCATTGCGTGTTGAGTGGCGGAACTCAACGCCACGCTTTGGCTAGTTTCCAGAGCAAAGAAAATGGAGATATAAAAACCATCTTCCCTGAGTGGGAATCGAACCTACAAACTGTCGCGTTTACAAGTAGACGCTACGCCTCTGCGCCACGACGTCCTGAATGTCTAAATGATGTTTTCACTCAATCAGTTTAATCATGTAATAGGCTAAAAGTTCTGAATATTGTAAAAGGTCTTACAGTAATAATATTTACAATACTTATCAAATAGCATGCAATGGTATGGACTCTTTGGAAAACAATTTTCATTTTGCGTCGGGACGAGTCACGAGTAATTTATTTAATTTTCCATACTTTTGGATTTTTCCTAGTGGAAAGAATGTTGAATGATAGTTGTTTTATATTTTTATTT
The DNA here is from genome assembly GCA_037178615.1 of Dione vanillae. Classification (NCBI taxonomy): domain Eukaryota; kingdom Metazoa; phylum Arthropoda; class Insecta; order Lepidoptera; family Nymphalidae; genus Dione; species Dione vanillae. Next base: position 2,568,098 of record JAZFAU010000009.1, on the reverse strand, counting down.
TTTTTAATTCAAGGTGTACATCGCATATAGCTGGATAAGCAGGACTTAGCATTAAGTTTTTATTATTTAACAATATTATTACTAGCATGGTAAAATATATTAACTATATTAACTGCAAGTAGTACTTTCTCACTAACGATTTCGTCAGATTTTCCATTCGTTTGCATAGTTGATTTTGATCCTTTACTACTTTTTTTGAAGTACGGAACCCTGAAGGAAAAAGTGCTTTATGTAATTATGTCGAAAATAATAGTTAATATTCTACAATTGATCAATAGTTTTCTACATAAAAATAAAAAAACAAAAGCATCATTTTGCAGTCCGCTATCTGTTTGTCCGTCAAGACCATTTTCTACAAGTAAAGAGAAAAAATCAAACTGAAATAAATATTGAACCTTCAAGTCCATCATGTCTTGAGGCACAGTAAAGACCAAACTTCTAAATCAACGCAATCAAAAGATATGAGCGTTTTTACTTTTATTCTTGTTTTGTATGAAAGTCGCCACGTCTTCAAAACCTACAGGAGACTTGCCGTTGACGTAGCGATATGAAATAGTATGCAATAAGTAAGCTTTATGTTATAGTACAAACAAAGGACAAAGTCTGAATATTGGAAATTCATAGATGTATACCAGAAAAAAAAACACTAATTGTAGTTCATTTTAAACAAAATGACAAAATGAGTGCACACGAACGAAAGTGATTCAGGTGTTAATATAATAAAAACAGCCATTTTTGATCAGACCAGAGTTGACATTAAAACAAAATCACTTAAAGATAATATCGATTAGGCATGTTAAACAAATCGCGAAATCATTTTTAAGTTATATTTGAAGGGAAGTGTTCTCGTGATATTGCGATGTTTTTATCTATTCACACTGTATAATAAAATTTGAAAATTACGAAGTAAATATTTAAATTTTAGTCAGAGTACTTATAGTTTTATGAAAATCTGTAAAACAAAGTGACGGTAACATCAAGGTTTAAGGAACATTAAGTTTTCTTTAGAGCTAAAAAGTTTGACTGACTGTTACTACCACAGCAACTAAGTTCCAACACACACTTGTGGCGAGATAGAATCTAAAGTTTCGTGTTGGGACCAAAAAATATTGTTGTTTGCATCACTATAGAGAAGTTTTATAAATTTCCGCTACCCAAAGAACAAAGAATAATAATTTGGCAAGAGAAAGTCATTTTTATTAATATAATTTTTAGTATAAATATTAATTATCCACATTGAAGATCGATAAATATTTAAAGAAAAAAAACAACAAAAACAAATTAAATGCAGCGGATTCGAACCTGCGCCTCATGGGAACCACCCAAGTACTTAGACGACAGACAGTAAACAAAAAATGTGATTTGATTTTCTATTACTACATCACCGTGTATTTTTGCTTCGTAAACATATTCAGTGTACGGACATAATATTTTTTACTATTTTATTATCATATATTTTTATTCCTTTATTCAATACATATTGTAACTCTATTAAATACTTTTCATTACTTTATGCAATACATTTTCATAACGAAATAAAAATGCAAATATAATATAATCTTTTGTTGCATTTCAGTGAAATAATTGTCGGTATCGTTAAATTTGAAAAATCTTGTTACATTGGAATAAATATACCTAGAAAACAATACTCTCTTTAATAGCATATAGCTTTGTGAGCCAGCATTTTGACGTGATATATGGTTCACTAGATTTGAACAAGGCAGAAAAATTTGTGCTTTTCGATTGAATAAATTCTTCTTTGAAAGTCAACGCTCGTACATACGTATATGTTCTTATTATTTAAAATTCAGTACAATTCGTAAACGTCTTTAAAAATTGCTGTAAATTTGATTCCAACTGCAGGAAACGTATACGTAATATTGAATACCATTGTAGATTTTCCGCAGAGGAAAATACAAATAAAATACATTTTGTATGAAATGAACTGAAAATACAAATTTGTAATGGTTTACTTTTGTGTTAGACATATATACATTTATCCATTTTGAGATTTCCCACTTCTTATAAAATTTCATAAGTCTAGTTATTTTTTATTTCGTAACGATTTATTTTATTTTAACTAAATTGATTTATTTTAACTAAAACTAATAAGAGTCGATTAACATAAATTTGCGGTCGTATGCTCTCATTTTGCTAGAAATAAAATAAAATAAAAGCTAGTCAAACTATTAGTGTCCATTCTACTTAGAAATTTGATTGCTACTGAGCCCCAAAAGGTTATTGACCTGTATCTTTACAGACGGACATATAGTTTGACAGGCAAATCGAGTGATACTATAAAGGTTATGTTCATTTTAAGGTTTAATCCTATATATTTTTTAATATCTTTTCGTCAAATGTTATCTTTATAAAGACATGTTCATCAGATCATTTGATAAAAAATTTGAGAACAAATACTCATATATTATATTATATATTTTTTTCAAGTAGTTATTTAGTTAAACTAGTAATTAAATTTAACAAAATATAAATCACCGTGCAGCGGAATAGCATCTGATTATGTATGGAAAGCTTCGGTAACACAAAATGCGATATTTTCCTATGTAGACAATGTCAGTCATTCAAAAAACATAAAATAAAGTGCCTTTTCACTAAATTTTGTCAGTCCACAGTGCTATGCTAGATATAGTGTAAGTGAAAGTAAAAAAATTTCAAAAGTCTATTTGATGCGGAAATTGTTGGAAACAAAATAGCAGAAAACATCTGGAACATTCATGTAGCACAAAAATATAAATTTTCAATGAGAACAAATAATAAGTTTTAATAAGTATGAAACATCTAGTAAGCTCATTCAGACCTAAACAAGAACGAGTGTACCAATAATAAAATTACAATGTAACATTTTTGTTAGTAGAAATTTAAATCAGTATTATTAAAAAATAACGCAATATCGGCATCTTCAGGCTGTATAACACACACCACCACACATATACACACACAGAGTAAACAGAGGGCATCGTAGTCGTCGTAGTGCTAAAACGCCTCCTTCCCCGCATTCCTTTCCGTCTTTCGGGGCACGTTAAGTTGTGAAGAGCAAAAATATGTTATAGTCCCCGAGTGAGAATTAACGCACAAATCGTCATGCTTACTAGCACACGCTACGCGTCTACGCCACAACGATCTTCATAACGTAATATAAATATTATTTTTTTGTATATTTTTTATATTGATTAATAATATAAATACCACCAATAAACTAAAAATGTCATTCATTCGGTAAATATTAATCTACATTTTTTTAAAAAATGTTTATGGTTGTAACGTTTATGGTTTTTTATTCCATATACATTGATCATATTAAAATTATAAAGCTATTATTTCATTTTTTAATGTTTATGCTAACTTCAACGACCATTTTTTGCCGTTGAAATATGTTTCGTTGTTCGTGGTGAAATATTTATTTAATTGTAGAATAAAGGATACTTCTTATATTTTGTTTAATGAAACTCAGTTACCTCTGTATAATTTCTTATCTTAATTGATTATATAATTGTTCTTAAACTTGTCCCAGATTCGTGATTATTTGGAGCCAATTGAAATCATGGCGTCGCTCCTGGCGGCCATTGCACATGACTTGGATCACCCAGGCGTCAACCAGCCATTCTTGATAGCGACCTCTAATCATCTCGCTGCACTTTACGAGGTATGTATTTATATATATTAAGAAGCTTATTACGCAACTCTATTTAACAATTGTCAATATATCTAATACTCTTCTGTTACTCACCGAGTAGCAAACAACTCACAGGCGAAACGCTAAAGTTTGAACGTGATAAACTTTTTTTGACATCACTAACGGAAATAGATGTAATAACAAATGTTAATATCTATTTTACAATTGAAATTATACAACATAAATAGGAGAGTATGACATAAGGTAAATTAAAATGTATAAAATGTAACTGGTATCTTATTTGAGACCTTCGTAACGCGTTGTGACTACGTCTTGCTGTAAACACGCACCATGAGTAATGTTAAAGTAAATGAAATAAAATTGTTGTGTGTGAATTATATCAGAAATATAAGTTTTCTTTAAGAAATTGAAATGCAACATATAACACAGGCAGGAAAGTTGACAGAAGTAAAAACTCAAAAGTACATATATTGTTCAAAGTAATTATCATTCATTTTTGAATTGTAATTGTTAACTTCAATCAGATTTTTACATCTATCGATACTCCGCGCAACAAGTAACTACAGTAATTATGAACATATATGTCTTGTACGTTTATCTTCTTCTTTTTCTTCTTCTCTTTAATTATGGCGTTTCGATACGTTTATCAAGATCGAGACAAAATAAAATTGACGTATTGTCATTTTATAATTAATTTATATAATTATTCTAAAATTTGATTGAAGACTATTATTCTACATCAAACCTAAAATAATTAGAAATAAAATATTATTATTATTCAAAATAATCCCTTCCAAAATTATTCCTTATTTAATTACTGCCTACTAGACGGTTTGGCCACTCTTTAATCGTTTCTAGAGAAATTCGGTTCGAGTCGAGCCCGCAAGGGTGACACACAAAATTTTATTTATCCAAGAAGCGTACAACATACATATAATTTGGTATCCTTAAGATTTTCCTGTATCAAAAATACTGTACTGTTCACAGTAACATTATGAACTAATATATATTTGAGTTATTTGACGTATGATGAAATTTCATTTGTGTTTCACTAATTAGTGTTCTAAATGCTTTATTATCAAATCATTACTGATAAATCCGTTGTGCATCAAAAATCATTTCAATCATGTAAACCATGTCGAGCACTTCGTTGCAATTACAGACAATTTGAAATAGCATAAGCTGTTGTATAGTTCACTACACCACTCAACATTCGTCGATCTAATCAAGTGCCACTCGCGTTTTAGCGTGATTAGATTTGTGATGTTTGTATAAATTATGATAATAGAGTATTACATTGAAGTTAAACATAGAACTGCTAAACCATTTTTAAATAAGTAATTACGTTACGAAATAAATGTAATCTTTTTATCTAGGTAAATTTAGATTATTTTCATAAATGACATTTTTTTGTATTCTGGTGCTAACAAAAAGCACCACTTTTTGATTTTATGTTTGTGATTTTTCATGTTGTGCCGTTGCATCGTGTTTTTAAAATTATTTGTAACAATATAAACAAGTTGTTACTACAAGAACAATAACGAAAGCTCTCATTATGCTACGATTAGAACACAATGGACAGAAGTTAAGGAGAGAAAGATAGGGTGTGATCTTGTTAGGAGAGTTGGACGCTGAGTACAGCAACTTATACAAATGTTAAGAAATCAAGCTTTCTCAGTTCGCTTACCAACAGACTTCACTGGTTTAATTCTTTACTTTTGTTTATCGATATTCTGAATGTTAACCTGTCATTGAGTTGTTAAATAAGTATTAATAAAAAAATGACACATGATGTGGGATGGGTAACTATCGATAACATTTTTTACGCATTTTAAGAATAAAACAAAGTATATAATACTGTTTTTAAGACTAGAAAGTATTAGTAAGCATTTTTATAACTCGTCTTAATATATTTTAATGGCTTATTATATTTATATAAACGCATTACTAAGTATTTATAGATACTGGCAACTTTCGACGTCCTTCTGCAATTCAAACTATTGAATATTTTTGTTATTACAGAAAAAAATATGTGCTTCAAACATTGACTAATCAGTTCAAGGTTAGCATGTTTACAGTGATACGTTTTTCGTTAAAAAAATTATTAAAATTTTCAAAATAAAAGCTGTCAAATAGTCAGTCTCTAAAATTGAACGATTATTACTGCTATACTTTTATATTTAACCAGAATACATCTGTCCTGGAGAACCATCATTGGCGCTCAGCTGTCAGCTGCATTATAGAAAGTGGAGTCTTCGAAGGTTGCAGCATTCGTTCTGAAATTGAGAGACAAATCAGTTCTCTTATCTTGGCTACAGACATCACAAGACAGCAAGAATTTTTAACGCAGTTCAAGGTAAGAACCATAAATCTATTTCTGTTAACAACATACAGAGTGTAAATTAATTTGTTTTTATTAGTCTTATTTTATTGTCATTATCAAATTTTTGTTTATATACCCAATGCGCCACATTGTGCATTGCAAATGACACCACCAATGACATGCAAACCACATGTTTCTTAAATAAAAGGCTGATTTTCTTAAATAAAAGCAAGAAAGTTTTCTTTAGATGTGTTCCATAATGCGTATTGTGGAACACGGGTATGTAATACCGCCAGTGGCATAATCGTGTATTGCCACATTGATTCTTTTGAGTATATTGAGATTGAAAGGACTGAATGGTCATTAAATATTTGATGTTACTATTACAAAATATAAAATGATATCCCTGTTTAAACGAACCAACGTTTACATGCGAGCGTGACCTCTTAGTTTTATCCAATACCCACAAATTAAAGTGCACACACAAGGTTTCATTTAGTAAATAAAATCAACATTTTCTTTTATCGTGTAGTATTGATGAGGTCGATAATTAAAATGAGCTGTGAAACACTCATTTTGTTAAGTATTATATTGAAGTGGTTAACCATCACTTTACCATGCACTGTACAATTTATGAACATTCTTATTTTAACTCGTGTTAGTTAATTCTGCCCGGCAATTATGGGACGATGGATGCACTTAATAAATCTGATGTAGTCTCGTTTTAAAAAGTTGTGGCTTTTTGCATGTGCTAACTAAAGAGCGGTCCTCATTTCAATTTACTAAATTGTAAATTTAACAAGTAATTTATTTTAAATATAAGGAAAAGTTACTGGTTGGTTATAAAGCTGCGTGACAGATGCTATTGTCAATAACAGAATCATATAAAGTTTTTTTATTTAATACAGAATATATAATTATAATAATAATATTTTTAGAACGAAACAAATTATAATTAACCTTGCCATATATCAACATGCAATATGCTTAATGTTTATCGCTAAAAGCGATATCTCATAGGCAACCAATAGCCGACATTGCAGAAAAGCGTACAAAATAAAATAAAGTTTAAAACAATATGTGTAATATATAGTAACCACATATGTATAAACAACGAAACATTTGGCATAATGTTCGCCGGCGTAAAGTTGGTTAGTTGATATGTGTTGGGTGAGACTCTCACTATATTTACATTGTTTTATATGTAAAGAAAATATGCCTATATTTCTGTATTATACTATATTCCTGCAACACTCGAAGACTGCATAAAAATATTATTTTGTCTAATATATAATGAGCATATTTAAGTCCAGTTCAGTATTTTATTTGTAGCTCTCGAACGTGCTAATAATAATGATACTTGACGCTAGTGCGACAAATAAAGTGAGAGATATTTATTAATAGTTCCTTACACCGAGCATCGATGCTTCTATGGATCTTATACTGGACAAACAGAATGTGAACGCAAATACTGTTAGATTCGAATGTCATGTCATCAAGAAGTAATTTAGTGTTACTAAGTATTTTGAAGAAGATTTTAAAATTCCTGATTACAGATAACAAATAATTAAATACAATCATAAAATTGTAATATACCTTGCTACATTATAATAAATCGATTATTTTGATCGGTATGATAAGCAAAAAGCCTAAAATAACTTTTACATTGAGCATAAATCAAATAGTAAATAGGGGAATTCAGTGTTTTGTGAACCGTAGTCAGCGCCCTGTTTATGTAAACATACGAGTATATACTGTGGCCAAAGGCTTTTTGGCTTCTTCATTCACTAGAGATCCCATTCCGGGATTTTATTTATTCCACTTGAACTAGTATTTGATCAATGTAGGTTGGTATGTATGTTATAATTTTTTATGTATTAAATGTACTTTTAATATTATTATTCTAGAATATTTACTTATTATTCACTATTCTCGCCAAGACATTACCTATGACTTCTTTTACATGGTCCAAAATTTCTTTATTTGTATTTACATACATAGGTCAGTGAAAATGACAAAAAACTTAAATTTGAACAAATCTTCCCACAAAAAAAATATATATTTAAAAAATACAGCCTGGCAGTATGCTAACAGATCATTCAACTATATAAACAATTAGGGGCAGCCTTTGGACTTGGCCTACGAATTGTTTAACGAGTGATAGATTATATAACAACGGTTTCAGGAGATGAATTGTACAGATTGCAATTGATTAACAGATTACAATCTCCCTAGATAAATTATAACCTATATTACAAGTTTTCCTTAACATATACAAACTATGTTAAAGTAAATACATACTGCAATTAAAAAAAGGGAAGTAAAATTGAAAATTCAGCATATAAAATGATTAGATAAATGTTAAATATGGAATTGAGTGTTGGAGGATATTTCGATGCTGCTACTTAGATGATACACAAAACAATTGCGGTCTTTCAATACTGTGTTGCTATTTTTTCCAATACTTTGGGACATAATCACTATGCGAGTGAGTTTTGTGTTTTAACCACTAAATGAACTATACTATAAGTACAGTATTGATTACTGTTTTGTTTCGTATAGATACAGTCTAAGAAATATATGTATAGGTGTATAATTTTCGGTTGTATTTCTTACTTCTTTCATTTCAGTTCTTAAATCGATGAGTAAATGTTATATATATATATATATATATATATATATATATATATATATATATATATATATATATATATATATATATATATATATATATATATATATATATATATATATATATATATATATATATATATATATATATATATATATATATATATATATATATATATATATATATATATATATATATATATATATATATATATATATATATATATATATATATACATATATATATATATATATATATATATATATATATATATATATATATATATATATATATATATGTATATATATGTATATATATATATATATATATATATATATATATATATATATATATATATATATATATATATATATATATATATATATATATGTATATATATGTATATTTATGTATATATATATATATATATATATATATATATATATATATATATATATATATGTATAATTATTAAATGGATTTGACACGTAACCCGTGGGGATTGTGACACTGAAGTTATTAGTATTATTTCTCTATGAACTCGAGAGGTTACCGCTGGTCAATATACCCATGCTGCTGTATGTGTGCTATGGGTTAGTCGACACTGTAAACTAGTTTACGGGTTATTGTCAGGGAACAAGTAAACAATGATTGGCGAAATTAGTGCATGACTCATGTTTACTCTTTTAAGGCTTACAGCTCTGTAGTTTTTGTTGCCAATATTGACTGCGGCACAACAAGCATCAACAAAAGTAAAAATAACTAAACTATCGGGCCGTACAGAATTTATATAATATTATTTTTTAATAAAATTAAATTAAAATTCAGCGGTGGGATTCCAACAAACTTTTCAAACAACATTACAAAATTAATTTATATTATATTAAATACATACAAACTAAATTTCAAACAAATTAAATAAAAATAAAAAATGCCTATGCAATCAATAAACTTGCACACCCCTTAGTACACATCCCTTAGTAACTCATTTTACTCCTCTCAAATTCGGAAAATTTGAGTTACTGATGATCTCTAACAAGATAGTTACATACATTCTCACTTTATTGCCATCTGTCGGTCTGTCCATTTTAAAAGACCATTTTCTCGAACTCGTGCGGTGAAATGTCAAATATTCAAATTTCTTACGGCACAGAAAAAAAATGCAACTTCTAACTCAAGGTCATTCTATAGATATGACCACTTCAATGTTTTATATTTTATAAAAAAATTGAAGCGTAATCCATTTTTTGTCTTGCAAAAGCGCCTTAAGTTTCGTTAAGACGAAGATTTAATGAAATGAAAATATTGAGAGTTGCGTGTGTAATCTCTCAATCAATCAAAAATATAAAGAAATTTAATATTATTATATCATTTCCACATAGGTACAGTATATACGCTTTTACAATAGGATCGCAGAAAACGTCGGCGGCAAAGACGTTTATGAGTTAAAAGTAAATATAATTAATGATTTTATAAATAGCAACACGTCTTGTGTATAAGACGCTCGCTCAAGTTTAATTCAAAGATATATTTGTATTATTTTGTTAAAGATTAAATTGTTACTTAAATTACAAGTTTATAAGTGATTAAATTGAAAAAAAGCTCCCTCTGAGTTTCTTACGCCGGTTCTTCTTATGTCTGAGACATTAAGTTTAGGTAAATTATTTAAGATTCAAAAAATCTTTTGACTTTGATTTTATATAATAATTTAATACCTGATTTATAACCACAACAGACTAGTTAAACTATAAAATATGAAAATGGCTTTTTAGGATTATATTATAGGGGAAAGGTTTGTTTTCTTGTTTGATAATGATGAGCTCCGGCTAGCTGGACTAATGGAATGATTTTAACAATTCTTCCCCATTAGAGTCCTAATTTATCTGTGCTAAATACATAAAAATTATAAGAACTTTAAAGATATTAAAACTGATAATTACGAAAAAAAACTTGTTAGCGTGCGTAGTTTCCTTAAATAGTGTAATAACTTACTTGAAATGATAATTTCAAAAAAGTGTTCTCTTAAAAAGTGCTAAATAAATGTTTGTAAGTGCATATATATCTAAGAATAGCTCGTAACCAGTGTTATATTTAAAAAATTACAAAAATAAAGAATAATTATTATGAAACTGTTTTAGAAAATACGTTGACAATACAGCAGCATTTATAATTCATTATTGCCGGTTACAGCGTACCAATAAAATCTTTTAAAAGATACATTTTTAGAACATTTATTATAAAGTACGAAATCTTTTTGTATTGAATAGTTCATCTATCGGGATATTATTATGTTCATTAAAATTACAATGAATATTTTAAATATTTTTTATTTCTTTTGTGTTTATTTTAAAACTTAAAGCTCTGAGCTATAGGCTATAATAATGCAATATACAATATATAATACTGACAATAAAAGTATTGCGAAAACGGCAGAGCTTAAGAAATTCCGTTCCGTTACGTTACGTAAAACCGTACATGACGGAATATTGTCAATAAAACTATTTTAAACAATAAACTGTTTTATTTTAAAATACGTTTTGCATGATTAAATACTCATAAGTCATAATGGTATGTTATTGTTTATATTGATATCCTCAAAGTTGTCAACGATTTCCAAAGCAAAAAAATCTTTAAGAATGATATATAAAGATATCTTATATTTAGTCTTTTAAGCAGTGAATAACTATATACGGACCAACTTTATACGTTCGGCTGTAGAACTAATACTCCTGTTAGCAGTCTTCTATCGTCTTCTTATATAAATAGAAGGAAATGTTTGCAATTTAAGTTGTTATGTTATTTTGAAACTAATTAAGTTAGTTAAGCGTAAACGACGAAACCGGAAGCATGTCACTACTTGAAATATAAAAATACAGCTCCACTATATGAAATATGGAAACAGAGCTTTAACGAGAGCTTTTACCGAAATGTAAAGTTTTTCTTCTTTATTTACTAAAATATCAAAATCAGCATATTAGTAAATGAAAATTGGGTGGCAAGGATCATAAAATCTCCGCTAATGAAGTTGTGGGTGTCTACAAGAATAAAATATAGGGAGTATTTAATATGGTTGTGTAATTAGTAATTTTATATCTAAATATTTTTTTATGTTAGTTGTAAGTTATTTTTTTTTTGCTTTGAATATTGATTTTGGTAAAAAGGTAAGTAATTTATAATATTTTTTATTATTTTATTTTAAAAATGTACAAATTTAAACATAATAACATTAAAAAAGTAATATCAAAATATTAGTGAAGAAACCGTCGTGGTTAGTGGGATAGCGTGTAACTGGCAGTTATGGTTCAACTCCATTTGGGGCTCGATAGAACGAATATAGTCATTTTTATAATTGTTAAAGTATTCATACTGAGGATAGAAAAAATACTTAAAGAAAACATAAAAAGTTGTACGCAGCGGAATTTAAACCCAAATTTCTTGAAAACTGTCCAAACAAATAACGTTTCTTTGCGCGCCGGTCAATAAAATATAGATTATCTAAGATTCAGACAGAAAGTAAAGAAGAGAATATAAGAACCCATATCCCACCGTATAAGAACCCATTATAATCCAATGTCAAGACATTGTATTATAATGGGTTCTTATACGTAACTTAGATTAGTGTGCAAAAATCTTGAAATGATAACCAATTATTTCCAAACGTTAATTCTTTAAACTTATTTCTCATGTAAAAGAACGCCTAAATTGCATGTTAAAATATTTAAAAAAAATGTTAAACTATTAGCGATCCACGTGTACGCGAACGCGGCCACTGCTATGGCATACATTAAGGTAGATGGCAGATTTATAAATGAGAGTGTGATTACAATGGAGCAGCTGTTCTCATAAGGCGTTTTCAGATGAACACTTATCCCACACTATATCAAATTTCTATACTATGTTGCCATAGTATGAACATGTCATAGTCTACATAATTCCACATAAATCTGAAACATTTCTAAATACAATATAAACAAGGTTTTGCTTTTATTGGAAATCTATTATACCAGTTGATTTAAGTATTGGTATTGAAAACGCTATATTTATTAAAAGTGAAAATAAGTTTATGTATAGGTTTAGTCCACTAAGTGCATATGTAAATTGTAAATGCAATAGCAGTAACTTACTTTCTACGATATTGAAATATTAAATTTAAAAAACATATTTTATATATTTATAAATATAAGCATATAATATTAACATACAAAATTTATATGCTTGCAGTGAATATAACTTGTAATTTTAATGTTTTTTGGCAAATTTCTCGTTAGTATGAAGTCAGCCTCTACTAATATTACGTACGGCGCCCTAAAAAGAGTTGTTTGCTCCCCGCTGACCGTATTTTAGCGTATGATCCTGACTTGAATACACAACGAAGATATTTTCATATACATTGCCTCTTGCCGCTTTCTTGGCTATAGTAGTAATGTATTTAATAATTGTCATTTAAGGAAACGCAATGCTATTTATTATAAGAAAGTTAACAAGATTTTTTTAAGAGTAGATAATACTATTATACCAATGTAATTGTATTTTTACCAATGAAATATTAAGAGATTTGTTTATATTTACGTCATTATTCAATTTTAGTCTTTAGAAAATTTTCATTTTTCCAATTTTTTAATTTTGGGATTTTTATTTATTCTTCGTTTATTATGATTATAGAATACGATTATTTTTATTACTGGACAATAAATTTCATTCTCTTATGTCGATTGGGTTAATAGCGGGTTTTTTTAAATGACCTCTCTTCGTTTTGACAATATGGCGTCTGCTTGTCGCTGTGATATGTTATTAATATTGTCCCATCTTTTGTGACACTCGCAAGGTTAAGACAAATCAATTAACGTAAGAACCATCAATGTCAGTTAACCGGTTGTCATCGGCCAACTGTCAACGTCACGTAGAACCAAATACAAAGAAAGCATGCATTCCTCTTTTGTGTAATGCTATCTCCTTTTTATCGTACATTCTCCATTGTGTGTTCTCCATTCAACGTGACATTGGCGAAGTGAATTGTGCTCAACTGGCACGCTCGAAACGGCATAAACAAAGAGAAGAAGAAGAACATACAAAGAAAGCCTGATATATTTTCACAATTCCCTGGTGCAGTTAAAAATTACATATAATAACAACCGTATAATGATAACTTATGTCGACAGTTAACTCTAGAAAACACACAGATTTTGTGTAAAATTAATTATTTTGACGTTTAAATTAATTATATTGATGTAATTTCAATCCACTTCTTAACAAACTAAATAAGTTTCTATAGGTATACCAAATAAATTGCACTTACAATAATTTATGTGCGGCCATGTGTAAACGGGCTGTTTGGTTTGGCTTGTCAGAGTTTGTTGGATCGGTTTGTTTGCTTGAGAATCGGAGGAAGCTTGCAACAAACGCTTGCAACGAATTGACACGTCAACATATTGGCTCTAAGAGCTTATATATAGTTATGGTATTAAGAACGACGAGGCTTTCCTATATAATATAGAAACTCATCATATTTTTTCATGACATATACTTACAGGGTCTTCAAAAGTGATTATGAGGGTGCTAATATCGTTATTTATCTTTCACTTCCAAATTGGTAAAACTAAAAAATAAATATGATGTGCAACACACTATAAACTTCCACCGAAAATTATTTAGAACGAGATCAAGTTACCATTTTTTTATATTTCTTACATTTTAAACCACAAATAATAATAATTTCATAAACATAAACCCTGAACTATTATTTTCAAATATCAAAACATAATAAGAGTGCTTCCAACTTTAATTTTTTTTCGTTTTTCATTCAGGCATTAACGAAGATTTTTTAAATGACGATTATATACTGTTATTCATGGAGGACCCTGGATATAAGACATTATTACCACCTTGTCCAACTACGCGAGTAGACTCTCAAATTGACAGTAATTTTGAAATTATTTCTAGTAAATTAAACTAGAGTATATATTGGTTTCTTTAGCACAACAAGCCTATATGGCATAATATAAGCCTATATGGCATCCAAGTCCATCGTTTTGGTACTAGGTACCTATACAGTTAAAACACACACTGTTATTTAAACATTTGTCAAACTTGTAACAAACTACAAGAACTTATATATTATGTAACTTGTTGCTTATAATTTCTAATCATCTCTCGCCGATGATTATCTTATGATGACACCAAATGAAGATTTAATATAATAAATAATGACGTCAAAATAAAGCGACAGCTTTTAATTCAGTTTGTTTTGACTAACATGTTTTCAAAAATATTATTACTGAAATATATAGTATACTGCCTATTAAAATTATGACGTAATATTCTCATTATATTTCGACTATCATGAGAATATGAACCGAATCACATCAAACTATTTGAATTATACATTTTTGCGTCCATAAATCCGGTTAAAAACAAAAAAGAATCAGCATATGTTATTTTATTAAAGCATGAAGGCTCTCCCGAGGTTGATGATAGTGGACCGAGCGGAAGTGGTATCCAAGATATCGTAGTATTTTGCGCGTCGTTTTTTCTAACGCGTCAGAAATAAAACGTGATATTGTGATGTTAAAATAATATTACGCCATTAAACAGTATAAGAAGAAATAGGTTTAGAGTAAATTCATACGCGGTGGAAGTGGGAGCGAGAGGTATAACGGCGAAATCTCTCTTTAGCTTGCTAAAAGATCTCGGCCTGTCTACTTCAAAGGCGGCATTAGCAGAATCATTTCGAATTTGGTTAGGTAGTGGGAGGAGCTGGGACAATGAAGGTGAGCGTTAATGCATTTTAAAAGGGCCCCTTTAAACATACACTTGGGTCGCAAGTCCCAAGCGCTGATCGGAGCTCCTCTTCCTACAACGCAATGGGCCCGGCACCCGCACGGTGAATCCATGGAATGCTAAGCAGTTTCTTACGGTGAATCCATGGAGCTCTAATAAAATAGGGACTAAAATAGAAAATAAATAATTGTTTCATTACTATATGACATCGTATTTATATTCATTCATTCATCAAGTTTTTTTTTTCAACTTTAATATTATCATGTTATTGCCGGAATGCGTGACAGTTAAATAGACCTATATATTGTAAATAATAATATACGCTCAAGTTTCAAACAACATTAGAGTAAAAAAGCTATCAAGTGTCTCATATTAAACTAACTTGGTTCAAGAAACGGGTTTCTAGCTCATGTTATTAATATTCTAGATTTCATTGACCTACTTCTACTGTCTTTCTTTAAATAGTAGCAAGTATATACGAGTAAATTTCACACATAGCTATAAACATAATAAAGATAACTGATCGCTGTTTGTGTATGTAAGATATATGAAAATTATATTATAGGGCGCATTTATTTATTTATCTAACGGAACCTTTGTTTTCGAATGAATTATAATTTTTATTCATTTTTATCTGAGCATTTATGCACGCTCAGAGACGGCTTGTCTGTGTCATTATTGTATGATAAATCTCCTTACCTTTGGGCGTTTATTCTATTTCAATCGGAGCATAGACCAATATATGTATATATAGAATATATATTTGGTTAAGAGTGGGACAAAAAAAGGAAACATAGGCATGTTTCGGCATAAATGAAGTCTGTGCTAGTCGACTAGCAAGCTAGACTAATCGCTTACTTATCGCGATAGCTTATTACCGCACGGA
This sequence comes from Dione vanillae, assembly GCA_037178615.1. Lineage (NCBI taxonomy): Eukaryota > Metazoa > Arthropoda > Insecta > Lepidoptera > Nymphalidae > Dione > Dione vanillae. The sequence continues at coordinate 2,551,825 of JAZFAU010000009.1, read as the reverse complement.
GGATGGGCCAGCGAACCCACAAGTTTGATATTGGGAGACAACCAATGTCATTAACATTAAGTTTTCTGGTTTATTGTATTATATTATTGAACGTAATCCTGAAACTTAATCTTTTTAGAGTCTTAATTATATTATTTGAGCGATCCGAGCTTATCGATAGAGCTATAAATAAAATTAAAGCAATGTTCATGATTTTCAAATTCAGCCATTAATTCAAATAGTAATTACTGGTAGTTTGGTCGATGTAGTTTGTCAAAGGTATTGTCAACGAACTTCCAATCTCAGTCTTTTTTTTGGGTATCGCTGATAAACAAGCTATACTTGACCTTAAACACACAAAATAAGTGATATGACATAAAATAAGTTACAATAAACACATATTTTCAGTTAAAGCTATCATGACAACTCTTATAAATTATTATTACAAACTGAAATAGTGGCAGATGCTATGATCAACAAATTTTGTCCGAGATAATTTTGTGATAAAAGTTACCGTTCAGTGAGAGTCATTTTTAACGACATTTTTTAACCGTTGACCTCGAGTAATTTATTTTTTCAAGTACAATGTCGACTACGTATTATATATATATATATATATATATATATATATATATATATATATATATATATATATATATATATATATTTATATATATATATATATATATATATATATATATATATATATATATATATATATATATATATATATATATATATATATATATATATATATATATATATATATATATATATATATATATATATATATATATATATATATATATATATATATATATATATATATATATATATATATATATATATATATATATATATATATATATATATGTATTACGTATGATGAGGATTTTTTAAATATTTTTTTAATGTTTTAATTTGTATCTTAAAAGAGAAAGCGTAATCCATTTGTTGTCCTTCTGTCTGTCGATTTGTCAATACCATTTTCTCAAAATCACATGGAGGAATCAAGCTAAAATTTATATTAAAATATTATACAAAAACCAATAAGTAATGTTTCTAAGTAAAGTAGTTGTACTTTATTGGCGAAGACATGAAATTGAAATGTGAGAATCGATTATTTATATGTTTAACACTGAAAGAAACTACTATAACTATGCCAACTTATATGTATAGTTCGTTTGATACAAAATTAGTAATTCGAGCAGATCAACCTACCCACTACCTTATTTTGCTCAGCGGAATACCTACAATGACGAAATAGCTTCAGAACCTTTGTCGATTGACGTTTTTCTTAATGAACTTATCCTTAATTACTTAATAAATAAATAAAAAAGCCTTTATTTCCCAACTCCCTTGCATAAATACAATTTTTACATTTTATTTTATATATATTTGCTTATTTATTTATTTCCATTTTTTTTTGTTAGTATTGTTAGTTACCTTTTACGTTAATATTATTAGTCTTTTGGGATGTGGGCCCCTCTCCGGGTGAAGGCCTCCTCCAGTGCTTTCCATTTATCCCTATCCCTTGCCACCTGCTGCCACTTCTTTCCTGCAGTATGTTCTAACTCGTCTGCCCACCTTTTCTTTGGTCTCCCTGCTCTTCTTTTTCCTGCAGGCCCTTTCCATTCTGTGGTTGCAGCTGACCATCTATTATCTTTGTAACGAGATACATGTCCAGCCCATTTCCATTTTAGTCTAAGGGCTTGCGTTAGAGCGTCAGTTACTTTTGTTTTTTGCCTAATGGTTTCACTTCTAATTTTATATATTTTCCGTATATTTAACACACTCCTTTCCATAGCTCTTTGTATCGTTACAATCTTTTGTTTAATTTTTGTATTAAATACCCAAGTCTGGCAGCCGTACAGTAAACAGGGCAGGACACAAACATCTAAAACAGTTTTCTTCAAGTTTATTGCGTAGTCTCCTTTTAAAATTTCCCTGAGTGACCAGTATTTTTTCCAAGTTAGACTTATTCTTCTTTCCACTTCGTCTGTGTTGTTCGTTTTTGAGAATGATATCTGTTTACCCAAGTAAATGTAGCTGTCGACGTATTCTATTGTGTTTGCTTTTATTGTAATTAGATTTTTGTAGCTGTTTGTCATTACTTTGGTTTTTGTTGCGTTCATTTCTAGTCCTACTTTTGAGCTTGTATTGTCTAGTGAACACAGCATTTCCTGAAGGTCTTTTGATGTTTCTGATAGTATAACTATGTCATCCGCAAATCTTAAATGATTTAAATAGCGATTGTTTATTTTTATGCCTTTTGATATCCAGTCTAACTTTCTAAATATGTTTTCCAAGACAATAATAAATAACTTTGGTGATAGAGGGTCACCTTGTCGGACTCCCCTTTCAATTTTGATAGTTTCGCCTCTCGACTCTAGCTTGACATTACTTGTGCTGTTGTTATATATGTATTTTAGGATGTTTATATATTTTGGATTAATGTTTAAGTTGTTTAGTGATTCCCATATGGAGCTATGGCTAATGTTGTCAAAAGCCTTGCTATAATCAATAAACCCCAAATAAAGAGGCCTATTATACTCTTCAAACTGTTCGATAACTTGTTCTATAGCTTGTATATGGTCCAATGTACTGAATCCAGAGCGAAAACCTGCTTGTTCTATAGATTGCGCCTTATCAATGTCTTGCGATATGCGTTTAAGAAGTGTTGATGAGAAAAGTTTATATATACTAGCCAGCAAGCTGATGGGTCTATAATTGTTGATGTCTAATGTACTGCCTTTTTTATGTAACAGTATAATGTCAGAGGTACACCATTGGGATGGAACCGTTTCAGTTTCTAGCACCAAATTAAATAATTCTGTGAGAGCTCCCAATAAAATTGGGGCGCCTATTTTCAAAGCTTCGTTGCTTATTCCGTCGGACCCGGGACTTTTGTCTGGTTTTAATTGATTTAATTGTAGGTATATCTCTTTTTCGTGTATAGGTATGATTGTTTGTGTCTTGTCAGCCTGTTTCAATTCCTCAGCTTTTTCGTTGTTATTTCCCTTGTTTTTGTATAGTTCCTGATAGAAAGTGGTTGCCAGATGTAGGATGTCTTGTCTGGTGTTGGTTTCTTTAGGTTTACTGGCCAGCTTTTGGATCCATGGTTTCCGCAGATTCAACTCCTTGAATGCTCTTTTTGTGCTTCTAAACTTGTTTAGGTTTTCTGTAATTATTTTTCGTCTGTGCTCACTGTAATCTCTTTTAATTGCTTTACTGGTTTCTTTATATGATTTGGTCAGCTCTTTCATGGTGTCAATATCCTTGTCCTTTTTCGTTGCTAGCTCATGTCGCTTATTTATTAGTGCTATTGTTGCTTCACTAAATACCTTATGTTTTCCTTTCTTAGAGTTGTTTACACTTGTTAGGCCATATAATATCGCTTTTTCTAGTTCATCGTAGTAAGATTGTACGCTTGTAATTCCTTGTAGATTTCTTTCAATATACCGCTTCAAGTTGGTTTTGTATTGCTCTATCTCGGTCTCGGTCTTGGGGAATTTTGGTAGTGCTTTGAAGTTTTTCCTGCTTTTCTTCTGTTGGTTTAGTTTGAATGTTATTCTTATCAACCTATGATCTGTGCGGAATTTTACTTTGTTGAGAACTTCATAATTCTGGACTTGTTTTGGGGTATTCGTCATGATGTAATCAATTTCGTTACAGATGTTTCCGTCTGGAGATTTCCATGTCCATCTTCGGCTACGCCTTTTTTTAAAGTATGTATTGATTATGGACAACTTATATTCAAATGCGTAATTCATTAACCGCTCTCCTCTATCGTTTCTTTGGCCTAGACCGTACTTCCCTGTTATAAGATTTTCTTCTTCTCTGGTTTGTCCTATTTTCGCATTGAAATCGCCAAATACAATTACTTTTTCATGTGCCTTTGCGTGTGCTCTTTTTAGGTCTTGGTAGAATTTTTGAATATCAGATTCACTGGATCTTTCTGTAGGCGCATATGCTTGGATTAATGAAATATTTGAGTTTCCTAACTTCATTTGAAGCATCGCTACTCTCTCAGAGAGCCCAATAAAGCCTGTAATATTATGTTTCCAGGCTTTTTTTATAAGAAAGCCTACTCCATGAAGGCCCCTTGTTTCGCCTATGTAGCAGAAAATGTGGCTTGAATATTCGTCTATATGGCATCCTGTTCTTCTTATTTCTGAAAGGCCAAGAATGTCGCAGTTAATACTTTCTAACGCGTTTATGAGTTCCAGGAACCTTTCTGTAGATGCTAGAGACCGAACATTATAGGCACCAATTTTTATGAAGCTTTTACTTTCTTTTTTCTGTTGGGTAACTTCATTGTTGTGTTTTGGTTTTACTGGAGGGTTTTGGTCATATTCTTCCACGGTGACCAGCCGGCTTGGAAGATCTGTTTTGTCGTTTGTCGGTTTGGATATAGCTGTAGAGTTTGATTTGGTTATTTTGTTCAGATTTTTTAGTTTTTTGGTGGGTTTGTCGTTGAAGCTAGTGTAACTCTTTCTATATAGTTAAGTATATTCGGTCTGACGGTTTCTTTTGCGGTGGTCTTCGGGAGAAGTGTCGGTTCGTGTTGCGAGTTAGCTTTCTTTTGTGTTGTTGACCCTGGTGACTGTGATTCCTCTCTTTTTCTCTTGTCTCTGGCTTTTTCAGAAGGTGTTTTAACTATTAATTTATCATACTTTAAGAAGGCTATATTCCCTTTATTTCTTTCCTCGTGAAGTTGTGGCTGTAGTTGACTCCGTTTTTCCAGCACCTCTTTACTGTAGTCTTCTTTAATGTATATATTCGGTGGACATCTTTTTTTATTACGCATGATTAGCTGTTTTTTCCAAGTGCTGTTAAAGGTAACTACGATAGGTCTGTTTTTATCTTTATTCCAGCGTCCGATCCTAAATGCGTGGCTGATTTCTTGGCTGTCTATTTGTACTTTCATGTCGATTATTATCTCTCTGATGCATTCCACTAATTCGTTTTCAGATTTCTCAGCTTCCTTCACTCCAAAGAACACAAGATTATTCTTTCGATTATTTTTATCCATGACATTGAGTTTTTGTTCTAATTCCAATACTTTTAATTTAAGTATGTTATTCTCTTTAGTAATTGTTTCTAACTTTTCGTTTAGCGCCTCCATTACATTTTTTGTTACTGCATTTGTTATTGTTACTGTCTGTATGTTTAACTTCTCCTCTAATTTTGTTAATAGTAACTGCATATTTTTTTCCATTTTGGTATAAACTACTTTTGGTATAAGTTACTAATGCTATTTAGTGCTACTAACGTTATTAAATTTACTTATGCTTTTATTGAATATTCACTGCCACTATAAGGTCCATAATAGACAGTGTCTTTTCACGGTAAATATTGATTACAGCATTGAGATAACATTTGCACACAAATTTTAGTATATCAAGATATTACTGGTAAGATAATATAGACTAAAGGAACACTATTTCTATTTATTCAAAATTATTTAATACGGAGATGATTACTATTACTTTTCACTTCTACCCGCAAATTATTAATTAATTACTTATCATAAATCAATTACCACTTATTACATGTGTATAATATACAATCGGTATTTAACAATTTCGACTTGTACGTCGGCTTTATTTCATAAATACTCAGCATCTTTCCCACTAAAACTTTTGATAATAATTTAAATTTAACTAAACGTCATGGCCCGATAGATCACTCGGAATAAGCTTACAGTTTAGCTAAAATTATTTTTGATGTCAGAAAATACACGGTTTTGAAATATGATAAGGAATTTTAGCTACATATCTACAAAAACTAATTTATGCTCAAAGTCCATAATTAACTCAAGCCACTGTCATATTTTCGAATTTTACTTTAATATCGGATAGGATTGACAATATTTTTGGTAAAACTTTGTTTTTCAAATCAATTAATACATTTCTTTGAGATATTCTTGCATGGAGCAATTTATCTCTTCTTATTCTTATACACTGTATTTATTGTAATCCCTTTCGTAAATGGACTTCTGCGTCAATTAAAAGTACAATCTTTCTCGATGAACGTCAGATTACTTATTATTTGTACTGTCCAAAAATTTCTATATTGTGACGATAAGTAAAATGAAAAGTTGAACTGGTTTCGTTTTCTTTAACTCGTCCTGTTGCCATATTAAAGACGTTTATTTTACGTTTTTTAACGAGAAATAATACGAAAGGTAACCGGGACTGATCGTGTATTGCTTCATTGATATTTACGCGTGAATGCAGTTGTCCTTTCTGCCACACGATATTCGTAGTCGGTCATAAGATGCTAGGCTAATTATGACCATAAATTTATCATAGTACACTATGTAATTTGATGCACTCGTATGCTCATAATAAAATAATAAATAGGCCTTTATTCTACATTCAACAACCTCAATTTATTGACAAAATTAAAGTTATAATTAGTAATTAATAGATAATTACTTCATTGTTAACGAAAGTAACTTATATATTTTATTGTTTTGCAAACAAAATATACATGTTCATTTAAATCTGTCATTGATAAAATAACGAATTAATTGTTAATTTTGGCAATTTAGTGCTTTAAAAGAGCTTTATGCTCAGCTTTACGAGCAGAGGATCCTTTTTATTTTGATAAATGTCATTACTGAAATTGGTTGCCGTCATCACTAAACAATAACATAGGTTTGGAGTTTGAATTTTTAAAAATATATTGTACAATGTTCTTATATTTTAAAAATAACTATGACAATTCTACGTTAAGTCTTTTTACTATATGTACTTGAAGATTACATACAATACAGTGTCCCGTATGCATCACTCAATGGTGTCACATATATAATAGCTGTGTTTTTGATAAAGTCATTAAATTTTACAATTTTTAAGTTCAACGCTGCTTAGGTTACTTTGAAAATACTTGGGTACATCAATATCTTACGGCAATGCACGTCTCTGACTAAGTTACAGATTTGAATGAAAGTTTTTTTGCTTTACTGCTAAATGCATGGCGTATTTATAAGTGATTTTTAAGATTATTACACTTTGTTTATAAACGTTATGGACTATTTAAACTATTAAAAATAAGAAAGTCACACAAGAAAGTTGTAAAGTGACGAGACACTGTTCCACAGCTGTACCACTTGACTTCGCAAGAGTAAAATTGCGAAGGTTGAAACATCAGGCGGCTGTCGGTGGCTGTCATCATGATGATTAACACTCACCTATCAAAGTATAAAACCCTATAAAAAATACAAAAAAATAGAATTTTTCACCTTAACAATTATAAATTTATTTTTAAGTTTAGCAATTTATTAAATTAATTAAAATTATTTTATAATATACCATGTCTAATGTCGTCGGTGATTATACCAACTTTACCTGACTATACCAACTTTAACTAGGAGTTAACATGTAGTTTCTGATTTTTTTCTTACAATATCTACATAATATTTTTGAAACTGTATATTTATAATTATATATAGAAATATTTATAATAATATGTGGACGACCGTAGTGGCGTAGAGGAGTAGCCTCCTTTTGTAAACTCGACAGCTTGTGGGTTCTCTTCCCACTGGGGGAAGTGGTATTTTTCTATTTCTGTTTTCTTTGCTCTGGAAGCTGGAAAAAACGCAGCGTTGAGTTCGACCACTCAACACGCAACACCTCGAAAAAGACGGACAGCAGTGACTAAGCAACTGAGTGTCTTAACTCTAGGTTCCTATGGTTCCTGCAGTTTTCTCTGTCTACCCTACCATATGCAGGATAAAGCGTGAAGACAAAAAATTATAAAAATAAAGTTAGTAACACAAAGAACAGTATTTTAACAATAAGCTCTTTACCAATTCTTTAGCACGTGTCGATGAATGTTAATACTTTAGAAATTCTATAAATAACTTATCACGAGAACCAACCGTTCTAAGGCATTATACTATAAAGGCATTAAATATGAAAGGTATTAAATATGAAATAAATATTTTGTTCTATTTTAATTTAACCAAACAAAAACACATTTCATCATTCGATTTCAATTTTAAGATCATTGATTCGAAAATTCATTATTGTTAGGGTTTCTCAACTCAAACTGTAAACAAGAACCCTTATAAGATCCCTGGACCCTTCGTTGTCCGTCAGGACCACTTTATACGAAATCACATGGAGGTTGTTGAAGAAATTCTTTTTTTAGCTTCACGCTTCATCCTGCTCGCCGACACTTATGAAATTTCACCACATAACAAATAAGGAGAAAATCCAATAATTACAATTAACTAATACGAATAATATGACAGGTATAATACGAATGCATGAACAACTTTTTCTATAACAATATAACAAACAATGTTTCATATTAATGAGTGCTAACTAAAAGACTTTTTTGAGACTTATTGTGTATAATTTAATTTTATATTATAACTAGCATCCCAATAATGATATTAAACAAATGGTACTCGCTCGCACTCACATACGTACGTCACAAATATTTATTGCTTTATTAGCTTCTAATGAAATAAGTTGAATTACTAGTAGTTATTACAGGAAATAACGCTTGTTATAATTTTTTATGTTCTACGTTTGTTGACTTCAATTCCGTTGAAGATTCTTCGCAAAATAATTAACTGTGTAGGCTATATAAACATTATAATTGAAATGTCTTCATTGATTTTTACATTGGAAAGAAAATAATGCAAAGTTAGAATATATGATTTGTACTTTTTTATTTGACTGCCAAGCCGTATATTTGTTCACTAAAAAAATCCATTTAAAATATGAAATTTTCTATTTACATTTTTAATTAATACTTTATTAAATTGTGTATCTTGGTGCAGTTATTTATAAATTTGTTTGTTCATATTATATACCTCTTAACAAAATTTATACAAAATCAGGGAAGTTGTAACAGAAGCAAACATTGGACGCAGATAAGTTAATGGTGAACTTTTTTAGGCTTCCGTAAATAAAAATAAAATATAAGATCATTCACGTAGACACGTGATTTTGGGGACTGACGTTCGTTCGAAGTTAATCAGAAATCATTTCTTCCCGAAAGTCTAATTGGTTTAAAATTCGCAAAGCTTTCACCATAAAATGAAAATAAAACTTTGACGTAATTTGAATTAATAATCAATTAGACTTTAAGTTAAATTATATTATATGAAGTAGCTTTTAGGAAGTCATAAAGACGGTAGTAAATACAAATACATTTTGCGAGTAAAAATTTTCCTGCCTTTTCAATATACCTATATTATATCTCAATAAAAAGACGGAAAAAAAAGACGGTCACTCCCAGAAGTAAAAAGAAAATCAATTTTTATAGATAAAATTTTCAAATCCCATAATACCGCCAAAAGGCAATAATACTAATTATAGTTTACATAATTTTGTTGATTTCTTAAATTAAAATATTTAAGTAATCTACAGTACACTTCAAGAGAAAATGAAATCCTTAATAGTAAAAACTTCTTACACTGCACAGTATGTCAGATCGTGCACAGTTCATTCACACACACGCCCGTTTAGGATATGCTCTATAGATAACGCACGCTTCGCAACAAGTTTCGCAACTTCAACGCTCTCGCCGTAAACGACAAAACAAATCGTACGCAGTTAAGCAATATTGAATATATGAGCGTTTATACCGAGGTACAGCTTGTTGAGCGACATGTTAGAATTTATTTTTATGAGATTAGGTTTTATATCACCAAATTACTATTTAATTTATAATTACTAAAATTAATTAGGTTGCGTAAGTTTTTACTTAAAATTGAAAATGATTAATACTTTTAAAAGAAATACCTACAAATTAATATATATTGACATTTTGGTATATTCAGAGAAAAACTAAAAAATATTAAACAACCTGATTACTTATACACTTAGACATATCCTGTTCTCTATTGTCTCGATATAGCATTTGTTAACGATCTATAATTTGTACACTGTGACTACTTTCACGAAATAGCCCATGCGTAGATTGAATGATTGCCAATAGAATCGAATGCACGTTCATAGCGCTTCATAGCTTAACAATAAGCGTAGACAACGACAAAAGTAAAAACATTGAATAGCGACGTATAACAATAACCTCAATAGAATATTATATCTTGCTTAATTTAAGTACTTTTATTTATTTATTGTACTTTATATATTTATATATTTATATATTAATTATCTATATATTGACATACACATGCTAGCGCAGAGGCGCTGTATTTTCCTGTAAACGCTACGGTTGGTGAGTTCGACCCTACACGAGGAGGATGGATTAATTCATTCCCATTTTCTTCGCTCTGGCAACTAGGCAAAGCGCGGCGTTGGGTTCCATCACTCAACACGCAATGCCTCGAAAGGCAGAAACGGAGTAAGCGAAAACAGGAAAGGCGGAATGGAGTGTCTTAACACTAGGTTCCCACAGTTCCCTCTGAATCTACTACGAGGGGGATTAAACCTAACTATAAAAAAAAAATAATAATAAAATATATAAACATAAACAAACTACATAAATATGATAAATACAATATAGGGGAAACTTGCCTAATTCGTACCACTTAAGGAGAACCTCAAATATTTTGGAAAAGAAGGAAAAATACATAGTTATTTATGTAAAGTTATTAACTATAACTAATGTTCTATAAGTATATCAAAATAAAACAACGTAAATCTTTTAAATTTCTGAAAAATAAGCAAATTTCAAAAACTTAAAAAAAGTACGATTTAAGAACATTCGTCTTAAATCGTACTAGTATATTCTTAAATCGTACTTTGAGATCCTATCATTGGTTTACAATATTAAAATTAAAAATCTTAGTAGCTAATGTATTGAATGTTAGTACATTAGTATTTAGTAATACAGCCAATGGTTTCTGCCAATTCCTGTCCGTCATCACAGTAATAACATTTAATTTGTTTTGTTGTTCCTGCACATAGCTTATGTATCCATAATTCACAATTACTGCATTTAATCATGTTTTCTTTATTTCTGTTGAATAATGTTGTAATCATCATCCAACTGTCATTTTCATCTTGTTATTGTTTCTATTTCTTGTTTTTTTTTAGGTATTTTTGTTTTCTTTACATTTAGCTTCTTTGGTATGGTCTTCTTCTTGGTTTCTTCTACTTTAACTTCAGGCTCTTGTTTATATAGACTTCTTGTAATAACAAGAGTGCCTTTGGCTTTTCTTTTAACTGGTTTTAATGTCCCAGAAGTGAATTTATTGACAACAATACTTCAAGTGTCTCTAGAATTAGCTTTGAAGAAAGAATGTAGTTATATTTCTTCTATATTACCTTTTAAACATTGATCTTGCTGTTTTTTTGACATGTAGCCCTAAAATAGTAATAAAATAATTAAATACAAATAAAATACAAAAAATAACTAAAAATTAAAATGAAATTATAAATAGTTTTCCAAAATCGTACCGGTACGATTTAAGAAGTTGCTGCGAGTACGAAATAGGCACAAGTGTCAACTGAATTTCAAATCTGCTACAAAAAAAATGTCATCAAACAAGGGTGTTTTATTTTGTGAAATACATTCATAAATATACGCATAATTATATTATAATAAGGTAAACAGCTTAAGAACGATATACTTATAAGACAGTTCTTGTGAAATATGCGAAAAAACTGTTCAAAAAGTAAGAATAAACTTACCTGCTTTATATTTTAGTCGGGAACAACGTAGCAGATTTGTATTTGTCATATGGCAATATGACCGCCAATTATTAATATTTTATGGTACTAAAGGCACTAATAACTATTACCCAAGCCGAGATATAGAGGAGGCACGATTTAAGCGCAGGTACGAATTAAGCAAGTTTACCTTACTAAAATGTGTTAATATTGTAAATATTGTAAAAACGATGTTATATTTTTTATCAGTAATGGATTAACTCTAAACCTACTGAACTGAATTTTTAAAAAGGTTACCCACAATAGAGCCACATTATCATTTATCAGCGTGTAACATAGACTATGTAACATCACGTTATGATCAATAGCAGAGCAGCTCTGAAAAATGTTGCAAAATAGGACATAATTTATCACTTTTGTAAGCTTACACTGTTTGCGCTGTGTAAATAGTTATTTTTACACAGTAATAATAGCAAAAAAGGGACAATAAGTGGCTTCTTTAAAGTTCTTTTTTATGTCTGTTTTATTCGACCAGCTTGCAGGCTTAATGTTATCAACATTATTGTAATTAAATATATATAGAGCATGTTTTATATAACGTTTTTATTTATAAAATATCTTCTTTTAATTTTAAGTAAATTTACAATAACAGAATAGTGCAATCTGCATTTGAGTCAACGCATTCTCATTGACGGTTACAAGTTGGTTAAAAGAGCTACACCTAACCCTCAAATATCGTCTGCAATAGACGGGCAATAGAGTCAGATATCAAATGGCATACATATTGAAATAAAAGATAAATAAAAACCTTAGTTATCGCCAGTATTTTTTAAAAATATACTAACGCTATATACTACCCTCTGAAACTACAAAGACGATCTCATATAATTTTATTAAATATACGAGTAATGTAAGAATATTATGATTTCATAGATTTTTATTTAGTAGCTTTTAATAAGCACTCTTAGACTTTTTATGTCGATACTCGGAATTTAAAGTCATACTTACTCACATCAATGTACATTAAAAAATATACAACATGTAAAATTCCAAAATATGTAACGTTCCTTTGTAATGTTAAACCTTTTTCATTTTTTTTATAAAATCCATGGTCCCAAGAACGAGTAAATGTGAAATTTCATTCTCAAGCTATTCGTAAACCGGTCACGTATGAACTAAGTTCCAACACGTCTATTCTTGCCATCGCTAAGCTTTCCTTCATAATAAAACATTATGATTTTTTAAAATACTCACCCATATACTACAGTCAGTTTATGGCGTTTAAATGAATTGTACAAGAATAAGGGCAAATGTATTATTATACCAACTTGATAATTTAATGTAATGAAAAGTATAGGGATATAATACGACGTGGTTTATTTAATGTAACATTATATAATACTTGAATTAATCTTCAACCATCTATAATATCTTTTATAAGATAAGGCTGATACAAACAAAAAATTGTGTCCTAGATATTTATCAATCATTACGCACACTCTGCTCCGCCAAATTGAGAAAGTGGGCTGTGTATACAATCACAATAAAAACATCTCTATTACTCTAGTTTCCTAGGTATTAATCTTAGCAATATCCAACGTGAAAACGTGCACAGTTTTATAATGATGTACAAATGTATAATGCACGGACATTGTTTTATAAAATCAAAGTTGTCACATATTATCTCCTTAAGTAGTTCGTTTAGCGATCTTTCCTTGATATGGTGCTCTAATCTACAACTTGCGTGATTACAGCCAGGAGCCGTCCTAGTATTGTTGTAATGTAATGTAATCAATGGTTTTTTACAAACATCGGTAACCTATTTTTTTACATTTAAAGTATTATATTAAAATATTTATATGTTGTATATAGATAACCTATGTCATGGTATTTTATTTAATTTATCCTTTTGACGATATGAATTCCAGATTTATCTATATCAACTGTGTTTGATCACTTTCAAGCTTAAAATTATTATTTGTATTTTATTAATTTTATATTTAATGCATTATTATTGACAGAATCATTTAGACACTAATACTTTGGACATGAGAAAACGCGACCATCGTCACCTTGTGCTACAAATCGCCCTGAAATGTGCTGATATTTCCAACCCTTGTCGGCCCTGGGAGATTAGCAGAAAATGGAGCTTGAAGGTGTGTGAAGAATTCTTTCGTCAAGGAGATTATGAGCGCAAGCTAAATCTACCCGTGACTGCACTATGCGACCGACACACAACTTCCATACCGAAGATACAAACAGGTACCATTACCTTAACTTATGTACTATTGTTATTTATGCGTTTTTCACTTATGTAGTTATTTATTTTTTGATATTTAAAATTCTTCTGTCACTGAGTATTGAAAATAAATAGAAGAAGAACTAACAGTAAAAGGTTGAAATTGGGCGTATTTCTTGTCTTTTATGTGGAAATTCGAAAAGTTAAACCAACTCAGTTTTTTTAATCCACACAAAGCCGTTGCGGGCAACAAGTTAATTTCATACATTCATTTATCAATTGATATTTGTTTTTAAATGAGTAGCTCTATATTTCTATCTATATTTGCAACCAGTATCAAGACCATCCATAAACTTATAACAATTGTTGTTTCTGTATACAGGCTTCTTCAAGTTCGTAGCTACTCCCCTAATTTCTGAATGGCATCGATTTCTTCAAAATGATCTCTCCACACAAATGCTTGAGAATCTTTTATATAATCAAAGCAAATGGGAGATGCTTGTTGCTCAAGAGCTAGCAGAAGAAACAAAAACTGAAATATCTGAAACAGACATTATTGAGGACGAAATTGAAAGTTGTTCTGGCACAAATCTTTCGGAGAGCTCAGAACTATTGTTGCCATTACGAAGAAGTTCTCTAAATCCAACAAAGCCTTCGCAAATTAAAGAACAATTGCGCCGCTTCTCTGTGCCACTTAATGTTTTTCAAGACAGTAAGTTTAGATGTAAAGACAAAGGTCGCTGTTCCCTGTTGTCAGAATTAAGTGAATTACGCGGGAAAGGCATTGCTACATTGATGGGTAGTGAGCATTCAATCCACTCTCAACTTGGTGGCCAATGTGACTCCGACGGCGACACAGAGAGACTTCTCAGTAGCGAAAAGCTATTACCGGATTCAACAATAGCTTCGATTACAACTCCAATGCAAGCCACGCGACTTAATACGGTTCTTAAAGAAGGTGGTACTTGGAAATTGCTGCGGCAGCAGACATTCCCACCGTTGGAATCTATCGCCCGAACACATGCTCTTCTCTGCCGCCCTAAGTACACTAGCAATGAGAACACCATATACCCAAAAACTGATATAACGTTGCCTTTCGAAACTGAAAAGGCTATACACGATCTATTCAAAAAAGAACGTAAGACTGAAAAGACTGGAGAGTACGATGATCCTTCTATAAACGTACCTGAATATTCAAATTTTTTACAAATGGATGATTTCATACTATCGAAGTACAGAGGTCAACGAGATGAGAATGTAGTTGGTAGCCAGTTACGCCACAATCTATCTGCCGTGCAACTACAATCCGCTGGTCAACTCCTACAACGTAGGAAGTCTATGCCAGCTGATGTCTTGGCTCTTAGTAAGTTCCTTGTTATTTATACGTATTTAATTTCTTTTTATTTAATTTATTTAAACATTGTGTAAAACATTTCTTCCTCAAAATACAACCAGCAGCATCAAAAGAGAAGAAGGTACGTGAGCCGTCACCGCACGTGATACCGAAAATAGTGCGTCGCACGTTGACTGGTCGTGAGTGCTGGGGACGCCGGCGGGGCTCCGCCCCCGCACCTGTCACTGCCAGCGACCTGAGGCACAGCACCAACGGCGGGAGAAGGAAACAAAACCCCTTAGTCTCGTGCCAGCAGTGGTTCACCAGAACAAGCAGCACGCAAGAGCGCGCTCAGCATCTGCCTCGCCGGAGTTCGCTCCCCGTTGAGGTGATTACAGGTGCTAAGTCGATGTTTTTATTTGTTCCTAATATTTATTTCTATATTTTATATTAAGTAATATGCTTTTAACCTCCTATAGCATAGCTTTTTAAAGTGTTTAATTAATGCATGAATTTTGATTTAACTCTAATAATATCAGTTTTAATGTTTTTAAAGAAAATCCAAGGCTCCTGTGCATATATGTTTATTAGGAGTTTTAATATACCTTAAATTTATTGCGGTTCGTATCCCCATCGTGTGAATATTATGTTGAAGTAAGCGACCTTTAAGTCAATGTTTTATCGGCTCTTCTGAAAAATTCTAATTTTGAACAAACGCACTTAGGAGCCATAGATATTTTTAAGATCCTAAAGCATGTTAGTATGTAAATTATTTTATTAGTTTCAGGCTCTCTAAAAAATATTGTCGAATCCCCAAAACATATCCTAAACATGTATTGTTAGATATTTTATAGCAACTATATAACTAATTGGTCCAAAATACCCAGGTCTTTAATTTGCTTTCACATTATTAAGGAAAAATCAATTTCCATAATTAAGAAAAATGTGTTAACATGTTTCAGGTATTTCGTCTTATTAACAAAATGGACTCGGATTTCATCTAAATTGTAGCAACATTTCTCGCCTCAATTAGGATTTAAATCGGCTGACAAAAAATACTTGTCATGAATTTAATATTTAACATGTACTATGAGTATTTTCTTGTGTATATGATTAATAGCCATCTCTGTATGCAATTGTTGAAACTTCAAGCTCCCTGTGTTACGAAGCGGGTCTCCTAACAAGGGAGGTAGCGTACCTTCGCTATGACACTGTTAGTTCTATTCACGTTTTAGTACAAATTATTTTAAATTATAAAAATATTTTTGTTACCTTTGTAAGGTTTTATTTTCAACTATACATATAATAATTACTGTTTATTTGCTAAATGTTAAATAGTGTAAAGACACTATGAAAAATTACTTGTTAACGGAGTAGAGTCTCATAATAATAAGTTTTAGCATTTGATAAAATTCTATAGTCATAGTTGTAAGCCCTACCTTAAGATACGTTAGCCGCACCCAGGCAACTTTCGGAACGTTAAATTATATGTTGAATTCAGTATTACACAAATTTAAAGGTCATGTTCAAATTGCGTTTTTAGCTTTTATATTTATTTTAGAGGAGGTTTTTATAATTTCGCATTTATAAAATATTCAATCTTCGGTCTGCACAATAATAGGTACATTATATATAATGTAATTGTTTCATCTCAACTGGGGTCATACTTTAGCCAAATATTCTTATTGTATTATAATGGATTCATGTTATTAATATATTATACTTGTGTTATAATAGTTTACTACATATATGTGAAATTTTTAAAATGTATTGCAAAAGTATTATAAAGAAAGTTACAAGTAATTTTAACGGAAGATCGATAGGGAGAGAGAATGGACTGCCTGCCTTGCTCAGTGGAAATAATTATTTGTTACAAAGCCAAAAGTGACGTCCATCGTCGTTTCATTTACCCGTAAAGTAATGTTACGATTTGAGTGTTGCATTGCACTTATTTAATGCATAATACTAACTAAATGTTAGACGCAACGATTTAGTTTTCTATCAAAAGGCACAAGTCTATCTCTACGTCAGTATATTGATGTCTCAAATTAAGTAAATTTACTTGGTTCATTATTTGTTACGTGAGCTACCTACGTGAGCACAAATATGTCGCACAATTTTATTTTAAAAACGTAAAATTCACAAGTGACTTTATTCTTTAAAAAATAATTTAGTCTCTAGGGATATAATGCTCAATATTCTACGTATTATTTATTTATTTATGTATTATAAGTGATCTAATTTTAATATTAATTTAGTTTTAAGTTGCTTTCATGTTGTAAAATAAAGCGGTCACAATTACTCTGTTATAATTATTCATTTCGCGAGGCTCTTGTTCTAGTCCAAGATCCCACGCCCAAATGCTATCTTATTCTTTTTTAATTGTTAAAACAACTAAAAACAATAGTGCCAGACACTATTTGGCGACTGTACTTGCCAATTTCAATAAGTAAATCACAATTTTTTTCTACTTTTAATAATTAAGCAATTAGAAAGTTACGATGGGATTGGGATCTTGGTATTATTAGTATTATAAGATATATGAAAATGTAATGTTAATTTAATAATGCTATCATACCTGTTACTTTACAGCTTTAAATGTACTAGTTACTACAAACAAATATTATTGAGTATACAATACAATATCAAGTAATTAACGGTGAAAAATGTTTTACATGTATGTTCGTAATGTAGCTACCTTTATATAGATATTGTTTATTCAGGCACTAATTGATATTGCATACATATTTATATAATATGGTAATAAGTGTAGTCGAAACATCTACATACTTACGAGTTGTATATGTGCCCCTCCCTTATGACCCCAGTATAAACGCGATAATGATTATGAATTGGTGTTGTCGTAGATCGTGTTACAAATTATATCTATGTATTTAAATTATAAGCAATCGCCCGATTTTAGCTCCTTTACACTTTTTAATATGATACATACTTGAAATTTACTAAGGCTTCTTCTGTTTATTACATTATTTTTTTAATATTATGAAGTAGGGTCCAATACAACAAACCCAGCAGGTATTTATAAAAAAATTATATAAACTAAATATTCTTTGTTCTGTGTAACTATTTTACTTTGTTTTGCCATGATATAGTCTCATATTTTATCGCTTTATACCCTTGTAATATTAAATTTATATAATGACAGATTTAACAGCAGGTTAAATTATAAGAAGGACAGTCTATGGCATATTTTTGACGAAAACCTGAAAAGATGTCAAAAATAAGGCTAAATAGTTTGAAATTTCAGTGAAATTGTTCAATTGTATGAACACCTAAATTATTAAATTTAGAACACCTAAATTATTAAATTTAGGTGTTCATAGCTGACAATGATAGAAGTGAGGGAGACAAACTTTAACATCCTTTTTCTTACAATTGTAAATCAATCACTGCTGGTACATTATAACTTAAACTTTAACGCTTATTTCTAATTATACATTATTCCAAATTATAAAATCACACTATAAATTTAAATATATGGTGACTTTTTTCTAAATGTATATAGAGTTATTATAAATTTAAATGTTACAATGTATTGTCGATTTAGTGATGAAAGTGAAAGATTGCCCGTAATTACAACGTTCCTGTTTGTTCGGTATTTAGCTAGGTTAAAGAAAACTTCCTTTGGTTTGCTAAATACTTTTACTTGAGATGTTGCTAAGACAAGAAATAGTAGCGGAATGAATATTCAAATTTGAATGTAAAAGAAGAACGATTGTTCATAGACAAAACATTACAAATTATATAGATAACTGTAAATAACATAGACAATATGTCCTATAAAATAAAAGTAGTGCAGGTCCACACGTAGGCGCCGACACTGTTATTGAATCCAGCAAGTAACTAAATAGATACCTCTGTACTAACATACACATTAAAAATATTTTTCCTTTCCACCAACTGTGACATTGTGGTATTCCATGACATTGTATTATAAACCTACGAGTCTCTTCGATCAAATGAATTCACTCACGTTTAACTTAATATTGTATTATTTTAAATTCATTTAAAATCTGAGTCTAAAAAAATGTTTAAGGTTTCCTGAAAGCGGCACAAATATTTGAGAGGCATTTTTTTTTAGGTTAAATTTAGGTTTTTATCTCAAGAAATTGCGCTTGATAACGTAGATACTAAATTAAATGTATAACTGTTTCTCTAGGAGTACGATCCATTGAGTGAAGAGTGTACAGCCTAAAACATTATATATTTCATAATAAATGCTTAAAAAATAATGTCGCCACTTTCATTATTCAGTATTAATTATATTTTTAAAATTTTACAATTAGTAAATTATGATGCTTTTCGTAAGAATTAATACTTTTTAGTAAATACTTAACGGACTTCTGCGCAAATATGGCGTAGCATATAACACGATGAACTGACATAATATGTTAATAATTGGAAATTTAAATTCATCATATATCTAATCATTAAATTTATATGGAAACTAGAACGTATGCTTGTCAAATTGTCCATCTTCTCTGTTGTAAAGGTCGTAAGTGGCATATTTACACATAATGTTGTCGGCTATTATAATCGCTCAATGGAACGCTAACTATATTCAGTCCTTTATTCTGGAATTAGTGACGGTTCACACGACATCTCGTCATGTTTGTATACATTTACAAATACAAAGTATGTCGATCTTTTTGTGTAAGAAAATAAAAACAAGTGTGGATTTGGTAAGGAAACGGCGTGCAGTATTATATTTAAAAGTATAATTTAGGTAAGGCTATGTAAAGTCGTTACCTTTCTAGGTAAGGCTAGGTAAGGTCACGTTACCTTTGTGCGTATTTCGCTGACACTAATGGGCGATAAATGGCGCATGGAGGAATTTTTGTAAGATGACGTACTTACGTTTATTTAGTTTACGTTTATTTATAAAATAAATGTGACTTTTTTTTTCATTTTTTGTTTTATTTTCTGTTTTCATATATTTAATTATATGAAGTGTAAATAATAGTATTTACGATCCGTTTTGTGAACTATTTTATTTACCGTCGTCAGTAGTATTGTCTAAGTACCGTGTAAAACCCGATGTTTGTCTTTCCCTTCAAATTAAGAACGCAATACTTATATGCTCTTTCGAATTTAAATTTTTGTAACAATATTTTATCGTATCCTTATACTATATGTTAAGATCGACGATGTATAAAAGTTGGCTCGTAACGTTTCACATTCAAAGACTGCTATTTGTTTGATACGTAAGTACTATTCAAGTAGCCCTGCAATAGTACTTTTCTCTTTATCTATCTATATTGTACACGTTTGTGTAGTTTTTGTGTAATGTTAAAATGTACCTTCTTGATATACCCACTTATATAAAGTTTTCGACAGTCGGTGTTTACTCCGTGTCTTATTCTCTTGATTGTGAATAAAATTGTTTCCTCCATTAAATTGTTTTATTTAGCGTCCATCCATATGCAGGTATATTCAGTAAATAGGAGGTATATATCAAATTAAATCTATTACTCGACTCAAGCTGATCATTTGTAAAGTACTTTTCAAGTTAAAAGTCATGATTCATATCAAAGAAGTTCAAATATCTATATATCTCAAGAAGAAAGCTATGTAGTTTCATCGAGTTAATGTCGTCATTTTAGAAAAGTTTAAAATTATCATTTTGTATTAAAAAAAGTGAAATTTCCACCTATAACATTTTAAATTTGTCGATTAGGTATGGCTATATATAATTAGCGGTAGTCGCCGGAAATATCTTTTTGACATTGACCTAGAAAAATGAACGTTGATAATTAAAATTCGTTGTAGGCGATGTTATTATATAAGCATTTTCTTAACACGGCAATACAACTGGGATTGGAGGTAAACTTTTTTGTTATTTATCTAAAAAAAAATATCGGTCAAGTACAAGCAATACACATGCACCGAGGGTTCTGTACCAATTTTCTGGTTATAGACATTTAACTAAGGAAAATATTACGTTTAAAAAAATAAACTGAATTTGCCGTCGTATCCCCTCACTCTGTACAAAATGAGCTATAAATAAAAGTTCATAATGATTTTTATCTATGGAAAACTTATAAATTATCGATTATGAGATTTCTCCCTTTATATATAGGTACTGTATGTTCTCACTTTCCATCAAATTTCATAAGTCAGTGAAATACATCTAATAAGAGTCGATAAATGTATGTTTGCATACGAGCGTGTATTTTATATAAAATAATCGGCAGTATAAATTGGATGCTTTTTTCTGAGATTTAACTCCTAATCTCGTAGATTTTACTATAAATTATAAGTAGGTAAGTAACTTGTAGGTTTTGATTACGTGACGATATTTAACGATTATGTTGAGATAACTTCGATGTTTAACTTTCTCAAGATGTCATCAACTTGGATACTTCGTAATAATTTCAATTTCTTTCTCTTGATTTGTAGAAAATAGTTTTCATAGACAGCCAGGCAGACGGAAAACAGTGATTCCGTTTTTTGACGTACGGAACCCTAAAAATATCACAAAACGACCAAACCATCCACAAGTGGAATTACAAGAGGAAGAAATAACGATATTCGATTTATACAACATTTATTGTATTTAAAACAACTATAAATACTCATAGCTCTCAGATAATATAGTAATTAAAACATATTATCTCTGATAAACTTAAAAATATCTACAATAATAATGTCATAACATTCTTACAGTAACAACAAAAACACAAGTTACAACAATTCTGATTTATTTTTAAACTTATTATAATATATAAAACACTAAAATTGTAATTGTGAAAGGTAAATAAAAAAAAGCCGAGACATTTGATCTGATTCTATATTTCTATATCTACAATAACCTTATGTGTTAGAGGCCAGGCTCGGGTTTCGCTGACGGGGTCTCTGCGGAGTTCGATTCCGGGCTTAATACATTCTTCATATTTCTCAAATTAGTTTCAAATTCAACGGGGTCAATGAACTTTTTACCGGGATGCGGCGGTGGACCAAGTATGGCCTCAACGTCCTTGTAGTTTAACGTTTCCTTTTTCAGTAATTCTTCAGCTAACTGTAAGAAATATTTTGTTTTATGTTTGTAATTTTTATTCACACATAAATATGTTGACAAAAGAAACATATAAAAAACGTATAAATTTAATAATTTTACGTTTTTATATTCTATTATCTCGAGAGATAATATATAATATATATGATTATTAACTCATAAGTTTAGCTCAATTATGTTTATTAATTAAATTAATTATTTAAAAGAAAATAGTAATATTTATATATATTTATAAAATACAAATTTAATAAACAGAACATGAAAATAATTATATTTATAACCAATCGAAGGAAACATAAAAATAAAAATGTATTGAAACCAAATAAGAAAATAAAATCCAACTGGGAATATATATATATATATATATATATATATATATATATATATATATATATATATATATATATATATATATATATATATATATATATATATATATATATATATATATATATATATATATATATATATATATATATATATATATATATATATATATATATATATATATATATATATATATATATATATATATATATATATATATATATATATATATATATATATATATATATATATATATATATATATATATATATATATATATATATATATATATATATATATATATATATATATATATATATATATATATATATATATATATATATATATATATATATATATATATATATATATATATATATATATATATATATATATATATAAAAAATATATTTCGAATCATTGTGATGGTCACAGTATAATTAAAAGGTAAGTTAATTAAGTTGTTACTTAAGTTAAAAAAAATAATTATAAATGCTAAATATGGGAGCGATATGTGAGAATATATAACAGTGCCTATTAATAATATATATACTTACGAGTTTAAGTTTATCTTGATTTTGCTTCAAAAGCTCTTCGGTACGATAATAAGCTTTGGCTATGAGCTTTTTGGCTTCCATATCTATTAGAGTCTTTAGCGCTTTACTGAAGGGGCTCTTCTCTCTGTCTTTAATATCTGGAAATGACACTAAGCCGACTGCAGGCGACATTCCGAATACTCGCACCTATTCGGAACGAAAGAAATAATTATAATATAGATTATAAAACGGCTAAATACATGTAACGTAGATATTATAAAACGTGGAAATCAGTCAAAATAAACACATAAAATAATATTAAAAAAAAACAAAGTAGGAAAACAGAATAAGAAATTTACTGCAAATAGAAAAAAAATAAAGAAAGAAAAAAATACAAAAAATCTGACTAGGACCTAATTTCGTAAACGCCAACTAATAATAACGCTACGTAAATGTTTATATTACCTGTGCATAGGCAATTTTGGTGACTTTCTCCAGATCATTTTGAGCTCCGCTGGTGATGGAGTTAAAGGTGACCGCCTCAGCCGCGCGTCCTCCCAGCGCCATACACATGCGGTCGAACAACTGTCGTCATACAAAATAGGATGTGGCGTGTTCAAATCCAGAAACAAATTATTAGTATATATGCAAAAGTTTGTAAGTCAGTTTGCATGTACGTTTGTTACTCAATCAAGTCAAAACGGCTGAAAGGATCGAGATATAAGTCGGACTAGGGATATGGTCTAGAATAATATATAGGTTATTTTTAATCCTACGGGAACAGAATAGAGGGAATCTTAACTTTATTTTTATTATAAGTAAATTATCACATTCATTACTCAATCATCGCGAAACGAAGTTCAAGGAAAAACCAATAACGTACATATAATTATTACCTTTAAATTTTCAAATATATTACGGTAGAAATATTATTTTTCCAAAAGGCTACTTACTTCTTCTTTAGAATACAATTTCTGATCAGACGTGGTGTATTGTGCGAAACCTAACGCTTTATTAGTTCTAGGCACTATGGTGACTTTGAGGAGTCCGTCTGTATGTTCTAGAAGCCAGCCGACTAGAGCGTGGCCGGACTCGTGGTAAGCTACTATTTTCTTCTCAGCAGGCGACATTGCGTGACTTCGTTTTTCTGTGCCACCTGGTAAGTATGAATAAATTTGTAAATTTTAATACTTATTATATATATATATATATATATATATATATATATATATATATATATATATATATATATATATATATATATATATATATATATATATATATATATATATATATATATATATATATATATATATATATATATATATATATATATATATATATATATATATATATATATATATATATATATATATATATATATATATATATATATATATATATATATATATATATTACTAATGTACTTATAGAAAAGGCAGCACTCGATGAAAAAGCAACTGTGAAATTCTATTGTACTAAAGAATAAAATAAGACGACGATTAAATTACTTAAAACTTAGAGGTTTACATTAAAAAAACTGTTGAGTTTTAATTTGTTAATTAAAAAAAAGTTGTTAGTTAAAAAGTGTTAATTAAAAATTTGTTAATTAAAAAGTGTTAATTTCAACAAATTGCTGCACGATCGAGTCTGCCTGTTATGAAAAGTTAAACTTTATGTTTCATTATTAAGTTGCAATCTCTATATATAACACGAATACTAACCTAGTAATTTTACCATTCATTAAAAATTCTTACAATCTCAACATAACTTTTTTGCTTTGACATTACTCCGAACTATACTAGACTTACACAATTAAATACAAATAAAATCTGGAGGGGTCCAGCCATTTGGAAATGTAAAAATATCTTACCAACAACTCTCTCAACGGCGTACTCGAGATCGGTCGCTTTGACGACATTTTGTTTGTACCTTGCGGCGTGGAGCGCCGCCTCGTTGCAAACGTTAGCTATATCCGCGCCGCTAAACCCCGGTGTCAGGTACGCTAAGCTGACGTGGACGGAAATATTTTAAATTAACTTTCTCTATAGTAATCTTTGATTTTCGCGATTTTTACACATTTTAAATAAAACAATTTAAATTGTCGGTGTTCGAAATATATGCGATTAATCCGGTTAAATTGTTTTATTTAACTTTATTTTTTACCAATGTTTAGTATAATAATTTTGATATCAATTGTGAATATAATATCTGATAGTACATAATATATGGATGAGCGACATAGTCTTAGAAACTCAGGTTAAATAGACTAGACAGATATATACAAACTACAATAAGTCGTTTGAAACTGTTAGAAACTTGTACAAAATGTGGAAAACAATCAAGTTCAATTTGAACTTGCTGTAACAACTGTGTACATATATGGATATATAAATTATATCCATGTATTTATTGTTATCGATGTTATAACTTATAACATATATAGATAACTTTAGTATACTAATGTTTTTAATGTCTTTCTTAGTTTATAAACCCATTGAAATAAAAGTTTACCACAATACAAAAGTGAAGACTGCTCTATAATCGGTTTAACCGTTTCTGAGGTTAGCTTTTACAAAGCGCACAGAACAATAAACAAAAAATTAAAAAATATTGTTTTGGATTTTATTATATGGACCTATATATGAAGCCAAAAGTAAATTTTTCAATATATCTTCCATGTACAGACGGCAGTTACTTCATTACATGTATATTCTAACTTGAAATTTAAAAAAGTATATAAAACATATCCTTAACACGTATTACGTGATATATTTTTACCGTTTAACGTAATAATTGGGTAACTTTTCCAGTACGATGTTCTTGAGATGTCTCTCGAAAATCTCTTCGCGTTCCTGTAGCGTTGGGAGATCTATCAAGATGTGCCTGTCGAACCTGCCAGGTCGTAGTAACGCCTGATTGCGGAAAAATAACATAACATAAGTTTTATTTACATATATTATAGCCGTCCGTCCTGGTGCAGAGGCGTAAGCATCTACCTATAAACGCGACGGTTTAAGGGTTCGATTCCCAATCGAGGAAGGTGGAATTTTCTATTTCGATTTTCTTCACTCTGCCAACTAGGCAAAGGGCGGCGTTGAGTTCCGTCACTCAACAAGCAATGCCTAGAAAAAGTGGAGACGGAGAAAGCTGGGACGAAGCAACAGCGTGTCTTAACACTTCTATGGTTATTTCTAAAAAAAAAACGTAGTTATGATTGCATATTCTGATCTAGTTTATATTTCTGCATTTCGGAAAACAATTTAAGCTACATAAATATTTTTTAATTCATACTATCTAGTTTCTATTATAACTTGCAGTAGTGCTTACACATTATTATAAAACATATTCTACATTATTGATATTAATAAGTAGTAATATTATTTATCGACTACGCCTTTTCAATTTAAACTAAAATTTACTCAAACATAGTTTGTGTATATTTTTGAAAATATGTAAAGATTTCGTGTGCTTTGCCAACATACAAGACAAAGTTTTACAAGAATATAAACGGAATATTTTACAACTGCCAAGTAGTAGTTAATACTAATGGGATATATCAAAATAACAAATAACTTATAGATTAGCAAACAAGAAAACATTATTTTTATTATTTAAAAAAAAAGTCTTAACATTAGAATCCCACGGTCCCTGCAGTTCACTTTGCCAACCCTGCCACGTCCGGGATAAAACGTGAAGCTAAAAAAATCTATGGCATCATATTCGTCACACCTACTCTGCCCAACTAAGCGCAAAAGCGGTAACTCAAAGAAAGCGAGTTTTGAGATAATTGAAGTTATGTAAAAATAGTTATATATATACTTTATGTATAGTTTTTTTTATTTGTTAAATATTATTTATATATTATATAGGGTGTATTTGTTATCACATTAGTTAAATTATCAAAAATGTATAATAATGTACTTTATTCATGAGATACGGTTACACCGCTTAGTAAACTATAGAATTAAAATTGAGATACCGCTTTTTCGTTAGCTCTTCTCAAACATGTGTGTATACAAAAAGGAATGTATTTTCTATCGAATAAAATATGTATTATTTGAAAAAAAAAACAATTAAAGTATATATATAACGTTTTTTTATTATTAAAATTTGAAATTACATAAAAAAATATTTAAAAACAAACGGTTTTTGGAAGGAATTTTAGTAGTCAAAAGTAGGGAGTTCTCTCCAAAAGGACATTCTATTTTGTGGTATTATATTTTGAAAAGATTTCAAAATATTTTCTTTTTTGTTTCTTGAAATTCCTTCCGGAGCAGTTTTCTTTTTTGGTGGAGGCAAGACATGACTTTTTAAAATTTTTTTCCTATAATGCTAGCAGTAATTGCATTTTGATCGAATCCTGTTTTGTAGGTGATATCAAAACTGCCTCTTTTAACTTCAACTTCAACCATTTCGCTGACATATGGACGCGGTTTAATTCGAGACAGTGCATATTGTGTGGTATAATCATCCCAGTCATAAAAGTCTTGCATGTTCATCTCTTTAAGTTTTACATTTTTTCCTGCAGTGCTAACTGCCTGAGAAAAATCTGTGAAATCATAAATTTTGTTTTTCATGCGTTTTATGGACAGCTCTACCCTATGATGGAAACTATCAGCTGACATAAAGGTGTGGCCGGATTCAAAATATTTGATGACAATCTTGTCGGCGTTGATATCCTTAGAATTTATAATATAAATTAAGAAAGAAAAAAACGTCCAGTTTTTGTTCTGGGAGGAACAATTATCAACCCATAGTATGATATTTTTTTTATCCCGATGAAAAATAAAAAATTGATAGTATGCACTTATAATTTCGGCTTTGGAACGTCCAAACAACCCTTCATACCATAGTACAGGAAAAACACTCA
This sequence comes from Dione vanillae, assembly GCA_037178615.1. Taxonomy (NCBI): domain Eukaryota; kingdom Metazoa; phylum Arthropoda; class Insecta; order Lepidoptera; family Nymphalidae; genus Dione; species Dione vanillae. The sequence continues at coordinate 2,523,896 of JAZFAU010000009.1, read as the reverse complement.
AATCTTTTCGGCCTTGACCAGTTGGCACGAAACTTTCGTTGTAAACCACTATCCTATGAGTAAAAATAGCAGTTTTGAACATGTCTATCCTGGGCAGCATGATAACTTTTTGTAAATCAGCAGAATATACAACAGTATCAGTTTCATTTAGCTCACTGTCTAATTTATACTGCTCTCTGGACATGTATGCCCGGTTGTTATGACTTTTCCACTTCGTGCAACCTAGACAGTCTTCTTTAAGGTTTTCTTTGGTATGTGTATCATCGTGTAAACGGAACTCTTCACAGTCCTCACACTCTTCGTGGCCAAGCTTTACAAAAGAAATATTTAATTCTGCGACTACTTCTCGATATTTATCGTAAGATACTTTGCAAGACGGATTTTTTTCTAAAAAGTCTTTATGCATCGCACTGATTGTCAAATCACTGGGTAAGTATAAGCGATTGGGAGCGTGTTCACGCCTGTAATGAGATATACTCGGCTCAAAGCTCATTATATGTTCCTTAATATGAGTAGATTCAATTTTATTGTGAGGAGTAGCTCCCAGTCTTTTGTCTACTGGTGGTGCAACCGTGTCGTTAGAATTGGCCAAAGCCGTATGTAAAGGTTTGTCATTAGATGATTTGTAGCCCAAAGTTGTCAAAAAGAAGGTTTTACATACTCCATACTTTGTACCGAGCACGTCCTTAAGTGAATAACTGTAGCTTACTTTTTTTCTGTACTCCTCTGATTCAAATCTTGTTACTGTTCTTTGTTTCACAGATTTAGCTGAGGTGTGATGCAGCATATAAGCCTTCCTCTCTTTGTCATTCAAACTCCAGAAGCTCTCATTTATAATTTTTCGCTGCTCTTCCGATATATTTTGGATACACTGCTTTTTGCATGAAGCAGGACAGGGTGGTTTAACGTTATGTTTCTCTCTAATCTCACTTTTTTTCACTTCATTTCTGACTTTGAGAGGTTGGTCGTGTTTTTTTCTTTTCCTAATTGTACCGGCCTTAGTATAAGTTGTAAGATTATGTGTATTTCCATCAGCTATCTCGTTTTGTGTCAGATTCTCGGTGTCCCTAAGATTATCATTTGGTGTCACTTCGTGTCCTTGAGATGAATTCTCAACAGATTTTTCGTATTGAACACTTATCACATTTGAATTATTCCTAAGAGATTCAGAAATGCAAATAGTATTATCGGAAGCAGTTATCAATATTTTTTCTGTATCATCTTGAAAAATACAGGATCTTTGTTGATCTTCAATAGTATCTGTGATCAAAGGTTCTGGATTACCGCAATTAAAAAGATTGTGTATGTTGTGTGTATTAAAACAAAAGCCTGGCGATGATATGTCACTTAAATCATTATGTTCAATAATTGACACAGTTGTCAATGTGATCAACGAGTTAGGGGATTTGTTGTTATTCCCGATTTCTGTGTTTTGATCATCCTGATGCATAGCGAAATAATCAACGTTTGATGTACACGGACCCGATAAAAAATTTGAATCTTCAAAGTCGAAACCATTTGAGGAAGGAAGAATCGGAGCTAGTAATTGATCAGCACTGTTGAATCTTGAAAATGCGGGATCATCATCTGAATCACTAGTAGGAAAAAAGTCGGGATCGATCGTTTTAATATTACGTTGTAATTGTTTGGATTCCTTAAACTTTTCCCTCAACGCCTTATTTTTTTGTGCTAAAAGCATCATCATTTTCGTATTTCTTTGCGACATGGTTTATCTGTAATAATATTTAATAAGTATAACTGAATTATTTTATTCATCAAAAACGTTTAGTTATCTTTAACAAACATAATACAAATTATATATTTGGGAAATAAATTAAAATATTGCACTTAAGTAATGTAAAGTGCAAATCAACTTATTATCATCGGAACAACAATAACCGTATGGCTGGGAAAATATGATTAAAAATAATGTACTTTATGTTCTGGTAGATCAAGGTCAATTTTGCTAAGTACGAATGCGTACGAGGGCGCGCACGCCAACCGCAAGAAAGTTTAACACAAAATTTCTAATTTTGCAATGATTATGGTTACAAAATGCTAAAATAATATTTAATAGGACTTACCTGAATGTCAATGTATGAAGTTACCCCATTAAGCACCTTAATTTACAGTTTTTTTCTTAATTTTGCACAAATATCATGACCTCTTCACAACAAAAACAAACAAGTTATGACACGAATTTGCGAACGAATTTGCCAAGGGCAGGGATAAATCACTGTAAAATGTATTAGAAATTCGATCTTATCCAGTAATAAACCATAAGGGCTAATTTAATTTTGCTATTGCAACCGTATCTCACTAATTCAAAACAATTTGCGTATTATGCAAGCATTAAAATACTAAGCATTATAGCGGTAACTCATTACTGATTTTACTCATCCTACTTACCGCTTATCGGCTAAGCAAAAGTTGTGTATTTATTTAAGAATTTTAGCGATATTTAAATTTGCGGCTGGTTGCCTACGTAATATTAATATACCTCTAACACCCTTAGTGATATATGGTAAAACTGAGATAGAAAAATCTTTCTTAAGGTTTTTTCATACGTTTTGAACAAGATAGTGCTAAATGGCTTAGTCCAGTAGATGCGTATTTTTTAAAGCTATTCGATGGCATAAAAATCAATTTTACGATTTTTTTTGAGATACCGCTTTTGCGCTTAGCAGGGCAGTACTGTACGTACATATAATACACATTTAACTAACTAACTTTATCGAGGACATCAGCCCTATTCGTGGAGGCGAGCACCACCACACCCTCGCGGCTCCTCATCCCGTCCATCTCCACCAGCAGCTGGTTGAGGGTCTGCTCGCTCTCGCCGCCGCCGGGCCCGCGCGCGGCGTTGGAGCGCGCACGACCGATCGCGTCCATCTCGTCTATGTAGATGATACACGGAGATCGCGTACCAGCCTCTTTGAATAAATCCCTGGAAATTATTTTTATGTTATGTAGTGTGTAGGGAATATTGATTGGAGTTTTGAAATTTGCTTTTGATCATTAAAACAAATTTTTAAATATTTAAGTATATTTGATTAAAAATTAACCTTATTATGCTATCATATTACAATGGTCCACGTGTTAATGTGAGTAATATAACGTCTCTGGAATTTGACAGAGATGAAGAAAGAACAGAACAGAAGAAGAAAGGGGGGACAGACAGGAGAGGATTTATTGGTAAGACAGGTGGATGGTTGATCTTAGGAGAGAATTTGGTAAATATAAAAAGCATGAAGACCTCCGGTAACCAAGTATATAGAGAGTAATGTCCGAGGAAATATGGCTGCAGTGTGTGTTACATTATAAAAGTTTGCAATGTAGGTTCTAATAGATGTTCTTATTACTTTTATCTACAATGTTTTATGTATACTTCTCGTCTTTTTCCTTGTCTTCACTTAATTTTTTTTAAACGTACCAATTATCATATGACATCATTATCAAATATTTTCAACCAATTTCTAAACAAACGTTTTCATTAACATGCACTAGTTGTTTTTAATAAACATACAAACCGGATTACCCAATTTTATTTATATCCGAATTTTCGATTATCCGAATACCTTACAACAACAATCAGGTTAATCAACTTTTTACTGCATAGTGTTAACTACTCATAATTTTATAAGACAATGATTGTATCTCTCATTATACTGCACGCTGTTTACCTAACTCTAGCTGCACCTAAGCCTCCAATCATTTCTATGAACTCCGACCCATTCATAGACAAAAATGGTACATTTGCTTCAGTCGCTACGGCTTTAGCTAATAAAGTTTTACCACAGCCTGGTGGGCCGAGCAGCAGGGCACCTTTTGGGACCTGGAAAATGGAGTTAATTAGTTAATACCAGTTCATCTCTTGATATGCATGTATCAGGGCAAACAGAAGAAACCTTGAAAGAATGTGGAGTGTGTACTTAATATAATCATAAATAAAAATAAATTTAAATCATGAAATAAGAATAAAAAAGAAATAAGAATTAATAATTATAATAGTATTACCTACTATAATAACATTGTATCAGATACTTTGAGCAACAATATTGAACTATACAAGTAAATTTATAAGTGAACAAAAACAGCAATTTCAAAGACCATGCTATGCAAAAAAATAATTATAAAAGACAATCTTTATGATTATAATACCTTAGCTCCTAAGCTCTTATAGTGCTCAGGTCGTTTCAAATAGTCTACAAATTCCATTACTTCAATTTTAGCCTCTTTCAAGCCAGCTACATCTTCAAATTTCACCCCTTTCCCTTGACCGCTCATTGAGTCAACAAGTGTAAACTTAGCACGCCTTAATTGGCTCTAAAAATATAAATAAACAGCACATTATGTATGAAACACTTAACTAGATAAAATTTATTACCACATATATTTTTTATACATTTTACAGTTATCAATTTACTTACAAATCCACCTAAATTAATATTCATTTTCATAGATTTTGTTGAATAAAGGAAAGATAATATAACTGCAGCTATGAGTAGAGTAGTGAAGATCTTGCCAGCAACACTGCCGTTCCTGTCATAAATCACACGAACACCTGTCAAAGAAAACAATTAGTTTATAGTTGAGAAAACCATGATTGAGAAAAAAATAAAAATTTCAAAAGCTATCTAGCTAAGCTAAAGCTAAAAGGTTACATAGTAAAATTATATATATACATTTAGAATTTCAAATCTGTAAAATAATGTAAACTAAGTAATTTACCTTATTATTTATATATTAGATTAAATAATATATGTAACAGCTTCGAATGGCTTTCCCAACACCTAATTGATATCTAAACTAAATGTAATGACAGGTTGTATAAATATTGCTAATTCTATGATTACCATTACAATATTAATACCTTCTTTGACTCCAAGATTTTTTTCAGTTTCACGAAGCTTCTCCTCAAATCTATGAATGTTACCGACATTCATATGGTAAACTCGATGTGGTGTCTATAATGATATTATATTTAATTATAATAAGGAAATTAGTATATATCCTAGTAGCATTTTATTTCACAAAAATATAGATCACTATCAATTTTATTATTTTTTATGATACATACTCGTTTGCCTTTAATGATAGCCCCTTCATATAAAATAATAGTAACAATTTCTAAATCTGGTCTAACAATGATCTCTTCCACTTCTCCTTTAGAAAGCATTGAATAAACAAATTCATTCCAGGATACATAACGAATGAGCTGCAACATTACATTTTTTTCATTAAATGACATGTACATGTACAAAAATTGTGATCTAATAAAAAGTAAGAATGTTTTATGTATATAAGATATTCTTATTGTTTTATTATTGAATTAGTATTAGTTCAACAATATAATATATATCGCAATCTTAATATTAGGAGCTAAAAATCCTACCTCATTCTGTGTATTATCTCCTGGAACTAGGAAAGAACTAAGAATTATCAATGTAAAAGTGGTCAACATCCAAAATGCTACTTTTATAAAAAGTGATGGTAAATTTGGTTCATCATTTTTTTTCTTATTGTTCTGAAATAAAAGTAATTTTGAGTATACACTTTAATTACCAGTACATGTAGCAAAATTTCAAAGAATATATTCAGGCTAGTGAAAAATAGTTGAAATTAAAAATTAATTTAAAATATCAATGAAGTTCTTTACCTTATCTTTATCATTCTCCTCCTTGTTATTTTGTGAGCTTGTATGAATATTTTTAACATGTGGAGTACATAGAAGCGAGTTTATACCAGGTAAATGAGACCTCTTCAATAAATTAGAAACAGCTTTATATTCTGCATTAAAGTGTTGTAATTGCTACGAAATAAAAAAGTAATAATTTTAGTAATACTTTATTATTAAATTATTACGCAATAATTTTCTGTGTTAGTAAAAAACTTAGAAATATAAAAATACTTACAGGATGCTTAGATTTTTTAGTTAAATTATGTAATACAGACAAAGATCGACAAATATTAAGTAAATTACAATCGCAATGTTTACTAATATTCTTTTCTAACCCGTTTCTTTTAAATAAATGAATATTTGAACTGATCTTTGAAGTTGAAAATGTTGTTAAGCGCTTTATTGATAACATTATAAATAATTTTATTTATTATTACTTGATAATATAAATTAGTTGTAAATTATACGTATGGTCGTTATTTTCACATTTTTGTTAACGTCAAAAATGTACGATTCTTGACATTTCATCATAGTCTATAGTGAACGTTTGTCAAACGTTGAAACGCTATCGACTTGATATTATTTAAGACATCGAAATATTATTTTGATAAGCACGTTTCGACTATATTCCATAGAATATTTAAAGAATTTATTATATTTAACTGGAAGCTTTTATATTGAGAGAGCATTTCCATATCCGTCGATTTTTTATCTGTTGTCGTACTTTTCCCACCTGAAAAGCCGGAATTTGGTGGCGGCTACGCGCCATTTTTTAGTTTCTTATGAGATTGCACGTCATTTGGAATCATTGGCATTTAAATTTTCGTCGAAATAACATCCACGAGAATATTGACTATAACGAAATTTGGTAATAAGGATCTGATCTTATTATAAGGATTTTCCATAGCAGAAGATAGTACAAACTACCAAGTATATCGTAAGTGGATAAATTCTGTGTGTAAGCAGATCGACTAAGTTCCTTATTTCTCTACCTACCCGATATTTAAAGATATTTATAATTCGTTCGTAAAATTCGTAAATTATTGTAAGAAGCAGTTTTTGTCGTACTTTATAAGTCTATTCAATTTTTTTTAATTTTCACCTTTTGACGTAATGTTGAATTTTCAGAAATGAGTGAGGATGTTTCTCATTTTGAACAACAGGCTAGACCTAGTGGAGAGGTGGTACTAGCAGCAGTTCCTCGGGATCATCTTCGTCTACAGATGATTGGCGGTCTGAATGGCGCAATCATAAGAGAAGTAAGCGAGTAAGGACAGAAAACAATTTATTTACTCTCGCTCATTAATGATGATGTGGATGACAGTATATGAACTTATCCTGAGAATGATTTATGTGGACAAAATGAATTTAGTTCTGTTAAAAATAATACGAGTCTTTCTTTTGAACTACAAACTAAATTAAAAGAACTATCTATTCCAAAAACACCAGAATTTTTATTAAAAATATTAACTAATATTTTGTATATTAGCTCGGTAGCATTTCATGGTCAGATGTAAGGTATGCTGATACACAAAAAATATATAATTATACTCTTGGGTTTACTGATCTTGAAACAAATGACGAAGTGAAAATGTATGATACTATGCGCAGTTATGCTCACGCTGATAAATCTTATGCTGCTATCACATACTGCATATTAAAACAAAAAATTGCATTACAAGAAGGCATAAAAAACCTTGTCTCATGGGCAAGAAATTGTAATTCTTTAAAGGCGGACGATTTATGTGAAAAGCTGGAAGAATTATTTATTAAAGGTGATTTCTTCAAAATTTCATCAGATTTAATACAACTAGTATGTGGTCACAGAGCTGAAAGTATTGAAATGCGTCGTAACGCTATTATTTAGCGAAATCAGCTCTTGGTAAGATCCTGCCATCAATATATCATTTATTTGATTCGGAAACGCTTACACCTGTACTTGAGAAGTTTGGTGGAGTTCACAAAGTATTTTGGCCTACAAAATCTTTTCAAGTTGTACAATCAATAATAGTCAATTAAATTCTCGCCCCTCGCAGGAGCAGAGTACACGTAAACAAAAGATTCCATCGCGTGGAACTCGATATTATGTTGAACCAAAGACTCAATATAAAATGCGTGTAAATTATTCCAATGATTCACCCTCGCAAGGTGAGTCGAGCTCCAAAACTTACCGCCCTCAATATCAATATAAAAATTATCACAGAGGGACATTTCCTAAGCACTTTCTAACTACCGAACATAAAACATACAAAAGCCAAAAAAGTCGCAAGTTCACCAGAGGAGGAAATAATAGCTATAACAAGCAATGACTCGAACCATTTCCGGGCGGGCCAATTACTTCGGTATTACGAACAGTGGAAACTAAGGGGGCACCAAAACTAATTCTAAAAATGATTTAAGAGTATCGCATACCTTTTTCCCGAAAACCACCTTTGGTGTACCCAAATATATCCGATGACTACAAACACCAGTTTTAGAGCAAATGAGCGCAAAAATTCAAAAAATGAAAGCTCAAGGTATTGTTGTAACTGCGCCGTATGCGCCAAGTTTCATTTCCCCTATGTTTTTGGTGCCCAAACCCAACTGTTCAGCCCGACCTATATTCAATTTAAGAAAGCTTTACAAGTATGTAATAAGTCAGCCATTTCACTTAATAAATATGCACAAAATACCAAATTTCCTTAAACCGAAGGACTTGATGTGCAAAATAGACTTGTTCCAAGCATACTTTCATTTGAGATTAGCCGACTGCCACAGACGGTTTCTTCGCTTTATTTTCAATCAAGAATTAATAGAAATGACTTGCCTGCCGTTTGGTCTTAGCACCGCTCCAAAGACTTTCGCTATTCTGACAAATTGAATAGCTCAAATATTAAGACGATTATCTCATAGCACATCAAGATGCCAAGATGTCTCCAGCAGAACATCACCTACATTTCAATCAGAAAGAATTGTTAGCGATATTGCACTCGCTTCAGAACCAAGTCCCCTGCCTACAAGTCAACTCAGTCTTAATTCAATGCGACAACAGGACCGCGGTAGCTTAGTTGAGGAAAGAAGGGGGTCGAAATCCAAATCCCTCATGGATATATTGGATAATTGCATTGACAGATCAACACCAAATACACTTCACGATCCGTCATATCCCAGGCAAATACAACGAAACCGATCACTTGTCACGTCTTTCGGAAATGGGGAACAACGGTAATAGATCTATTTGCTTCGAAAACACGAGACTTGAGAGACCCCAAGTTATTTATCACGATGCTTTCAGTGTGCTGTGGGGTCACCAGTAGGCATGGGTATTTTCTCCTCCATTCCTTATACCGAAGGTTTCAGGCACATTTTAATCAAACAACAGGCACATTTCTCGTAGTTGTCCCACATCGGAAGAAGGTATTTTGGAGAGCAGATCTAAAGACCCGTGCTCTAGAAGCACCTTTCACATTGACAAATTTACACAAACATTTGATAGACACGACGACAGGGCTTCCCCCGCCTCGAGTCCACATACATCTGGAAGTTTGGAGATGTGTTCTTATAGATTCAGTCCACCCCGGACGTGGAATAATGAACAAAAAACATTACTTAAAAATTCGTGGCGAAAATCCATTTTAAAAACTTATGAAGTAGCTTGGAATCGTTGGATTTGTTGGTGTAAAAATAATAACGCTAATCCAAAAAGTCCTAATGGGTCTCGTTTAGCTCAATTTTTATCTGACTTATATTTGATCACTAAATTTTCTTATAATACCATACTCTTACATAAATCGGTGGTACCTAACTTATGTGATTCAGAAATATAAAGTGGTTTAAGCACGCATGTAATTGTAAAACATATATTAAAATCAATTGCTTTAGATCTACCTAAAAATAGTAAAATGCATATTTGGGATGTTGATAAGTTACAATCATATGTGGAGAATTATTTAATTGATATAAATAATGCCTTTCAAGTTTCTCGCCATACCGCTATTTTATTGTTATTATGCTCTGGGCGACGCGTACATGATCTGACCTTACTAAGAGTTGATTAAAAATTTTTCATGGGAGCTGGTCGTGACTTGATAGTACCTGAATTCGAATCGAAAACGGATAGCAATAAATACAGACAATCAAGTTGGAAATTAATTTCGAATCCTGCGAATATCAATTTAGACCCTGTGTTTTGGATAAATCAAACAAAGTTACTTCTAAACAATAGACGCAGTACTGCAAAATCTTGTAATTTGTTTTCATTACCGTAAGAGGTGTAGCAAAATCCGCACGGTAATAGCAGGCTGGGTTAAAACTTTATTTAATGCCGGTATCGTTACTGCGCCGGGAAATGTTCGATCAACGGTTGCTTCTAAAAGTTGGTCTGAAAATGTTTCGGTTGATGATATATTAGCTTGTGGTAACTGGCGATCAGCTAATAGTTTCCATAAATTTTATAAACGCGAGGTATTCAAAAACAATGTCTCCCGAAATATATCAAATTATTTATACCGTTGAATTAAATTATTGTTTTATACTTAAACTAGCTGACGCCCGCGGCTCCGCCCACGTATTTCTCGGTTACCGCTTCAAAAAGCCTACCCAAGAAAAACACGATCAGCAAAATGATTCCTAGGTCAATTCAAAGACATTGACACTAATATCAACGACGACAGTCACCATCCGCAGGCTGCACACATTGTCTTTCTGTGCATTGTTGGTGGTGGTTCAGTAGAAATCATAATATTCTATTTTCACCATAACTTCAAAACAAAGTGCCCAATTTTAATCATTCAAAGACCAAATATCATGTAAATAAACTATGTTTAGTGATGACATCATTTATTTTAGTAAGGATTATTAGCGTGAGTGAAATAAACGCGTTTAAAAAGAGTTAATAAAAAAATCAAGATTTTTAAATAAAAAAATGGTTGTTGTGCCTCACTCGACAAAGATAGGTATAGTGTGTCGCGGACTTTTTTATAGATATTTATAAGATCTACAGTTAACTAAAACTTTTTATGGTTCTATCTTTTATAGTTTAGGCAGCGTACGCAAAATAAGTAACTTTTCTTGTTGATTTTTACAGCCCGAAAAGCCCAAATATTTTACGAAACCCTATTTTTTCCAAGTAACATAGGCTATATTTTATAATATACCCTATGTTACTCGTGGATAATGTAGCTTAAAACTGGTGAAAACATTTTTAATATCGGTCCAGTAGTTTTTGAGCCTATTCTTTAAAACCAATCAAATTTTACCTCTTAGTATTAACCCAGATAAGCCTGAAACTAAAATTTTCTGAAAATTTTGAAAAAAGTTACATTAATTAGTTTATTAGATCTTATGCAACATAAAAAAAATTATGAAAAAAAAATTAAGTGTAAGGCTTTCAGGGAAACAGCCGTCCTATATGTAGGACAGTAGGATAATAAGAGGAAATAAAAGACCATTTATGACAAAACAGAATGTAATCAAAAAGTGTAGTTTGTTAGATAACTATTGATTATATTACCCATTGTTATATGTAATTTACTAGATTAACACTTTTTATGAGTGATATGTTTCAAAACACTTGACACACAATCCAACATCACATTTCTTGCAACGTGTCAAACATTTTTTGTGACATTGACGACAGTGTGTTTGCTTCGATTGAGGAATAACCAGATGGTTCATTTGGTCTTTACGACTATCAGCATGTTCATGATGGGAGGGTCGGCTAGGCCCTCTTTTGGCATTTTTTCTGTTTGATTCAATCAAAGTAATTGCTACCCTTCTGCGAAAGCCAAGATGATACAGTTTTCCATGATTTATTTTATATAACTGCCATGCATTATGTTCGGCAAGATCAATCATGTGTGTCAGCAACGACATGCCATTTCTTACCTCGTACACCAATTCGGTAATGTGAAATATTTTCATCAGACCGATCCACTCCTCCCATATATTCGTTATAGATGGACACCGTATGTGGTTCTTCTATGACAATGTTTCTCTTTTCACTTTGTGAGAAGCGTTTGGCAGATTGTTTAGGATTTATTCCTACAGCATTAGAAGCAATACTGAATATATTATTGTCATGCCATTTAGCAATAATGAACGTGTTGTCATGTGTCGTTCTGTAATCGACAGCACCACGTTCCGGCAAATTCTTTTTGACAGCATATTTATTGCTCTCTGACACCAACAACAAAATAACATCTTCATCTAAGAAGTTTTCAAACCACTCAATTGGGCGCTTATCTTGGCAAGCGCCTTGAACATCTGGCCAATTCACGGGATTTTTTGCCAAGTCCCGTTTTCTCCATGCGTAGGTACGCCTACGTTTAGTTCGATCTGTAGAATCAGAAGGTTCTTCTTCTGTATCACTCACCATAATCTGCCATTGAATCATTACTTCAGCCGGTTGAAGCAGAATGTTTCGTGGCAAATTATTCAAAGTTACATTATCTTCTTCACCCGTATCTTCATCAGTGAGACAGTCAGGATCAACAGGAGGAGGTAGAATACATATCAGTCGTTCTCTATAATCTTCTTCATTATCAGAAACATTTTCTAAAGCATCTAAAATTTCATGCGCAGCTAACGGTCTGTAAAGAAAAAGTTGTATTATTGTACTAAAATCATGTATATTATCCTACTGTCCTATATATTACGTATATAGTACGCTAGTATTTGTAACAAGTTATACGTAATTTATTTATATTATTTTGCTAGAATATTTATTTAGTACAAAAGTTAAGGTTATCAACTAGATATTAACACAGAAAAAAACAACTCACGAGTAAAATATAACTTTTTATACATACCTGTCATTTACCAAGTCTGCAACGCCCTTTTCTTACACACTTATAAGGTAAAATATAAGGTAAAAACTGTTAAAATAACTGTCTTTTTATTTTTTCTAATAAAGCTGACACGTTTCTTACTGCAAATCATAAGACTAAATAATCTTAGATAAAGAGGGTATTCTGATATTTTTTTTTTATTTCTACTGTCCTAAATATAGGACAGTAGGCTTATCTGGGTTAATCTATTTTACCTTTTAGTATAGATTAAAATAAAAAATTCCATTGCTATACCTATATGTAAATCAAATTCTTCTGGTCATTTATTCTGAAAACTTAACATTATTGTTAATATGCCATTAAATAAATATATAAATATATTATAGTATTATTCAAAATACAGTTATTAATGAATTATTTTTTATTTTATTTATGAATTAAAAAAATGATGTTGCTGAAAAGATGTTCAATTACCCAATTGTTCTTTATTATGCTTTAGATATTGTTTCATAAAACAAGTTTTTTGTAGAATGGTTACTAAGAATAAATATATATTGTGATATTTTTTGCTTTTATTATTATTATTAAAAAATAAAATGTAATTTTTTAATAAATTCACATTGGCATTAATAATCAGTAACATAAGTAGCGCCACCAGGCGATAACAAACAGACTCTCAATATAAAAGCTGCCAGCTACGGTCAAGTTTTTAATAGCAGCATTTTTGTTTTTGAAATGCTGTCTCAATATAAAAGCTTCCAGTTAGGTAAGTATTTTAATATGCGTTTTATTTCAGGTAAAACGCTGCTATTAATATAGATTGACATCCAATATCAATTGTTTCAATTGATAGCGAATAATTTAGTTTTCGATGATTTGAACAGAAATCGATTTAAAGGAATAGCAAAGATTGATTTAAATTAAAAAATAAAACAATATTTAACATTTCTGCATTCTTTTATTTAATAATTAGATTATTGAATTCAATGTAGAATTTTCTTACATTTAATTGACAAAAACATTAATATATTTTATAAAATGGTAAGGTAAAAGTTTATGTTAGGTGCGTAAAGACAACCTGGAAGAATCATGCAAAATATTAAATGAGTAAACTTAGCAGTATCACACTTTACTCTATTTAAAATGGTATACTTATATCATTTTAATTTGCGACAAGAGACATAATAATGTTTACTCTTAGAATATGACATAACTACAAAGCCTGTGTGGTGTACCTAGACTACATCAACCGTAACAAGCCACAGTACCATATTGCTGCAAAAACCTTGCAGTTGCCAATACGACAGAAGGACCCGGAAAAATCGGTTCCTCTGCATGCGTAGTACTCCCTAGATGACCTGCTCCTCCACTGAGCTCTCTTTGGGAAGTTGTCCCTTCTCAGTCTCCCAGACGGAAAGACTGTCTGATTGTTTATGGAATTTAGTGTGTGTATTGTTATTGCATGAAAATTGTGAGAGAAAATAAAAACTTTTATATTTGTATTAAAGTGGACATAGCATAAGCGGTGCGTCACAAAATCATTGGAAGATGAGACATTACTGATGTTTTGACGTAAAACCTGCACAATATGGTCGCTTGAAATTATGCCTTCAGATTAATTAACTTCCTAATAAAATAAATAAAACTATTACTTTATGTCACCAGATTCTCCAATCTACTCACTCATAGTGCGAGAAGAATTTATTCTCTCCAGATTTCGCTCAACTGCCTCCTTCTGAGATGACATTTTCACAGAAGGTAACTACAGCTGTCCATGCAAATTCCCTGCCCAACATTTTCCTAATTACTGGAGCTGACCTTGCTGTACGTAGGCGTTAGTGCACTAAGCCACTAGCTTTTTAGGCGGCAGGAGCAGCGAAGGGTACACACGACGTGGTACGCCGTGAGTGCGATCCTGCCGGCCTTCGAGGCCTGGATGCGAAGGAAGCGACGAGTCACCTTCCGACTTACGCAGGTACTGACCGGTCACGGTTGCTTTGGAGAGTACCTGTGTAGGATCGGACGCGTGGCGAAGGCGGCTTGACACCACTGCGGGGCGGACCAAGACACTGCCCAACACACGCTGGAGGCGTGTCCCGCGTGGACCGCGGAGAGGCAAGTCTTGGTCCAGCAAATCCGGCGAAATCTCTCCCTGCCAGCACTCGTGTCGGCGATGCTACGCAGGGAATCGGCGTGGGAGGCCGTAGTCAACTTCTGTGAGACCGTCATGGTCCAGACATGGTCTAAAAAGAGATCCCGCCCGGCGGAGGCGACCTGTGGGTCGCCTTCACGGTCTCCAAGACCCAGTGCCCGGGGCGACATAAATAGGGCACCCCCTTCGTGCCGTGGGTGCGTGAAATGGGGTCTCTCGCATCCGTTTTCATACGGCCGAGAGGAAGACCGCAGTCCGCTATGGCCCCAGACTGCCGGTGTACGCACCAGCTAGGGCTGCGGGGAGGGCGAGATCATATTCGCCCTCCTGAGAAGGGCTCCGCAAGCCACGAGCGGAGCCACGAACACACGAGAGAGGCCGCGGACGTGCTGCGAAAGCGATCCCGTAGCCTCTCCGTGTTTCCGTGCTGTGGCGGGCATCGCAGGGATTTTAGTGAGTACAATTTCATATAATCCGGCCTCCCCCCTCAGGAGTCAGGTATCTATGAAGATTTCCCCCTGCGTCAACAAAAAAAAGCTTTTTCACTTCCTCCGGATGTTGACACAAGGATCATAATAGACCCACCTGCACACCATCTCATCACGGAATACTTAGGTATGTCTAAATACTTCAAATAGATAAAATAATATATATATTTTTTTCTTTTCTCACTTGACAGAGAAATTTACAGATAAAATACTTCTACTCTTTTATCGTAGTGTGACAGTAAAAATACTGTGTCTCTAATCTGGTTATTTTTACGAAAAAAATATATAGCTTCACGCTTACACAGCTATACGCTTTATCCCGCTCATAGCAGGGTAGGCAGAGGGAACCGCAGGGACCATAGAAACCTAGTGTTAAGACACTCCGTTTCCCGCTTTCCACCGTTTCTAAGTATTGGGTATTGAGTGGCGGAACACAACGCCGCACTTTTGCCTAGCTACCAAATTGAAGAAACTGGATATGAAAACATTCATCTTCACCACGTGGGAATCGAGCCCACAAGCCGTCACGTTTACAGGCAGTCGTGGCGCCACTACGCCGTCATCACCGGTGATCTGTGAAATGGTCACGGCCCGACGCAAGAAGCTACAGGTGGTTAAAAACTTAGTCCTCCACCGTGTGGCACAGGCCCTGTGGTACGTGAGGAATTATACCATTGCACGAGATCTCCATATTAAATGCATGGAGGCATATTAACACCATAGCCGCCCGCCACCAGCATGCCGGTGCCTCGAAGCACCTGCACATCCTTGACCTTACTCCGAGGCACACTCGCCCACCACACTCAGCGTGCAGAAAGTTGTAGTGACATACTTAATTAATACGTTAGTAATGAGTGCATCTTGAATATTCTTGTTTTCTTACTTAAATCTTAAGTAAAATTTATAAATAAAAATTGTATTTTTGTATATATACATAACGGACGGACGAACGGACGTTTGTATATTTATGTATTGATATGACAGGTATAAAATTGTATGTACATATGTTTATGTCTCTGTGTATAAGTATGTTTGTCGAATATATATATACCGCTTTGCAATATTTATCGATACTTATATTATAAAGAGGTAAAATTTGTTTGGTTGTAAAGAATAGGCTCAAAAACTACTGGACCGATTTTAAAAATTTTTTCATCATTTTTAAGCCACTTATCCACGAGTAATATAGGCTATATTTTATTTTGGAAAAAATAGGGTTCCGTAAAAGATTTGTGTTTTTCGGGTTGTAAAAATCATCAAGAAAAGTTACTTATGCGTACGTATACTTTGCGTACGCTGCCTAAACTATAAAAGATAGAACCATAAAATGTTTTAGTTAACTGTAGATCTTATAAATATCTATAAAAAAGTCCGCGACACATTATACCTTTGTCGAGTGAGGCACAACAACCATTTTTTTATTTAAAAATCTTGATTTTTTTACTAACTCCTTTTAAACGCATTTATTTTACTCACGCTATTTATCCTTATTAAAATAAATTACGTCATCACTAAATATAATTTATTTGCACGATATTTGGTCTTTGAATGATTAAAATTGGACAGTGTTCAATTTTAATCATTCAAAAACCATTCAAAAACCAAGTTTTGAAGTTATGGTGAAAATAAAATATTATGATTTATACTGAACCACCACCACCAATGCACAGAAAGACAATGTGTGCAGCCTGCGGATGGTGACTGTCGTCGTTGATATTAGTGTCAATGTCTTTTAATTGACCTAGAAATCATTTTGCTGATCGTGTTTTTCTTGGGTACACTTTTTGAAGACAACCAGGTAACCGACATTATAATTAATTATAGTAATTATCCGCTAGTTTAATTTAGATAATTTGTTTTGAGTATCATAGATATTCGGCACATTTCAATTTAAATTTACCTAATATAAACTCCAGAGGTCCACATAATAAATATTTCCTAATAGTATTTACTATGTATGTGTTCCTTAACACTAGAACTACGAACCGGTCAAAATGACCGGTTGCATCATTTATTTATACCATTTCCTCTTTAAGTCTTATTTATTATTTTACGATAATGTCATGATTTTTATTAAATTTGTGTATAGAATAATATTATAGATTATTTTGTTCTTACGCTTTTAATTTTCAGAGATAACTATGTGTTATACCTAAATATACGAACCGGTCATTTTGATCGGTCATGAAAATATCATGAATACATATTGTGTATTCCCGGAATTCAAAGATTGGTTGGCTTCTGATGTCAAGAGCAAATTTATTATAAATGGCTTTCCGTATTTGGGAAAAGATGCAACAAAAGAATCGTCAGTTCCTTTGGCTGAATTTGTTGTTCTAAAATTAATTGAACCATATACCTATTCTGGAAGAAATGTAACGACAGACAATTTTTTCACTAGCCTATCACTAGCTTCAAAATTATTGGAGAAAGGTACTACTTTAGCTGGAACTGTTCGCGCAAACAAAAAAGAATTGCCAGAACTTGCGAAATAAAAAAAAGATAGTTTACCTCGATTTTCATGTGTAATTTATAGAACAAACAATGCCACTTTGACAATATATAAAAGTAAGCCATCAAAAAAAGTTCTCTTGCTGAGTATGAAACATAATTCAGTTAGCATTGAAAAAGATAATAAAAAGATGCCTGAAACTATAAAATTTTATAACAATACCAAATACGGAGTAGATGTTGCCGATCAAATGGCCAGGAAGTATACTGTGAAGTCAGGATCACGAAGATGGCCTCTGCAAATATTCTTCAATATTCTCGACTTAGCTGCAATAAATGCATGGATTCTGTACAACGAAACAACTGGAGAAAATATATGAAGAAAAAATTTTTTGTTTCAATTAGCAGAAGAACTTTCAGGAAAGCATGAAGACTCATCGGAACTGGAATACTTGAACAACCTCTTGAAGAGTCCTGAAAATTTGAACATACAAAAAACATGTCAAATAGGTTTATGCAATGAGAATAAATCCGCAAATATCTGTGCTCGTTGCCATAACTATGTTTGTGGCAAATGTACTTTTAAAAAACTTTTGATATGTAAAAATTGTCGTACATAAAATGAAACCTAAATACAAAGTGAATGATACTACTATTTATGTTATGTAATTACAATAGTTGAATGAAATATATTTCATTTTCTTAAAAATTAAATTATCTTATGAATTTTTAGTTTTATTTCTTGAATTCTACTATTTTGTTTACTTAAACAAAAAAACCGGTCAAAATGACCGGTTGGTTGAAATAGGTATATGGTAAATCTTCGTAGTTCTAGTGTTAAATATCTTGTACTTTAGTTCTGATTCCTGTGTATGCTCTAAAATTGTATATTAATAATGAGCCAAATTATCAAGTGAGTGATTATTGTAACATTCTTGAGAATAAATGTCTTCAAACTCATATACTATATCCTCATTTCTTGACAAATTTCAGTGGATATCAATGACATATAATACTAATACGATTCACCAAAATTAAATTTGCAGTTGTATATGTTTATTTTTTTAGCAAATGAAGTAAGTTTGTAATTAACTCATGAACTGAAAGCTTAAAAATAACTTTAATATGAAACGGCCAAGCAGCTGATCAAAGTGGATAAAATCTTTTCATATACTATTTCCATTTTTTAAATATGGCACGACTGCTAAATTCAACCCAGAACTTAGTTTTGTAATTAGAAGCATACTAAACAAATGACTAAAGTTCTAGTAGACTTATCTGCAGCATGTATCATATTAGAATAATTGGATAATTCCTCTACTCTCCCTGTCAAATATTCTAACAAGAAGGAAACACTTGCAATTTTACCAATTAAAGATATAATAGTTATTACAATTGCAGTACAAGAGTAAGTACAAATAGATGCCAGCATAAATTATAAAGCATAGTTAATTAACTCATAATTAATACACATAGAAGAGACTCATAATTTATTTAAAAGTAAAATATCCTTATAAGAGTGAGTACTAAGCAACCTTTGCATAGAGAAATTATAGGAAATGGGAAGAAAGTTTATTTTGATATTAATACAAAATTTACAGATGAGATATTAAAAATATATAGTACAGTGGTATTATATTTTATATTGTGTACATTAAATGATAAAACATAATTCCTTGCAAGGATACTTATTATCCGGAATATATAAATGAAACTGAATATATTGTTAACTAAATTTAATAATTTTTACATTCAATGATTACACTTCTACATTATGATTCAAGGCCAAGAAGGAGGTTCACCCTCCTTCACTTTTCCTCCAAAAAGCATGGATTTATCCCTGAAACTCGTCATTCTCAAAGTTTCTTGGTCATCAAGATATTTTCCAATGAAAAAGCCAGCCATAGGCACACCAAACCAAATAAAACGAGGAGTGATTCCAAAAATTGCCATGTTTACTTTTTTTGTTCTTTCTTCCACTTCCTAGTGTGACTCCAGTCAACCCAAATTAGGGTAACTGCTATGGTTGGAAAAGTTATGCTCACCAAGTTCCTTCGAAGAAACTGTCCAATCGCCATTAAACTGAAATAAGAAAAGCCGTATCTATATAATCACAATCAAGTTTAAATGTTTAGTTGTAAGAAAAGAAGTGAAAATATTAATTTTTCTTCTTACAATACTTGTTATATAACTGAAGTAATAGACAGAATTCATATAAATAATTTGATAGCGAATATAAATATAACAAAATTTAAATTAAAAATAAGAAATAAAACAATTTAAATAAGAAAAAAAATAGATTTTCGATTTAGATAATAATAAATAAAATTCAAAAAATATTGGTACAATTTTTGGTAAATTTGGATATTTAATTACTGCTTGTTTAATAAGAATTTTAAATACTTTAATCTATTGTCAGAAACCTTACAAAATTAAAAACATATAAAAAGAATTTTTAACTAACCTATTTTAGTATAATTTTTTGATTGCAGTAATATTTTATTTCGTCACAGACATAACATGACATAGCTCCTTTTACGTTTAGACAACTTGATATCGATACTCGAATTAGTTAATGCCGTATTCGATTATTCATTTTTGCTTATTAAATTTTTAATATTGAAAGAAAAATTAAATACATCATTTTATACTCCATAACAGAGTATTAAAAAAAATATACATGTAAAATCATTAATAAAATTGTATTGAAAAATTAAGGTTTTATCTTTTGTCGCAACAATATTTTTTTGTTTTAACCTACTTATTTTATTTAATTTTTTGTTTATGTTGCATGCAACAAAAATATCCCTGAAAAGTTTTAGGGATCTTCAGCCAAAGTCAATTTTTGACGAAGTACAAAATTAATCTGCAACTCTCCAAAGCTTGTAGCTAAAATTATCATTCGTATTAACAATCGTATACACTTTTTTAGTGTTTGCTTTGTTAGTCTTTCATAGCTGACCATGGAGTGTATCGAATCAGATATGATTTAATTAGAGCGGCGCGGCTAAGCTTAAGAGGAGTATTCTCAAAAACCGGTGACTCGATAAATGGGGTCTTCTAAGTGGTTAACGTGGTAACAGTGACCTTAATGCTACGCCCGGCGAAAAAACTAGTAACTCATTTGTAAATTCTTACTAAGGATACTCGAACGAAGGCTTTTACCATGTCTTATGTTGAAAGTCATGGTTTGTTACACCGAGTGACTATCAGACTCGGCTAAAGATTATCCAATTATTGAAAGCTTAATGTAGCTCAGGCTACATTATATAAACATAGACAAAAATAAATGAAAACATAAACAAAAAATCATTATATTGTTTTTACTGGGCATAGAGGGAGCGTTTAACAATGCGTAATAGAGAAACTTTTTTCGAGACAATCTGTAGATTATACAGTACGTTACATATAATATCACTATCAGGATTACAGTCGCTGAGCATCGAGTGCTGCTACATAAGAAGGAAATGAGCTTGACTTAGGATAAATCATAAATCACTTATCACGTCTCTCCTCATCCCTCCTCTGTCGTTACATTCAGATCTAAATCATTGAAAAAAAACGAAGAAAAAGACTAATATTGTAAAATACAGCATGGATCGTGCTGTCGTCTACTCGTCTTTGATCTCTAATCTGAACTTTATACCTCAATTAGGATAACACAACAGTGGTCAATACTAACAATCATAATATCACGTTGCATTGGAAATTCTGAGAAATCTGAGTTCAAGCTACCCTCCACAAAGGTAATAAAAGAAAACGAGGAGAATTCAGTGTTAGGTATAAAAACGCAAGTAATGTAAAAAGTAAAAAATATCCTTAATAATTAACTTGTCAATAAATAAATGAAGTATAACTTATAAATAAAATATTTGTTGGTGTTCTTTTTTTAGCTCAAATCCAATAGGATAACTTATAACCAAAGCAAAAAAATAAAGTATTTTCATATTAATAAATTACTTTAACATGGTAAATTATCGATTTCATTTATGA
Source organism: Dione vanillae (assembly GCA_037178615.1). Lineage (NCBI taxonomy): Eukaryota > Metazoa > Arthropoda > Insecta > Lepidoptera > Nymphalidae > Dione > Dione vanillae. The sequence goes on along the minus strand of JAZFAU010000009.1, from coordinate 2,502,365 downwards.
AATTGAAACAAGTTCAAGTGTCATGAAATTCAGCTCCAGTGCTTTTAGGTGATATTATTGCCAAGCTAATTTCGTGAGTAATTTTTGTTAATTGGGTAGTAAATCACTTTTGGCGTTTTTATTCTGTGAGTCACTTTACGCAACTGTGGTTCCATCTCTTTGATTGTTTTTGGTCATTTCATAACGAGAATGCTACCAACATTCAAATGTAAATAATTTTATTAAAATTGATAATGTTAGTAAAATTATGATAGAATAAATAAATAAATAATAAAATAATTCATTACTTATTTCATTTTAGTTACTTAAGTATTAAAAAAATTATGAGAGCTTAAATGTGTGCAATTTCTTTTTATAGTGTTAGAATAATCTCGTACTTTTGACAAGTGTCCTAAGTTATAGTTGACTATTTATAACAAGAAATTTATTTTTTCTTATACTATAAAAGAGTTTACGTATTCTAAATAAATAAAGACAATTATCAAAGCTACGGATACAATTTTAGGACAAAACAATTTTATTATTTGTAATATACTGGCAACTTTTTTACTTTATGTTGGGAGGACTGCTTACGGAAGGTAATGTAATCATAATTTGTAATCTACGATCTCATGGCGAAGAAGTACGAGATCGAACGAACCGACTGGTTAGTGCTTTCGTCATCTTGTGCAGATTTTTTGAGTAATGAATTATTGCAGTGGCATTAAAATTATGTTAAATTTGAAGTGAAAAATATTATTGGTGATGTTGACCTTAGGCTTGTTGTTATTCCGCAAAAAAACTGTAAAAGAACATACATTTACTGTAATAATTCGTCAAAAATCGAGAAAGCTTCAAACGTGTTTGAAGCTTTCGGTTTCGCATTAATGGAACTATGAACCTGGACTCTTTAACGTTTAGCTTATCACAAATCAATTATCTTGTTGCAAATTTAAATAAGAAGAATTTCAAGCAGACGAATCAAGAGTTGTCTCAGGTATGTTATTTCATTTTACACTTTGTCTTTGTTTTCAATTGTCGCCATATTGTGGACGATTTAGAGCCACGAGCTGAATTGGTAATAAGATTTGTATTTTATATAACAGTTAGGTTTGCTTATTTTTGCATTATCGCACTGTGCTCTATTGCCAAAAAATATCCAGTAGTTAGCAGGAAATTGTAAAGTGTCGTAATTGGAGAGCGTAAAGTGGTTCAATATGAATTTGCGCGTTTCTATTTGTTGCTCAGTAACAAAAATATCAAATAATTTGTATTAAAAATACTGTTTCATATTTTTATAGTATATCAATGACAGTGCGATTCGTGATAATATCACGTTTTCCTAGAAATTTGGCAATTCACCACAGCTGAAACTCTTTGATTTTTTGTCATCCATCTGGTGTCATATTCTTATATATGATATATGACTGTAAGTTTTGTACTATTTACTTGAAGTTAAAAAAGAAACAAAACTACAATTGATTTCATATGTGTATGTTTGACAATTATTTCACTCACAATTGTTATATTTAATTACTAATTTTACTAATAGTTACAGTTTTATGGAAGTTATAATTTGTTTCCAGTGTAAAAGAGTGCTATCTCATAAGAAAATAAATTTCTACATAACAATATTGACTACCCTAGTGTTATAAAGAAATATGACAGTATTAATGATAAATTATTGATTAAATTTCAATTCCAATTTAATGTGTATGATAAATATACACATACATCTGTTTATGTAAACATCACCTTAAAAATTGATATTCATATTAAAATCAAAGTATATCAAATTTCTCCTTTCTGGCAAGGTGTTCAAGCTGTAACAAAAATGATTTATAAGACATATATATATACTAATATCATATATATATTTATATAAACTAGTGTTATTATTTAAAATGTTTGAACATTTGACTCTTTTTCTTGCTAGATAGTGCACTTTCTTCTTTTTGAACATAGTGTTACTTTTATTGAGTATAATATAAGAAAAATGTTTTAAAAACTTTCTTTTTATATGTCTTGCCATGTTCACAAAAGAAGACCAAATGTGAGTTTTACATTATAATTTGTGTGCAAATTAGTTGAACCATTTTATGCATTCTATACTTTAAATGAATATGTAGATTGTGATTGTGTTTTTAGTTAAATATATGTTTCGTTAATCTGCTTATATTATTTGGTACTTATCATTTATAATTAAATGTGATGGTAACTGTTTATTTTGTTATATCACCTTCCCAGTGAATGTGAATGTAATAAATATTTATATGAGATAGTCAGACATATATTGATTGATAATATTTTAAAAGCAAATGGTTGGTCTGCTGGAAATTTTGCCATCTTAGGCTGGATCCTTTGAAGCTGATTTATTGGATCAGACTTTTAGTTCAGTGTCACTTAAGCACTGGCTATTCTATATGAGTTGATGACAATTGTACAATAAATGCACTGTTCATTTCATACGACACAGCTTATTAGTGAATATCAATAATTTCATGTTGACCTTGACATGCACTTACATTAATAAATTGTAGATATATTAAATTTATTTGTTTTTAATAATGATTATAATTAGAATATATTGTTATAAAAACATTAAACATTGCAATTTTTGTGTAAGTAGACAACTTCTTTTAGTATAATGCATAGCGAATATATATATTGCCACATGCCTACCTTTTTGCTATGGTCAACAGCATTGTAACATTTAGCCTTGCGAATTATAATTTTCAAATTTCTGAATATTTATCAGACTTTTAAATAACCATTTAATTATTTATGAATGTGATTGTGATTTTATGATATAAATATTCTGTTAAATTTATTAGCTATAAGTAATAATAGTCAATATAAATTCAAGAAGTCTGTCTGTTTGTTGAAATATTAATAAAAACATATGACATGGCAAAATATAATAAGTAGGCTTTTATTTAATTATACATAGAAAGGAGTAAATGGCTTTGCAAAGTACAAATGGAATAATTTTTTTTTACATCAAACACATTTTGATTCTAAAATCAAAGTTTGTTTTTGCATAAATTTGGCGACTTTTTATTATATATTACCTTACCTTAACTTACAACAGCAATGTTTAATGTTTTTGTCATTGTATATTTTGCAATTAAAATATTACAAACATTTATGAAACATATGCTTTATTATCATGTGTCATTGATTAACTTCTTATAACAATACTTCTGTAGGGTACAAGCAATTTTATAATTTAAATATGATTTTAAATCTTGATAGCAACATTTAGCAAAAATTGATCTGTCATGTAATGGCAGATGTTTATATAATTTTAAAAGCTATTCCCATTATCTGCTTCTTTAGCTTGCAATACTTTTTGTTTTTTGTGTTAGTTTAAATGTTGCATATTGGGTTCAGATTGTCAGTCTCTATGGCTTGGAAGCAGAAAATCAACTGCTGAAGTGCTTGCTCACTGAAGCTGCGAGGACATCGTGGGAGAACGACCGACAGGGCACCACATACAGTGTCCACGCCACCCTCCTTGCGCAGCATCTTGCAGCACTGCTAAGCCACCCCGCCAAGTCCACTGTAGTTTGCCGTGCTGTAGATCAACCTACAAAGTCTTTACAGAAGGTAATTCTCTTCTTTTATACCTTCAATGAAGCCAATTATTTATTTAATTATATTTCCATATTCATTTTTAATTGGTAAATAATCCATAATAAATTAGTATGATTATAAAGCGTATAATAATATGTATATTTATACATACTACCTTTAACCAGCGGGTTCACTTGCATTTTAGTCAGTAAATAAATATTACAGATAAAAAAAAAGAAAAGTTATTAACAGCTGAAACTATAGGCAATTGTAATAGATATTAACGTTGGGAATGCTAGATAGTATTAAAGTAGTTTGGTAAACAATGGTATTATCTTTCTATTTTTTTTAATTTTCTGCTAAAAATAATAATAAAAAAACAACATATATGTTACTTCTAGTAACTCCAAAACTATGTGTATAAAGTTTCATAACCGTTGGTTGAGTAGTTTTCGCGTGAAAAGGTAACAAACAGACCTACATTAGCATTTATAATAATAACATAACATTATAATGCACAATGGATATAATATATATCATATTAACAGATTACTTATTTTTGATGTGTAAATTTTGGCAACAATAACATAATTTTATGAATATTTAAATATTTCACTTATCTGAGGTATGGAACTTGTAATGAAATATTGCAGATTTAGCCATCAGTGTACAAAGTATAAAAAATGTATTACTAAAAAAAGGTCTATGGTAGCATTTATTTCTCATAACCTTGCAGCTTACTTATTTTTCTTTTCCTTTTTGTCAATATAATGATCTTTTCCCTTTTTGTTTACACTCATCACATATTTTATATTCATTGATAAATAATAAAACTGGTTTTAACAATTTGTTACTTTGTTTTAGGTTCTAAAACCCCTGAATACATTACTCAGTCGTCTTGCCAGGTTGCTGAAATTAACGACGGCCCAAGATGTTGCCTTCTCATTGGTGCTGAGAAGATATTCATCAAAGCCTGAGATTGTGTCTCTGACTAAACAACATTTAAAGAAACGATTTTTGGACTTTGTTCAGTGTTATCTTGACGCAGGTATACTGTGATGCTAAACTTTATCATTTGAAATCATAACATAAATATTGTTGGCTTTACACTATCCTGACATATTATTACAAGTTTTATTAAAATAAGCATCTTAAATGTGACACAATATCGATTAGGATCGGACCTATTATTCTTCAGCTTTAGTTAAATTTATAATAAACAATGACAAAAATTTACCTTATATACTGAAACTTTCTTTACCCAGAGCGTGGACATCAAGTCGAGCGTGCAGGTCTTCAGGAATGCAGCCCTGAAGTTTTGCAAACTCTACTGACGAGTCTCGCGTTTGAGAATTTCCGGTTAGCCGCAGTTACAAAGGACTTATTTCTGAAACGATTACGAATCGATTTCCCTCGTGAAGTAGTGCCTATAATTTTAGCGCCACTGCTGTACCCTGACGATACTAAGACGCCTCTTGAGGAAATGACCACATCTGACGACATGACAGCAGCCATGATGGATAATTCTTTAGCGGAAATAATCCGTGATATCGGTTACAATTTCACATCCACAGTAGAGGATTGCAAAAACAATATGATCAACTTTGGGGCGCGTGAACCGACAGCTCTAGATGTAGCAAGAATCATATCAATGATGATTAGATATCATGCAACCGTACCGGAAGGTCCGCAAATACAAACTCCTGGAAACTTTTGGATGAATCATGAGGCAAAGAAAGCAGAAGGCATCTCCCATGGACCAGACACGTGGAATGCTGAAGTGTTCGTGCAGGCCCTAAAGGAGTTAGCTTCAAATTTGAATTGGAAAGAAGTTATTCTGCAGCTTGATCATCCAGAGTTCATAGTACCAGATAGACAAGGCTTGAGTCTGCTATTTGCGATTCTGCGCTTGGGCCTGCAAAGTGCCGGTTATCCGGCTAACATATTCCCGATTGAGTACCTTTGCCGGAGATGGACAAACTTAGAGGGGCAAATGAGTTTAATTTCAAACATACTGAAACATCCAGATATATTTAGTTTTGCCGATCATCCCTTTCACCCTGTTTCTATAGATCTACTGAAATCACCACCAGAAACTGACAACAAGGAGGTAGCCACTTGGCGTTGCCTTTACTTGGTCGAGTTATTGCTATACGCGTCAGAACGTGGTTATTATATGCAAGTTCACGAGTTGTTCAAGTTTCCATTACAACATTGCCCAGATATCTTGCTTCTAGCATTATTACAAATAAGTCCTCCTGTTACAGTATTTAGGCAAGAGCTTTTGACCAACTTGATTCCAATATTTCTTGGCAACCATCCTAATTCTGGTATAATGTTACAACACGCTTGGCACACGCAAAACCCCAATATCAAAACTATTATAATGCACGCGATGGCTGATTGGTACATCCGGGGTGAGAGTGATCAATCTAAGCTTTCGAGGATATTGGATGTGGCGCAGGACCTTAAGGCTTTGTCTTTATTGTTGAATGTACAATCGTTCCCATTTGTTATTGACCTCGCTTGCCTGGCTTCTAGGAGGGAATATCTCAAATTAGATAAATGGCTAACTGATAAAATACGAGACCACGGAGAGACTTTCGTTTCGGCAATGGTAAAATTTCTACAACGGCGTTGCCCACAAGTTATAGGCAAAGTGACGGAGGAACAGCTGCCTAAAGCCGCTCAACTGCCACCAGAAACTATAGCTACAATATTGGCTTGCTTGCAACTGTGCATTCCGAATGTACAGCAGGAGTTGCAAGAAGCGATCTATAGCGTCATAGCTAATTGCCAGACATTAATATTGAGCAAAGCAAGGCCTGGAATTGCCGGTATAGCTCGGCCGCATACACGAGTTCTTGAAACTCCTTTCAACCCTGCTGGTTTAGGCGCTCAATTGTTTACACCTCATGTTGATACCATTGCAAATTTAACCCCAAATGTAGCTAATATGACTTTGGCACCTGCAAATACAGCTTTTGCTATGCCGGGCACGTTGGGTCCATTGGTCACTGCTCCTGGATCTCCTTCACGACTAATGGGAGCCGGACCTAATAGTCCCTTCGCGATGATGCCCATGCAACACAACGTCAATGTCAACATGACGGCGTTGGCCCGTATGCCACCCACGCAGCCAATGGATAAGCCTCGTTTACCCGATCCAATACATTTTCCCGAAATTATGCATAATGTCTCAAAGGAGATCGAGGATGAGGCAAATAGTTACTTTCAAAGGATTTATAATCATCCGCCGCACCCAACACTTTCGATAGATGAGGTATTAGAAATGCTGAAGAAGTTCCAAGACTCACAAAATAAGAGAGAACGCGAAGTGTTCTCGTGCATGCTACGGAATCTCTTTGAAGAATATAAATTCTTCCCACAATACCCAGACAAAGAACTCCATATAACTGCACAATTATTTGGTGGTATAATCGAAAAAGGCTTAGTCCCTAGTTACGTATCTTTGGGATTGGCTTTGAGATTTGTTTTAGACGCTTTACGCAAACCGGAAGGTTCAAAAATGTATTACTTTGGTATAGCGGCTTTGGACAGATTCAAGTCGCGTTTGAAAGATTATCATAAATATTGCGAACACGTGAAAGCTATACCACATTTTGGAGAGTTTCCACCTCATCTAATCGAATATATCGAATATGGGCTGCAAAGTCAAGAGCCACCAACCAAGCCTCAGGGGGCTGTTCTGCCAACGAGTTTAGCCGCTATGTTGAATCAGACGGCGGTTGTTACCGTCTCAGCACCCTACAGGCAAGTATTTGTAACTATCTGTTCTGTGATAATGGCCTTATTGTGAACTATTTCAAACTGATACTAAATTATGGCTTCTAAACTTGTAAACACAGGTTCGAAAATCTATTATTCCTAATATATACATTTATAATGATATTTACTAAACGTAATTTATTAATGATAGTATTAGTTCTAATTATGTTTATATATGTTAATAAATATTGGTTTTCCTTGAGTTAATATATATTCATATTCGTTATTACACAGCAATTACATGAAAATAAAGAATAAAATTTTAATTTTATTTTCAGAGCTGTGGTGTGCGCACACAATCCTATTTCCGTGATATCGAAAGTAACAAATTGCCCTGCCGGAGGCATCGGGAGTCGGCCGTCTATAGCTAATGCTACCAACATTGATACTCTACTGACCGCAACAGACAGGGATGAAAAGATAAATGCTCCCCCAGAAGCTATTCAAGACAAGACTGCTTTTATTTTCAATAATCTCAGCCAGCTTAATCTACAAACCAAATGCGATGAGTTAAAAGAAATAATAACCGACGAATACTATCAGTGGCTGTCCCAATACCTCGTCATGAAGCGAGCCTCCATTGAGCTCAATTTCCATGCACTATATTCTAATTTTCTCGACGTTCTTAAAATCCGTGATATAAATAAAATGGTGACAAAAGAAACTTATCGCAATATCAGAGTGTTGTTGCGATCCGATAAAGGCATAGCTAACTTCTCTGATCGGTCTTTACTGAAGAATCTAGGTCATTGGTTAGGCATGCTCACGTTGGCTCGGAATCAACCGATCCTTTATATAGATCTTGACCTCAAAGCACTTTTACTTGAAGCTTATCATAAAGGCCAGCAAGAACTTCTTTACGTGGTTCCGTTTGTTGCGAAGGTCTTGGAATCCTGCGCCAAGAGCGTCGTATTCAAACCGCCGAACCCATGGTCCATGGCTCTCATGAATGTCTTAGCCGAGCTACACCAAGAACCAGATTTGAAATTAAATTTGAAGTTTGAAATAGAAGTGCTTTGTAAAAACTTAGGCTTGGATATCACCGATCTTAAACCAACCTTGTATTTAAAGGATCCAGAAAAGTTAAGAACGATTGAATTCCAATTGTCACAACCGAAACAGAACAAGGAGGCAGCGGCCAGTGTCATCCCAGTGAACCAGGCCATCGTGCCCGCACCCCAGATACAGATGATGCCGCCGCCGCAGCCGCCCATGATCCCTGCAGACGACCTGTCCGCCGCTGCGCCCACGCCCACGGCCGGGCTCGTCGCCAACGACCCCAACCTTATGGGCGTCATAGGACTGCCCGAGCCCAGATTCAACTATCTCGACGTAAATGTGTCCTCGACCTCCGCCTTCGGGCAGAAGATTTGCTTCAACCCGCACATCATCCTCTTCCAGAACTACCCACACCTGAAACAGTTCGTGAAGCCTGCGATCGAGAGGTCGATCCAGGAGTGGATCCACCCGGTCGTCGACCGATCGATCAAGTATGCTTTGACGACGTGCGAGCAGATTATCCGCAAGGACTTCGCTTTCGACCCCGACGAGGGTCGTATGCGGACGTGTGCGCACCACATGATGCGCAATCTCACAGCCGGCATGGCGATGATCACGTGCCGCGAGCAGATCATCACCACCATCAGCACCAACCTGAAGGCCGCCTTCATCACAGCGCTTATCCCCACCACACCGCAGCAGGTAAGTGGATCGCTGCATCGGTGACTAAACACTCTGTCACCGTCTTCCTGTATATTACCTTTTGTTTTTTCTTTGTCCTAATAGTTAAACGCTTTGCAGAAGGATATTATAGAGAGTGCTGCAGCTGTTTTAGCCACAGAGAATATGGAATTGGCTTGCGCCTTCATCCAGAAGACTGCCGTCGAAAAGGCATTACCTGAACTCGATAAAAGGCTCATGAACGACTACGAAATGAGAAAGATTGCCCGTCAGGAGGGCAGACGATACTTTGACCCGATTGTATTGACCTATCAGACCGAGAGAATACCCGAACGAGTCCGGTTGCGCGTAGGTGGACCTTCAGAGGTACAAATAGCCGTGTATGAGGAGTTCGCGTGCAATATCCCCGGCTTCATGCCAGTACGAGACCCCGGTATGTTTATTCCGAAACCCTCTGCTCAAGAACAAATCCCACCGATGGCGTTTAACCAAGTTATGAATCCCACTCAGGTAAACGATAAAATGTATATATTTGTTACATTTTAAAATTGAAGATGTGATTTTTTTCTTTTTGTTATGGTAAATGCGTTTTATGTAAAAATTATGATGATCATGAAAACTAAGATAGCAAAATGAAATAAAAATTCATGGGACAGTAAATTATATATTGTAACACACTACAAACTGTTCAGGTGTACGGCACCGACGAGATGGGGACCCTGATAGCGGCAGCCGAGCTGTTTCTGTCCAGCGCCCTGAGCCTGCCGGCCTTCACAGTGCAAGCCACTAACATGCACACGCTGCTCGAGTGCCTCATCATGGCCAGACGGAACAGGGACATTGTAGCTGGATATGCTGTGCTTCAAAGGGTATTTTTGATATTTTTGTATTGAAATTACCTCTTCTTTTTCTCTATATATTTTTATTGTTGCTTTATTTATATGTTATGTATATTCAGGCAGTGGAAGGTCTGCTCGATGGACACATTGCTCAGCCAGGAACAAGTTCTGAACATGTGGAAATAATGACCCGATACCGTGACATCCATCTTCGTGTTCTGAAGCTTTTGGAAGACGCGAGAGTCTACGGGCATGCGTGGACAACTAAGCAGATAACCTACTGTATAACCGAATGCAGAGACGAACTTAAATACAACTTGGAAGCCATTGATTGCCTTGTCAGAAGCCACCTAGTAAACATGCCACAGGTTGTTGTTTGTTATAATAAGACGTACAACTAAGAAAATCAATAACAAATATCAATTTAGTTAATTAAAATTTTAATAAACTAATAACAAGAAGTACTGAAATCAAAATAACTATTTAATATATTACATACTAGCATAAAGCAACACTAATTCATTTCCAGTACGACCTCGCGCTGACGCATCTCCTGGACAACGGCAATAACTACGTAGCAGTCGCGTTCGCGATGCAACTAGTTCAGCTGTACCTCGTGGACGACAGGAACAGCGCGTACGTGACCGAGTCCGACCTGTATCACACGACTGAGACACTAGTGCGCCTCATGTCCCACTCCAGACAACCGCCGCCCGAGGGACTCGCCACTCTCATAGAAACGATACGCATTAACCAAGATCCTAGCACTTATTTGGGAGAACGCTCGCCCTTAGGACCAACCGCTCACATTCATAATGGCATTGTACAAGTGCGAGTGAGTATTCATGTATTCATTTACATGTTATATATTATAGTTATGTGCTGTTCTGTTTTATATTGTGGAATAGATTATTATAGAAGGAAAGTTTCCAGGTAATTAATGTCATGTTTAATTGTTCAGCTTTGCAGAATAATTGTGATGACAGTAATCGCCAGTTTGAATGTATTTGCATGCTACGTCATTGTACCTAAAACAGTTTCTATGTATTTTTTGTAACTGATAGTATGTGAAATGTATTATCAAAGTGTCTTATACGATTTTTATTTGTTCAGTCACGCGAATACGACGATCCACCTGGTCTCCAAGAGAAGACCGAGAACCTTCTACGAGAGTGGAGGAACGTCCTTCTCAGTCCTCTTACGGAGATCGAGATTGGACAAAACTTCAATATTTACGTTCATCGTATGAACATGAATGGTATACTAAAGTCCGACGACATGATCACACGTTTCTTCAGAATCGCCACGCAAATGTGTGTTGAGAATGTGTACCAACTCCTAAATGAGGATAGGATGAATCCTCCTCCTGTACCTCCTAAGAGGGAAAAGTATTACGCCATGTGCGACTCGTTTATTAAACTAGTGTCACTACTTATCAAGAACACTGCTGACGGCGGCAATCCAACGCCTAAGTTGAATTTGTTGAATAAGGTACATGTTTCCCTTTTAATTTCCTATTTATACACTATATTGAATCTTAACCACATATAATCAATTGAACTGTGAAACTTAAAATTTACGAAAATGGAGTATTGAAAAAAGCTTTACATTCTTCAATGTCCCATACATTGTAGAATATATAGTTGTAGAATATACACTTAGCATATGCAATAACTAATAAATATTTGACTCTATTAATCTCACTTATTCTCATTAAACAATGATAACACTACCAAAGTATATTTATTGACAGAGCAATATTATCGCATCTGATTGATAGTCTTATGGACATGCAAATATTAAAGTTCCTATGTATTTCACTTTATATATCTCCAAATATATAATTTAAAAACAATTATTCTTTATCAGATTTTAGGTATTATAGCAGGTTGCCTGCTCCAGGACCATGAAGAGCATGGTGCCAATTTCCAGCAGCTTCCATATCATAGGCTCTTGTTAATTCTATTCCTCGATATGAATATGGCTGAGCCTGTTTTAGAATCTATGAATTATCAGGTATGTCAAATATTTATAGAGTGATTGACAAACAATGCATAGCTGAAAACTACTGAGTGAAGATAGCTATAATTTGCTATATATTTAGCTTAGTATAGGGAAGCGCTGAAATTTCCCTGACACCACCCACATGTAAGTTATCACATATACTATCTATGCCTGAGAGTTTCAGCTGTGCATCGTATGCCAGTCATAATTAGATTTTGATTGAAATCTTTATTTATATGAATTAATAAATAACTTACCTTGAGGACCGTCAAGGCGTAGAGGTGTAAGCCTATGCCTATAAACGCGACGGTTTGAGGGTTCGATTCCCATTCGGGGAAGGCGGGTTTTTCTATTTCCATTTTCTTCGCTCTGGAAACTAGGCAAAGCGGGACGTTGAGTTCCACCACTCAACACTCAATGCCTCGAAAAAGACGGAAAGCGAGGACGGAGAAAGCAGGGACTAAGCAATGGAGTGTCTTAATACTAGGTTCACATGGTTCCTGCAGTTCCCTCTGCCTACCTTGCAATATGCGGGATAAACCGTGAAGCTTAAAAAAAAATAAATAAATAACTTTGTTTTGACATACAGATTCTAACAGCGTTCTGCCACACGTTGCGCATAGTGCGTCCAAGCGTGGCCCCCGGCTTCTGCTACGCGTGGCTCGAGATCGTGGCGCACCGGGCGTTCGTGAACCGCGTGCTCGCCGTCACGCCGCAGCAGAAGGTACATATTTATTTATTATTATTATCTACTACTATTATTATCATTATTAGTAACAAAATAAGCGGGGTGCGTGACAGTCATGCCTAACTATTCAGTTTCAAATAAGTGCTATAATCATTGTGTTGTATGACATTCGTGAGATAAGTGTTAGTCAAGAATCTTATTTGTTGAATTAAATATTTATGTACACTTCTAAAATGTCTAAATTTAAAATTATTTAACTTTTTAAGAGTATGCAACATGTATATACATTTTTTTTGCCTAACACTTTCTTGACCTTTCTTTGACACAATCTAGTCGAAAAGCTCTGATCTTTGGATGTGTTGTTAATTATATAATTGTAATTAATCTTTAAGCACGCAATTTGTTTAAGCAATCTAGTCTGCAAGTACAGTACAATGAGACATTTATGGAATTATATCACCTTGTTCTTGTTATTATTATATTTTATTGCGTGTACTAATAAAGATCAGGACTTGTTTATATTTAAATGTAAGCAAATATTAAATAGGATTATAAGCGAGTTGTATGCGATTGCAGGCATTATTTTTAGAAATAATGTATAGTTAAGACAAATTTTATAGTTTTAAGTTTAATTTATAGTCATTGTCCATAATTATGTATAAACACACACACATATAAATAATATGTAAAAATATATAATAATTAGTAAACATCATAACATCTTGATTAAATTATATTTTACATTTAGTATATAGATTTACTAGATTGTGTCAAGGTAGCTTATAGATGTATAGACCTGATTTTTTTTATTTTATCGGACTGGCGAATTTACATACGTCCAAATATGTATCTTGCCAAGCAAATCTAGAAAAAAAAAAACACTTAGTTGTTGCCTAAGCCCAATGTATCAAATGCTTACATGAAGTTAGTTCATGACTGAGACCATTATTATTTTGATTTATTTACTTTAAGCCTTTTAGCTTTATACAAACGAAGTTAATATTTATATTATCGTAAGAACATAAAAAGTCAGGTCATCTAGGTCAAGCTCGTGAGCACATCATTTATACAACACTAACCCTTAGCTCGGGAACCAGTAATATATGATTGTCTTTTCACACACGAGGCATGAGGTGGGCACAGTTCAAGTAAAAGTCCAAAATGTAAGAGTTGCCCATGTGTGAAAAGATATGATGTATCTGTAAATACATGTGCCTGTCCCTTATGTTTGATTGCGTATCTTATGGATTTGTTTTCTTTTGTTCAAGTCTATCACGGAAGTCTTGGTATTATTTCATTAATTTTATGCTCGTATGTGTTTACAGTTGAATACCGCTTGTGATACCATTGCTTGATCATCGCTTCTTTCAATTTTATTACTAACTGTGCACACTGCTCGTTACTAAATGTCCACTGTTGCCAGGGTTGGGGAATGTATTCGACGCTGCTTATCGACCTATTCAAGTTCCTCGATCCGTTCTTGCGTAACACGGAGCTGGCCACGCCCGTCATGATGCTGTACAAGGGCACGCTCAAGGTCCTCCTCGTTTTGCTGCACGACTTTCCCGAGTTCCTTTGCGATTACCACTACGGTTTCTGCGACGAGATACCGCCGAATTGTATACAAATGCGAAACCTGATACTGTCGGCGTTTCCGAGGAACATGCGGCTGCCGGACCCGTTCACGCCTAACCTGAAGGTGGACCTGCTGGCGGAAATCACGCTGCCGCCTCGTGCCGTCATCAACTACGCCACAATCATCCCGGCGACCCAGTTCAAGAAGGACTTGGACGCGTACATTAAAGCACGCGCCCCAGTCACCTTCCTGTCAGAGCTGCGTAGCAACATGCAGGTACTAAAGATACTAAATAATTTACCACGTTGCGAAATTGAGGTAAATGTATTGTTTTATAATTTATTTGGGCTTTTATTAAGTATTGGAAGCTTATCGTGTTGGTGTATTGCTGATATATACTTTAAAATTCGCGATATTGTGTTACATGGTTACGTAGTTATATATCATGTCTAGTTTCCGATGTAAAAATAGAATTTAAAAAAATTATGATATATTGTCTGTGACGATACAGGTGGTGAACGAGCCAGGTCGTCGATACAACAGTCAGCTGATGAACGCGGTAGTGTTGTACGTGGGCACGCAGGCCATTGCTCACATCAGGTCGAAGGGACAAACGCCCAACATGTCCACCATAGCACACTCCGCTCATATGGATATATTCCAAAACTTCACTGTCGATTTTGACTATGAAGGGCGGTGAGTGATAACTCTTTGTAAAAAACGTTGAACAACTTAATTATCAATATGAACAATGAAATATAAATTTGATAGAGATTTATAACACAATAAACTTTTTAGGTACTTGTTCCTCAACGCGATCGCAAACCAGCTTCGTTATCCGAACAGTCACACGCACTACTTTAGTTGTTGTCTTCTGTACTTGTTCGCCGAAGCCAACTCTGAAGCTGTACAGGAGCAAATTACAAGGATGCTCTTGGAGAGGTTGATCGTTAACCGACCACATCCTTGGGGTCTGCTAATCACCTTTATCGAACTCATCAAGAATCCCATTTACAAATTCTGGACCCACGAATTCGTACATTGTGCACCCGAAATAGAAAAGTAAGTTATCATTAATATATTAAATACTAAATAATATACAGTTAAAATTATTTCAATGTCCCTTCAAAGACAATTCTTGTTTATAACCTAATGTAATAGGGCAAGCTTCTTTACTAGTCTTCTTTACATGTTGTTAGTCTTATTTTATTAACTAGTATACTAACATTACGTTGAGAAAAATATATGCGAAAGCACTTTTCAAGTATATTTTAATTTCACAATGTGAAACAAATAAAAAAATAGCAATTTTTCGCCGTCCAGGTCTTGCCTACGAGTAATTACCTAGGGGTATTACTGCACGTTCAAGACGTAAGCCTGGGCGCCCGCCCGACTGGCGCGACCGGATTTGATTCTGATATTATATAATTTTGTGTTATCCTGACGTGCCATTGCATCCTACATTATACTATACATACTTACATACATAACTGTGACAATACCGAAGTTCACTTTTAGCGGAAATGTACAACTACTCTAGAAATATACAGATTTAAATGTTGCGGCAAACTTTAAAGAGCAAAATGGAAAGTGCACTTCAGTTCAGCCAAACTTTAGCTTTTAATAAATTTCCGTCATACAACGTGCCCTGACACGTCAGGTGTCATGCCATGCAATGTCTACGCTATATCATACATACACTGCATGCTAGTACTAGTTACAGAGTGCATAATTAACGACCAATCTGTCATGTCACGCCACTCGGGTGGGCGGTTAATTGTTGAAATATATTCTGTGTACAATATTCAGTCTCTTTGTTTATGTTGTTTCTTGTTCTTGTTGTTTGTGTGTGTGTGCTGTGCAGGTATTAAGCTGTGTATTGTTGGCAGGTTGTTCGCGTCAGTGGCGCGCTCGTGCATCACTGACAAGGCGGGGGGGTCCGACCGTGAGCTGACCGAGTAGCGTCGCGCCCTATGGGAGTCTGTCAGGCCAAAGCAGATGTTTACCTGCTTTGCCGAGAGAGGTATGGACTTGATTATATCTATTATATGTATAGGTTTGGTAGGCTTGCTTAGTAATTTTCACACAGTAGAACTGAAAATTGTTAATATATAGTGTGTGCGGGGACGGAGAAAGCAACGGAGTGTCTTAACACTAGGTTCATATGGTTCCTGCAGTTCCCTCTGCCTACCCTGTAAAATGTGGGATAAAAGCGTGAAACTATAAAAAAAAACAAGCAGTAAATAATAATAAAGTAAAAAAAAAAATAAACTTGTTATGTTAAGAACATGTATCTAGTGACATTAGTTTCAAATAGACAAACACTGCCTTATTGATAAAAAGTTATAGCACGTCATTATAGTACAGTTGTCAAAAAACGTTATTCACGATAACATATTAGTGCTAATCAGTTCTATAAACCTATTACATAATTAAAAACCAAGAACCCTACTATAAGAGTGTAATATCGTCCAAAGATGGCCGATTCGTATAACAGCTGATTAGTATGAACATTGATATGACGTCGTCGAGTCGTTTGTCTTAATATAAGGTGTCGTTATAATTGCAGGCTTCCAGGAGGCGCAACAGGGGGAAGCGCCACAAGCACAGCCATCAACGTCGCAGCCGGTCAAACAGGTCCTGCAGTGGAATAAGCTGTTCAAAAAGTAAACTGGTCCGCCGCACGACAGAGACGTTACAGCGCGGTTAGTGTAAGTGATAGTGATGTTGACGTGACACGGGAACAATGCTCAAACCAAATCTGCCGTTTTCTATACAATTCTACTACTGCTAATATGATACACACATACAAACATACACACACACACTCATATAACTTGATGTAATTTTCATAATTATCTATTTCTATGTATTCTTATACTTTTAAAAGTTAAAACTTGAAAGCTGCATTGTTTTTGTATTCTAATTGTTAGTAATTCAATAATACAACATTATATTTCATTGTGGAATTTATTTTCTTCCTTACCTTTTATATTGTAACTAACTAAAAGATGTATGTAAATTTTGTATATCTAAAATAGCATGTCCCAAAACAAAGCCATGTACAATTATTTATACAACATACATTAAAATTTACATTTTTTTTCATGTTTTAGTGGCTATTATATTATTTGACATACGACATTACGTTTTAATATGTGCTAAGTATATTAAATATCAATATTCAAATTATATTTATTAAACATTCTCGTTCATAAATAAAAGTTATGCAGTGATAAACAATAAAATATAAGTATATTTATTATATCATAAACTTTTAAATGTATAACCACTTTGTAAATTGACATTTACATTGCAATTATAGATCTATCACGAAACGTCATATTACTATTAATATACTTTATCCAGAATAATTTTCAATTGTATAAATTTAATATTCTATGAATTAAATAAATGTTTGTATTGTTAATTGGGAAGAAAGAAGAATTCGTATCTAAATAATAAACTTGTATTAGTGTACTGACTGATGTAACAATGTCTAGCTCGAATCACTGCACAGATTTATTTTAAATGTGACATATTAATATAAAAACATTGTGTGTAGAACAAATCAAAATTTTAATCAGTGTTTTTAAATGATAACTGTCATTTTAAATGTTTTTATTGACTATAAATTAAACAAACGTTGCTACAAAGCATAATAAGAGCAATCATGTACTAAATAAAACGAAATAATTGTAAACAATGTCTATTAACATATGAAGAATAATGTATTAAATTATTTATGAAGAGTGATTCAATGTTGTAAATTCTTTCTCTACATACAATAAAATAGCACTAAAGATATGGTTAAAATATATACATGTATTCATACACTGTGTAAAATCAATAAATTAGATGTAAAATGTGTTCTTTGAAGGTGAAGCGACGTTGTACCGCGTGCGTGGGCGCGACCCACGGTTTAGATATACTTGTGATATAATTAAGTTTAAATGTTTGCGGCACAGCTCGGTAGGTGGGACGCGTACGAACTGATTGAACTAAACGAAACGATATTCTTACAATTTTGTACCGATATTCATAAATCAGTCGATGGAGGTTTCTGTTGACGCAGTTCTTGTTTGTTGCGGACACTGTTAGTTCGGCCCTGCAGTTAGTTGTATGTTACGTATATGTAAATTATTAAGTGTTTGTATCGTATCGTACGTACCGCCACACCTTCCTAACGGGTGCTGTTTCACAGCTGCATACCAAAATGAAACTCCACCCGCTGTTAAGATTTGGCGATACAGTTTAATATTTAGATTTAATTACTGTCGAGTTGACTGACTTGTATTTGCTAGTGTTTACCGACTGACGCCGACACTTCAGGGAGCAGTTGGATAGTATGATTATAATAATATATAGTTTTAAGATTTTTTGAAAGCAATGCGTGGCTATTACTATTACCTTATTTATCTCGATGTCATGAGTGTTTAGTAGTTAGATGATTCATTGATAAAAGTGTTATTTATGTGTGTTCGTATGGTTACCATTGCCAGCGGCGGCGGCGCATTGCTATGTAAATGTATGACTTGTAATAATAACGTCGTTAAATATTTTAAGTTATACTCCAATTTTCTAACCACTTTGTATGTACATGTTAGATATCATTTGGTAACTATTAATTTAGGGAGAACTGTATCATTGATGACGTCGTTAACTATTTTAAGTTGTACTTTGATTTTCTAATTAATTCGTGTTGTAATAAAATATTTTTTCATCAAATATTGTTTGTTATTTTTTCTCACAATAATAATTTAAATTTATTGCATAAATTATTTGATAATGCATTGTTTATGTTATATTGAAACTAACATCATATGCGAGTTGGTTGATATTTGTGTGTATTGGAGTGAGTCTACAGTTTGAATAAAATTATCTTATAATTATGTCTATATTACCAAAATATTGAAAATACTCAATAACAATGCTGGATTATATCATCAGAGGTCTCCCTTCTACTAAAGTGAGCCTTAAATTTACACAACCGCGTCTCTGTCTGACACCAAAAGATGCGAAAATACATGTTTGTATAATCCTTTACTTACACCGGTTAAACCCTACCTACCCTACCTAGAACTCCAGAGCTAAACCTCTTATTATCTATGAGGCTACGGAAGCTCAAAAAGATATAGAAGCGCTCACTACTTACGAGATGATGAGTTATACATAGTACCTGAATAATTGTTTATTAGGGTTCCGTACTTCAAGTGGAAAAAGTGTATTCTCAATTCGTCCTTATGTTAACACTATTTTTTTTTGAGATTTTGTGGAGCTATGAAACAGAAATTAATATGAAATAACAGATCTGGTTTTAACGTATAAAGATTAAAGATTATAATCGGAAATTTATTGGTATATCACAGAGAAAAAACAACATTTTTTTACATTTTGCATTTAATTTCTTATACAAATTTAGTAACGCAAGTTTAACCCGCTGCTCTACAGTATTGAGATTGTACGGAATCCTTAATACAGCAGTTCAACTCGCGCTTAATCGATATGTTTTTCTTAAGCCACATAGATTGGCTCATGAAATGTCAGGAAACCGCTAGATAGAAATATTTGTATTGTCATTGGTGACATTTATTAATATTAGATAGGTCTTCAATAATATCTCATAATAATGTTTAGTAATTCATTGAAGTACATGCATTTATTTAAAAAGAGTACAAAGGTGACAAGAGTTAACGTAAGAAACTACGAAATACCATGTCACTTACAGAAAGTGATTACCGATCCTAATCCTAGCTTTTACCGAATGGTAGAATATTTTTACCATTTCGCCGTTAAAATGATAGAACCTGCACTTTTTGAATATCTGAAGAAACATACACACTATTCTGAAAAGAAAAGAAAACAAAGAGTGGCTGGGATTTTGAAAGTAAGTGTACATATTTATTTACCAAGGTATTACTTTATACATTAGATTAAATTATTATAATTCGTTGTGTATACTTTGATGTATGTTAGTAACAATTACATTTTATAGGTAATGGGTTCATGTAACAGTTCACTGCAATTTGAATTTCCTCTGCAACGTAAAAATGGGGATTATGAGATTATTCAAGGCTACCGGTCTCAGCACAGTGTGCATCGCTTGCCTTGCAAAGGAGGTACGAATATGCAAATGAAACAAAATATATAAACGAATATATATTCGTATATTAAAGGGTCCTAAAACTTAAAAAAGTCCTTTTACATATTTCATGCACTATCGCTTTACGGTATTCTGATAGTTTATTTATAAAGAAAGTTTCCTCTATACACAAACTATATTCACAATAAAAATGTAAGAGAACTGAATGAATTGTCTAGTATTTAATAAGATAAACGCACACCGTACAAAATGTGGTGCCTCTGTGAGAAATGTAATGTAATTGCAACCTTTATAAAGGGTAAGGGAGAACTATAGATACTATCTATAGGAAGACTCGTCAATTAAAATCCATAATCTTAAGTGTTAATACATATTGTTTAATTATAAAATAAGAATATTTGGAAGAAGTACATACAATAAAGAAGTACATGATGAGAGTTCTGAAGAAATAATACTTCTTCAAAAGTCTCATCATGTGTGTACTTCCTCGACATAAAAGAATACAACGGAACCCTTGTGTTGTCTGTCTGTGTGCCAATTGACTGCTTGTGTGGAAAATACGAAAATAATGTAATAAAATCTGTAAATTTATGGTTTGAATAGGTATCACAGAAAAAAAATTATTACGAACTTTCGTATCAAATTTCGTACAAAATAAGTGTCATCTTTTATAAGTTATACTTTCCGTTGACCTACGAAATATTACCAACTACACCAATATATTTTAATAATTATGTAATCTGATTTCGAAGTTATTTACTAAGTTAACAATATTTTACTGCTACGATACTGTTAAATACTAGTTATATATTAATTAAATAAAAAGTTCATTATAAACATGTTCAGGAATACGTTTCTCCGACAAAGTTGATTTGGAAGAAGTAAAAGCATTAGCGGCATTGATGACGTACAAATGTGCTTGCTGTAATGTACCATTTGGAGGAGCTAAAGGAGGTGAGATGTTCCGGTCCACCCCCTTTTGTATAAGGATCAAAATATATTTAATATTTTATGTGTTCCTTATTATAAGCTTTACTTGGAAATATTATTTGAAAAATATAAAATAAAATAGTAAGTAAAATAAATAAAATAATAAATAAAAATATATAAGTATAGCATAATACTAATTCAAAGTCAACACAAAGCCTTGCTCATTTTTTTTTTCAATTCAAACCAGTATATAGATGCTTAAAATAGGAGCACAAGAAACACAAGCCAACTAATAGAAGATATAATAAATAACAATTATGTATCCAAATATTTTTAAGTCTATTCTATGTGTATACATCATTTACTACGTCTCATACTGTCTATTTTATTATTTACTATGGATTTCCTTGTGGTTATTATTTTTACTTATATGGCTGTAGGAGTAGCTATCAATCCACGGAAGTACACGATAGCTGAGCTGCAGAGGATTACACGGCGGTACACCCTAGAGCTGGCTAAAAAAAATTATATCGGTTAATATTATTTTTTTATACTCTATATATATGTTCTACTGACTACCCCGCTATGGATAGAGCGTGATGCTATGTTTGTATGTATGTATATATGTTCTAATGGGTTTGCTTGCAATAGGTAGTTAAGTAAATTTGAAAAATCTTTTATTTGACATTATACTGTTAATAAATGATACTTAAATAGGTATGACTTTACTCGCGTCCACGTAATCAAATATAAATAATCAAGAGTTGTGAGTCCCCCTTGTAACACTTTCTTAGTAAGTGTCTCTGTCCGCAGCAGGTATAATGAGCTACATTGGAACTGTATGTGTTGTAATTTAGCCTTATTAAAATATTTTTTTAATTTGAACTAGTTGTGTTTGAGATTCAGATCTATACGAGACAAGTACAGAAATTTGAGTTTGTCGATAAATAAATTATATTTAACCCTTTATGATTTGTTTCGTGTCAATATCCAGAATCCATTTTGAGTCTTGTTTGCCTGCTTTATCCATTTTTCACTTCGTCTCCGCCAGTAGCGCCATCTAGTTTAAATAATTATTCTTACTTCTTCATAAGAGATAACAGAAATCTACTAATAACTGTAGTGCTGAAAATCCAGCATTCGTTACGAGCCACAACATAATGAAATTACTTAGAATGGCAACCATGAATCGCAGCAGCTGCAGGAGGAAAAAATAAATACTCAATTAATTTAATTATTGTATCTGAATATGGCTTAGTAAGTTTAAAGTAAATTTAAAGCAAAATAATAATCACTTCCAGGTGCTGGAATAGACGTGCCGGCTCCAGATGTTAATACATCGAGTAGAGAAATGTCTTGGATTGTGGATACCTACATTAAAACCTTAGGTAGATATAGAATTATTTTAGATCTACCCTTTTGTATTTATGGATATTAAGGCTTCCTTCAAATTATTCCGTTCCTTGCCCAAGAAAAATAATTAATATAATAATTGTAAAATTAACTGGATATTCACTAAAAGTTGGCGTTGCACAAGGATATATTCTTACCCCACTAGTATTTATACCTTATATTAAATAACCTTCGGTTTTGTAATTTTTAGTTCTCTAATTTTTATGGCAGACAGAAGTAAAGTAGACTACTACAACCTGAACATTTTATTATAACGTATTTTCTTTGGTTCGATGTAAATAATTTTATATAAATGCATGTATGCTATAAAAACTAAATGAATATAATTTGCGTTACCTAATATAAAAAATTCAAAATTTTAATCTAGGTCTTAAATTGTTACAATATTACAAGTAAAAAAAGGAATTCGATAGGAAAAATATAGTTATGGCCTCCAAAACGTTAATAAATTCTTTATGAATCTGTTCAGTGAGCAGTATCCGTGAGTAAAGCGTATTATACTGTTCAAGTATAGTAGATTATGGTATTACCACTACTTTTGTATTTGTAACATTGATATAAAAGCAACAGCTGAATTTCTTGCCGGCTTGTGGTAGTGCCATGCTCATTCGAGAATTCAAAAGTGCTTGTCAAAGTCTATTTGATATAGGTATAATGTTTTAAATTGATATTCACAAATGTTCATTAATTAATTCAAATGTTCATTAATTAATTTTATTCTTAGAGGACCGTCGTGGCGCAGAGGCGCAACGTCTGCCTGTAACGCGACTAACGCGACGGTTACTGGGTTCGATCCCCAGTCGGAGAAGATGGATTTTTCTATTTCCATTTTCTTCGCTCTGGCATCCAAGGCAAAGCGCGGCGTTGAGTTCTGCCACTCAACACGCAATGCCTCGAAAACGGCGGAAAGTGGGGACGGAGTAAGCAGGGACTAAGTAACGGAGTGTCTTAACACTAGGCTCTTATGGTTCCTGCAGTTCCCTCTGCCTACCCTGCCATGTGCGGGATAAAGCGTGAAGCTAAAAAAAAAAAAAAAAAAAAAAACAAATGTTCACATTGTTGTCCGTCTTAGTTTCTTCGATATTTTATAGGAATTTGACTCCGTTACTTCTTGACACAGAGAAAAAGTGATCATATAAGGGGCCCGGGTTTTTCTTACGAGATATCTAATACTAATAACATTTTCTTAATTTCATATTGGTTCAGATAACCATCGAAAACTTATTTATTGTTTGCTTTCAATTTTTATGTCTTGCTTATTTACGTCCACCGACCACACGTTAAAAGTACATTAAAAGTGACATAAGTTAATAATTAATATGGCTGGTTCAGGGTATCATGACATAAACGCGGCTGCCTGTGTGACGGGAAAACCAATTAATGGCGGAGGTATCCACGGTCGAGTGGAGGCGACGGGTCGTGGCGTCTTCCTCACGATATCGAACTTCATACATGATGAACACTGGATGAAACTTATAAATCTCGAAGCAGGATTTAAGGTTTTGAATAAAACTATCTTAAATACATTGATTTTGTATACGAGCCTTACAGAAATCCGTGGCCAAAGGTACACAGTTTATATACTTATCTATGTAGTTGAGCAACAAACATTTCGTTATATATTGAAAAATATCTATTAATGTTCTTTTTTATTTAGAACAAAACAGCAATTATTCAAGGATTTGGTAATGTGGGCAGCTATGCAGCTATGTATCTTCAGGAACATGGAGTAAAAGTTATTGGTGTGCTGGAGAGCGATTGTAACCTAAAAAACCCAGAGGGAATTAATACCAAGGTACTACATGCTTTTAATTATTATGTGATCTTAAAAATATTAAAAGTATATATGTAAATATGCGACATAATGAGTTTTCAAGAGGAGGGTAGAAGTGTCTGACTTTAGACACGAAGATTGAGGGTTCGATTCTCACTCGGAGTGTATGAATTAATTTCATTTTTCCGCTCAGCTGAGTTCTGCTACTCAGCACACTATACGTCATATTTGAATTGAAGCTAAAAGCGGAAGCGCTGAGAAACTACAAAAAATTAATGTGAAGATCGTCGCTTTACAATGTGCAAAGTTTGTGAAACGGCTTAGTTAACAAAGTGAAATAGTTTAGCTAAACTTAGAGATCGACTTAACAAAATTTATACTTCTCGATATTACCATCGAATTATGACTTCTAGTGAACATTCAATAATACCTTGATTGTTTTAAAATGATATAATTTGAGGCAGACCTTACAGAAGGACCTACCTACGATTAGAGATTTAAGAACTTAGATGAACTGAGAACTTGTAATGTAATTAAAATTGTTCCCGATTGTTGCGGTCGCTAGAACTACCTAAGACATATTTTTGATATGACACGCTTTTAATAATTCTGCTAATATTTTCGCAAAGATTTTGAGATTGAATATTAAGTACCTATTAACTTTATAGTTCTGATTTTCAAAATGACCAAAATTTGACTGCGCTTAGTGTTCGAATAAAATAATTTCACTCCTCATCATATGAATCTAGAAATACAAAGTCCATTACATCTCAACGTGTCACAATACCACAACTACAAAATAATATAAAATTATTTTTTTTTTTTTTTTTTTTTAGCTTCACGCACTATCCCGCACAAGGCAGGGTATGCAGAGGGAACTGCAGGGACCGTGGGAACCTAGTGTTAAGACACTCCGTTGCTTAGTCCCTGCTTTCTCCGTCCCCACTTTCCGCCGTTTTTGAGGCATTGCGTGTCGAGTGGCGGAACTCAACGCCGCGCTTTGCCTAGTTTGCCAGAGCGAAGAAAATGGAAATAGAAAAATCCATCTTCTCCGACTGGGGATCGAACCCAGTAACCGTCGCGTTTACAGGCAGACGCTTACGCCTCTGCGCCTCGACGGTCAATAATCAAATCAAGAATGGGTTCCTCACAAAGAGAAACCCATTTTTGGTGTGACTCATGGGATTTACTTCACCTGAAGTCATAATAATAGTTTTTGCTTTGTCATTTTGTATTCATTTATGACCCTAAATCTAATATTTAATCACCATTCATGGATTGATCATCATTAGCGAAACAAAGTTATGGACAAATAGAATTGCCAGTTATATTGTAATACGATATCGCGATTATAATTTTTGCTTTAATGGAATTATAAAAAAAGTATTTTGATTATACGTGATTTTTAAGTTAGATACATTTTTATTTTGTATTTTTAGGAGCTTCATCAATACAAAATGAAAAACAAAGGTAGTGCTAAAGGATATTCTGGAGCTAAGGAAGTTGGCCCAGAGCTTTTATTTGAAAAACATGATATATTGGTTTTAGCTGCTATGGAAAAGACTTTAACGCAGGAGAACGTCAAACAACTGAACTGTAAGGTGTGTAGATCATAAAAATAAAGACGAGTCATCTAGGTTCAGCTTCACCGATGATTGTAGTTCCTGTGCTAAGTTGTAGAGTAGTTGTATACAAAATAAATGTGTTCTCCGTTTTCCTGCCCAAATAAGACAATTCAGCATTGTGTTCTAACTATCAACTGTCAACAAAAGATTGAAGAAGTAAAGAATTTACATTTATCGATTTTCTTTAAATATAATGAGATAAATGGAGGTTAAAATATTAATATGAATAATGTGATAAATAGAAATATTTATATAAAACTACATAGATGATAGCTGAAGGCGCCAACGGTCCCACTACTCCTGCAGCCGACGTTATAGTGAGAGAGAAAAAGATCCTTATGTTGCCCGACCTACTGGCAAACGCTGGCGGTGTTACAGTGTCTTATTTCGAATTTCTGAAGAATCTTAATCACGTAAGCTTCGGAAAGTTAAATATCAAGTTTTGGAGAGACTCCAATCAAGCAATACTAGGTAAATATGCGTGGTATATAGCAGTATGTAACCAAGTACCTGTATATTAATTTTATTGAACTAAGAATTCTTTAACATTTAACACAATAATTAGCTTTTGCTTGCAACTTCACCTCCATGGTCTAATAGAAATGATAAAAGTCGTGTGTGACGTTATGATGTGGTTCAAGTGTTTTCAACTTGAGCACATTTTTTAAGCCTGAGTAAGCACTTTCAGCCAAACAAACTCATTCTGCTTTAAAATATAAGTGTAGATTTCCATATAATGTAATTTTTTTTGAAACTAATGCTATGTTACATGTAAAGGAAACAAAATTTTCCTCCTTCACGTCCTTCCCTTCACTACCTTCTATGTAGGCGGATGTTGAATACGACGCAACACTTTTTATACCCATATATTTATATAAATTTATATTTAGAATATCAAGTTATACTATATGTAATAAAACAATTTATTTATATATTAATATAAATCATCTTTTGTATCTAAATGTATATTATTTTTCATATTAAAAGATTCTGTGGAGCAATCACTAAAGAAGGCAAATGTTTCGGCCAAGATTGAACCAACCTCGCAGTTTCTCTCGCTGATGTCGGGCGCCTCTGAGGAGCTTATTGTCCACTCAGGCTTAGAATTTACAATGGAAAACGCCTGTGAAGTAAGCCGAACAAGATCGTAATACCTACAGATTTGGAGAATTTCTAATTTTGACTTTGTGACTGGAAATTGAACTGTACCTTCTTTATCTATCGAATATATCGATATATATTTTTTTCTATTGCAATATTTTTTTACTGTCTTGATTATGATTCACTGGTTGAATCTACATAGTTTCTAACAATTCTCTACCCCTTTTAATCCGCTCGTATACTATGTCCTTTATATATTATTATAATTTACAAATCTATTAACGTTACATCGTTTCGTATTTTTATAATAAGCACCCGTCAACTCTAAAGTAGGGGGGGGGGGGGGGGATAAGGGAGTATCGCCCGCGATTGTTCTCCATTAGGCTATATAAAAAAGTAGGCAAAGAAATCAAATATTGCATCGAAATTCGCAGCAATATTTAATGCAAATTAACTTGATTTACAAAACAATATATTCAGTGTTAAGAAAAATATTGATCGTAAGTCGAGCTTTATTAGCGTCATTTATTACAAAAGTGATTATTTTAACCGGTTTCTCTTTAATCACGTATATTTTGGTTTCATCTCATTGAGCTTTTCTGGAACAGATTAACAATTTTAGTGTTCCTTTAATACTGGTTGAAAAAAATCTATAAACGTATTAATAATAGAAATTTAAATTCCAGAACGTGAAAAAGACTGCAATAACTCACAAGTTGGGCTTAGATTTGAGGACAGCTGCATACATGACTGCCATCGAGAAAATCTTCGTCACATACGATGAGCATGGGCTAGCTCTTTAATTACTTTATATATAGCATTTTCTTATGTTTATGATATCAATTTATTTTTATTGCTAGTGAAATTAATTTTAAAATATACTTATTTAGCTATCCTTTAATTAGCTATCCTTTGTATGTTTTTAGTACCTTACCTTTTCAGTATAAGGGAGAATTTTTACCTACCCAATTTATTTTTACCTACCCAATATAATATTTAATTGAATTTTCGAACCCAGGAAGATAAAATTTATATATATATATATATATATATATATATATATATATATATATATATATATATATATATATATATATATATATATATATATATATATATATATATATATATATATATATATATATATATATATATATATATATATATATATATATATATATATATATATATATATATATATATATATATATATATATATATATATATATATATATATATATATATATATATATATATATATATATATATATATATATATATATATATATATGTTAAAAAAAACAACAATATTTTCGCTGTATACATATCTATATTTAGTATATAAATAGATAAACAAAAACACCAATGCGACAATGATCTTTATTCCTGCAAGGGTGCCGTAGTGCCTGAGTGATCCGTCTAGCGGGGCCGGTGAGGCGGGGAGAGGGGGCGGGGTTGAGTTACGCGGGGTCGCCGTCGTGCGCCGCGGCGCTGACGTCGCGCTGTCACCTGCGCCGACGCCGGCCGCCGGCCCGTTACACTACACACGGTATTCGACGCACACATATTCCTCCCTAGTGATCACCTCGCCGAAAGACAAATACTAAACGAGCGGTCTCCGGAAACACTGCGATATCTCTCATTTTCATACAGGTAAGTTTAAACATTATATTTTAAGTTGCTTAGCGATGTTTCGTTGCCGCCAGCGCTGTTCGCGGTTGTTTGACAGTGACAATTGGTTTGTTTACGTTTCGGCATGTTTTTGTTTGTTACACGTTGTACTGCTGGTCCTTTACAACCTTATTGTAATCGGCATTGTAGTAAAATATATTTTACTGCATATTAGAAGATGTGTTTAATTGTAATATTAAAGAAACGACTATTTCACTCGTTTGGAACAAGACTTGATTGCCCGACACGATTGAAAAAAGTCGAACGACGTGCAAAGGAAATTCCTTGGGTCGAGGCTGGCACGCAGTCACGTTAAGGGTTATAATTGCGTACGCGCCGATAGCCTTGAGCGAAAGGGACGCAGGCGCCGCCGCCGCGCCGCCGTCCAGGTAGTGAGCCTGCGCCCATGCAAAGATTATAACGCAGACTCGCTTCACATAATATCTTGTATATCGTTATATATGTATATAGTATCAAGATTTATACTAATGAAATTTCTTGTAATAAGATTAATAGGTTATTAAATGTAATTAAGTATAATGAAAAAAAGAGAGATGATTTTATTTACATAATGTCATGATATCTGTATGACCTTGCTCTCATTTGTCATTACGCACGACGTATCAATCATAAAATGTCACAAATTGTGTCGTAAATCGATATTTATATAATAATTATTTATCAATAAGTACTAAATATTATTTTTTTAAAAAAGTAGAACACATGTCCACATATAATTTCAGAGAAACGCGAAAAATGGAAAATACAATATATTATTATGTTCCCATTTCCCCATAAACATTACAATACGCTACGATATGATATTATGTCATAGTATATATAACTATGTTATTTAGAGTAAATAAGATGCACTTAAACGAAATATAGCGTATTTTATTACTTTCAAGTGTTTGTTTCGGCTTAAACATAGGTAGCATCTTATCGTGGTATCATATAATTTTTTGAATATTGGTTATTTCAGACACTCTATAAAGTTATAAGTTTTATCTCTTCCCATTCACAGTCACTTGTTTAGTCAAAGATCATTTGCTATCAAGCTTCGATTTATTAAAGATTGTGACGTATTTAAGATGTGAAGCGAGCGCGCGCATTAAGCGTTGCGAAATCTATGTTATAGCATATTTATTAAAACAATATCCAATGAACATTGATTATTAGGAACAAAAACAATCTTTAGAGAAATAAGTAGCGATTTTTTTATTTGTGTGCTCCATACGTGTAAAGGTAACAAAGCATTCATAATCTTTGACAAATTTATTTTGTAATTGAAATGGCGAGTGTATCGGTATATAATATTGAAATGCTTAGTAGTTTTGATCATCTTTTATAAATCGTTATATATTTTTTGTGGATATTTTATTTTTTTTTAGCTTCACGCTTTATCCCGCACATGGCAGGGTAGGCAGAGGGAACTGCAGGAACCATAAGAACCTAGTGTTAAGACACTCCGTTACTTAATCCCTGCTTACTCCGTCCCCACTTTTTATTTCATTTTTTTTAATTATTCGATCTGGCAACAGGGCGGAAAATAAAGAACGAAGTGTCCCAACATTATGTACCTTGTGTCTACAGCTCCCTTTGCCTACCCTGTTATGTGCGGAATACAGCGTAAACAAAATAAATAACTAATAAATATAAAAAATGTATTTAACCTTTGTGTTCAACATGCAACGAACACATGTCAATGCAATATAATAATGATATGGGAATAATATCATATACATTGCTGACATTTTGTAAAGGCAGAATGTTTATTTTTTTTTTAATTTGCCTTGAACTGTCACTGTCTACATTATTAAAATGTAAGTAAGTATATAATCAATGCCTAATGTCTTTTTATTTAATTGTTGTTCGCTTGTCGTTGTTTCGCTTCACAATCATATAGCATCTGTGCCTTTTTAATTTTTTTATTGTTAATTTTTTTTAGTGAAGTGTATAGTTTTGACATAATATATATTTATATACCTAGGCATTTACTACCTTATGGTAAACTCTATGTTTTTTGATAAAACAAATGTATAACCACAGCACGTTTTAAGACATTGTCAAAAAATATAGTATTTAATTTAATATGCAGTACAATTTAAAAGTTTTCATTGATTACAAATTAAGCGTAACTTTGTCGTATTCAAAGTATGTCCTGTTGTAGGCTATAATACCTAGAGGGCGTCTGCGAAGTAGTCATATTTGTAGTCAGGAGATGGCGATATACGTAAAAAGGAAAATATGTATCTATAAGATAACGTTATGAAAAGTATAAATAACTAATTTTTATTGAATTAATTGGTACATAATATGGGGATATAGTAAATAACGCTCCCATTTAAAACTGTGTATAATCCTGTTAAATGTAGTCAATGAATTGTTATAAAAGCGAACAGGTTGTTTTAAATACTTTACCATAATATAAACATAAAGCAAAATTATTGTTCTCTAAAATGTCAAGGGCAACGAACGAACTTTATATTACAGTTTATTCACATTATATTATATTTTTTATAATTAAATGAGCAGTATGCGGTATGGCTTTATTGTTTATTTATATACAAAGTATATTTGTATCTTTATGTAATAACATATACTAGATACTATAATTAGAGATAATACAATAGTATAATCTATACTTTATTTTTATGTAAATATACAAATTAAAGGTAAGTCTAAGATTACAATAATTTTTTTATAGCAGCTTTAAAAGATAGGAAATGCGCATTCGCTATTTGTTATTTCTAACTTTTAACCGACTTAACCGAATGCCGTCATATATTTAAGGAGTTACAAAGTAAAAAGATGATTTTATATGTTGTATTTCTTTTATCATTTTTTAACAAGACATATATGATCGAGATTGTTCTTTTTTATCTCCACGCTGTATCGAGCAAATAGCAGGGTAGGTAGGCGGAACTGTAGAAGAAACGTAATGTCACGACACTCTTTTTCGTGGCGGAACTCAACTGTGCGCTTTGTAGCCAGAACGGAGAAATTGAAAATAATTGAATCGAACCTACAGACCGTCGTGTTTACAGACTGACGATGTGCCTGTAAACGCGCCTGTTTTTGATTTTTTTTAAATAACACAACTCATTGATTTGATTACTACTTCTTCTTATCAACAACAACTTTAATATCTTCTCAAAAAAAATCTAAAATAAATTATCTTCTCATTAGTCCTATCGTTAAGTAAATTAATTTAGTAACTAGTTAAGTAGCAAAATTGTATCTAATTCTTGTACGCTGTTGCTGTTGGCGTGAAGATACATACAAATTTTATAATTTGCTTTTTATATACATACAAGTATACGTATATTCTATTGGTGGTATATTATTAAAATTATAATTAAAATTGTATTTATTGGGAATCAAGTGAACCTAATGCACTTGTTTAGACTTTTTTATTAGTTATTTAGCTGTATAATAAACTAAAATTTTCATTAAATTCATGAAAATCTGTGTAGCTATTGGCTACGGGTAAATAGCACACGGACACTGATTTATTGCTAAATTGATATTTGTCCAATAATATATTTTATGATAATCGACGTATTATTGTAATATCGATCACATAGACTAACAATGTTTGACTTTGCACTTTGTAACGCTTTGCCACTAAGCTTTGCCACGCAATGGCTCGAAAAGGGACGTAAAGTAAAGAAGAAGAGTGTCTTAACACTAGGCTGAAGGCTCTACCTGTCTATCTTGCTATATATATAGTTTGCAACAATATATTAAATGTTTACTGATATGTTCTCTTAATACGATAAAAATTACATGTTGCCGGTCGTTCCATGCGATAAATAATTTCCTTTTGACGTCGAAATTATATTTTATGTTTATAAATACTAATATATAATAACAGGGTAGAACATAAAGTTTGCAGGGGATATATTGATGCTTGTTGAAGAAGAAAATTGCAGGCTTTTTTAATTAATTGGGCTGAATACAGTCTTATTATCTTTTTAATGTGTTGTATATATAACGTGATTCATAGACTATTTTGAGTACCGAATACTATATATAATAATACAAGTATGTCTTTTCCGAAAACTGTCTGATGCTAGATTAACATAATGATTAGGAAAATAATATTGATCTAGATTATATCTACACGTATATACTATTATGATATAACAAAACTATTTTTGAATGAAATGAGATAAATTTGTACTATAATGTCGTTAGATACAATCGAGTTACACAGTTTTATTTCCAATCACGAGTAGAAGATGTCGACTAATTTTCCGCAAACACAGTTCAATGTAGACTCCGCGGGCGTTCCTTAATTATTTTACACTAAATGTTTTAATAACAGGGGTTACGCTCTACGCCCTGTGGTCTAAGGGAGGGCCTACTCGATCGCAACTGTTCAAATTCTACCGTTTCTTAGCGGGGCGTCTTGTGTATTTAAATGTTAAGGAGCGCTAGACGACGCGTACATTATTCAAATGAAAAATATAATATATGTGTAAACGTATATTTTTTATTTTGTGTAAAACATATTTTTTATCTTTTCCATTAAGGGTGGTTTATTGTGATTTATAGTGTAAAGTTATAAAAAAAACATTATTTTAAAGGTATACCTATATATTAATAATAGGCCTATATATTGATGTTATCACATAAGCAGTCATAATAAAAAAATAAATACAAATAAATGAAATTTTTTCCATAAAGTTTATTTTCTATATTACGTAAATAACAAGTAACGAACAGTGTGACGGGACATTTTCAAGTTTGAGTGCGGGTTGACGGTGGTTTGGGCGAACGAGTGCCCTTATGGGGTTGATTCACCAAAATTGAGCTAAAATAACCGTGTAATGTGCTTCGCGGATTTCGTTTTAGAGTCTTGTGTGACTGGCGCGTGAACTGTGCTGAAGGAAACTATTAAGTCCATGCGTTTAGTTTGTAGGGGTTATTTATTTATATATATTTTTAATGTAAAGAAACTATGTTGGGTTGGTTAAGCTATTTTTTTAAAGTGAGAAACTTTTTTTGTATTATGTTATGTGGAACTCTCATGCGAACATATGCAGGGCGTTTCATTATACTTTCACTGAGCCAAAGGATTTTTAAATGTACATACATAAATCAGGTAAATGTATTTACATATATTGGCATTCCTTGTTTGGCGACCAATTGGTAAAATAGAGGAATACATTACAAATTGATGATTTCTTTTTGTATTTATATTTAATTAATTGTTAAAATTAATGTTTCTTGAACAAAGAAAAAGTCTTACTGGGATCCAGTTTGCACATATTGAGATATAGCAGCATTGATTTAAGATTATTTATTTTACTTACAAACACAACTACATTTTGAAATTATATATATATATATATATACATATATATATATATATATATATATATATATATATATATATATATATATATATATATATATATATATATATATATATATATATATATATATATATATATATATATATATATATATATATATATATATATATATATATATATATATGTATATATATATATATATATATATATATATATATATATATATATATATATATATATATATATATATATATATGTATATATTTATATATATATATATATATATATATATATATATATATATATATATATATATATATATATATATATATATATATATATATATATATATATATATATATTATAATAGTAAAATATTTATTATATTCAATATCAAACGCTGGTAATTTTGCTGCTATTTCTAACTCTCATAGAGTTAGAAATTCTGACCGATGCGATATGGCATCAGACGCTTAACTAAGAGCTCTGTTAGATTACCAGCTCACTGTAGACAAATACCTTATACCTGGTGTTCACTGTCGGTAGTAGTAAAGTAAAATATATTTATTTATACATCTTTTTGTATATTATTATGCACATAATTTATGTTAGGCTTTTTATCCTAGCCAAATTACAAAAAAATATAAAATATATTTAACAAGCAAAGTATTAATATTTAGGTACATATTTAACCCCTATTATCTATAATGTCGTGTTTTGTTCTCAATTGTCGTTGATTAAATGGAAAATTTTAGAACCACCCACGTTCATACATATCTTGAACTTTGAGGCAGCCATGTGGTGGTAGAACAGTGTTTGCCTGCAAACGCAGCAGGTTTGATTTCTATTCGAGAAATGAATTATTTTCGTTTAGATCCACCATTCAATACGTGATGTCTTGATTTTTATTAGAAAACAACGAATTGATATTTCTTCTGGGTTCTGTCTACCTGCCATGAGGTAAAGCGTATAGAAATATTAATAATAATAGTTATTGTTCGTGAGGACCTTGCGTTATCGTATATCATTAATAATTTTCAGGGCCGGTAGACACACAAAAGCATCTAAAGATGCAACGTTTGGAGATCTTGAAGCTTACCTGAAAACCTCGCCTCCGTAACGTATCCAGTGCTTAGTACCAAAAAGTGAATTTAGATTTCAACTTAGTAAGAGTGTTGTCTGTAGGCTTTGAGTGTTTATTTTTAATAATAAATGCTATTTTTAAATGAAGTTATAAAATTAATACAACCTTTTCACGTACAAATGTGTTGCAAGTGTAAATTTAATTTTATTTTCCAAAAGAACCTGCATGATGCAGGTAGTCGTGAGTTAATATTACGACTTGACATCAATCAGACGAGATTGCATTGGAATATGTATTATTTGTTGGAAATTTATGAGTTAGAATTATACGGTCCGTTCTTGCAACGTGCATTCCCACATCTTAATATAAATACCAACCAATTATGTGCGTATACGCAATCGTTATTATACAAATTAAATAAAAATAGTTAAGTGCACTACAACATATCGTTTACATTTTATGGTAATCTTAAATGACATATGTAAACTATAATAATAAGTAACATTTAAACTAAACTTGTATATACACATATACACACACACACACACACACACACATATATATATATATATATATATATATATATATATATATATATATATATATATATATATATATATATATATATATATATATATAGATATGAGTGTGTGTGTGTGTGGCCACTACATATACACAATCTTCAAATATTTTGACAGCCAATTTGAATGCTGCAATTTAACGCTATTGCATTTTCATTAGTCAATATCGTGGGAACAACGGTGCCCACAAAGCTAAGTGTCATATTGCAATCATTTCCGTTTGAAACATTGTTACCAGAAATTTTAACTAACAAGCAGGCACTGTACCTGCTTAGGATTGCCCTCCGGACTAAAATAACAATGATTGCACTTTCAGCTCTCTCGCGACATATATTTGTTCTTTTGCTTGTCACTTGGAAATACAAAGTGTATCAGAGTACCACCCAACATATTATGTCTCTTCTTCAGGGAACGAATGGAGAAAAGAGTGTTTTACTATACTCTTTTTTCCTACGTTGCTATATTGCGTCGAGCGAAAGTAAAAACGGTTATTGAGATTGGCACCTATAGTTAAAAAGTCCATTGTTATTAATTATATAGAGCTTTCATGGAAAATTGAAACTTAAGAATTTGAAGTTGCGCAGTTTATAATCTTACTACAGCTTACAGCGCACGCGACTTGATCTATTATGTTTTCTATAGTTGATGTTATCATATTTATAACTTAGTATCATAAATATATTTAACTTTGAAAGACAGATGTATCTCAAAATTCTTACTTAAATTAATAATTTTCGTGTTTGTAATTTTAAAAAATCGATGTTTTTACAACATCAATTAACTTTTTGTACATCTGTTATTTCGAGTGACGTAGCACCTGATATTCTGACTTCCTCACTTCCTCTCGCTTTGACCATATCTTCTTTAAATACATAATAATTCCTTCATCTTATCCTTTTAATCAAACACTTTGTAACAAAATATAACATTTTTGATGAGTATTTTCTATAATGACCCTCAATAACCACCTTTAATTTTGCAATTGTACGGTAACACTTGTATTATCCGCTTTGCGTGTTAATAAGGGTATAATAACTAAGTAAAAACTTTCTGAAATCTGCTAACATATAATTTTATACCATATTTTTGCATTAACTTCTATATTTAGCAAGTTTTACAATAATAAGTATATTACATCTACATATCATAAAAAAATGTGTGTTCATTAAAATTTCTTACGACAAAATCTTTTTTGGATATGTCAAGAAAAAGATGAAAGTTTAACGGTTCAAAATGCGATCTATTTTAAAAGAAAGCAAATAAAAAGTCAGCAGAAAATTGAATTAATATCTATATCGTACACACTTGCTTATATGTTTCGGTGAAATATGCTCCGTTTGTACCTACGTAGTTACTGGTGTAGTGTGTTAATATCATTGACAGATGCATGCAATTATTCACCTGTAGCTTAGTCATCGAAAACATTGTATAACTGAAGCAACCATGCTAATCGTCTACATATAAAGCGCCTGATTCGTGCGTTTCGAACAAAAACCTTAATTTTAGAAGGCTACTGGCTTCCAAGCGCCTATTACGCTTACAATCAGAAGTAATTTCAATAAGTATGGCCTCGCTCTGGGCTACGGTTACCCGATCCTTTATATCCCATCTAATAAACAGTTCAGCGTCACGAGAAAGCGAATCGATGTTAAAATTGATGTATTTATCATTACTTTCTCACGATCGCCGATAGATTCTACTTTACATTTTAGTCGCGAATAAATAAAATCCAAAGGAGGCGGGTTCTACCGTGTCTTGAGTATCTATTGTTGAAATGGGACGTAGGCGAAGTTGAACCGTATAAGGCAGTACGCGGCTTTATGTACATACATATATATGTATATTGAATGTTTGATGTATATATATTATTTGTTTATCGTCTCGATATCCATATACGTAGATAGCCTTTTAATATTAAAACATTTACTTATATTTTGTGAAAAATCGCAAAATTCACTTATCTTCAAGTGACAATTATCAATGGGAGCATAATATGAAATTATACATATTAATAATCATCTTCGTCGTAGACTAAGCAGTTACCCTTAACGTTTTACATATTAAGAAACATACCTCAAGAAACTATTATTGCGTTTTCTACTTTTATGTAAGATATTAAGTTGAGTAGCGACTAGCGAGTAGCGACACATAAGTGTGTCTAATAAAACATAAATTCCATTTAGCCGCTGAAAGCGGTACAAGGCGCAATTAATCACTCAGATAAACAGCGCCAATGAAGGAAGGAAGTAGGCTACATTTATATTTTGTGTGACAAAATACCCGGCGGTTTGATCCGGACGCAAAAACTGAAGCAGCCTAGCCGTAGTGGTGCGGTGCGTGTCACTATAACAAAATTATATCGATAAATCACTGTAAATGTACAATAGGACACTTTTCTATTAATAAAATTAAAATATTATATACAATCAATTATTAATTGTAATGTATTTTTAATTTGTTACAAATATAAATACAGCTAGAGGCTAAGTAACATTTGTAGCAATTTCTCTGTTTTCTTAACACCTTGAAGTTTCTATAATAAATTTGTAAATATTATGGCGTACATGTCATAAAATATTATAATGTTATTTTTATAATATTTATCGACTGACGCTAAAAGTGCAACACTTAAGTTTTACATTGGACCCTTTAGCGTTGGCGCTTATCGGCGGCGTTTTACATTTTTATTGCAAGCGGATACGGACCGCGTTGCGCCGACTTTATTATTTCTCCCTTGCAATTATTGTTTAGAGAAGTCCTGCACGAGTGGTCGCTGGATCCGTCGTCAGACCCGTCCTCGGACTTGTTGCCGGACTAGTTGACAATGTTCGACTCGTACACACATGTATTATCACGACATACTTTTCACAAATATGCGCCCGTCGTTTATTCATTGTTACTTGTATGGTAATAGTTTAACAAAATATGCACTAATTGTAACATATTCAACGTAATAGAATATCGGTATATGCCTGTGTAGTATGGCATATAGTATTTTGGTAGATATTTCGGGCTCATAGGTATACTCGTATAAAGAAACTGTTAATGTTATTTTTTAGTTTATTTATCGGACAAATTCTTAAAAAATAAAATTAACAAGTAAGAAATATTAATAATTCAATGCAGGTTTATATGCTTAATTCCCTACACTGTTAGAAGATTAGAATTTATTTTAACCGATTACAGATAAAAAATACTATTATAATTTAGTATCTATTTATATAGGTACAGTCTTAATCAGTATGAAAGATGTGTGTACTCTAAAAAACTAATATAGAAGAAGCGCTCCTGGATTTTTAATTACTTTGCAGAACAAAACACATTAGTTGTTTGCTGTCCATTTTATGTCTCATTTGTTTCTTTGTGATTCTTTTAAATGTTCAGCCACAACATTACTTAACTTTACCAAAATAATATGGATACGTGAATAGTGGAGACGTGTTGCTAAAAGAGTTTTGTTGTTAAGCCTAATAATTATTTGAAAATAAGCTAATTAGGTAATTTTTACATGAGAACATACTCCTAGGCCTTCTAAATATTTGTTGTGTGAGTGTCGTGCCCCGTCGTACTTGCGACTTCACTATGTATAGACTTTTACGTCGCTAGTTGGTCGTTCTTTTCAGATATTCGTAAAAATGTTCCATAAAATTATGCTATATGTTTGCTAATGTACAATATTTTAAATACTATCTTTATAATGGGAATGTACCACGTTCACGTCACCTATTTGATCCTCGTATATATATTTATTAATCTCCTGCGACAAAATCTAATAACGCACCCCGTGGGATCAAATTGCTATAAGGTGAAAGTCTCTGAGGTTGACAATATTTAGATTATATCAGGTTATCGTCAGCCAATGAGGATGAAGAGAGAAGTACTCCCGACATCTCTACCAATCACTTTTGTGAATTGAAATTTCGTATATTACGGTGCGTAAATGAAATTGACATGCCGTTGCCTTGAGGCAAATCAAAACATTACTTAACATCCATGTCTGTCTGGTTTCGACTGGCTATTCAGGATTAAGCGGTAGTGTGTATATGTAAGTCCGATATATTGAAATTCCTCTTGTATTTCGAAGGCTCTTGTGCTCTGATAGGAGCTTAAGTTTGTATATAGTATTTATCTAGATTATGGTTTTACGTGGAGAAATCGCTCACTACAGTTTGGAAGACCTACGTCGATTGTAATAATTGTTTTTGCACATTTAGAATACTAGGTAAATTGAAGCTTTTCTACGAATTGATGTATGTATTTTATGTAGCATGCATTAATTTTATGTATTGTATTGACGTAAATTAAAATTGAATTGACATTATAGATTAAATCAAGTTATCCCAAAACTTCACAGCCAAATATCTTCCATGGATTTTACCAGCTTAAAGGCAGAATTTTCGAAATGGTGCTTTGTTAAGCAAGTTCGGAATTTACCTGCGTATTGATTTTGAGCTTTTCCTTTGTATACGTATTAGTATTCCGAATATTTCATACACAGGCTGTGATATTCACTGTTCAATTTACTTATTTCATTTCTTATGAAATATTCATCATTTTAATATAAAAATCCAATTTTAAAAAAACAAACTTGTAGAGTATCTATGAATAATCAGTAGAATAATTAGCATTTATTAAATTTTTAGTGTTATTGGACGCCAAAGAAACAAAATATTCTGCTAGTCCCAAAAAATATACGGTACCAAGACATATTCATATGCACTTCTTTTGATTTGAACTGCCACAAATGCAGTTACAATATAGTCCCAGTAAAAGTTTTAGACTATTACGGAGGGGATTTCGATTTCCGTTGAATTTCTCTTATAATATCGTCTTGCCGTTCCCACTTCCGGTACTGGGATCAGTCGTCTCTTTCGGGCATTACTAAAAAGACAGAGAAATATTATGTGTATGTACTTTGAACATCGAAGGAACTCATTTTCAATGGAGATTGGCTAGCACCAAACCCTTATACATATATATATATATATATATATATATATATATATATATATATATATATATATATATATATATATATATATATATATATATACATATATGTATATATATAGCATATGTTTTTTACGTGATATAAGAAACGCTTTACTTTGTAATACATTGTTATCTTGTAGGAGTACTTGATTAGCGAATATTGAATAATAAAATATTGTGTAGGGTACTCGGGATAAGCTTGCATTTCAAGAGCCTCCAATGCCTTTCTCCTGGTTGCTGTGGGATGAATAGATATTGATTTATTAACCCATTCGTTACCGCCGTGCCCATATGGGAACACCAAGCCAAATAAAGTAACATTCTCTCTGAAAAAATATCGTGTTATTATATATTCAAAAATGTA
Organism: Dione vanillae; assembly: GCA_037178615.1. Taxonomy (NCBI): domain Eukaryota; kingdom Metazoa; phylum Arthropoda; class Insecta; order Lepidoptera; family Nymphalidae; genus Dione; species Dione vanillae. Next base: position 2,461,272 of record JAZFAU010000009.1, on the reverse strand, counting down.
TCATTACGTAAAAAATGTATGAACCCGCTGAAAATATTGTAGTGAGGACGTTTACTCATGTGAAGCCAAAAGCAATGTTTTGAACTTTTATATGAAAATAAAAATGATAATAAAACTATTTTAATCATAAAGAATGCACTTGGTTATGCAAGCTTTATAAAATAAAAGAAGTAAAAAAATGTCCTGTCCAACTTTGAACTTGATAAAGTGATAGTGAAGGAGATTGTGAATTTTTCCTTTTTATATATATATATATATATATATATATATATATATATATATATATATATATATATATATATATATATATATATATACATATACATATATATATATATATATATATATATATATATATATATATATATATATATATATATTCCGTATGTTTGTGAACATAGTTCTGTAATTTCGTGAAATGTGTCTTTTTGTTTCATAATTTTATTATGTACTTGTGTACTAAAATGTTTATTTTTGCTTTGCTTTGAGAAATAACTTTAAGTTCAATAAAATTAAATATATTTTTGCAAAAAAAATATACTTTTATTTCTGTAAATGATAATATAATATATACGTATATATAAAAACGCTACCAGATCCTTGAATTGCATTATAAATGTGTCCAGCACACAATCGTAAATTCCGCGGCCAATATTTGTCATAGCTAATGATTGTAGAGGGCGGACCACAATAAAGTAATACTTTATAGCTGTGTTTGTTCGTCCGTGCGTCATAGGCGCACCCCATATATTTTTATATCGAGATATTGATTCATCCGTGCTTACTGTACATATTTAAATTTCAAATTTATATTTTATTTTATAATTGAATACAAATAATGTTGTTATGGCCTATTTTTAGGGTCTCGTACAAAAGGGAAAATCGCATTTTTAGGATCATTTTGTTATCAGTCTGCTCGTATGTTCATCTAATAAAACTAGAGACTTTTCGTAGAGATCGCGTGGAAATAACAAGCTGAAGTTGATATAAAATACCTGTCAAGTCACATTGTGCACAGAAAAAAATATAAGTTGTAAGCCAACACAATCAAATATATGAGCTTTTATGCTTTCTTTTTGCACTGCATATGAAAATAGTAATGTGCAAATTAAGAAAAATATTCGATAGTACAAATTTGTAGATTTATTTCAAACGAGTGCACGGCAAATTGATTGCCAATTTTAATTAACATGTGGGTAGTTTTCATTGACTTTCGAAATTAAACTATTTTTATTCATAACCTTTGCATCCTGAGTTTGCGTCGCGAATCGAAATGATCGATAGTTTTTGTCTATATAATTTTAATATGCAACAAATAGACTCAATATATTTGACTTTAAAGACATATTTAAATGTATGTATGTAATATATTTAAATGTATGTATGTAATACATATTTAAATGTATGTATGTATATAAATGTTATAGTTACTTATATATCAAACCATATAGGTATAAATGTTTATATTTCAGTGACATTTATGATCACAAATTTACTTCTCGTTGAGTTTTTTGGCATAGCTCTCTATATAATAAAAATGTTCCGTTTTTCACTTTCCGCCAGTATTCGAGACGTTGCATGTTGAGTGGCGCATCTTAAAGCTGAGCTTTTATAAGAATGATGAAATTAAAGTAAGCCATTCATCTGAGTAGCGATCAAACTCAAACTCACAAAAAGCTTATTATTTTATTGCATAATTGCCGTGTTATTAATTAATTTTTATATATTTTTTGTACTCATTAAATTAAGTGCGAATTAACATTTCAATACAATTAATGCTTTCAAAACATGTTTACGTGCAGTTTCGTCTGTGAAATTTGTTCTAACAAGTAGTACCTAGTACCTACACAAAGCCCCGATCACTTAAGGGTACGGACGCCAGTGTTGCATTATTAACAGCTCCTCAGCCTAGCGGTCCTTCATCTTTAATGATTACACCTGTGACGTTATTCTGAAGGATACTGAGAGCATGCTGTAGCTATGAATGCATCGCACTTATAAATACAATGTAGGTGCGTATATAAGGATATATAAAGCATCGAGGTATAAAAGTATGTCACGGAGTATAAAATTATGTTTGAAAAATTGTTAGGTTACATATTATATGTTTATCAACGACACCTCTAATCTATTTAAATGAAATAAAATAAAAATATTTAATTTTCAACCTTTTTAAATTGACATTAATGTAAACAAATTACGAAATTAGGACTTGTAACAACACTAAAAAACCATGCCTAGAAATGATTTGAGAGGCAAGAGGTTATTTAAAATTAAGAACCAGGTGTAGGTTCAATTCCATTGTATAGTAGTTGGGGTGCTTGTTGTTTAGTTTGTTTGCTATCGCTCGATCACATTCTGAGAACAATATAGGTAATTAGTAATTTCTTACTACAGTTTTGGTTGTTGCCAAAATCGACTATTGAAGGCTACGTTTGAAAGTGCATTGAAAATACTTTGTAGTATATATCAATGCATCTGTTTAGTGGTATATTTTTTACTTTTGATTAAGTCACACATTTGCCAATACATGAACACACAAACATACCTACACAACAAAATTGAAAGTATATAAATATTTCATTCTTCCCAAATGGAAATCGAATCCACAAACCGTCGGTTACAGGAATATAAATACTAAGAAGCCGTAGGTTACAATATAACAATTAGATCATTATTATAATGTAATATGTAAATGTCTCACGCAGATATTAAGTATAAAGTCATTAATCATATAATTTTATTGTACCATAGATATATGTTACTATATATGTACATAGAATTATGAATACGTAATTGGCACCATATTACTTGACACTTAATGACAACTTCGATCGCGAACTAATATGATGATTTGAAAATTAACTAAAAACTTAGACGTGTTACGACGCGACGCAACCCCAAAAATATTTAAATAAAAGCAAATTTATTAAAATATATTGGGATATCGGCCTGTCATTTTGAGATTTATTAGCTTTTTGCTTCTATCAAGATATAAAAACATATTAAGAAAGATTTTTGAATATAATTTATACATATTGTAAAAGAATAACGTATGTAAGTATTTTAATATGTTTTGTTAACTACTACTTAACTTTGATAGAGATCTTGTGGCACAATCACAGCATCTAACTGTATACATGCATGACTGTGGGTTCAGCTTGCACTTAGGAATATAGTATACTAATATAAGTTTTAAGAGTAAACATTGAATTAAAATGGAAAATCTCGAATTCAAGCGAAAGGTTGTGTTTGAGCGAAAAAGTCTTGAATTGGTGTTATAATGGCAAAATTTAAAGCAAAGCAGGCAAGTAAAATAAAATAGTATAATTGCATTTAAAATATATATTCTGTATAGAAAAGTCCGAGAAAATTGTCGTATCAATTTGTATCTGATAATTCTACAATAATAAATAGAACCAAAGCAATAAAAGTTTGTTTATTTCGATATCTGTATATACTGTACAGTTGCCGATTAGAATGTAATGAAGTACACATGGCGTACGACGTCGGCCGCGGCGGGACTCACGCTCGGTCGTGGTCGCACGAACCGCGTTACAGGGCGACCATGTACGCATCTATACTTTAAAACAATCGACATGGACATTTTAAACACGCTTTTATTATTTTCACTTGTCAAGTTTTCTTACCTTTGACAAGGTAAGAAAGCTTTTTGCTTTATATAGCCAGGAAAATGTTATTTTATATATTGCGGTGTTTTTAATAACTTCTTTTTATTAATTTAATATTATTTTTATTACTGTATTATGAAAACTGGTGATTTGTAAAATGTCGACATTTTTAAAAGGCTTTAAGAGGTTTAGACCTCCCCTGAAACCATACTCTATCATACTACTACTACTATATACTACTCTATCATACTATTGAAATAACTCTATGTACAAACGTCATAGGATTGTTTGTTGGGTTACTCTGAGTTTTCTAATATTCTTCTTTCACGATTCTCGATTTTCATATCGATGAGGCGATTTTTTTTAAATCTCGAACTGAATCGAGTTCTGCAGATTAACCTTCTTTTATACTACTATATTTTCTTAACCTTATCTTTTGCAACGATTTGCATAGAGCTTATTATTAATTCAAAAATCCTGAACAACAATATCGAATGAACTGTCAAAAATTCTTGTCGATTCTATTATGGCAAAACTAATTACTTAATAATAAGCTCGATCCTGTAACCTTTTGCGTCTTCGACTTTATAAAATATCAAGTGCTACTCGCAATCGCAATACCGATGTATCAACAATTATTCTTTGAATATTTAAATAAAAAATATACATATGTATGACATATTTTAGTCTGTAATTGTTTCAATTTAAAAAAAAAAGTATTTTTTACTTTGTAACTTATAGAAATTCAATCTTGTCCATATGAGTACATCTGTCATTGCTTATGTTATCTTGTGCTCGAATTTATAGACAGCTGCTTGTATACACGGAACATAGACTTACAACGGAAGCATAGGCGACGCGCGACGTAGCGAAAATAGCGTGTCAATAATAAGGTTTAGTCAGTGCATGCCTGTGCATTTGTAAAGTTTGACAAATATTCAAACTTGGCCATGGCGTTGTAGTGTAGCCTGCCAATTATTGCAAAGCTGCCTCCACTGCCCATTATAAACTTACAAGAGCTTGAGCTTATGTAATTAAACTTCTTTGTATTAATACTACTGACTACTGTTGATTATTTTAAAATAGTCAATGAAAATATTTCTTAGAGATCTCAATGATTATCTTTCTTAGGGCTTAAAAAAATCATAGAATATTTTTGCTATTTGTCTGTCTGTATATTTAACCGTCTGTTCAGACTATTTTTCAACAATGTTTAGAGGTGATGAGACAAAATTAACATATATTTTTTATGTTTACGTAATGTGAATGTTTAGTTTACAGATTAGAAGAAATAATTTTTTTGAATAACGCAACCAAAAGTAAAATTTTATTAATGCTAACATTTTATTTTAATACGTTTTGTTTAAGCTAAGTAGCTAAGCTAACTTAGCGTCGTATTCATTTATAGGTACATCAAACAACTTAGTGTCTTAAAGTTCATTGACATTTGCCCTGTATGCATGATATGAGCCTTGTAACATATTAATTTTGTGTTATATAAATTAAGCACTAAAAACTTTTCAAATTCATACAACGCACTCCTATGCGTTAAAATACGGAAGAACTGAGCATAGAAAGACAAAATAAACATCCTTGGAGAAAATAGAAGAACATTAAAACATAATGTTCTAGGAGAGAATTCTTTTTTGCAACCTTCTTAACTTTCGAGAATGACACTATCGAAGTGTCATCCTCGAAAGTTGAGAAGGTAATACCCACAACATGTAATTTGTAACATACATTAATAATATACAAAATCAAAATAATCAATTGTCATAAAAATATTATCTTAAAACGTCAATTCCGTCTAGAGTATTTAATAAATGTACACAGACAACGATCCTTTCAAATAAACGTTGGCTTTCTATAAGGCTAACAATAGAAGTTAATGGCAAAATAAATGCAATTCCTAGCGTCCAGGCCGCCCTCAATACCGCACTATTGAATTTTTTCTTCCACTATTTTCTTCCCGCTAACTCCGTTGTTTCAATATTTGCCAATGGCGTAGCATGTAATAAACTATCAATGGAAATTATTTTCTACGTCAGCTATGTTACTGTTAAATTGTGAAATTAGGGCGCATAATTATTATTTTGATGGAAAATTGTCATCGTGTATGACGGAGTTAATGTAAATGTTTACTTTCGTATTTTCCTTCACATATGACGTTAGAATTTTTATATTAAAAGTTATTTTGTTATAGATTTTTTCACTTAAAACGTGCTAAATAAACTAATCTTAGAGAAATAAATATTTTATAAGTTATACGCATTTTTTGTTTTATATGTTGGTAGATAATAATACAAAACTTTTGAGTACGTAAATGTCCATATAGAAACATGGTCTTGTTTGCCTAGTCAAATATTAAAAAGGCCTGAAATGGATTTTCTCTGCAACATGCAATGATTGTGGCCGGCAAGCTGTATCGATGGGCTCTCCCCTACTAAGTAGGGCACTGTGGGCCTGTGGGGGCATAATGCAGATTATGCTATACTACACGCAACACGACATATCTATAGAGCAGCGGTGAGAGGCGAATGCAACGATTCGCTTTGACGACTTTCATAAAAACGATGCCTTTGACGTTCAATAGTGAATAGATTTTATCTTTATAGAACGCTTCATTTGTCTCAACTTCAATAAGATTATACTATACTGGTTTGAAATGAAGATTAATATATTAATAAGTATATGTCATCTCAGATTTTTTTTAACATTCGCTATTTTATTGACCTAATATGTTTTTAAGCTACTCATAAAAGTTGTAATTTACAAAAAAGTGTTCATTGTATGTTAAGACTATTTAATTTACATATTATACCACTAGCAGGTGTCTACAGGTGCGTTTATGCGAACTTTATGACCTTTGTCATGTTATTTTCGTCGCTATCATAAATTGATACCAAACTGTTAACGTTACTGTTTAAGTCATAATACTAAGTAAGTAAAGAAACAAAGAAATGGACAAAAATAAACGTCTTTCCATAAGGAATACTCTAAACATTAACCTCAAAATCCAATAAATCGAGCACAACTAATTACTTACAAGAAATTAAAAGATTTTTTGGCAATAGCTGATCTCATTATTTAGGGATGTGTAATTTCGGTGGCGAAGAATGTAATTTTTATAAAATTAAGCGGAAATAACATAAATATATTCAATCGGGATAATATAAAAATTGAGTCTAGGTTATGGAGCTTAACGAACTTTTGTTCATCATATAGATATATTAGGGTTTCTATAATATATTTACAGTCCGGGTCAGTTGGACCGGTCATTATTGTTAACTAATTATTGTTTATATGTTATTAAGATTTATAAAATGTCATGATGAGAATTTTGTTATATGAATACAGATTAGATAGATTATTAAAGATTGTTTTAAAAGACCCATTTCAGAGATAAAATTTTAAGCGGAGCTTGCATTAAGTAACTTTTATATTAATGATATTCTTTTCCTACTTGGTCCTAATGATTTTTTTTAATTTTGAATTTCAATTCATACAAAATTTCAAAAATGACAATTTAAAAGTACTTAATGCAGAATAATAGCTTATAGATAGAGTTTTCGATACGTTACTCACATTTCCGATATACATATGTTTTTATGAAATAAAATCTATAGTAAGTTTAATTCGAACTGTCTGGCTTATGATGATTTATTTTCAAAGTGTTTTGTTCTTTGGCGAAAGTTCATGATGTAAATAAATAAAAGTAAATATAATTTTTAGTTATTAGTCATTTAGATTGTACGTCGATTTTAATTTTCCATTTTGGTATTGAGAGGAAAGCCTTTTTTACTTATTTATATCTTTGTATATTTTAATAGAGTTTTATGATAAAAAGTAATTTTAGTTCGTAATTACTTTATGAGAACAATTCTAACTGTGTCACTGATTGTATTATAAATAGAAAAGGCAAATTAACATAAACTATATTTACCTTCTCAGCAAAAAAATATAATACCAAAGCTCAAGCACACAAAATATCTAGTGATAAAAGGTTGAAATACGAACTTTCTTGTATAAAAATTGTGGTTGTTGTTATTCTTGTCCTTCGCATTACCTATATGTGGATGATATACTCAAACAGTAAATTGTTCAAAACAAAGACAATAGTTTAATTGGAATATCCAATGAGATTGGCCATAACTTGATTGGCAGTTGGCCTAAAGTGCCAGCACCATCGTCTTTACTTCGACAAGGAAATTCGATTAGGAGAATAATTGAGCTGCCGTTCTCTCAGTCAATTCGGACTGACCACGGACAAATCTCCGTGCACTGTAGTGCCAGAGACATGTGATGATCAACTTAGATTAATTATTATGTGCCACATCTCAAGCTTGGAGCACATCTAATCTTATAACGTTGCGAGATAGATTTTAATGGCCTTTCAATTACTTGTAAGATCTTTTAGATGTTTTAAAAGTTATATCGTCTAGGGCTTATTCGTGTATGGTATATTGTTAGGTAATGTGAAAATGAACGTTTTTTTAATTTAGATTTTCTCTGCGCTTTTATAAATAATTTATTATGTTTTAACTTAAATGAAATATCTTTTTAATATACATATATATTTTTATGTAACTTAGGAAACTACGTGAGAACTACGAGCAAACTACGTACAAGCTACGAGCAGGACTACGACACGTCAAGGCGGAGAGCATCTTCGTCACAGGAAGTCAGCGGGTGACGTCACGTCGGGCGTCGGCGGACATCGGACTACGGGCGGCGAGCGGGACTGCAGGTGCCTGGATGAGTTGCTGTGTGGACGGAACACTGTTGGTAGAAAGATATTAAAAAACGCTCCAATTAATTTTTATTTTCAGGTTAGTATTTTTTAATATATAACGTATTATTTATATCATATGAATGAAACTGTTCGTATCTTCTTTGATATTTTCTTTCTGTCTGATATGAGGAAACTTGTCTAACAGTGTCTATTAAAAACGTTTAACAATACTTTCTAGGATATGCGTACGTAAAAACGAGTTTTAATATTATATACTGGCGCTGTTTTCAGTTGTCTGCAGTAGCTCATACCCGTAAACTGTTTGTGCAGCTAAAATCTTACAAAATTATCATTTTCTTAAAATTAATAGAATAAACTTAATACAAAATATTTGAGATAATTATAGGATATTAAAAGTGGCGGTCAGACTGTCTGAAATTACTAGCTTTATCATTATAAAAATGCCTTGTTTGTTATCGGTCGTTTATAAATATTTCAATGTGAAATAAAGACAAGTTGAAGTAAAATAAGCAGTTGAATGCCAAATATAATAACAAAGATGTCAACGACTCGCTGCACTACTCATACTTTTTGCATGTTAAATGTAGTTTTTGTTTGTCCTGTAATCTAATTTAAAAGCAAAATTTTTGTTGATGTTGCATATTGGCTACAATTTTAGTTATTATTAATTTATAAGCGTGTAGCTTGGCATATTGCAGACCAATCATTTCGCAATATAATAGTTTGAGTGCTGTATGTTCTATGTAAAGTTAGGTTTTTCTTGGGTTATTCCAAGTAGAGCATCGCACGAAAACAATTTCGATTTGAGAGTGAATGTTGTAGCACCTATATACTATTTAAAAAGAAAATAAATTATAACTTTCAGAACGTTATTATCTGTATATAGCTAAAAATATTAAAAAATATTATCTTATTATCATTCATGTTCAGATAATCAATTAATTCATATATATCGTATTAACAGCAAATAGCATTTTCGCATCAATGTCCCATAAAGCAGAGGAACACTAAGATATTGTTGGGGTAAACGCAGCTAAAGAGGAATTACTGTCCGCCATCACATAACTACGAGTTAACTTTAATTACTACCGCTGTCATTAATAATACGCGTGTGTGGCAGAGCGCGGTACAGACGCAGAAGTTACACATTTATATATAAGTTCAATTTGAAATATATACGCAAAAATGAATATTTTTAACAATTTTTATTAGTTCTAAATATTTAAACCTCGTTGGGCATAAAATTTTAATAATTGGTTTCACGTTTTGATGATGTCATAGGCTTTACTCAAATTTTCAATTTATACAGGTCGATATCATTAGCAATCTCAATAGATAGCTGCGATTTCACTGTTAAAATGTCCTTACTTCTGCTGACTATAAAGTAACAAATCTATTCCTGGTCAGGTTAAATACCTACCTATATTTATATATATGTATCGTATAATTTGAATATTATAAACTTAATTTTTATGTAGATCTAGAATTTGAATAAGAAAAAAATAATAATATGGTATAGTTAAAAACAAAAATACAAAGGCTGCTTGATTGTAAACGTGACGGTTGTAAAAATGATCTGTTTCATCTTTACTTTTGTGGAACTTAGTATATATGTGGAAACAGCTTGAGAATATCACACCTAAATATATCATAACAAATGTGTCGTAATGTACGGTAAATAATGCATGTCGGCATCATAAGGATTATACATTTGTATTTAAAATGATTTTTTAAAATTGCAGCGTGGGTAAAGTCAAAGTGAACCTTAAAATATTGAAATGTTCAAAGTAAAACTTTTAATTTTACAAAAATAGCTCAAACGCGATCTAAACGCGCTTTTGAAGTGTAACATGTCAAACCTGTATTTGTCTACTCAAAGCGTTTCAGTACCTAAACTGTAAAAAGTATAAAATGCAAAAACATGTAAATGTAGTAGTAAATACTTGAATCAATTTAAGTAATATAATAATACATATGAATGTTGTATACATATAGAAGAAGTTTTAGACTAATTTGACCTTACAAGGACAATGAATAATAACTACACCTATGTACCAACATTTTTTTGATCGAACTGAGCAATGCTAAGTATGTACATCAAGAGAAATTTCAGTTTTGTTCAGTTAAAGATATTGAAAAATGTTGGAATTCGATGCTGTTACGCCTCAACTATGAAAATTTTGTTTCATATATTTAGAAGATTAATTTCAAAATATACCTATAGTATGAAAGCTATACATATATATATATATATATATATATATATATATATATATATATATATATATATATATATATATATATATATATATATATATATATATATATATATATATACATATATATATATATATATATATACATATACATATATATATATATATATATATATATATATATATATATATATATATATATATATATATATATATAATCAACAATGATTTGTATACAAATTGTTACCACAACAACGCAAGGTTTGTTCTTAGGGTATAAAACCGACATATTCTTTATTCGTATAGGTCACTACAATCACTTTTAATTTCTCAATTAACATAAAAAGACCGATTTTTATAAATATCAACATATTCGTTTATTTCAATACGTTCATAACGTTAATATGGCTGGCTTCAATATCTACCCCATACCGCATGAATCTAATTTTAATCAATATTTTAGGTATTTACATATTTAAGATATTAAAAAAAAAATACCTAAGAATACCTGATTTATTTACTATTCCTAAAACAGCTGCGGAGTATCATAAGTAATACAAGAAGTGTTTTTTACTCGGTTGATTTTTGTAATGTGGATTGCATAATAATTATAAGCGCCTAACGCCAACAACAACAACAACAACATACTCAAGAATACACTGAAAAATATATCGAAAAACATTATTTTTGTTCTCGCTTTGGAAAAACATTTGCCGTTTATAAGGCGTTATGTCGTATTATAAGGCTATATTTATTATAAGGCGTTTTTTATATTCCTCACATTTCATTTACTAATTATATGGGATATTTCTCTTGATTAAAATATTATAGGTTGTGACTTTTACAATTTTTTATGATTTTTTAAATTAAGAACTCTACAAAACAAGAAAACGTAGATACGAGTCGAATTGAGATAAAGTGAATCGATAATTTAAAATAAAATGTTAAATAAAAATATCAGCATAGGGATGGTAATGACAAGTTAAAACTTGGATAATATCATTTATGAAAATGTAGAAAAGAAGAGGTGGAATACTCTCTGCATAACGCCTTGGGGTACACCAGTCATAAAATTTGCCCAGTCAGTGTAGGGATTCCTGGTGCAAATTGTTTGCTTGCAACCCTGAAGGTTGTGTGACCCCACTCTCAAGTGACCCTACTTTGTTTTATAATTCATTTTTATTTGCCAACACCAACAATAGACTATATAAATTTATTTAATTCGCTCATCGACTATAGCCTTAGTTCTAAGTAAAAATAAATATAAAAAAATTAAACATAAGGATTCATTCTGATTAATAATAATTCTATATATTATGTATTAATATTATAATTAATATTTATAATAAGAGCAAATAGTATTAGTTAAAAAAGGGTACATACCTAGTGTCTGTAGTGTCAATTATGTTACAAAAAAAACCCTGAAGGTAAGATCTAAACCATTCAGTAGCGGCAAGGGAGCATTAAGCGTGGAAACAGGTTAAAGTCCGCATCAAATATCTTAAATTAATTATTATCGGGAACTTATCAGCTTAACCAAATCCAAAAATTATACTTTTTAATTTTTGTACGTTCATCTTTGCGTTTATCTTCGAAACAATTAAACGGATTAAAATGCTACTTTTACTACTGTGTCGCGGTAAACTGTTGGAGAGCTGATTGTGGAGATGTGCAACTGAGGCTGTCAATGATGATGTTTGTGTTCTATCTATATATATTAATCTAGAACCTACATGATGCTTATCTTAACTACGATTTGTCATCCCATAATTAAAATTTAGAAGCAAAGTTTAAATTTAATATTACGTCGTACTACCGCGAGATCGTATTTACAATGTAATGTATAAATTTATGAGCGCATACTAAATATATACGATAAACTCTTTTTAATTTTATTTTCGCGACGTCGCGTCTGTCGGTTCGTACATGCCTGTAAGTGAAATGAGGAAATGTCCTTTTTGACAATTTATTACTTGCTATAACATTCTGTAGTTTATTTAACTTACTTTAAAGTTGCATTGTAGATCAATTTCATATATTGTATTATGGAGCGGGCTTGGTTGACGCTGAATATATAAATACTGTACCGAATAGTCCTACTGTTTTGACAAAATATTAGATTGCGTCAAACAATTAACTAAGTTACAATTTTTTCTTAATTTAGTTAATAATTGTATCTTTATTTTTTTATTTTGTTAGTCAGTTTAACTAAACTGGTATAAAATCATTAGTTCAGATGAGGGGGTGCAAGTGAAAGCAATACTGGTAGGTGCTCCGCGATTTATTGTTTTTAATAATAACGCGGACCGTCACAAAGAGAATAAAAGTAGAATGAACCAAGTGGATGTGTGAAAAACTTTGGAGTGGACTATTATTATAAACAACCATTACTGAGAACTATCACAATTTCTTTTCTATATTATATAGTAAATGTACATTATTATATCAGATCTTTTGGGAAAGTAGTTTGTTTAATGTACTGCCAGATGAATAATTTTTTTTTCTCACACGAAATCAAGTAAAACATAAATTATATAAGATTTGTTCTATATAAATTCAAATTTTCCTAATAGGATAACCATCTAGTTTTTGAACATCTGATATACATTTCTCAAAAGGCTTCAATTTACAGGTAGTATTAGTATTTTATATATTTATTAATGCTCACATACCTTTGACATACCTACCAAAAATTTTCACTTTCACTTTTGATTTCACGTTTTATAGTTTTTTAGTAAACACTGCCTACCCTGCTATATTTGAGACAAAATGTGAGACTAAAAATACCTTATTTATCAATTCAAACTTTCAGGGCTACCATTGGAAATTCTACTGAAAATACAAACATGCACATAGAGGCTATCATTTAATATAGCCCACACGGGAATATAGCACTTATTACTTTACTCTCAACGTAGACATTTGTTTAATTTTATTTATCTGTGACCTTATGATTTAAAGTCTGTTGTTCTTAAATTATTATTTATTTCTATACTTGTCTACAATTTACTTCATATTATAAGCGTCTATTAGATATACTGGAGGAAGAGTCAGTGGGAAATTTGCAGATTTTAACTTTCCTCCCTTAATTATTTTTAATCTTCGTGGTATCTTTTTTTTAAAGATAGTTGCCCCACCATGAAAATACTAAGAAGGATAGATGCCCTTTCCAACTTTATGCCTTTTATAAAAAGATTAACCCAATTCAAATGTTAGGCAGTCCTTTTATTAGTGGTAATCATAAGCAAGAGATGGTTATTTGATTCCTCTGCCAAGGTTTTTCACGATTATTCTCGTATTAACGGAATGGTTTAATCCATTCTACATTTCTTCAAACAACCATCTAGTACCAACTAATAATGTCATGACTTATAGCTATGACTGTATATATTATACTATTATTTATTGTTTCAAATCTCATTTAAACTTACACTTTATCTGAACAAGTTAAGTTGCAAATTTGGACTTACAAACTCTGATTGCCATTAGCAGCATTTTTACATATGTTTAACTAAAATCAAGTCATAAGTGTATGTCGATAACACTATGACAACGTGTATGTCGGCGCTGGGCCAGGGTTTCGTTGTTCAGAGTCCATTTTTCATAATAAAATAACAGAGTAATACCGATTGGTTTATTCTCGTACAATAGGTAATACAGAAGAAATCCAAAATACATAATTCAGTCCTTTTATTTATTTAACAGCTGAAATTTTCTGTTCAATATTCGAAATTAATATCATAAAGAACTTAACATTACAAATAGGTTTTACTAATTTGAATAATTAAACATTAATTTCAATATTAATTACTTTCTAACAATAAAATCATAAAATATATATTGATTTGCGCCCATATGTACTTAGAGCTGACTAATATGATTTGTTCTATAGAAATATGAAAGATTATATAAGATAAACTTTTAATATCCCTCTCTTTAAGCACTGTGAATCGTCATTACCGTAGCTCTTCGCAAACAGTCACTTAACCCATTTAGCAAATGAGTCGTTGAAATATGATTACAGCTTGCCTTTTATTTTCCAACAAGAAAACGACATTGTTTTGTCTTTAAAGGGAAAAGAAACGGATTTGTGGCTCCCGTGCCGCTCGGTAATTGAATTATATCATCGATTTTCCATTAAAATGCTTTATGGAATGAAATGTTAAAGACTAGGAGGGGCGACCGTGGAATTTGAAGTCTGACTTACGGTGAGAATACTTGTGAGGTTCCTGCCACGACTTTGTAATTAGCGAGCAAAATATTATATAACAAAATAAATTAATATCAGTAAATAAATATTAAAAAGTATACCTATTAATTTTGATTTGAAGGATTCAGTCCCAATCGGTTTTCAGTATTCCAGTATTTTAATTTGTAAGTTATATCTTAAAATGGTGTTAAAAGAACTTCGAGAATTTTATTTGGACGAAATATTTTACTTAAACAATATTTTTTTAATTTTATTCCACAATTCATAACAAAGAGCAAAACTAAAGAAAAATAATTTGAAAAAATTCAATTAAGCCGTTCTTACGACAACTTTCAATTATATAACTATTATGTTTATATGGAGCGGACTGGAGTGAAGAAGCAACAAAAATGTCTTACTTTAACCACTATTATTGCCTACTTCAAAGGTGATTTGTTCTGAAGGTACTTTGTGTATTTAGGTTAAATTATTATTCAATATAAATAGAATTGAAATCAGGTTTGTAGGTTGTTGTTTTGGTATTCTAGTAAAGACAGAAAAATGGCTTACAATTATTGGATATCTGTAACAAGTGTAAAATATACAGGATAAAAATATTAGGTGCTTGTAAAATAAACTTTTTAAAGCTTTGCATTTTAAAATAATTTACCTGGCCATATTAGTATGCCAATAAATTTAACCCACAGTGGTAAGTAGTGATTTGTCCGAACTTTTTAGTAAAATAAGGTTCCTTATTCCTGATTAAAAAAACAAACCTCAATATTCTGCGGTTATGATGTTTTTCAATTCTCAATATCAAAAAGGGCACTGTTTAATTAAACTGTAAATAATATTTATCGAAACAATAATAAGTTTTTTATTATATTAACTTTAGCTATAATCTTAAATTTTAATAATTTCTCTCTAACAACCAATTTCTAAGACGAGGTAAAGGAGGGGCAATCCTTATCATACAACTACAGTAGTATTATAGTATTGTCATGTTATCCTGGTATAGAAAGGTTGAGGTCAGGATCAGCAGCCATCAGGTTCCTGTATGAATGTGGCCTATATTATGTTAACTAGTCCCTTCGTTACAAAGTTCCTCGTAATATGTATTTGTTACTTTTGTGTTTAGTCCCTTATGTAAATTTCTATGTAAACACATTATGTATAACAATATTAGGTTAAAACTTACCAATGTAACTAATGTAATGATTTTTTACTAATCTATAAAAAGCTAAAAGTTTTATCGACCTCTGACCACAAGTTCTGTTGATTCTCTAAATGTCACGTCATATAGCTTTTCTCAATAAATGGATTATTCAATATCAAAAGAGTTATACTTTTCTACTTTAAGATTAGTTTGAGTGGAGTTTCAATTGAGTGTCCGACCTGTCGCCTAAGATTAGAGTCAAAGAAACCACTTTCACAAGTTTTCTTACAAAAGCAAAATGTCAACTCAGTTTTGTTTCACAAATTATGCGTCGTGGCTCAGAGGCGCATCTCTGTAAACGCTAAGATATGCGAGTTTGATTCCCATTCGGGAAAAATTGCGGTAAAAATGTATATCTACTACGTCATGCCGGTAATTTACCATAGAACACCCAGGTGTCTTGTATGATTTTACATATTCTATTCAATTTTTTACTACTATTATTTTTTATATTAGTAGACACATTTGACGTGGTAGTTGTAGTATCTGTGTCGTAGTATATGTGTGTGTACTTATTGCATGTATCTTTTTTTTATGTATGTATGTATGTATATATATATATATATATATATATATATATATATATATATATCTATATATATATATATATATATATATATATATATATATATATATATATATATATATATATATATATATATATATATATATATATATATATATATATCATTTCGTCTGAAGGAATGTAAATCTTTGTCATCTCCCGGGTGAAGACCCGGAAGATGACGTGATGCGCTTTCACATTTTTACTCTAACAATCAAAGTGTGAGTAACGGATGACAGAATCACTTAGAATCAAACAATTATACTGGTATTTTATATTTACGCACATTTAGATAGATACGCAAAGAGAAAATTATCCAAAATATTATTTTTAATAAAATACAACCATTAATTAACATTATAACTGAAACAGGAAATCCACTTCTTAATATGGAAACATTGTTAAAATGGAAATAATGTTTTATTATTATATTCTGTAAACAAAACTGCACATATAACTTGAGCGTGTTAAAATAAAAGATAAGATTGTGTTGCGACTTGTACGTCATAGAAATTGTTGAAAGAACATTTTTTTAGCGCTGTCTGATAAATAAAAATGATTTTACTTCAATTTTATTCGGGTTATAACAAATAATAGTATATAGAGAATAATACTGTCGACTTAACCTCAACAGATAATAGTCCACTCCAATTGAATAATATAGAGATACGTTCGAAGAAAATAAACAAAAGAGATTTTACACAAATCTATACAGTACTATAATTCAATTTGAAACCGTATAATGTAAGTTTTATTTTAATATGTAAAATTCTTCTGGAGAGTTATACGAATTTCACATTTTCGGTGCATACACATTGATTTCTATTTAGAAATGACTTGCGTGTATTATAACAATGTAGCAGCCCTTACATTCGTAATGTCGTACATTTTCGAATTATTTCTTCTAAAAATATCTCTTAATTTTTAAATATATTTTTTACTCCAGCCTTTACCTTTGCTTTTAAATCGAGAAATAGAATACCAATATCAAAATTCAACTAATTTGATCCAATAGTTTCGGAGCAAATTGGTTCTGACGTACGGACAGATAGAGTTAATTACGCTACCTCGTTACACTTAAATACAAAGAATTGGATCAAATTACGCACAGGCTCTGTTGATCGTGTACCCATGTAGAGATGTATATATATATATATATATATATATATATATATATATATATATATATATATATATATATATATATATATATATATATATATATATATATATATATATATATATAAAGCATGAAGTATAAAAAATCTCCAGGCGAAGATGGAATAACCACAGAAGCACTGAGGATCGGAGAATCAGTCTTACTCCCTCGCTTGACCAAACTGTTTAACCAGATTTTACAAACCGGTAATATACCAGATAAGTTTTGTCATTCCAATATCGTTCTCCTTCACAAGAAGGGGGACAAGAATGATATAGGGAATTACCGACCCATTAGTTTAATTTCACATGTTTACAAAGTTTTCATTAAAGTCATTGAGAGAAGGATGGCAGGCAAATTAGATCGCCACCAACCACACGATCAAGCTGGTTTTCGGCCTGGTTTCTCTACGATAGACCACCTGCACACTTTGAATCAAATCATAGAAAAATTCAACGAATTCAATAAACCTCTTTACCTAGCCTTCATTGACTACACCAAAGCGTTCGACAGCATCAACCACTCAGCAATTTTTACAGCACTGGAATCCCAAAACATCAACACCACATATATAAATCTACTGAAGTCAATATACAAACACAGCACAGCCGCCATTCAAATGCAAACAGCTGGAGCCACGTTTAGAGTACGTCGTGGAGTAAAGCAGGGTGACCCGCTTTCGCCTAAACTTTTTACATCAACTTTAGAGGAAATATTCAAAAAACTCTCACAATCATGGTCATCCAAGGGCATAAAAGTTGGCGACAAAAGATTAACCAACCTCCGTTTTGCGGATGACATCATCCTGTTCGCCACTTCAGCCGAGGAACTCGAGACCATGCTGCAAGAACTAAGCGCGGCAAGCCTAGAAGTTGGACTGGAAATGAATATGACAAAAACCCAAATTATGTGCAACGGTACTAAGCGTAGAGTGGAAGTAAGAGGGCAGACCATACACTATGTTGATGAGTACACATACTTGGGCCAGATAACATCCTTCGAAAACAGGCAGGATAAAGAAGTTGAAAGACGAATCCAAAACGCCTGGAAGAGCTTCTGGTCCATGAAGGAGCTTATGAAGGGAAACCTTCCACTGACACTGAAGCGCAAACTCGTTGACATGTGCATTCTACCCGTCCTGACGTACGGCGCACAAACATGGTCTTTGACTGAAGCACAAAAGTCCAAACTCAAGGTTTGCCAACGTGCCATGGAGCGCAACATACTAGGTGTCAGAAGAATTGATCGCATTAGGAACACGACCTTGCGCTCCAAAACTCGCATAACGGACGTTGGTATAAAATCCGCGAAACTGAAGTGGGACTGGGCGGGACATGTCTGTCGCATGCAGAGTGATCGATGGGCAAAAATTTCAACAGTGTGGGTGCCACAAGATGGTCGCCGTCGTCGCGGCCGGCCTCGTAGAAGGTGGAGAGATGATTTGGAAGCATATCTCCAAAACTGGCAGTCGGAAGCCGAAGACCGAGACAGGTGGCATGAGAGAGGGGAGGCCTTTGCCCTGCAGTGGGACGTAAAATAGGCTACTAAATATATATATATATATATATATATATATATATATATATATATATATATATATATATATATATATATATATATATATATATATATATATATATATATATATATATATATATATATATATATATATATATATAAGAATGACTATGCGATACTCTATCGATATTAGAATCTTCTATTTATGTATTTGTTTTATAATATCTTTATTCAACATAAAAGAAAATTATAAAAATATACTATATGTTTTTGTTATTGAATACAAAAATCAAGAGTATGCAGGCTGAAAACACCTATATTTAGTTTTTAGATAAAATTTCAAATTGCTGGAATGTACTAACAAATTTTTTACAACATAGACTTAAGCAATTGACATATAGTATGTAACAATTGACATATACAACCGCCTCATATACTTTTTAAATCTACAATATTTTAGAGGCTTTTCTTAAACTTTTTTTACTATTTATGGTATTAAATTACTTTATGCATACAAAGAAATTGTGATTGAATTATTATTAGGAGATATTATGTTATTGAGAAAAACTGGTTCATACACCTATACTTCCTAAGCTAATTCAAAATATTTTGAAGTCCTTTCAGCGTTATAAATGTAGAGATTATTATATTTTAATTTAAAATATAATTTAAGTTTAAGTAGAAGGAAAGAATTCAATGAATATCTTATAAGGAAAATTAAAACGACAATAAAGAAACAGATTAATATTCAGAGATAAACTTAAATAATATACAATGACTTCTTTAAAAAAATAATTTAATTAAAAACATCAATATATTTTTTTAACGTTTTAATGAAAACTTACAATTAAGAAAATCTAAATGCTTTCATAAAAGTTATGTAAACGTACCTAACAGTTTACAAGAGAATCTGTTTCCTGGCGGCGCTTTTCAAGTGTTCAACGATACTTGGAAAACACGACGACGGGCAATTACGTCTCTTCATAAATATACCGGACAAATATTAGTTTCACGAGCTTTATTATGTTCTTTATTACTCATTTTACACTTATATCAATTCGTTCAGAGTTTTCTTTTTAAAAAATTACGCGTTATTGCGCATACTGTAGTTGTAAGTCTTGTGTGGAACATTGAGGGTATATATGAATGGTAAAAAAGTTGAACTTATTTAAGACAGGTTTAAAGAAACAAAATCATCAAAAGTTTTGGCTTACGTTTACAAAAATTAAATGATAAAAAAAACACAGCTTAAATGTATTTTCCCGGTTAATATTTACAAAGTGCGACATGCTACGACCTGTGTGGAGAAAGTAATCAGCCCAAAGTGATATCCATAAACATGCTAATTTACCTATGACTTTTTTATAACTTAATTAATAACGTGGCAAAGTACAGGTTACGATTTAGACCATTTTATGCTACAATTTAATTTGATGACCCTTGCGTGACCGAGTTGTCGCCACATACTTTTATGGGAGATGTAAAATAATGAAAAAATACCGGATGGACATTTTATGCGGTGTGTTAGATTTAGCACTGCCGTGTTTACGATTCCCCACAACGTTTTTACAAGGAGTATAATTGTAAAATTATAATGGAAATCTTTTAAGTTCTGTTTATAATTTGTACTACAGCTACTTTAGCCATTATAAGGTATACTTCTATTATTATTGAATAATGTCTAAAGTAGTGTTATATAAGCATACAAGCTAAAATAATTTTAAAATAACACTTATTGTCATCCCTATAACGATTTTCGAGTAAATTATTGCATGATTTTGCTGATTTGTTTTTAATTTTTGATAATGATCTTATAATTATTGCGAAAATTATAATTATTACTGTCAGACGCTCTTTGGGTGTTACATTTTCCATGATGCTTTATACTTTAAGGGACCCAAAAAAGTATAACAATCACTCAATCATTTTTCATATATTATGTGATAGTGAATTATTTGAATACTTAGTCGTTACAATCGCCAACCCCCACTTGCTTCACTTGTCATAGTAAAAAATACGTATATTTTGAATAATTACATCAAATTTTTTTCTAAGACAGTTCTTTCTGATATACGGTATTCTTGATTTTACTTAATTTGCTATACAACTATGCTATAGGAAGAAATTTTATTACATGGTAATACACAGAAATAAAAAAATAAGCTTATTGAGAGCTTATAACACTTATTGAGAGGGAAACAGTTGTAAGTCGGTCTTCTCCTAAGATGTTAGGACTTAAAATGTCAATAGTGATATTTTCATACTTTCAGTGCAACACTTATCTGGTAAAGGAAACGAACTGAAGCCGTAGTTTATTATTCAGTAGACGCTACAAAAACTTGATTTTATTTTTAAACTCTTCTGTGAATTGCAATTTACTGTATCCAAATAAAGCTTCGTAATTTTTTATATACACTGATGTTTTCATATGTAATGAGCTCCATCTCTATAGTTGAGTAGAGTAAAAACTAAAATGCTTAGAAAACTGTGTATATAATTATTTAACAAAATGTACTAGGTTAGCATATAAAAAGTACAGTAAAAACTTAAGATGGGAGGAAATAGTATTAACTTTTCCATGAAGATATTCTATTCAGGAGGGAAAGCATAAAGTGGCTGAGGCTAAAATATCAGACATAACATCAAAAATAAGGGCGGCGGAGCTTTTGTACTTTGCTAAAGAGAGAGTATGTGTAGATAGAGTAGGTAGGACGAAAATAAAAATAGCTAAATTAACCAAGTTTAAAAGATATAGAAAAAAATATGCTACTTTCACCACTGCAGTGGTGAAGAGGACTAGGAGATCGAATTCGCAACGTTGCAACGTTATTGGACACAACGATGCAACATACTAAGCGGTCATGGTTCATAACGTAGTCTTAAAATTAATATTTAATAACTCCACAGTAAAATTTTAAATCAACAGAAAATATAATAATTTTGTTAATATGTATGAAGTACACAAATATGTCCTATTTGAGAATTTATAGGTATACCAAAAAAAAAAAACCTATTGTTTTTTTTGGTATACCTATAAATTCTCAAATTATTTGCTTTATTTGTGCTAAAATTTGTAATTAATTGCCTTCCTTAGAAGTTTTTCTGTGCCGACAGTGACAACCAACAGAAATATTTGATATGAATTTAAGCCTGATAGCATCACGATGTTTAGAGAAAATGATCTTCTCAGACGGAAAGACAGACGGGCAACAATCCTAGAAGGGTTCCACTTTTTCCTTTGTAGGTACAGAGGTCTAAATGTCGATTGAATAGATTGAATAATTTAGGATATATAATTCGTAGAACGCAGTTTTAAATCTCCCTCTTACTGTTCATCGTAAATTTTGATAATATAATCATTAATCACTTATCAAGAATTATTCATAAATGACGTATGAATAATCCGTATGCATTAGAATGATCACGTTTGATTTTTTATAATATGTCGACAAAGCATAACTATGGGGAATTTGCAATAGGTATAAAATGCCTCCCTACGTCGAAAACGTAACGTCCTGACGCCTTGCTTCATCTATAATCATATATAAAATAATTAAAAACATCTAAAATTTATAACTTAATAATATATAAGATAACATTGAACATTTTCTTATTAATTTAGAAATATAACATTGAACATTTTCTTATTAATTTGTTTTAATTGTAATTGCAACGACTTTCTTTGCACTCGGCGATAGCACAGTCTTAGAACTCCACTCTTACTTATGTCGACGCCATTTTACTTGATTTCCACAACATAGCTGGATTTCAATATTTGTTTCGCTTAATTTTAATATTTGTTCAAGTTAATACATCCTAGTAAACGTTTCTACTTATAAAGTTACATTTTTCTAAACTGTTGTGTAGACCATATAAGGGATAGACACGCTTCATAATAATTATGTTTTTAGATATATGGTGTTATTCTTATATACTTAAAGAAAAATTATCCTAAATGCTATAAATTGCTTTTGCAACATATGTAAATGTTGAAAGCTAATTATACACGTATATTATACAATAACATTTCTTTGCCACGTGTCTTATGTCATAGATATGTCAGGTTTCCAATTTCAAGCTTATTCCCGCCTAATAGGGCAAACACCTAGAATAATGTGTTTAACTGTTATATTTTAGTTTATCCACGGATTGTTATATTAATATTTATTATAGCATTTTTGCCTACAGCAAACTTTTTTATAGAAATTATTTTTGAATGCAATCACAATCCTTAAAAATATTGTTGTTATTTTGATTTTTCTAGACAATTTACTATAAATAAAACAATGTATGAAATGTCATAAACCGTGGAAACTAGCTATGTATAATTTGAAACTATCAGTGCACGTTCACGTTTATAGTCATAAATGTGTGACATGTCTATCGGTTCGTCGACTGCACGCGTATGTATTTGTTTATGGCTCGCCGAGGGCCACTCTGTATATTTCATGCGCGCTGTGCCGACAACTGGCTTCGCAGAACTATTTTATGTTACAACCACGCTCCTTCGCTACAGCTTTGTCTGCCCTTCTGGCAGTATATTTTCGATGTTTGTTTCAAAAGAAACGAATTTGTACCAACTTTTGTACTAAGCTAAGCGACTCTCTTCTAATATGTACTTGTGTACATCAAATATTTCGTTTGTTCTATTGTAGTTTTGGTAGATAACATTTTATCAGGCGTAAATTTCACTTTATTCGATTTATTACAACGTAATCTTGTTATATGCTGATAAATTATGCTAGTTTATATAAATACCACTTACTTAATAAAGTGTGTGGTATTAATTGGTGTAATGTCTCACCGATGTCCCTGTTGATGGTAAGGTGTGTTGTAAACGTGATGATTCACATTTTCAATTATTAAAATAATTATTCGTAAGAATTGCTGTCTGCCTAAGGTAGGACTTACTGACATAATATAACGATGAGATACAAAATGAGATACATTCACTACTGACATGTACACTAAAAGATATAATATAAAATATTAAAAAATACAATAAATTATTATTACGACTTGATTACACAATTATTATACATAATTTTGTTTTTACATTATACATAATTTCTCCTTAGGTGACCCTCACTCCCGAATGTCGTCTCATCTCTGAAATTTTTCATGCTATCAATGTGAAGCTAAAATAAACTAAGTAAAATGGATATTTTGCGAAAACAAAAATATTACGATTACCAGTGACTAGTTACTAGTTACTAATGTACTTATATGAAAAATTTTGACTTTACTTTCTTTCTAGCAGGAACGATATATTTAAAATTGCATTTGTACTGGTATCTAACTTTATAGGTATCTCTTCTACATATTCAGCGTAGATAAAATGACTCGTGCTACGATCACGGGTTTTAACAGCAGCACACTATATCCCTTGTGGGGTCGACTGTGTCAAGAGAAAACATTATAAGGACTGTATTCCGTACAATCGTGTACGAACCGTTAATGTAGGCCTTGTAACATCTTAGCTACGGACGTTGCAGTGCTATTCTTCACAGTTACCTACATAATAGTAATATACCTATATATATTTTTAAATAAACACAAAATGAGTTCGTATTTTCTTTTTAGTTAGCATAAAAATACAGACAAGTTATTTTAAAAATGTAATGCACTGATAAATTTTGAATACAAATATATGAAGTAGATTCCCAGTACCTATCTACCTATAACTCACTTTGGAAGTGCGCATCTCGTTAGGTATTCAAACAAATTTTATCGCTTACATCCGTAAATAGAAGTCGTTTCTTCCTTTTTGCCATTATTCAATATAGTAAACTTATTATAATCTTGAGTGGTATAGTAAAGCTACACTAACACCAGTAGCTCTAAAGGACCAGGCTCGAACCGGATAATTTCCACGCTCTTACAGAATACCGTCGTGAAACAGCAGCATGTAAATGCTGCTGTGCTTCGTCAGGTGAATGATACTTCCCGAAGCCCATAAAGAGGGATTGGTCTGGGTATTTGGTTGGCAACGCATCCATATCCTCTCTAGCTGTGGATGTGGATGTATGACGAGGTTGTCCATCACATTAACATCAAGTGGCCTCTTCTGCTCGTAATAATATAAAAGAAATATATTGTTGTAAAAATATCTAAATATGCTTTTTGTTGCTATCGGTTATTTACCAAAATTTAGTAGTAAAAAATAAAAAGGTCTCTTAAGGTTAGATTTCTTTCAGTTGGTAACAAGTAAACTTTAAATCGAAGCGTGACTTAGGGACAAAATAAAAATTTAAAAACAAAATTTTCGACCAACTTTATTTTGTGGCTTCTTGAAGGGTTTTTCAAATATATTTTTTGTTATAGGTTCGCAATAGCCACTTTTACCATTGCCTTCCTGATCAAGGTTAGAGTTGCGAAAGAAATACAGAAAATTGTTCTTAACTTATATATTGCAGGAAAATCTTACGAAATCTAAAGTAGTTTGTTTTTTTTTTTTAATTTAATTAACACTACAAACACTTGGCCGTACTCTTTTTAACTTATACTATACGTTCTTATCATAAATATTAATTAGGTATAGGTCTTAAAAGAAGACATTTTACCAAACAGGTACCTACTTGTTTATAGTACAATGCAATTCTAACACGTAACTATTTTACGTGCTCGTTTGGAATTTTCTAATTATTTAATATATTGATATTACATGGATATGTTAACAATAGCTAATTTTAATTTAAAATTTAAATATAAGTTACTTAAAGTAAATATCTTTAACCATATGCTTTAATAGAAGGATTTCATAATTTTAAATATCTATCAGAAGTTTGAAATGTGGAAGAGATAACCTCTACAGCAGCACATATCTATCTTTAACTTATATGTCATTATATAATGATGTCTTACTTCGACCGTAACGAATGAACTCGAACTACTACACAGTCAGTAATAGGATATATACCTTATAGATAGGTATAGGTATAGGTAGTAGATAACTAAATATAATTTTTGTATAGTAGTGTAGTTATATGGTTTAAAAACCTTTGGTCCGATCTTTTATGAAGAAAATTTATAATACATTCTCAAATTATCGTTGAAACTTAAGTTAGTCAAATCAACATTCAAGTAGAGTGATAGTATGAGGAGATATTAGATCTTTTTATATGGGAATTTATATTGTCCTATAATATGTTTTTATACAAATGAAAGTTAAAATTATAGTATTAAAAATCAAAAATAGATAATGACCTAAGACTTGCGTGGTTAACTTAGAGAACAAAGTACTTTCAAAGAAGATTAACCGTTTACTGAAGGCTCTTTTTACACGAAAAAAAAAATGTTAAAACTAAAAAAATCAAGATGCCTTCCAGTAACTTAGTAACTTATAACGTATCCACCTACTTATAGTTTTCAAATAAAATTTTATTGAAGACGCTAAATTTATGTAAATTTTCATATAAAATCTTGCCTTTAATTTTTTGAGAAACTTATCTTACATAAAAAAGGGGAATACAGTCATAACCTTCTAAATAGAGCAGCTCCACATGCTTTAGTATGCCGGTATCTACTTTACTTCATATATCTACCTCCTTTTCTAGACGTCTACCTACTAATATTAAACAGTAGATAGGTAGGTATAATATACATAGGTAGGTATAGGTATACCTACATATGTGCTTAATTTTTACTTATTTTTAATAGCACATAAAAAGAATAAAAAAATAAGTACGTTAATACTATGTTTGTAAAAATTTGACGATTTTTATTAATATAGAGAAGAGCATAACCTGCATTTTATTTATAATTTAAGATCTACACAAGAATAAGGTCTGTTAGAATTTTATATATATAGGTATATGACGTATGCCACTTGTTATTACTAGCTATAAATAGCTAAGTACCTATGTATAAATTCCAAAAAAGATTTTTTTATAAGTTACATAGGATTCTTAACATAGCAAATAAGCATTGAACGGCTTGACCGTAAGCGTTTAATTCTATGATGCTTGAATAAATATGTATCTATATATCTATACATATTTATTTTAGTGAAGTAAATTCTTCAATGCACAATACATATCTATAGATAGTTAAATTTGTATATAAGCAGAACTTCCAAGCATTTGTGTTATTCACTGTGCTTATAGAACTCTTGTCCGACTATTAGTAGTAATATTGCCTTTTATAATTATAAATTAAAAATAGCCAATAAAATTAACGTTAAAAATATGATAAGTATATGTAAATACGTGTAATATACAGAATGGAGAGTATACGTACACACTACAGTAGTATTAGCGCGTGCGCGGGCGCCGCGGTCGATGCGCGGGGGGCGCGGCGCGGCGGCGCGGGGTGGGGCGTGGCCCGGGGCGGCACGCGGCGGCCATTCGCTTGCAGGTCGCGCCGCCCCCAGCGCCGCCCCGCGCCCCGCCGCGCCCCTCGCCGCCTCGCCGCCGTACACAACGCTCAGTGCTTCGCGAGTCGTCGCCCGCGGTGTGTGTGCTGTGCGCTTCATTTCTCTCGCGTTACGTTGCAGATGCGAGCGCGCCGCCGCTAGAGCGATGCCGGCCGAGGAGGAACCCGCGGCAATGGACAGCCGGGACGCCGCTGACGGCTCGCCCCAGCAGTTCTGCCTGAGATGGAACAATTATCAGACGAACCTCGCCAACTGTTTTGACCAGCTGCTCCAGACGGAGTCTTTCGTGGACGTCACCCTGGCTTGCGAGGGTCAAAGCCTGAAGGCACATAAGGTGGTGCTCTCGGCGTGTAGCCCCTACTTCCAGACCCTGTTTATGGATAACCCCTGCCGGCACCCGATCATCATCATGCGTGATATTAAATATTGTGATTTGAAGGCGGTAGTGGATTTCATGTACCGCGGAGAAATCAACGTGTCACAAGACCAGATCACGGCACTTCTGAAAGTAGCGGAAACTCTGAAGATCAGAGGGTTGACAGACGTGAGTGGCGAGCACGCGGTGCTGAGAGCCGGGGGCGGGCTGGAAGCGCGCGCGGGCAAACGGCCCGGGAGCCGTGAGAGTGAGGGCGGCAGCGGAGGTATGGCCAAAGCACGGCGGCGGTCGGCCGAGCGCAGCCCGGGCAGCGAGCTGGTGTCGCCGATGGGGCCCGGGCCCGCCGACCTACTGCACGCTGCTGACGGCCCAGCGCCGCCCGTGCTGCACGCCGACGACGTCGACATACGCCCAGGCATCGCCGAGATGATCCGCGAGGAAGAACGGGTAAGTACCCACCACCCTGGCTTCACCCCGCGTACCCCCAAGACAAACTTTTCCCGCCCCCCTCCTGCTATTACTTTTCATAATTTATTTCTTAAGGCTGGATTGTTACCTAATATTTCGTTAGTGTGATTTTTTTTCTCAGTGTCACTATTCTATACATGTATTGACAATAAGTCACTTAGGTACTTACCTGCATTATGAAAATAATATATTTATATAAAATATTTACAAATCTTTTCTTGAAAATCTAATGCGTCTTGAGCCACCTTTCTAATTATTAGGTGTAAATATTAAGAAGATCATGAGTTAATTTAAATACTTACGATATCTATTGAAGATTTTGTATTTATGAGTGAACAAGTACAAATAAGAATAGACCCTAATGTTGTCAAAATAAGGTCGTAAATTTCTCAATTCAATTGCGTAGGAGCTCAGCTGTTCGGAGATAGGATAAAACATGGTTTCGCCCCTCGTGTGGCGCCAAAGATTTATAAGTATTATTGTACTTGGATGTGGTAGTATCCAATAACATATAAAAATAATTAAATTATTATTATTAACTGAAACTTATTTTTTGTAATTACCACATTAAGCTATATTTATTAAATTAATTATATATATATTATATTAACGTTATTGTAGTTAATTTTTTATAATCAAAAATATATTTAAAGAAATAAAATATTAATAATTCACTGATATAGTTTTTGCTAATAAATATCTCTACTATATTTATGATATATAATAATTACTACTGATATCTATACGACAAACAACAATTAAGACGTATAATAACAGCAAATGTTGATGATCGTATATTATCGTCTTGCAAATTGTGTAGAGATCAGGTAGGGTACAATTTTAATAGGTACTACTAATAGTACCAAAATTCTTTATATTTTGAATTTTAACTATCCAGGTATATCATTAAAAATATAATACAAATATAATAACTATATCTATAGGGTATCATAACATATATTATTAATGATACCTCCCTACCTATGGTATACTTTTAATTTCATTAAAAATGAAGGAAGTCACAACTACAATATGAAGTACTAAATTAAATTGTGTTACAATAGAATTTTAAACACAACATTTGTAGCGTAGATATTATATTAAAGTGTTTTCGCTCTATTGTTCTTGAATGTTGTCGGTGAGAGTAATTTAGTATATGCGAACTAAAACTGGGTCTTTCTTGTAACAAAAGGATATTGTTCTGCCACAATTAGCATTGCAATAAGCATAGATAAGTGAATGTTTGTGCTATTGAGTTTAAAATTAACAGCATTTCGAAAAATGCTTAAGTAACAATCGCTTATTATCGCTGTTTTAAACTTTTGTATTTTATGTTTTTCTTTGTGTTACACTCTTAATGTATTGTTGAATTCCGGTGCATAATGCGAGCATGAAGTGCGCGACCGACGACTTAGTTAGCGATGTACTTGCTCAATAATTAAAAACATACAAATACTTATACTTAATACCTACCTGACAGTTACCCATAACCAGGTAGGTAGGTGGGTAGGTACTTAATCATGTATGAACGGTGGTCCTTATTAAATATGAGATATTCGGTAATGATCCTGAAGCCAATTCTCCAACTTTCATTGTATTCCACTTTCATTCAGAATAACTAATGGTCTCCAGTAAGCGCTGTAATTAAGATTTCATTTACTTTGCATTTACAACGAAAACCGTGTTGAATAAAAACCCTGCGCGTCTTGGCTGTTAGCGGCTCGCCGAGCTAACAGCTATTATAATATATAGGCACCTAACGCTAGCTTGCCCTATGAAGATCAACACGCTCTTTTTAGTAGAATTGATATGACATCTACGTTATTATTTATTTCCCCTTTCATTACTTCTACGGTTATTTACGCTTTTAGATTAGATTCGAGTTGGAGATGGAGTTACATATTAATTAAGTGATCAGTTGCATTATATATTAATAACACATAGTTATGCAGGTCCTTGATGCCGATAGCTGCATTTTAATGTTTTGTTAGGTATATCAAATTTCTCCAAAGAAATCTTCACGAATACCTACTAGGGCAGATAAATATGTACTATCTATAACTTTAATACCCGCTTGGGTATTAGTTAATTATTTCATTTCGTCCTGATATTTATTTTTAGTCGTTAATAAAATCTACGTCACATTAAAGATATGCTAATAACTTTTCTTTGTAGTAGGCAATGAGAAAGTTTTTGCAGCTACTTAATGCTATAAAATTTTGCACTCTACCACCTTATGAATTCAAAATGGGATATGAATACAATACCATTATTTAGTAATAAACTTCTAGATTTAATAACAAATTTTAGATCATCTTAATTATAACTTTACCAAATTGTACACCAACTTGAAAATTATATGATGCATAACTCTACATATATGTATAAGAGACAGGCTACTGCAAAATATGTGAATTTTAGCTTAATAAATCTAAAGTTTACCAAGAGTAATAACTGTATGTAGTTAAATAATAGCACCAATAACCTTAAAAATAGTTGATCAGCGTAATAACTACAGGTGGTAAATGAAAATGACACTGCAAGGGTCACAAACGAAGTTACGAGCAGGTGCCTGCAACTTCCTTCGCGTATATGTATGTATTACATAGTATACGTTATATAGTAGAAGGAAAGCATTTATAGTACGTACAGGGAAACGTGTAAAATTCAAAATTTACATTTTATATTGTACCTATTTTACATTGGTCATATGAATTTTGGTTAAGGCCATAATAATTCATGATTTTAATTAGGAAAAGCGATTAAAATAAAGACTGCCAAAAATTAAACTATTAAATAAAATTTTAATAATTGTGTACGTTCGAGTTTTTGTGTATCTATATGTATATGTATCATTGCACTTTTATAACTTTGAATTATAATTAGATGGGATTTACGTTACTAACTTAAAATTTTTAATACTGCAACTAAGTGATTATTACCAATAGTACCCACTATAGTTTAATAATATATAATAATATGCGGCACCAAACGTTGAAACATATACTGGGTTATAAAATAATAAAATAAACAATAGTTCATTAGTAGAGCTTTATAAGCGTGAAAGAACATGTGCGACACGTATTTCAATTAACCTGCGTAATTAAAAATGTAAGAAAAATATAGTATTAGGCCAATGAATAATTTACGCGGCCGATAAGCTATGTATATAGTCTATTCGATTAAATCGAACGTCTTTGATAAAAAATTTATTGCGTTTGACTTGGGTCCATGTTAGGTTTTACGAGCTTATTAGTGGTCCTTAATTCGATTTGTTGAGAATCGAGTGTCTTGACACTCTGTTCCCCTGTACTTAAGTCGTTATAAGCTAGTATAAATTTAATAATATATATAGGTAGGTTGAAAAAGTTTCTTAAATGCAATGTCGATGACACATTGAAGAAGTTTACGGGATAAGGATGAAGATCTCTTGAAAGACAGAGTGGAAATGTCAACAATGGCGGATTAAATTAAAATATTTTTTTATGATAATTGTTAATATTTGCAAACATTATATTGTAGATTTCTATATACATAACGCACAAACATTTAAAAAATATATACTTTAAATATTAAAAATTGTCGTAACTACTACTCTGTACACTACACAGGTACTTCATTTTGTCAGTAGCTAAATTGGTAATGCTGTAATAGTTAATAGTTTCTGTCAAGTCAACTTTGGCGGCAACTTTATTGGTTATTAGGGAACCTACTGAATTCCCGGTCCGGCTACGAGCGGCACGTTGATTCACTTTACATTAGCTCTATATATGGAAACTATTCTTCCCTTACAATTAGTAACAGTACTAAATAAACTTCATGAACTACTTTTAACATCGTACAGTTAAGTTATCTTGTACTTAAAACACAGGCTATGTTTGACAGATGCCCAAGTGGCTAATTCATAGCTCAGTCATGTCGTGAAGGATTATGACTTTAAATTGATAATAAAGTAAAATCAGTTTTAGAACACTTTTCTTCAACACTAATGTTCTGTATACGCTTTTGCCTTATTTGACTCTGCCAATAATTGTTATTATAGATAATTTTCCCTTTTGAAGGGATCTCGCATAAATTATCCGAATAGAGCTCGCATCAACCTCTGTTCTCACGTTATCACTTGTCTTTGTTCCCCTTCGACTTTGTAAACTAGGTATCGTACGTATGGCTATGATATATATTAGGTAGGTACCTATTTTTTTTTCTTTCAGTAAAACAACCATAAATAGCCAAAAACCTATAATAAAAATACATAACTAAGAAAACACTTGAACCGTTACCATTGTCAACGCTTATTTATTATTTTATGAAATTTCAAATACATAGAACATAATTTTATAAAAAATATTTTTTATTTATCCGTCGTTTTCCTGAAATAATAAAAATTAGGTAATATATAATATTTACTGAACTGACACCAAAAAGGCTAATCTATCAAGATGATGTTAGTAGGTATAAACTACCTTCTAACTAGATATTCTACATTTGCTTGCTTGCTCTTCCGCCGACCGCTCTGCACTGTGATATATTCTAAGATATTAATTTATTGATACGTTCTAAGAAGCAATTGTGATCTAAATTAAATACACAATGCCTATTTTATTATTAACGAATTTATAACCAGTTATTATGGTTTTTATTATGAACGAATTTATACCATGTTTCATAAAATAGTTTTGTGATGAAATAATATTTTTTTACTGGAATTTGTTAGGTTTTATTTGCGATATTTTTAGACTTCGCCTATTGACTCTAAATTACAGTAGGGATCTCATACTTGCGACTAGACTTAACTCAAGAATCATTTACGCTTAAAAAATTAGATTACTAACCGATATAGAGACGCTTTTGTCTTGCTCTTGCAGAGCGAGCTATTCGCATAATTTTTAACTGTAACCAAAGAATCGTAGAGAGAAAAATTTTAGAAAATTAATATATGTAAATAATATTAATGATTTTATCTAAATCGCTGATATTCAAAACATTAACATTAAAAACTTACCGCGCTTTTAGCTCGGTTGCGTCGAATCTGCAATTTTTTTACGGGACAGTGTCCGCGCTTTAACTGTAGGATCCCAGATAATTTCATGATATGTTATTCTAGCTTTATTTTTTGTAAATTTTTATGTATTATTGTACTAGAGCATATATATTTATTTTTAAATTCTGTTTTATATGATTTTTGATTCATATTAGCTTGTTGGCTGCCTACATAATGTTTTTAACATAGGTAGGTACATGTTAAACTTTAATTTTCTGGGAACAATAGAAAATGCACTTGAACACACCACTTTCAAAATAAACGGTCCATATAATAGAATTCCGCAGCGGTATAAAAATAAATTACAATATTTTACACATTAGATATGTGTACACAATTTTAAAACTCGATTTTCCTTTATTATACGTAATAAGAAAATAAATTATATTCATGTAAATTTGTTGAAGTTTAATTCAGTATAAGTACTAGCTAAAGCATTCGTTAATTGATTACAAGATTTTTTGGAGTACCTAAGCTAAAAACATATGTAACGTTATTTTACAAAGTAAACGTTCCAATTTTTTTAGTTAAAGTAGATGCAATGAGAGAAAAATGCTGAAACTTTCTATGATTAATTATAAATATTTGACACAAATAAATTATCTGAATTTATTGTTTATTAAAACAACTTTCTGTTATTTTAGTAAACAATAAGTTCAGATAATTTATTTGTGTCACGTGACCTTGTCACACATAAAATTTAACCTTAAAGGCCTTTCCTTAAAGATTATTTTGGCTGAGATTGTACCTAATTACTTCTAAGATTAAAACTGAAAAATGTTTTTACTATCGGTCCTGAATAATATACTAAACAACGTTAAAACAATTGTTCTTGGTCGTTATGATAACGATAATTATTTTCGTTTCGCCGTGATTCACATCTCGATGTTTCTGAATAAGCATATAAGAGTATGACCTAATTGTGTGGTGACGTCATTTTTAATAAATATTAATTTGAAATAATACATTGTCATTATACCAGATGAGTACAAATGGAAAGTTTCCTTAAAGAATCTTAAACTGGCTTTTTAAAGAGAAAACAAGATAATGTGTTAAGGCGTTATTTTTCCATATTCCTCTAATGCTGTCAACCAACCACACGACAACTTTCTCAATTCAGATCAGTTGTAGGCAGTGAACTGCTACATACTAAGGCACTCTTAATACTCTATGGCTTTAATAATATTCGTTTCATCGAACCAGCTGTAGAGTATTATATGAATGTTTTGTCGTTAGATTTTATGTACAATTGTCAATTTTTAAGCTGACATTTGGTAAAAATAGTGTTCCTAAATTTTGTTACATACTTAGAGGTCAATGTAACAAACGAGTGATAAAGGTTAAAAAATTACCGCACCTCAGTTGGATAGTTCGTACGAGACAGATGAAGGCGACATAGACGAAGGATACGTTAAAAGCATCACGAACCCAGAGAGCTACATGCCCTACCTACTTATCTGTGCTTTCTGATCATCCATCTACCTTATTATAGAAAAATAGTAAAACTAAAAAAATATGATAATATTACATAAATTTATTTTAAGTATCTCCGTAATAGTAAAAGATAAAGGCTATCATATGCATATAGATATATTCCAATGATTTTAAGATATACATATCTACATAAAAAACATATAAACATTAAAACTTGTTATTTGTTAATTGAAGTAAAATTTTATATAGTAATGAACAAACAAGTATTTAATAATCATCATTATGAGACTGAGCTCGCAGACATAATTTCCTGATATTATTGCCAATTATATTATTGTCACTGCGAACGATAACCAAATCAATGCAAAAGATTTAATTTTCAACTTCATTATTAACTTAAAACAGAAATTATCTTTGGTTCGTATAGGTTACGTGTAGTGTATAAGTAAATATACAAGGTATAAGAGAGGATGTGCCTTACTAGTTACGGCACGCGTGACTGAATGAGTGACCGTCATGTTAATATAGCAAAGTTTGTTTTAGGAAAAAATAAAATTATGTAATTGCATTATGTAAATGAAGGCTTGTGCGATTTTGAGAATGGTAATATATATATATATATATATATATATATATATATATATATATATATATATATATATATATATATATATATATATATATATATATATATATATATATATATATATATATATATATATATATACATATATATATACATATATAAATTGAGGGTCAAGGGCAAGAGCAGAACTCAAAACACCTCTTGTGTAGGTATGTTAGACAGTTGGACGACTTCGGAGACGTCATTGACTCTACGTTGAAACTTACTAGCATCTACATATTTCGTAAATCACAATTCCGAAGCTATATTGTATAATACGACAAAATGTAATAACCTAAAATAGAATCTTTTTAATATCCCACTGAGCGGTTAACATTTTTTGTTACCAAGTCGCCACTCTAGGAACTAAATCTAGAGATTGAATTTTTTCGGCATGCCTACCTCAATGCGGAACGTCACGTGAAAATTTCAATTACCTCTTTCATTCGGAAGCTCCCTATCAGAATAATTGATAGGTCGAGAAATAACTCTTACAGCTCCTAATCAAAATTTGGTGATTTAAAATATGTCTTATATCTTTATTGATACAATTTTCGGTTCTTTAGTAACTTCGATATATATTATTAGATATTTAATTTTTCATGTTATAATAATAAATATTCCGTAGGTTATCCGAGCATGTGGTCGTTAACTAGTAAAGTAAATGTATTTACTACAGGTAGACCTGCATACATAAACTTTCCTTGTATAATTGGACTACACAATTATACATTTTAAAAAGCTTTGGCAATAGTTGGTACTTGACTTTAAGATCAGTTATCGAGACTGATGACGTGCAAAGAGCACATTCATGTTATGGAAAACAATACTCAACAATTTATACGCGACGGCTCACATTTGGATGTTCCATATAAAATTGATTTTTGCACGAAACAATAGTGTGACATTATAATATATTTTTCCTTATCCTTTGATCCACAGTTAAGACTATGTTTGTATTTATTAATTTGTCAATTTAATTGAAAATCTTAGTCGGATGTTGCAAACGGGAACATATTTGTATTGTTGAGTAATGAGAGGAGAGATATTATAAATAAATTATAACAGCGTAGCGCGTAAAATTTAAATGGCCTTAGCTAATTGTGAGTAGTGAATGAGTTAAGGATATTTTTGCGCTCCATGAATGAATGAGTGGTCCGGTAGCCATTCGGCTGGTATCGGAAATTTAAATTCGTATAAGTGTCATCCGCGGTCGTCGAACCAGACTCGCTACTTGCCTTCATAAAATATTAAAGCCTCTATGTGATAACTAGATTTAAATGGTGCTCGAGCAAATGTCCACTTTTGTACTGGGCCTTTTCAATACATTCATTTTGTTGCTCTATTTTAGGATTTCGATTAATTTTAAGTAACATATATGTCAAACGTATTCATATAAGATACTACTTATGCGAAACACTCTACGGTAGAGCGGCAGCTGTAGGTCCCGCAACATATAATTGGTCGAAGCAGCCGCTAAACTAAGCGCAGTTTCGGTAATAGTGTGAATACATGACTCCGACACCGACAGTCAATGTTACACAATACAAAAGCTTAGTTATCTCTTTCACAAATTGTCCAAACACACATCGGCTATTCTCATTTCAAGGCTCATTAAGCCAGTGCAAACACCTTATCTGCCTTATAGTTTTAATTTAAAACAACAGAGATAAGAAGTGGCATTTCACATGAATTAGGGACTTTATTGTTTGCGCGACGCCGCGCGTGGATTTTTGTGACCGCTGCGCGCTTGTGTGTCAATAGCTGGCCGACTCCGGAGCAAGTCGGGACGTTTACATTTCCAACGGACTCGACAATATTGGACAAATATTATGAAATAATATTAAATCAAGTATGAGGTACTCTATTTGGTTTTGGCATCTTTCTATATTTAAATTGAAATTTCTGTTGATTTTGTAATGGTCACTACACACTGTAGATGCTATCTGTAACTTCAAGTAACATTGTAAGACATGTGTTTTGTAATTTCATGGCTTTTTTGTAATAGAAATTAAACCTCAGTTTAACTCGACCTTAAGTACTTTTACTGGATACGGTGTGAAGCTATAAAAATGTATAACATCTTTCTTTTATACTAAAAACTGTATTTTTTATATTATTATTTAAATCAAATACGCAGTGTAGTATCCCCAATAATAATATGTATGTATATCTATATTTGAATAATATAGACGTAAGTCCGAGGATTATCTGTAGTTAAACAATGAGATAATAACCTTTTTAGTGTTTGATATAATCTAGGCCAGCCTTTGAACATATCTCCGCTTAAACACGAGTATATATTTTACAATGTTTTGTATTTTTTATTAATCATTGTGCTAATATTATATTAAAAAAAGATGTGCAAAGTACCTAAATATATATTTACGTAATAATTGTACTCTAAATATGACTGGTTAAATGATACAACTTATTAATACTATTGAAATAATATGCAAATAAATAAATATTTATTCGGTTTATTATAATCGTCAAATCAGCTTTTATTGCATCCACTGACTTTGGGGTTTTGAAGCTTGGATGATGATGATTAATCCCACGTTACCCGCATCCAGTGTCTCAGACTGAGGGTACAATCTGATTAATTCTAAACTAACAACGTTTGGCATACCTACCCACCTAGTACTATAAATCTATCTCTTCAAGACCTACGTGCGTATATTGTTTCTGTAAGCAACCACCAAATTGATAACGTCGTACACTTATGACTAATACTTCCTGAAAGGTTACTCGGTCACATGACCAAGCCAACAAGGAATCAAGGACATGACCTACATAATTATATCGAAATACATTCATAAGGAATATCCACAATTCTATTTGCTCTCACCCTGAGGATGTCAACACAGCAATTATACTTACGACACGTTTACCTTCATTCCGTTTAACGCCTTGCAGAACTATAATTATGCTGAATAAAATATGAGAAAGTAGTAAAAATGTTATATAGTAGGTACATCCTTTTAAAATTCAATTGTACAAAGCGAAACGTAATTTGTAAATGGGTTGATTGATACTAACCCCTTTTTCGTTGCCCATCCCATAGACGCGGCAACGGGCACTTAGCTAAAGTAATTAGCAGCCGATATAATAATGCCGCAAATTATCTACTAGCAAGCAATTTCCAATGTTAATCTGAATTGCGCTACATTTAGGGATCACTATCAAATAACTATTATACAAATACAATTAAACATTGATGGTATTACGTGCAATGTAAACACTATTTAGACTTACCTGTCTGCTGCTGTTATACAGAGTTTTGTGGAATAAAAGTTTTCGTAAGAAAGGACCGTCGTGGCGTCGCTGTAATCGCAATGGTTTGTGGGTTCGATTCCCAGTCGAGGAGGGTGGATTATTTCACCTCCATTTTCTTCTACGACAATTAGGCAAGTGCTGTGCTGAGTTCCGCTACTCAACACGCAAAGCCTCGAAAGAAGGAAAGCGAAGAACGGAGTATCTTAACTCTAGGTTATAACGAGGGTTAAAGCGTGAAGCTTCTGTAATAGACTTGTATATTGACATATACACATAAAATATTTCAGTAACCGAACCGAACCGTTTGCAACTAAGTTCTTAACGTGACGTGATATACATAAAGCCTATCGACAAATGACTATCCAACGACTAACGAATAGCAACTTATTATAAAAATGTGATATAATATAAAAATTGAAAGTTTTATTTAAATATTATTAAATCATATAGTAATTAAATACAACTAATTTCTATTATTATTAAATCTTATCATTTTAAATAGTTTTACGTTTTTAATGCTATTTCATTTTTTACATATTTCTTCAGGATTTTTATTCTTCCTTATGATGAAGGTTTACCTATTAAGGATATTTTCTACAACGTTACTATCAAGATGAAGCAAATTTTAGACGCAGCTTCTGTATTTCCTACAGTTAAGTTGGTCTCGTTGGCTCTTTGACTTTTATAAGTCAACAAGTATTGCCCGCAACTTAGTTATCGTGAAGGTTTTGACTTTTCATGCTATATTTCTAGATAATAATTTTCATTATATTATCTATATATTAGTTTTATTTGTGAATGGTTAATGCTCATTCCGCCCAACGATTCTCATATATATATATATATATATATATATATATATATATATATATATATATATATATATATATATATATATATATATATATATATATATATATATATATATATATATATATATATATATATATATATATATATATATATATATATATATATATGAGAATCGTTGGGCGGAATGATATATATATATATATATATATATATATATATATATATATATATATATATATATATTACAAAGTAATATTCTGTTAATGTTTTTATATATCTGCATATTTTTTTCGTTTTGACCTAGTGTTAGACACTCTGTTCTGTCTGTCTGGTATATTAAAAATTTTTACCCGTACAAATTATTATTTAAATAAAATATTAGTTTGTACGGACCCCTCAGTACACTATACCGATTCTCGCTTGCCCCATATTGCTTGCTTACTATACATCTATTGAACATAATAAGACATAATTATGTAAAATTTCTTAAAATATACTGATATAAAATTTCTATATGTAATATGTTTAGTTTGGCTACTCATTATCTAAAGATGTCACGAACACCAGCGACCGCCACCTGTTGTTGCTGAACAGAAGACTGGGCCACACTTAACTCGTTATAGTCATTTTTATTTTCTAAAGTCAGAAAGAAAGTGGTCAAATAAATGTATATGGTTAAACATTAATGATATGTTACATTGCAAAATAGTCATCTCTATTTTTGAGTTCATAGCACACATTGTATGAAACTCAATTAAGTTATCATATGAAAAAATAAAAAAAGAATATTAAAAATAACCGATTATAAGGTAACATTCTTTGTAAGTAATGTACGTTGTTATCGACAGTTCAGACTTCCTGTTCGTACGTGGACCTGATACTTTAACGAACAAGTATTGTATTGCAGGCTTCAGATTAATAAACGTTAATTATCATAATCAATATCGTACTTTATGTTTGTATATATTGCTCTCGCGTGTCAACTGATTCGATCGATTGGGGTTACGTTGACGCATGTAAAAACTGTATAGGTATTCCGATATACTGACTTATTGAATAACAACTCAAACATTAGTTATAATTTAAAATAGCAATGGGATGAGTTCTTATTCCATTAGGAGTACTGATCAATAAGAGAGTGCAGAGTGTAATTCCATGGAGATAAATGATTAAGATTATTCGAATTACCTACATATACATTAAAACGTGTATAACTTTATTCAACACTGTTCTAATGAATGATAAAAACGAATACTCTATAAAAATAATAAGAGAGAAGTGTTAAAGTTTTAAAATTTTTTAGATGCATATATGTTATATGTACATCTATCTTTTTAAATTAACTGTAGTTTTAGAGTTGCCTATTGTGCTATAATATAGCCTAATACCTTTCTAATAACAGATTATACAACAGAAAAATAAGGTTTTTATTCGAA
Organism: Dione vanillae; assembly: GCA_037178615.1. Classification (NCBI taxonomy): domain Eukaryota; kingdom Metazoa; phylum Arthropoda; class Insecta; order Lepidoptera; family Nymphalidae; genus Dione; species Dione vanillae. Next base: position 2,420,178 of record JAZFAU010000009.1, on the reverse strand, counting down.
CTAATGGTTCTTGAGGTTAGCGCATTCAAGCAAACAAACTTTTTAGTTTTTTAATAGAATTTGATCTGAGTATATAGTGGCAAGTATTTTTAAAATAAAATCGGGAGACTGATCAGTTATTTAAAAATCGATTAAGACGTAAAACGTACACCCAAACCTTTACGTTGTTGATAACAAACTTAGTAATCCACTAGACATGCCATAAAAAAACTACAAACAGAAGCGACACCAGATCCCTGACTAAATTATACTACAAAACACCCTAAATATATCACTCGTAAAATAATTATTTAAAAGTTAATACTACTGTACTTGTTTATTATAAGCTGTAATTAAGATGGAACACTCTTATGGCATATTTATTCACGCTTGGCGCGCTTTGAAATTTATAGCGCGTATACTGGCAATACAGTGCCATACGAGATATATAGCGGATTATAATTTAAATCCAGATGTTATTATAATTAAAGTATCCCTTATGAATATTTTAAACGTTATCCGTGTCGAAGACGTGTACATTTTAAACGTTTTCGTGTTTTTTACGCAAATCAGCATTTTAAATGTTAAGTACCTATTTAATTATAATATTTTGCGGTACGTATTAGTTGTGATCAAAATGTTACTTTGTTAAGTTTTCAATAGAGTAATTGGTAAAGGGGGATAGGGAATAGGGAGTTTTATGGTGTTAAATTAAAATATAAAACAACGGTGATGGATTCGATTCCTGTTAGGAAGAATATTTATTATTTTTTAAATTTAGTTTCGCCACGCAACACACAATGGTTTCAAGATCTTGAAAATTAAAAAATTGAGGAAAAGAGTGTCTTACCACTATGTTTTATTCTACCTATAAAATCCGAAAATAAGTAATGGTATCTATACTTTGTCACTTTTTTTTGGCAATTCGCAAAGCAAATTATAATACACTTTTGGTATATATCTCGGCTATACATAAATATTGGCTTAATTTTTGTATATAAACACTTTTCCCGACAATTTGTCTCAAGATATGCTTACAAATTGATTTGACTACCTGTACCTAACTGTTAAGTGTCAATCATATTTTTATCACATTCTAAGGTTTTAATTAGTAATAAGTAACCCATACGGTTTCAATTTCAAAAATAAAATACGCAACAGCTTGACTCACTCTTTCGCTTGATATTTTGATATTTTACTAATTTTTATTTAAATATCAAGATTGTACTAATTATAATTAAAAGTTTTAATATTTATTAAGATGTTGTAGATACTTATTTAGGACAATGTTTTTTGTATAAATCTATTTTGGTATAATTTTTTAGTTTTAGACAAATTGATTTTTAATTATTCTTAAATGTTAAAAAACAATTTAATATTTTTCTTCTTAATATTGTGTATTAAATAAAGATATATCATTGGTTCACAGTGAGTTTACCTGTAAGTGGAATAACACTTTGCAATATGTCAACTGTATTTGACTTTATTATAATAAAATAAATTAATTAAATAAATAAATAAACTGGTATTCTTGCCAGAGGACTATTTGCATTAATGAGTAAAAATGAATCCCTGACAGATATTAGATACTATCTGCTTGAATAATAACAAAGTTGGTATTTTAAATTAAGTCTCAGTACAAATATTAAGTCACTTACAGTTTATTTTTAAAAACATTATCAAAAATAAACAGAACCGCTATGATAGTTAAAGCGGATGCTCCAGCTGTATAATTACCTACATCGCATTTATATGGACATGTTATTTTTAGACAATTCCAAAGTATAATTCTTATATGAAATTATTCGTTTGTACTGCTCTTTAGTGCAACTAATTTTACTTAATAAGCATAAAAGACGTATATAAGTACGTTTTAATCACGGAGTGAGATTTCATTGAGGCATGGGTAAACGCGAATATTTATAAGTAAGACGTTCCCAGTTGTTACGGTGTATCTTTCGCTTTATTGTAGTAAGTGTTGAACACAATAGAAAGACAGCAGCGCGCTAAATGTACTTAAATTCACCTTAGCATACCTATTCACAGTATTAATCCAAGCTCTAAGCTTTTCATCTTATGGTATGGCATCTTATGCAATTTGAATCCATTGCAGGCACAAGTGCCGCAACACGATATGATAAAATCATTTAGAAATTTTCATTCCATGATTTGTACCCTAGATGTGTAGCATGTACCTACCTATGTTTATCCACAGCGGAAACAATATACATAGACTTTTATTAAAAAACTTTTATTACGCTTTTTCATAAAAGCTTTAGCTGTAATATATTTGTATATATTTCAACTACGTCGGTTGTTTCTTTTTACTCAATATTAATTTTGAATATACGTACGTGTATAGGTTTTGAACTCAAATTTAATATGCGTAAAGCACTATATTTAAATTTTTCACCAAATTCGCAACAGTTTCATTGTATTGGGGAAATTGTTTATAAAATCAAGCATTAGTTAATATTGGTGTCACTCGATTATGATAGAGCAAATGTTTCCATCCATCATGCATGCCAGTTAAGTTTATGAAATTTTATGCGCCTTTTAGTCTTGGGAAAAGTATTAAACAAAAAATAAACTTTCTCCAAAACGCATTACCGCTGAGAATTTTTCAATGCTTAAATTTCCTGTACGAACGAAATATATTTTTACAAGCTTTTATTTTGTTTCACTTGTTCTGATTTCAATTTATATGTTAGGTATTAAAACTTGCGGTTTGACACATTTCAAAAGTTTAATATTTCTATATATTTGACTTTAGATGTCAATGCTTTCTTTGAAATCCTAAGTGGCGACATAAGATGGCGGACACTTGGAAAGGGTTTAACTGTAGAATAAAGTGCATTTTATAAAATAAATTAAAATCAAAGATAGCCGCGCTTTTATCACGACATGGTGTTAAGAGCTTGTTTTAAAAAATCTACTCATAATATTCAAGTTGTGCCAGAAATTACACGGAAGAAGTGGCACTTGTCTTGGAAGAAAAATATTAATCCAATAAAGTTTATAGTAAGTTTTTATTGCATTTAAAATTTATTAAGAAAATTTTATATTTCTATTTAATAGCGAGCAAATTAGCAAGTGCGGTAAAGGCGGTAAGTGAATCGTCTTATAATTTTTCATTTAACTATTTCACTCTTAAGGTTAGATTAGTTTAACTTAGTATTAGGTAATGAGATATTGATTTCATTATATCAAAGTAGTCTTCAGAACAGCATTAGCATTTTCAATAAATCTGAAAATGTAATTTGCATATTGTTTAGCTATTTTAAATTATGTATATATATATATATATATATATATATATATATATATATATATATATATATATATATATATATATATATATATATATATATATATATATATATATATATATATATATATATATATATATATATATATATATATATATATATATATATATATATATATATATATATATATATATATATATATATATATATATATGTGTTATCGTATTTCCTGCTGCCTTGTATCTACTTGTGTTCGAAGTGGGACTATTATATCAGGTGTAGTATCCCCTGCATAATTTGAGATATGCAAATACTTAAAGACTAGTTATTATACGTACATATTTGTTACGGTATTTCATATTATATTTAAAGGTTTTTTATTTCATTTGTTTTCTAATTCATATGCCTATACGAATGAGTACGTTTGACTTTATAGGGAAAAATGAAAATCATGATATATAATCACGTATCTATATGCGTAAATGTCAAAAAAGAGCAAAGTTCAATTTTAGGAATGTGGCAGAATTGACTTAGTTTCCAAATGTTCTTATAAGTTCTTTAAATTTATTGGTATTTCAACTAAATCATAATATATGATTTTTATCTAGACTTTATACCGTGTTTTTATCGTCAATACTGTAAATCTAATGAAATAGAAAATTATTCGATCGGACGACAAATTGTATTTTCTATATAGCTAGGAAGCGACTTCATTCAATTTCTTTATGAAATATTTTGTCGATAACTTAATAAAAAGCACAACTTTAATTTATATTTTTCATATCAATTTTATTCCAGTGAACTACTTGTTACTTTAGTTGTCACTACGGTTGGTAGTTCAATAGTAAATACATATAGTAGGGTTTATGAATATCAATGCCCTAAATTAGAAGGTACGTATATATTTAATATTTTGGTAAATACGCTGTTTTTTTTTATTTAACTGTGAAAATCGATCTCAATTAACTAATGCCAAATTTTATGACTACTACGCCACCTATGGATAAAAATTAGTTTATACAGTTTAATAATAAAAGTTATCACTTTACGTATAGTTGCCTTGTCTTTTGTAATAAAATAATGGATGGACCGACACTAATCTAACTGTAAAACAATTCTGACACCTTTTTTAATTTTTTTACCTCATAACTCTCAAAAGTCACTAAGAGGTACCTATTATTAACATTTTCTATAGCTTTTGCAATTAATTTTTGTTTGTCAAACTGTGGACTAAGTGATTTAACGTTTGTGCGTATTGATATATTTTTTTTAATTTTTAGTGGCATTTTTGTCACTATGTGCATTGTGATTCTGGTAGAAGAGTTTGGTATAATAGAAATTACCTTGTTACTAGACTCCGTTCCACCTGCTCCGCCGAAATTTGATACAATACGTGTTAAGAAGAACTTCGTGGTTTATCTCGCAGTACAAATGTATCGTGGGAATCGATCTCACTACTTGAAGTCAAGTAAAATATTTTCATATTATTTAAGATTTAATCTTTAAAGCGCGACCTCGGTTCTCAAGCTCATCCAAAAAAGCTCAATCGTTTTGCACATCGAGTTAAATTTATCTTATTTAAAAAAATAAAAAAGATACCTTGAATTTGTAATTTCCATTTTACAAGTAAACAATGATAAATCGATGCGCAAGTAGGTAGGTACATATACATATATTCTAAATAACAGCAAAACAATACCACTACCTTTTATTAATAGGTATAGTTTGTTATAATATGAAATCATATGCGTGTAATGAAAGGTATTAGGAGCTTGAAATAGGTAGATATGGCAATTTTCCATTATTGAAGTTAAAATGAAGCTTATACAATTGATGTAATCATTCATTTTGTCATTTAATATATACTCAGGAGGTAATTTCAGTAGTCATATTACAGTACAGCATACTTTAATGACTTAATTAGTATAGTAATTAGGTGCCCTGTTACCCTATTCTACCTGTAGGTAACTATATTAGACGGTGCATCCGAGCAGGACCGACAGACTTCTATACGTTAACCAGAAAAATATGTAAGTGATACAAATTATCTTTTTTATTCAGGGTTGTGTGGGCTTAATATTGCTGCATTGAGGTGAATGTTATTTTACTTACAAAAACCTACATACTTATAGCTTTATATACAATGATTATAGCTAAATATCATAGATAATTACATAATAATGATAATGCAATTTTATAAATAATTTTGGCTCTACACTCTTTCCCCTTACCCACAGGTGCACTTTGCCAGTAGTGTGCCAAATTTCCCCATTTCAACAATTTTAAAAAGAACTCGAGAATTTTGGCTTGACGTTGCAATTTAGGCCAATGGATGAGGCAGTTTATATTAACTTATTCATACAAAGGAACTAGTGATTCCTTACTAGAAACTACTATGTACATATAAAAAGGTATATATGCTGCCTATTAATATTTATTATAGCTATGGAATAGTTTAACCTCTTAATAAATATGTAAAACTTTTGTTGCTTCATATTTTATAAGGCAAATGTTAATTTAAGACTATAAGAACGTTCCTTATTAGTCCTGTAGGTAACGACTTCATCTATTCAAGCTCACATACACATAGAGATATGTAAGTGTCTAAAACTCTATTAAAGGAGATATAAGTTTTACTTTGAACAAAATCTGAACTTAAAATTTTATATACATTATAAAAATGGATACTTTGCGATATTATAAAAAAATCATACTTTTTAAAACATTAAATTCTTAAAATTATTGAACTTTAAGTACGTAGTTATAATCAATTTATAACAGTAACCTCATGTAATTTAAAAATATGACATATTTTTACGAAAACAAAATAATGTATGCCCCTAACGGATACTGAACCCACAACTGTCGTACTTACTGTCATACACGACCGATACTCGATGATGGCCTCTAAATTCAATACAATTATAATTTAATAAATGTCATATTATAAATTTCTTTTTATATTTATTATACATTTGCCTCGTTCATATTAAGTTATCTAGTGTATAATTTAGCAGCGTGCAATAACATTAATAACGCTTTGTTGTTATGATTATGACTTCTTAATATTTTTTTCAAAGTCGCCACAGTCGCCTAACTATTGACTCTATAATTAAGGCTCTCGTTATAGCTCCTTATAAATACTTATAATGGAGTTTTACGACACATTAACACGACCGTATGAGAATATTGAAATTGTAAGGTTTTTTGTTCCACAATATGTCGTTTGTGTGCATATATATATAGACGCTGTATATATACATACATATATATATATATATATATATATATATATATATATATATATATATATATATATATATATATATATATATATATATATATATATATATATATATATATATATATATATAATTACTTATGATTTATTAAAAAAATTAAATAATTTAGTTCTCGATCGTTTAGCACTGTGAAACAGGTCACTGTTTATTATAGAATAACGTAACGATATCCAAATTCTTATTCTCTATAAACATTGTGTAATTAAGCATAATTTATTGTTAGAAACGCTAATATCTATGTGTCAGAAATAACGCTAAGTGTATGAACAAATCGCTTTTAACGTTGTCAATTCTAGTATCTACTTAGAAAAACACTTATTCGCTACCTACTTGTTGTTTTTAGTAATTTTTTAACAAGGTGTCATTTTAGCTTGAAATTATATTATTATTTTTGATTGTATCATGAAGATTTAAAAAATAAAACCTATAATATTCTTATGTTCAGATATACATCTAATATAATATAATAAGGATATTTTTTTGTATAACTTTTATTTAATAACTTATATTTAACACCCTCAACATTTTGCTTTATAATAAGAACGAATAAATAACAGTATAACCGGATAAAACTAGATTAATGACCGTGCAAGTTTGCAACATTAAAGATTGCTTCCCGCCTCAGCCGGCTTAATTCGCGGTTGGCATAAATGGAGGAAACAGATGCAATTTGTATATTATTTATATATTAAAATAACAGTGCGTCGGTAATAATGATATCTATACTGTGGCCAAGGCAGAGGATGCGCGGGTTACTTTGCATATCTTTGCTATCCTATACTTAAATAACTGTATGTTTTGAACATTAATAGTCTGTCTATGTATAAGTACTATATTATATATTTAATATAAATAATGCAACGGGGCAGTTGAAAAGATAGTCTACTGTCAGTTTTTATATTCTCTAATTTTTTTTCAACTTTCGTGATTATGTAATAAATCATCGAAGAAGCGAACAGACCTTCAATTATTTAATATTATTGCGGATTTTTTGTAGTTTTACGCTGTCTTGTCTTTTATCTCGCGTGAAGCATAGTAGGCAGAGGAAACCGCAGGAATCGTGAGAACCGAGTGTTAAGACACTTTGTCCCCCGCTTCCTACCTTTTGAGGCTTTACGTGTTAAGTGACGGAATTCAACGTCGCACTTGTTTAGTTGCCAGACTGACAAAAAAGGGAAATAAAATAATTCATACTCCTACAGAGAGAATAGAACTGAAGTATCTACCTACAGACAACCGTTAAGGCCTCTGCGCCATAACGGTTTTCATTTGTCTTTTAATTCGCTTATAACAAAATTGTTTGTCTTACAATTTTGACAATAAGTCGAGTTATTAAATACTACAAATTAAAAAAAAGATCGCTTACATAAAAAGGAAAGAAAACACAATTATTAAGAATTTTAAGAAGAATCTTTTAAGAATTCAATACAGTCTTAGATGTAACATAATTTACTTATGAAATAATCTTAAACACTGTGAAATCTAGATGGATCCCGGCTGGTAAAGCTTTTATTTTAAAATATTCAGAATCACAGTGTCAGCTTTACTTTTTTATCAGTCAATCAATCCAATAAAGTCTTGCAGTGTTTTTGAATGACCTGAAAGTTTGTGCACGTATCTGAATTTCTTGACAATACAAAACTTTCGTGTTATATATGTCCTTACAGAAGCAATAAAAATGCAATAAGCCTATTTGTTTTTTAATGTTTACACATATCGGAAATATATATATTTTTGAATACTTTCCTTTTAAATGTAGATAAAACATTAAGACAATAGTAAATAACATTAGCACAGTTAATGTTATATATGCACTCGAGGTGTGCTCGGCTATAAACCTATAATATATTAAGATAATAAGCGAAACGTTTTTATCCATTGTATCCATTTAAATACATAATTATATTTTATTCTATGTTATTCTAAACGTCGTCATTGTAATATACATTATTTATTACTCTAATTCAATTGTTATTTGTTTAAATTTATTGTATATACGTACATTAAATAAGTAAGTAAGCAATATATATAATGTGCAACAATTATATAAGTCGTCAATCAATTGATCTAAACGCCAGTAGTGTGACAGTTGATTATGACGTATATTCATTTATTTTTATAATTTTTATGTAGGTTTTATTTTGACATTTCATTTCATTTAGTCTAATTATTCTAAAATAGTATTATCGAAATTTTGGATATATTCACCAACGCGTTACTCAGTTAGCTAGAAGTATCCGAGACAATTACACTATATACTATATACTATAAAATATTCAAAACGTCTGGTAATCACAATATCTTTATTCAGATGACAAATTGTAAACAATTGATTCGTCACGTATGAGATGTGTAAAATAAGTGAAGAATAAAAATTATTTAAAAATATTAATATCGAATTTATCGAAAGTATCAACTAGTTCCGTGGCCCCATCACAGTGAGTCACTTTGGAAGCTGCGTTTGCTTGTAATGTACGTTAATTTGATTTAAAAACAGAGTTCATTCTTTGTTTGCTAGATTTCACGAAATGTTATTTGTTCATTACGTACAGTGCTCACGTGTGTTCCGTTTTGTAGCATCAATAACTATCATAGTACTAATAAAATATAATAACCAAAAAATACCAACCTTTCATATTAAACTACGAAATATATAAGAAACTTTCAAAATTTTTGCTTTTTTTGTTAATTCATGTAGCTTGAAGTAGAATATTTTGAGATCTTATCACAACGCAGAAATTAAAATAGTTCATAATTTGAATGCAGATCGTGTTGGCGGTCAGATGTTATATAAATCGTTTTAAAAGTCACTGCCATATCACCGCAGTTTTTTTTAAAATTAACTATATAATTGAACGTATATTATATTTATTACATACATAAACAGTTATATGTTATGTTTTTCAGGTACGTACGATTGCAATGTTACATCCGGATCAAACTATAGCAGTAAGTGATTTTACTCTATGATTGGAGCTGCTTAATTTGGAATTATTTGCTTTATTATTACATTTATATCGCATTAAATTTAATATGAGGCTTTCTCATCGTGGCTTGCACTTACTTTGGTTTAAGTAATAACATAGCTTTGGAATATCAAGTTAACGTTGAATGATATTATATATATATATATATATATATATATATATATATATATATATATATATATATATATATATATATATATATATATATATATATATATATATATATATATATATATATATATATATATATATATATATATATATATGCTGCAATTTGGTATATAGGCAATGTGTTAACTAAAAAAATAATTAAATATTTTTAACCTAGTAGCTATGTGAGAGATGCACACGTACCTACATATATATGTAAACAATCTAATCCATTCGTCAGAGCTTACATTCAAAAATATAATACAGACTGGTGAAGTTGATAGAGTAATGGAAGTTAATTAAATGGCCGGCCGATCGTGGGCAGCTCGCACATCTCGGAGTGAATCTAATGAAAAGTATTTCATCTAAAACATAAGCTATCACAGAATAGACAACGAATCTGTTAAATTAATAAACAAATATTTCACCTGAAAATTTGAATCTTTCAAAATAATAGAACTTTTGTAAAGCTTACAATTATAGTTTGTGCTTATATTAACTAGGTTTTTTTTTAATGAATTATCGTCAATCTACAACGTAACGTTACGATATCGTGATATAGTGTAATTTACCAGTTAATGCGAATTTTGTATCTGCGTTCATGTTCTACATATATTATGTGTACTTAACAAAATAAATTTAAAGAAAAATAATTCTCCTCTTTACTGTGTACTAGTCAGCAACTACTGGCCTACTGTACCACGTGTGCTGTTAAATATTTTATATGAAACATGCCTATTTTGTGCCGAAAATTAATTGTGCTCTCAAGAATATTCTATTAAATATAATAATGTTCTATTTTTTGTTCTCAAACTACTTGCTGATAGCAATCACAGCGTTTTTTGTTTAACACAAACTTAACTATATGATTAAAGTTGTAATTAACATTAGCAATAACGAATGAATCTTTTGGAATATAAAAGTCGCATGGCTCTCAGTAATATTTCGTTTAGTGCCATTTATTTTTTGTGAAAGTCAACTTTTGCGTTAATTAAAATTCAGATGTTATTTAAGTAGTCGCACAATATTTTTTTATTGCACTATCATGTATATAGTTAATGATTTTTTTTAATATTAATGGAATGAAATATTACACACTATTTATTTTGAAACACATATCTCAAACTAGCCGATTTAATTTCGCCTGTTTTTAATTTTATAATGTATTAAAAAGACAACCGCCGTCTGCCTGTAAACTCAATATCCACTCGGGAAAGATAGATTATTTAATTTCTCTATTTAAGCTCTGGTCACTAGGCATGTGTAACGTTAAATTCGTCCCCTCAACACGCAAAACCTCGAAAGGCGAAAAGTGGGGGACGGAGTGTCTTAACACTAGGTTGCCACGGATTGCCTACGGGTACGTATAGCTAAAAAAAAGTTGTTCGTCATTGTATCCACTATGAATAGTACTTTAGGATTGTAGGTACATACGTATCTATTGGCTATAATAGCAGATTCTGTAGCTGGGCGTACGGTAGAGAAGTCAACACGGGGTCAACTACACGTTGACTTGATCGTGAATTTGTTTGACCTTTATTGATATCATTATATTAGTTTGATAATAATATAAAGATTGAAATGACATTTCGATATAAGTACTTAGTTTCTAACAATTTATATGTTTTATAATAACTATAGTATGAGGTATATGACTTTAAAACCTTCATGGGTATAGGTATAGTAAAATCATTCTTTCTAAGACCACCCATGATTAATCTATAGCAAAAAAGCTTTTAACCTAATTTAATCACAGTTAAATTAGATTTAAACGAAGGCAGACATGATTTTGTTATCTAAAACTATAAAGTATATTATATTTTAAATTGCCTCTGTACATACATTAGACCGCTAGAGCCTCACTGACCGCACAGTATAATCTTATTCAGGTTTTCCCCGAAATATTCTCATTATTACTGTTATTTTAAAATTGTTTAGAAAAAAGTTCAATTCTTTATTATTCATATATGATAAAATACACCAGTTACCTTGTAATGGACGTTATCTACCGCCGGATCAAAGTTATTTACAAAGCGGTATAGCACGGATCTATAATCATGGATACGACATGGAAATAAATGTTATATTTTTTAATTTCAAATCATGTTAGACTTATTTGTATATTTATTAATGTCTCAAGAATGATATTATTACATTTATATGTTAAATAATTAATACTGGAATACTTGTTATAATATTTTCTTAATATTAGTTATCAATTACTTTTGACATACAATATTACTAGTTATTTTTACTTATTTAATTTTGAGAAACAAATAAATTACATGAAAGATAAAATGTTAACATTAAAAGTGTGTGCATATTGTGGCACATCCATTAGAACGTGGCTCCTTGACGTACAAGAGTACGAAGTCCCATTGTTTTGTCAGCGCCTCGCAAAGAACATAAAACTTAACAGCCGTCTATACGAATATATTAAATTCGCTTCTTTATTACTGGCGGAATTCATTATAACTGTTAAATGACTCCGTAGAAATATGGAGCGCTCTGATTCTTAAATAATAACTTGTTACATTGCGCACGGAATACAGTACCTATACGTAACGAAAATTAATACGTACACTACTAAGTAATGTATATACGTAAAGTTTTAAGTTATTATAAAAGAGAAGCTACAGGCGACAAGTAGTATCGCACTAGCAACTAAGTTTAGTACATACAGCTATAACAGAATTTTATATTAAATATTCTTTTAAATTGTAAAAGCAAGACAAAGTTAATAAGGCTTCTCATTATATCATTCAATACAAATACGTAACAAACTTAATTAAGAGAAGTTAAAGTTATTAAAATACAACGATGTTTCAATATTCTTTTTTTCAGTTTACAATGCATAAATGATGTTGTTACTATGGGAACTGTTTATTTTCTATGTACTTAACTGACCACTACTCAGTGTGCTTTCTTAATTTTTGGCAGTTCTAATAGCTATATAGTAATTATAAAAAATGAACTGTCTGTCACGAATCAGTAATATTTTTTAAATGCATTGGAATTAAGTAAAATATCCTTTGATTTTAAAGTCATTTTGCTTCGGAAAAGGGCTTAAAGTTATTTGTTTCTTGTTCTTGGATTGCACAAAAACCATAATCGATAATTTACCTCGCCCTGATATGTAAATAAATATACATACTCGGTACGTTTAAAGTACTAAATTCGTTGACTACAACTAGAAAAACATAATCTTGTAACTGTCTAAATTGAATTTTAAATTGTAACTTTTACCAGACTAGATGAACTCTACACATTCGTATTCTAAGTTAGTAATATATCTTTTTACTGATGTGATTACAAATCTGTAAACTATTCAAAAAGCGTAAACTATTGAAATAATTCAACACTATATATATAATTCATATAATTTGTTTAAGTTACCTTAATCAAACAGATAAACTATATGGAATAAGAAAATGTTGTGAGTTTTCTAATCACTTAAGAAGCAAATGTGCGGAACATCTGATACAAAATTTCAAGAGTCAGTAGTATCTTTACTACTGATTGTGATGTTTGAAGAAACGCCCAACGGCCGTCACTAGAGTTAAATTAAAGATTTGCCAAATTATATATATATATATATATATATATATATATATATATATATATATATATATATATATATATATATATATATATATATATATATATATATATATATATATATATATATATATATATATATATATATATATATATATATATATATATATATATATATATATATATATATATATATATATATATATATATATATATATATATATATATATATATATATATATATATATATATATATATATATATATATATATATATATATATATATATATATATATATATATATATATATATATATATATATATATATATATATATATATATATATGTGATATGGAAATGGAGATCTTAATAAGTATACTATGTGTTTATAGAAATATAACCTAGAGCATCTCCACGTGGTAAAAGCAATTACAATATAAATCCAATTTTTGATGCTGAATAAAAAAGTATCAGTGGAGTACACAAAAAGTCTCGGACAGTTTCTAGCTATAAATAATAGAAGGTGGTTATATCATTAGGGACAATAGAGTGTTTATTCATTATTATTACTTGTGCCTCACAATATTGTTGTGAATAAAATTATATTTAATAAATATTTATTAAACAATCGTTACAATACTATGATCTTACAATGTCATCGTGTCGAATTCGTTTCAATATTGAAAATCTACATTTATTTATTTTACATTTAGTGTTGCTTATTTTCCAAGAGCCCAAAAGTAGGCGAGAATTTTTGAAAATGTGATAATATTGGCAATGTTAAATTTGTAATTTTAATTACTTATGCGTTTTTAGGGTTCCTTGCCTCAATTAAAATAGAATCTTTATAGGATCGTTTTTAATTGTTCTATCTGCTTGTACGTCTTTCCGTCTGCCTAGACCTTTTTCCTGTAACACGCAATTTCTAGATTTATAGTTCCTTGGAACATACCAAATATTAAACTTCTAAGTCAACTTAATCGTTTTATGCTTCGTCTACGTCGGTTAATCAACATCCTTTTATCGAGTGCTTACCGTGAACATCAAATTTGGCAAGAAATAAAAAGGTACAGCGAATAAATATCAAAACTTGTAGGTGTATCATAGAAAAAAATAGTTACACTTGTATTTGTAGGTATTTCATAGAAAAGTTTGTCCTAGTAACCTAACATAACTTACAATCACGAAGGAAGTACGGAACCCTTACGGTACACGAATCGGACTCGCACTTGACCGACATTTATAATTACATTGGATTTCTTTAATTAGGTGGAACATTGAAATAATGAATTAAACATAGCGGTATTAATTTTTCTTATGACATACAATTTTATAATGAAACAAAGTAAGTCACTGAGCACAATTACATACAATACGATATATCTACATAGGTATTTATATGTTATTGCTTATTTTTATCATTAACTAATGTGTATGTCGAGTCATTCTAGAAAATTCATAATATAATAATATGTGTAACCAATTTGAAGTTTATTGCCAATATTTTAGGACGTTATTACTTTGGCATTGTTTTTTGTCGATGTTATTAATTTCAAAGATTTTGGCACAATGTTCCGCGGCTGGCCTTCATACCACATTATAATTCATCAAACAATTGTCCAGATTCTTTTATTAAATGAAAACTATTTTAAACGCGGACAGATAATATATGAATCTTCATTTGATTTATTAAATCATTTGTGTGGTATGGAGAGATGAGACTTTTTATTAATTCTTTAAGAATTTAACGTATTGTTAAAGTTAATAATGTTATTATACATTTATATATTACTTTTAAAATCTGTGCAAGTATCTCTGCCTTTACTTAGTGATCGACTGAGATAGTACAACTGAAACTACTACATGAAGATATTGACGATTAATATCGACATTTAATTTTCTTGGACAGTGTAAGAGAGTACGAAAAGGACTTTTAAAAAAAATTTTATACTACTAGGTATGATGAAGTATATTTAAAAATTGGTTTAGCGTAAAATATATGAGATACATTTATTATTAACACTTGGTTATATCTTACACAGTCAAGATGCTTTCTGTCTGTTGGTAGATTAATGCAATGCAACTTACAACTTACAGGTTAAAACAACGATTAGCAAGTTAATTTCATCAAAAAATAAATTTTAAGTGTGGGTGACGCTTTTAAATAAACACATTTAATTGTGTCTATCTAATACCTATTATCTATCTACCTCTCTTATAACGTCATATTCTATTATTAAACAATATTCTACGTTCAATTTGTAAATGAAAATATGTTATAAATGATACTTTTACAGTTTATATTTATTTCATGATTTATCAGATCTAAAGCTTTTGTGTTTACAATTGATGGCTTTAAGTCCTTCGTATATTTGTTTTGAGTTAAATGAAATAATTTCCTTTGGAGTAATAAAATTATCGATTTGAATAAAGCCAAGACCAAGCCTGTAGAAAATATATTTAAAATTTTACAAAATATATTTATATTTAAAAAAAAAAAAATTATATTGTTAAGTAAAACAGAAGTGGTTAAAGTTGATTTCAATTGAAATGTAATGTGGAGTCATATATATATATATATATATATATATATATATATATATATATATATATATATATATATATATATATATATATATATATATATATATATATATATATATATATATATATATATATATATATATATATATATATATATATATATATATATATATATATATATATATATATATATATATATATATATATATATATATATATATATATATATATATATATATATATATAAATTATGAGCTTTTGGTATCGTGTTAAGTTAGACAGTACCTACAATGAATTGTTTTAAGATTGACTTTTAAGCACCACTAACAAACTGGGGCAAACAGAAATAAACAAATTCCATACTGTTACTTTGTCTCTTTTGAATAAAATATAAGAATTGGAGATATCAATCACAAATCCGCTGGCATCTATCCGAGTTTTTATTTTCTTCAGAAAGTGTTCATCTCTAATTGTCTGCCGCCGTTGCGCTAACAAGTACCGGTTTTCAAATTACAAATTAGTCGATGCGGGTATATTCGACCACGAACGTGGGCCCAGTGAGAATAAATAAATAGGATGTTGCGATCATTATGACCTTAAAACTAAATTAATTTATATAACGATGCAACAAATATATTTTAAAGGCATGTTTACAATCGGCTATAGATACAAAAAAATCAATAACAATCTCGCGCGTCCCGTACTTCACTTACTATATATAAATAGTGATCCATCTTAGGTACAATGTTAGTACAATATAAAAAAAACATATTTTAGCATTTATTTTTCGATATTATACAATAAAAATGACCATTACCTTAGTCAGGCATGATTTTGTTTTTTTATTATTATTTATTACATTTCTCGTTCCCCGAAACATCGATTCAGGGTGGCAACTGGCAGTATGTAAAAAGGACCGCGTTTATAAATTATTGGTCTACAAATATTGGTGTTGTGTGTTTATTCTCTAAAACCGGACGCATCGTAGTATTTAAACGTATTCACAAACAAAAGCGAAGGACCGAAGGGAGCTCGCTCCTCCGCTAGATGTACCTAATTGAATTTTTTTTACCACGATTAAAATGTTTGATACTTTTCCCTTTTTGTTTTGTATGTATGTGAAAAATGTATTAAGTAAGTCGATTTTGTACAACAACGTAGCTCAAATAAGATTGTGCTATTTTTTAGGTAAAATAGTGGATCGTTTATTGTTAGTGTCAGTTAACTTTAATTAATGCGTGATATATTACACACACTTTACTGTACTTAATGTCAGTACTTTTCTTTCATTAACTTTGCGCTCTTTCTTGTTTTTACTTGAGAAAAGTATATTTTTATAAATATTGTTATTTGTATATGAGGTATTAATTTCGATATTTATTAAATAGTAAAGTATCAAGACCTCCCACGCGGTGTAGCGCAGAGGAGCCGGGCAACCTTTAAGTTTACTTATAATATTAAGATAAATATTTCACATGCCCATGTGAAACTGCTTTATGGTTTGAGAATATCACTTTTAAATCGTACTGTGTTCGAGTCTCGAATGTTTTAACAGCAATTAGATGCGTTTTACCCGCTCTTATTGTTAGCCACGCTAGACTCGTATTGTGAGTCAACAGCGTGGCCTGTTGCTTTGTCTGTCTTTTGGGGTTTGCTTGTTAAAAATAATGAACTACTTTATTTTTGGGGGCAAATAGACTACCTCAGGTCGTAAGAGGAAAGGCTAACACCGCGGTCGGTGGCTGCCCGCCACCGCACGCCTCGGTGGTCCTACACTTGACACCTTAGCTGTTTGCCCGACGCTGATCGAGTATTAAGCGGTTTGCTTGTAAGTACACAAGACAGAATCTATGAGTATCGCTTAAGTAAAACAGATTATCCGAGACGGGGTCGTCTTTTTGTTTGGTGTTTATTTTGTTAGTGTGGTGCTGCTATCAATTAAAGACAAAATCTATACAGTAGTAAATCACCTCATAATAACCTCTTTTATAAGGAATCCCTTAACGTGAAATCATGAAAAGTGAAAGAATCATTCTGACTATTTTATATTTTTTTATTTAAATCACATATGTATACCTAATTCACTATTTGCTTCTTCTAGATCTGTCGATTTTGTGTGATTTCTAAGACTATGCCTGTAATTTTATCTCCTTAATATGACTTTTGCTAATGCATTCATTCACAGAATATTCAATACGAAATAGTTAATATTGGCTAGTTAAAATTGGCTTAGGTACATCATCTATAGTTTGACCTTTACCTCTTGAAGTTTATTTTTAACACTTACTAGTTTATTTCATCAAATAACACTCTGTTAGCAGTAAATAAAATTGAAACAAAGCGAATTTATTAAGCTGTGTAGCGATATTAAACCGAGATCGGAAGCCGGTGGCGCTACGCCGCGCCCGCGCCCGCACCCGCGCCCGCGCCCGCGCCTCGTTGCCTGTATAATAATACGGGGCCAACTTTTCTCATTTTAATGTTGTTCCCTGGCAAAGTTTAAATATAAAAATATAATGATGCGGCACGCATTAGTGAGTCATTGAGTGCGTGCATGCTTGCCGCGCCACTTTCAGCTCTCACGTCGCGAAAATAGAAGTTAAAAACAAACGGAAAATAAACTTTTCGAATAAAATAAAAATAACCCTCTTGGCAGCGAGGGTGGCGGCCCTCCCCAATAAAAAATATAATAACTTTTCTTTTTATTCGACGTAAAGGCAACCGTTCGCTTCTAATGTTGCTATCTCGTTCCTACAGATTATGGTAACGGGGTGAAGCAGTGCGAGAGCCGCGACCCTGGCCTTCACTGTTCCTCTGCTCCTTTATCTATAACTGACGCTGATAAGGCCCAGAACTGCGTTTCATCCAAAGTCTGCATCATAACAATGTACCAATAGATGGCCATTATTATCCAATTGCCATTTAAATTCAATCAAACTCGTAGATCGTTCTCGTACGATGTAACTCGACACTAATATACTATTCGTCGGTATCTACGTATAAGTATTTATTTGTATAACATTATAATTAATTCTTATTTTAATTAACTTAACCGCGTAACATATGTTGTCGGAGGAATAATAAATATGACATATGTTAGATGCACTCGTGTTGCGCGCCCGGTTTGGTCGAACGCACAATGCGCTAGGGCGCACGCCGAGCCCCTAACTGTCCTTTATAAATACAATAACGGTTTATATCCCGCGCACGTCGCCCCAAGGTTGTAGCTGAAACAAAAATTAATACTCTAAAATCATTTTTTTATTCTAAATGTCAATTATTCTATATATCGTCACATAACTAGTTCACTTTCATTATACAATTTATTGGATTGGTAACCAAAACATCTAAATAATCATTAGGACTGTACGACTACCTAAAAGTGAGATTTTATTGTATAAAAAATATCCAGCGACACCCCTGAAGTAGATCAAGATGGATGCATCTTACATAAATAATAGCCTGCATCCAACTAAAACAATAATAATAAAATATTTTGTAGCTGTTTATTTCACTTGCTGGCCTTATACCTACAACCTTTAGAAAACAAAAATTCAACATTTTTTATTTGTATATTTTTGTATTCAAGTTACAAGTAAAAAGTAACACAAGTTAGAATACCTTGAAAGATACCTCTGCGGCGATTTTATATGCAAAGTTAATTTTTTTCCCAATACCGGTCAGCTGGGTCGAGGAAACGTATATGAATACCACCTATGAGCGGTAACAAAATCACTTTTGGTTTAGCGGCTATTATATTTTTATTATATTAGAATTTAAATGGCACCGTATTTCAGTATCAATGTCACCTAATGCAGATTGCAGGAAAGTGTTCGTTAATGAGAGAGCGATAACGGCGGTATTGGCTCGGGAGACCGCTTACGCGCGCGTAGAACAATAGAAAGGAGGACGAAACGAAAAATCTGTTCACAATAACATCGTGTGTTTGAACTGTCCGTCTGTTTATTTAGTTGGAAACTAAAAAATCTACCAACAAAATGTCTCAGCTAAATTTACACATAGGTACAGGCGTCTGTATAAAATGTTTTTGACGTGCCTAAACATATAAAAACAACGGTTGTCTTTATGTACGCGTAAGAGCCACAGATGAGATGTTTCGTACCGTTCTTATTGTTAGACTTTTATTACATTTTTGACGATGTTTCACATTTATAATTAAATTTAAGCAATTAGTCTACCAAGAAAGCAGGTCACGAAAGATTCAGTAAACTTCATGTAAAATAGATGGTACCGGGTTATTATTTAGTATATTTATAATTTTACTCTATGATTTTCTCGCTTTTTGATAAATTTATCTTAATATTATACATCTCACTAAACCATTTCATAAAAGAAATATAATGTGCGTTTACAAAAAAAGACTTCACAACTTTTGAATTCACTATTTTAATTAAGCTTTTAAAAAGCTCATCTATCCGGATTCTGGTCAAAGCTTTCAAGGCTAACATACGAGTTAAGATTTAAATAAGACAAAGTAAGCATTATGTTATAATATGAATGAATATAGTTTTTGTTGTAAGAATTATAACAGTCGTAATAAGTATTCTTGTGCTATCATTTGGAATGGACTATAATTGCTTGCGTGCGTATTATAAGTTAAAATAATATACCCTAATGCTCGTTCGCCGCTGGTCACAATGTTATTATTTTATAACTAAATATACAGTGTTTACTCATTGATTATATTTCTCATCACTAATGAAGTTTCAAATAGGTTACTTGTATACAAAACAATTCTATATATATATATGTATATGTATATATATATATATATATATATATATATATATATATATATATATATATTATATATATATATATATATATATATATATATGTATATATATATATATATATATATATATATATATATATATATATATATATATATATATATATATATATATATATATATATATATATATATATACAAGTTAAGCTTATATATATTATTAAAGCTTTTTTCTAAAGTATAGGCAGGTCGTATCTTTAACGTTTATTTCATAGTTAAGTGAACATCTTGAATTTAATACTACTAGTCACGTCGACAATAATACATTCACATTATTATTAAGTTTATTATTTTTTTGTTCCCAAAAAATGCTAATAACGTATCGAAAGGCTTATAACGTCCGTAATTACAGTATTTTGTCTTCGTTCCGACGGTTTTGGGGTTCTATATCGGCAAGGGTATTTTTTTTAATTTTTACTTATGTTTTATGACTTTAATTTGTTTTGTGGCATTTATCAGAACCAGCGTATCTTAAATATTTATATGAAGAATATTCAACAGTCATTTTTTTGTTATTCAAATGTTAACTCGACGATTGTGTTTGTGATAATAGAAAGTAATAATTTTGTATGAATTCCTATTACATTCTTGTATAATAATATATTTATATACAAGACTATAATAGAATTATACTACATAAATTTATTTAAATATGTTTATGTATATATAAAGTTGAAGTAAATATATTTAAATAAATATATTCAGTTTGATTACGTAAATAAATAATAACACACGACCATGTGATTTACCTAAACATAACTTAGATATTGCTTTCATAAACTTGTCTTTAAAGCGACCACAGTTCTATATATATAAAAAAGACAATTTGATTCTTATCAAAAAGTAAGCTATATATTATAAAAATAATATAATAACAAACTTATATATGGTCACATTGTGAATATATATTGTAATGGACGATATAAATCTTATAAACACTATGTTTATATGAATAAAATAAATAATAAAAATATTCAGCCAGCAATGAGTATTAGCAACATTGTGATATTAATAACATTTTATTTGCCTTGTGGCCGTCAGTCGGTACGTTGGCCCTCGATCGGCCATAGATCAAGAAACATGCAGTTGTGTATAGCTGTACGTTTTGTATATAGCTGTACGTTTTATCATTTATAATGTTTGATTGTACATTTTTATTTTATTAAATTAATTGTACTTATATATGTAGTTATATTACATCATGAAGCCACAGTATTCAGTTAAAAACTTAAGTAATATTTTTGTTAGCAAGTAGAGTTTAATGTCAATTTGAAAAGGTACATTAAAATAGACTCTTTCCTATTATAATAAAAAAATAAAATATTATTTAAGTTAAAACTAAAATATATGAAGTGAAATTGAACGAACTATCGATCGTTTAATCTTTGGCAATATTATACATGAATCAATTTATTCGAGCAGTGCGCGCGAGCGACTGCATATTTTTCAATTACGTCAATTTAAAATAATACTTAATTCGCTATTGTGACTCATTGGGAGCATTGTGTCAGTCGGCGGACAAATAAAGCGGATTTCACATTGTGTTGCTGACAAAGTGGTTAAGAGCGTTGGTTTAGTTCACCGCTCGGCGACCGCGAGTAGGTAATAAAGGTTTGCACAAGATTACCATTTAATCTTTGGCCTAAATTAAATTTATTCTTGATTTGTGTGATCTGAAGTATTACTACAATGGAATTTTGTTATAATAATAGTTTGAATGTATTTAAAAAAAATACACAAAATGTAGATGTCAACGTTATGCCTTTTTTACTTTTTTTACTTACTAGTATTCTAGATCCAGCACTTCGTAATAATATCACTGTAATTATTACCCACAGTGTGGATCCACTCCGTTACGATGTGCTTAATGAACTGCTGGACTGATTTATATGGCAAAGGATCAAAAAGATTAGATAAATGAAGTTGCTGAAACCTACGCTGTAATTATAATAATAATTAATAGCAACATGTCAAAAACATATACACTATTTTAATAATTTTAAATATAAGTTGTAATATATGTGTCATGTGATGAGAAAAGAAAGAATTGTTTGAATGTAACGATAAATTAAGTTAACAGCTGTCGTCCCGCATCATAGAGGCAGAGTAGGTAGCTACTAGGTACTCCTATCGCATGCAAATGCTCCGCGACAAATTAACGTTGCGGACTCATGGAAATATACTTGTAGAAAGTACTTAACACTTAACTAAAGTAAAAAATAAATTAAATTCAATTTTGTCGTTTATTTTGGGATATCTCTACAGCAAAGGCCATATATATATATATATATATATATATATATATATATATATATATATATATATATATATATATATATATATATATATATATATATATATATATATATATTTGTTTTATAAACATGTCATATAAAATATAACTTAAATACTACAAAATGTATAGTTTTAATTGAATTTAAAACATTAAAACTAGTTAGAGCTCACATTGGAGTCGGAATATCAAAGACCTGTATTGGTTCCAGTACGTTATCTTATCATATGTCAACAACGTTTTCCCTTTTGTTGTTTTCTTAAAAGCAGTCGTTGCAGCCTAGCAATTTTTCGATGACATTCCTTTACTTCGTTTAATGGTAAAAATGTCATGAATATTAAGCCTTAATGTGTTTTGGACCTAACATGATATATATTTGAATTTGATTTGAATGTAGGGTCAAATTACACTATAATACGCTTTCCATCAGATTTTTCAAATTAATAACGAGAAATAGAAAAAAATAATAGCTCCTTTAAATAAGAATTGAACTCACAACAGCGTTTAAGGGTTTTAAATTGGACTTTAGCAAAATAAAATATCATTCATACCTATTATTTTTTTTGTAAATTGATGATAACCAGTTAATACTTATACTTAGGTGTATAGATAGGAATATATTTATATCACGTAAAAGGTTAAAATATAATAAGAAAATCCACTTTACCATATACGTAAAAGAAAATAAGAAACAATAATCTCATATTTATAAAGTTCAAGGGCTCATTACTTATCAAGTAGAAAACTTACGGGCACTCGTAAAAGGGACTTTAAGAAAAAAGCAAAAAGCGCATAACTATTATCTTCCAGCCAAGATATAGCTTTAATACTTACAAGAGTAACTATGATGAGATTGTTTCATAGTTATATTACATAATATATACCTATTATACATATGTTATTTAAGTCCTATATATATATATATATATATATATATATATATATATATATATATATATATATATATATATATATATATATATATATATATATATATATATATATATATATATATATATATATATATGTGTGTGTGTAATAACTGTAGCATATATATTTATTAAATATGTATATATAGGCAATTAAAATAAGAAACACCCGCGTCAGTTTATCCAGCCTTGTTCAAACAATGTTGCGATTGTGCATTTGGTTTATATAGGTATGCCGCTTAACTTTAATTATACAATTTATATTCAAGTTGCAGTGAAGAGTGGGTCTTTATTATTTATCGCGTAAATTAAGGACGGGCTGTATGTTTCGTTTCAACACTGCTTTCTTAAATTATGTATAACTGATACTAGTGTTCCGCTACCCGGCTTTATTCGCTTGGACTTGGCTTTAATTTTTTTTCTCTTAACGAATTTTTACAAATTAACGCTTCGTCCATCCTTCTTTCTTGTTTAAGCCACAATTGTTTTATTAATATATGTATTGACGAGTTGATGAGGAAGACACGTTGACTTTTATTTGAAGTTATTGTGTCAATGATAGTGATTATTCAAAAATAGCTCTATAATTATTTAATACTAATATTTATTGTGTAGTAGGTAGAAAAGTAAAGGATAACAAGAGACTGTAGATTATTTTACTATATAAAATTATACAACAAAATCTTTGTAAACCTATACTGCATTGTTTATTTCGGTCTACTTCAGCATTAGAATTCTATACAATGTAAGTATATTTAAACTACAGATAACAGCTTACTTTGAATTTTCGCCTTTGCTTCAATATAATATTCAGATAATATACAATATTACGTAGCCTATTGCTTAGCAATTGAAGAATTTATTGCAATACATTTGAATGTTAAATTTATGTACATAATATTTTTTTATACGTCTGATCGTGCCGATGATATATATATATATATATATATATATATATATATATATATATATATATATATATATATATATATATATATATATATATATATATATATATATATATATATATATATATATATATATATATATATATATATATATATATATATATATATATATATATATATATATATATATATATATATATATATATATATATATATATATATATATATATATATATATTATACACCACAAAATAGTTATAATGGATTGTTAAGCGTATTACACTAAATTGCAATTTATTTACCAACTTATCATACAAATTTTCTAAATAAGCCGATTATTTTATAAGTTGATGTAATATAAACGTTTCAATATGACATCCCGATTGTTATGTAGTTTCGTTATATATATATATATATATATATATATATATATATATATATATATATATATATATATATATATATATATATATATATATATATATATATATATTATACACCACAAAATAGTTATAATGGATTGTTAAGCGTATACACTAAATTGCAATTTATTTACCAACTTATCATACAAATTTTCTAAATAAGCCGATTATTTTATAAGTTGATGTAATATAAACGTTTCAATATGACATCCCGATTGTTATGTAGTTTCGTTATATATATATATATATATATATATATATATATATATATATATATATATATATATATATATATATATATATATATATATATATATATATATATATATATATATATATATATATATATATATATATATATATCAGAAGTGTTGATTGAACAAAATTACCTTTGTCAATACTTATTACAATTGTCCAGAACGACTGTACACTTAACGAGCATAAAATCAAAGATTCAATTCACTTGACAGCATAATACCTACAAGTGTCGATGCACTCATACATATTAAAATCTATTTACACTCATCTGTTGTACTTCGCTTTATTAAACGTTTTTTACTTAAGTTTTTATTTTTTGCTGACCATGCCATATGAGTTGCTGGTACTTGTATTGGGTCGCACTTGAACTCAAACTAACCGATCTGTATTTAAATTGTGTACGTACGTTTAATATTGTATGTTGGTATGGATGTGTCACTCAAACAAAACCATTCAATTGGCCACTTAAATGGAATAAGTAATAATTTGCATATAACACGTTTTTGAATTTAATTATAATAATGATAATCATTAGTGAAATAAGTCAACACCTGTCATTTATCTTTATAATGTACATTTTTCAACAATAGCTGTAATTTCGATACGGGATAATTAAAAAAAGAATATCTGTTGCTCTCGTTCCAATCCAATTTGCAAGTTCATCAAATAGAATCGTGACATGAACCAATAATTCTTGAAAAGTGTCATTTTATATATTTTATTCAATAAATTGGAAGCACGATTCGACAAAGTGGTGTAAACATTTGTGTATATGGTTTTCTCTCGTAATACTATTTACTATACTCACTGTTCTGTACCTTTAGTAATTGTCATTAAGTACATACACCCGTTTAACTCTCATAGATACGTAAGTTCTAAAGCGATTCTTTATATTCTTGTGTAAAAGCTTCATCAATATATCCGTGTTACGAACTAGCTAGGTGCCAAATTTCACAACTATCATATTAGGCAAGTTAGTGTGAATTTGTAATAAACAAACGGAAAAATATCCAACGTTGTCAATATGACATTAAATATCACATTAATATCGATTTTACGTTTCGCTTTTAATTGATATTGGTGACACTAGGTTACCTCTGCCTACGCTGCTACATGCGGGCAAGCAATGGATCTGAACGGCTAGCAAGCTTATGACGATGCCTAATAAGCTGAAAAAAAGCGAAATAAAGAACAGCTAAGAATTATTCATATATGTGATATGAAAATAAATAGGTAATAAAATAAAATGTTTTTCCCCATTTCGAAGAGTAATCAAGCAAGGGAACCTAATGTTAAGTCACTCCGGTCACGATTATCCGCCTATTTTTGGATACATTGCGGTGTTAACAAAGCAATTAAATTCTGTAATTAGATTTTTACTAGAGTAAGGATAATATATTTCCCTGAGTGTGAATGTAACTTACGACTGTCGTGTACAGTCAAATGCTGTGCCACTGTGTTGTAACGGTCCCAAAATAAATATTAAAAATAAAGATGCCTACAATAGAATATATATACAACATTTATAGCTTTTATGGTTATTGTGTGTAGCTTATATGGAATGTTAAAACAAAAAAAATCTCTTTTATATGCAAACTCAATAATTACGTGTTTCATTTCATTTGCCGTATATGGTATGTTAACAATTTTCTTTGATTTTATCACATCCCTTTATCGATAAATTGTGCTGTACAATTATTTTAAATTCTACAATTAAATTGCTGCCCATATAAAAGTTTAGGCAGAAGAATAGGTGCGACAATGATATCATCCACTCAACACACAGTGTCTCGAACATAAGAAAGAAAGTGTTAAGTTCTGTCTAACCTGCAAAAAAAAACGCTTTCTTTAATAAAAACGACAAAATCTGCCCATCTTTTCCCTAGGAAAAGGCAAATGCAGTTTGTTTACACAAGAGCAGCTAGAATTCTATTCTAACGTTGTTGTAGGTTTCCTATTTAATAAGCGAACGGTTCATTATTTACTTACAATAAGTGTAATTATTTTCCGTTCGACTGAACATTTTATGTGTACGTTTTTTTTCACTGCCGCCGTTGAACGTGTTGTGAAGAATATAATTGCACTAATTTTCATTTGTTTTTAAACTTAACTTATACAATTATACATTGTATTCCTTATTAATATGAAAGAAATACATGCTTCATTATAAATATAGAGAAAAAACAATATATACATATTTTATATAACTTTGCTATACATATTTTCACGCTACTTCACAGTGCAATTGCAAGTTAACGACGGTTTGCCGCGACTATGATAGATCTGTACATTAATATATGTATATGTTTATGTATGTGTTTACATGTATATGCTGCTTCGTGTCCTGTTAATTTTATACTAATTATTATTTAAGTCTACTTTCAGTTTTTGGACGTTTAATATTGATCATTATTCATTTCCAAAATTACTATATAATATTGTTAAACTTTCTTTGTTAAGAAATGTACAACAAAGTTGTTGCTAGGTTTTTATTAAAACACCAAGAATATCAAAGAATTTTAAAATGACTTTTGGTTTAAAACATCACAAATTGTATTGGTAGTCCACACTCTAGACAAATTATATTGTAGAAAAAGCCACCAGGCGATACTAGTTCAGTATAAAGAGTTACTTAGAATAATTAAATATTATATATATTTGCTTATTATTGTAATAAATAAAACATACCTCTCCTAAACGAACAACTAAACTTATTTGTATATACATTAATTTAGTATTATTAAAAAACATACCGACCATCGTTCCATACATGTACAATATGCAATTAAAAGTATAGATTTTTTGTACTATATTTATTTTATGCACATGCATGACTGTAGAAGTAAATATTTTGGGATATTCTGTCTTCAGGATTGGCTTAGTGGATTGGACAACAAAACTGCTAGCTTGAATTTTGAATTATTTATAATGATTACCTCATCGTATCAATCTTGGGATTTCGTCGCATGGGAAAAACAAAGTCATATCTGATCATGTATTATTTATAATAAATTGACATATTACTCGTATCACGTAAATTTAAAACAATTTCCATTTTCGCAATTAAATTTATATTCTAAATTAATTTCAACTCGATTAGTTCTATTATTTTTTATAGCTCTTCACAAAAGAGCTAGAACTAAAGTGTTCTCGCTCTTTTTGTAGTTCTTCTGCTTTTATATTTTCAATGATGATAATCTTTGTATAACACTAAAAACTGTTATTTAAACGTTATTTCTTTGAAATAATGATTAAATCAAAGAAAATTACGAGTAATCTGATAAAATTTACATTTTGTTTTTAAACAGTTAATTTTTAATTAATTAATTTAATTAATTATAGTGACTGAGACTATTTTCTGTCGAGCTATCGGCTCTTGGACCCAGCTTCATATTTTGTCTAAGCCCAAATTCATATTCTAATAATTACTCTAATGGAAATAAACCCATAACCCACGATTTGCACTTAAATTTATTTTCTTACTTACAAGTATGATTATATGTAATATATATTAGATATTTTTTTGAAAAATGTACTCTTACACTCACTAGTTTAATGTATACGAAACTAAGAGCAGCAGAAGGCAATTGTTCGACCTCATTTCGGTTCACGCGTAGACCTTGACCGATCTGTCACCGAACTTTAATCAGTATACAGCGACAAGTTGTTTTCAACTTGGAAACTTTTTCATATCTAATATTTGTAGAGATACGCCAAACTTCCAGGGAATACAAACGAAGAAAGTATAATTAAATAGAGTCGTGAATTTAACATATTTCTCTCTCATTTATCCCTGTGGTTTTCTCTTCTCTCCATGTTTCTCTTAGTTTTTATACACATAACACACATGTTGTTAAGTGGAACTTGAAGAATAAACGGCAGATCTATTTTATTGGATAACCACAGTATAATAATTATTTGTAAAAATCTTCACAGAAAGTATTCACAGTTTTTTTTTTAGTTTTTTTAGTGTTTTTAATTATATAGTTACCTGAAGAAAATAAGTAGACCAACAGAGAACGACCTCTTCTATGTGCTTTCTTTTAACGTCACATTTTTTCTCTTGTAAGTTTTACGAATGTTAATTAATTGATAACTAACCTATTATTAGTAAGTAGTTTTTCCAATTTGTCACTGGTGAACCCACTCTAGGCATATCTTACTTACCTAACTGATAGAAGGCAATATATAAACGACTGAAATCCGATTTCAACCCAACTTACATAAATATTAACCGTACATATGAAATTATAATATTATTTATCATTGTTTCCGAAACAATAGATCGTATCATTTGAATAATTTTATCTGATACAAGTGTATATGTATTACTGCGTTAACGTACATTCGCACTCGAAATTGATATTGGCCATTATTATTCGAGTGACGAAACGAGCAATATTTAATTTAAGAAACATTAATTAATTTAAAGTAACTAAATTTTGGTTAACTATACGAAAATTTACGTACGTAAGTGAATTAATAAAATATTTTAAATAATAGTTAAATAAATCGATAACTTGATAACAGCTAAAAATTAAATATTAAAGTAGATCATCGCACACTACGTAAGAGCTCTAAGATTTTTCAAATATACATTATACTATCGGTAAAAAATCAAGTCATTGTTTATTATTTCTAGATTGTAACAAATGACTTCTAATATGATTACAAATAGTAATTTTTATTGACATTATTACAGAATAAATCGCTTATTCTATTGGTTATCAGTAATTTATTGCGATAGTTGTATAAAAAATACACATTATATATTTTATAAATTACACTTCACTTGTTATCCTTGTCTACACGATGGTACTGGCACAAACCATATAATTCTAGACGCATATACGTAATATATACCTTAAGTGTTTATTATAAGAGTTAAAATACGTTGTCATTTCCCACGTGTTGTCCGACCCATAATACTCTTACAGTTTAGAAGTATTCACGCAACGAATATATAGCTTTGTGCCATTAAGATTTTCCTTATATAGTTGCTGAATTTATACCCCTAAAAGTATAACGTAAACGATTGTTGCCTAAATACAATTCAGAGAAGACCCTACAATATAATATGAATAACAAAACATAGTATATGTTTTAAAAATTGCACTCAGATATATGTATATTTATAGATAAAATTTAATGTCAACGTTGGCAAATAAATACAATATTAATAATTTATATTAATCTTATGAACAGATTATCGTGTCCATTGAACAGTCATAATTTGTGAACTCTCAACTTAATTATTCTGATACTATTATAAAAACATCGGCATTGTATTTAACTAGTTAATTGTATTACGCTTGAATTATTGTTTACTTTATGTACTAATTTTATAATTTGTCTTAATCAAGTTTACTTCTTTTTTTATATAAATTTGGTGTAATTATTTTAATTAATATGTTCTTATGATGTTTTTATGATTTAATATTGACTGTACATCGGTAAGTAATTTGAATTTTAAAATTTATCGACATACATTTTCTAAAGAATTCTAAAAAATAAGTCAAAAAGTTTTAATTCACTTACATTTTTTGTATATGTATATTGTATATTTTGTATGTATATATTACTGGTTGACGTATTATACGGTGTATCTAGCGTTTAAGAAGTCTCGTTGTCGTTAACTCTTTCAATTTATTCTAAGGTGACGCGGTACGTTCGGTTGGTTCGGTTGGTTCGGTTGGTTCGGTTGGTTCGGTGGTTTGGGACGCATGCGCCGCCGCGAATGTTCTGGATGCCGTTTTTATGTGTTTATGTATTCTAATTTTATTGTTTTCTTTATTTGCGCCCCACTTTTGTTCAGTTCGGTGCGGCATTGTTCATCGTAAACGCCGATTTAGATGATAAATAAAATGTTGTAATAATAAAAATTTGCCGTATGAAACTTTTTATTTAGTATGCATATTATTATTTTACGCGCCTGCAAAAATTCTTGTTATTTTTTTGTATTTTTATATTTGTGTTCACTCTTGGGCCACTTGCTTTATGTTTTGTTCGTATAATTAAATATGTTCTACGTTATTCAAGTAATTATGTTGTGGAAATATCAACAACTAAGCTAACAACTTAAATGGCAACTCGAATGCTGTATAAAAATAAAAGTAATTTGAAATTTATATTTTAAACACATTGTGGTAGGAACCAGTTGTTGCTATTAAATAAATTTTTACCATTCATCTTCATTCCTTATCAATAACTCAATTTTGCTTTTAAACAATTTTTTATTTTAATAACGTTTAAAACATTTTGTAACGCGCTGTGACCTTTGCAGGTTGACTAAAGAGAATCTAGTATTTATAAGGTATATTATATCAGAGTGGGAATTGAATCCAAAATCGCCGCGCCTACAGCCAGACACTGTGCCGCTGTGCCACGACACCCTCTTTTGCCTTGTCTGATAAAATTAAATGCGATTATAGTACGTACATAATTAAGTTCTAACAATGTCTACGCTCGGCTCCGCTCGGTCCCGTTGCTCATTTTCGTGACTTTCCGTCGCTATGAATTGGAATTTTATAATCATTCTCGATGGCAATTTTATTATTTTGTTGAGGAGTTAATTTTAACAAATTTGAGGTTCAAACGCAGCTGCAATGTGTGCAATTATTTTTTCTTTAATATGACATTTTCTTATTCATTTAACAGGTTGCAATTGCTTTGTATCCTTTCTTATAGTTTAACGGAGCAAATACAATTGTATTTATAATAGAAAATATAAAACTCGTAAGAGGAACTATAGCTTATACGTACCTAGTACCTACTTCGCTTTTATATTATATTAATAAGTAGTTTACAATAGTATACAATTGTTATAGATAACATCATTATCACCGTTTATTTTCTACGCATCTAAAGTCTCGTTCTCGTTTTGCCATTGCCATTAATCGAATAGCGACTTTGATATGTGATTAATAAACGAACGTAAATACATTAAGAGAATTCCGATCTCCGTCTGCACAATTGTATAAAATTACAAATATTTCTCGATTTTGGTGGTAAGCTCTTAGACATATTTTAAACATGTAATATGACAGTACAAATCTGTAATATTATTGATGTCATTATAATATAAAATTTAAGTAAACGTTCTTGTTAATTACATCTGTATATTAGTGAAAATAGCTTGAAATTTCACTGTTGGTATCTATGCCAATTTTAATTACTTTGGTATCTGTACCAATTTATATACGTCCTATGTAAAGGAAAGGAATGTTAAAACCTTTATAAATTTTGGGAAACAAACGGTATGAAAAAATTGATACGTTGTTATATCAATTTAGCCACGACATGATATTTGTTCCCAACTAATTTTATTTTGATTGATTGGCTTCCGTCCTAACAAAAGCTTTAATCCAAATTTTATGCAGTAAAAAATATAAACAATTTTGAAAAAAGTGTGTTTTAAATTATATATATATCTTTTAACATATACATGTATATTTGTTTAAAGTACAAGTTTAAAAATAATGTGAAAGTCTATAACTGAGTAACTTGCTACAAACACTAATGGTATCTATGTATACATTAGTTAAACTTATATTACTCGACGTTGCAGTGTGCTAACGTAACTGGGCCTCTAATGCAATCATATAAAGTAATTCATATAGTTGTATAACAAAATAAGGAAATACGTGTACATTCGATATATGTATGTTTAAATATATATGTTACATTTTGCATTATAATTATATTCTGTTAACACAAGTTATACATATATTAAAAACATACTATTTTAGATAGTGAATATTTAAAAAAAAAGCCTTTAAATGACCAAAGTTTTATATAGTAATTTAAAACTTAATATTCCTTTAGTGAAAAAATATATCGCGAATGGTAAATAATTGTGAACTAAGTGTTGAACGTCTTAATGCCCGAGATGGCCGAACTTTGGGTCACAGGCAAGTTCGCCGTCACGGGTCGATGCGAGGCGCGTTTACGTTCTATTTCCGAAGGAACGCGAAACCGACACGACCATCAGCTATAATAAATTTCTTGTCTTATAAAAATAAAACTTTTCTTTTTGCCCGCGCTGCGCGGGGCTGTCCACAGTGTAGACGAGCGTAACTCACAGAGGCCTGCATTCAATATTTAACTATTTGATGCATCATTTATTCAAGTCTAAAGAAACGGAAAAAGATTATTTACGATTTATGAAATATGTAGACCCAATCGATTATAGATAGGTCATAGAAAGTACACATTACTCTGTAGTATTATATTATAAGGTTTGTTTCAATCAAATTTCTTACGATATCGATCATTTTAGTTGTTAAAATTGTAAGCTTATAATTTTAATATATATAATTTTTTTTACGTATATGTGACGTCGTGTATATATTTAATATTGGGCGATTTTCGTGTTGCGTAGTCTGTGGCGGGGTGGCAGGGGCGGGTAGGGTAGCGAAGTTGTGAATTGGCCGCGCACACAGGCCCGCGCCGCATTATCGTGATTCATGTCGCTTATAATTTTATATTATGTTAAAATGGGGGCCCGAGGCGAAGGCCCGAGGGGGGAGGGGTATATTAAAAATACAAGAGCCCACCGACTTTCTGCACCGTCTGCATGGAAACCAACTTTGTTTGTGCTCAAACTATTGATCCGCTGAATTCGGTGGCACTTTTTACAGCTAAATTACTCTTTAGATTGTATAGATTATTGTAAAATGTTATTGTATAGATTGTTAGAAATTAGATTCAAAATGTAATATCTTAGAACAAAATAATTCGATTTTAATTTTTTATTAAATTGAGCTTTTGTGGGTTGCATTAAAATAAAAACTATTTGAATAAGGTAACCTTATTAGTAGCGACATAGATGGTACCTCTCTATATACTTAGTCTTGCCATAAATATTGTTATAAAGAAAAGCACGATTTTTTTTTATACGTAACATTTATTCCTTTCATAGTGAGTTAGTTTAATACATCAATATATAACTATTAAAAATATACAATGTTTATTCGAAGTGGTCCCCATTGGCTGCAATACAGTCTTTTAAACGTTGAGGCCAGTTATCAATAGCAGCACGAACTCTTTCTAAAGGAAAATTCTTCACTGCCAACCGAATGGATCGTTTTAGGGACTCCAAATTATCATGGCGTTTAGAGCAAGCCTTACTCTCTAAAACTGACCATAAATCATAATCCAATGGATTTAGGTCAGGACTTGACGACGGCCAGTTTTCAGTGCTGATAAAGTCCGGAACGTTAGTTTTCAACCAAGATTGGGTGGATCGAGCTCTATGACCCGGTGCCGAGTCTTGTTGAAAGCACCATTCTTTGTTATTGAACATGGTGTTAGTTAAAGACTTAACTACCGTCTCAAGAATGGTATTTTGATAAACTTGTGCCGACGTTTTAATACCTTTTTCACAAAAATATGGCTCAGTCACCCCTTCATAGCTAACACCCCACCAAACCATCACTGAAGTGGGATAATGCCCACGTTGTACTCTGTTTACTAATTGCGAAGCTTCTTTAGAGCTTCCAGCATAAATACGGTCATTTTGTTTATTAAAATACTGCTCAATTGTAAAAATTTTCTCATCCGTAAACAAAATTTTTTTGTGACCTCCCTTTGCGTACCGCTTAAGTAGTTGTTTGGATTTTACCACCCTATTCTTCTTTAAATTATCAGTTAAGAAGTGACCAGTACGTCTCTTATAGGCTGCAAGTCCTAAGTCATCTTTTAATATACGCGACATGGTTCTAGGAGCTATCTTCATCTCCCGAGATAAAATCTTTTGCTTACGGACAGGATTTCTTCGAATTCTTTCCCTAACTGCTTTAATCACCTTTTTCACACGAACGGTACGTGGACGGCCAGATCTTTTTCTGTCACAAACAGAGGAGGTATCATTGTACCTATCAATAGCCCGGTAAACAAACATTTGACTAATACCAAGCGGGTGGAGGGTTTTAAAAATTACACTTTTCTCCATACCTACTTTATGTAAGGCAATCACAGCGATTCGGTTCTCTTTATCACCCCACTCCATTTTAATATAACAAAATATTTAACAACATAATGGCGCGAAAATAAGAAAACACATCAAGCAATCATATAAAAATGACAGATTCCAAATTCAAACGTAATATTTTCTTTTTTTGAATAGTAACAGTATTTATGGCCAGACTAAGTATAGTATATGGTATAGGTATTCGTGTTTTAACGTCAATATATACACAAATATGAACAAATATGTTTGTTTTTTATTAAAAAACTTGTTAATTAATAAGTAATATGAAGACATTTGAGTGGATTATTGATAAATTTTAAACTACTTATTAATGTTAAAATGAAATGATGTAGATAGGTTCCTGAAATAACAAAGTACAAATTAAATATCAATCTATTTTGTATCTTGCTTTTATTATTGTCGAGGAATTTATGCAATAATATTTGCATTAACACGCTTAAACATATATCTTATTATTAAAACCCATACTAACATAAAAGAAGAAATAAAATGATTACTACACATTAATAACTATACTTTGATTTATTAGTAACAATAAAGTCAAAAAGGAGGTTAAAATAATTATTTTTTAGTTCTGTAGCACATCTTACCTACCTAAGAATATTAACATTTTTTAATGAGACGTTTAAAATAATGAATATAATAATTTGATAACTTGAAAATGGCGGCCATGGCAATTAAATTAGGTCCATACTATAAAAATATTATATTGACATCCGATTAGATGCACATGTGCATCGTTTGAAGCGAATCGGATGACAAGAAGTGGGTCAAAATAGCGTTACAAGATTTTTCTAACATCGATAGATGCAAGTGAAGCTAATAAACGCGTATTATAAACTGAGAAATGTCTATGCAACAACTATATAAGGTTAGCGCAGACTATGTTACGTTTTTGTAATTGTAGTTGTTTGTTGTGATAAAAAAGACGCCTCTCCGCTTGTGCGTGTCGGGACGAGCGTGTGTGAGCTATACTGATCTTACGTACACAACTACACACACATAGACACAAACTCTCGTATTCCCAAGTTTCAAGTTCTTTCGCCTATTGTTGCTCTTTGTTGCTTCATTATATATTCACAATATACTTATTATTTATATATAAATATAGATCTATAAAATAGCATTTAATTTCTTCTATGCGCCACCAGTCTGTATATACAGAGATGTATCTGACACGGCGGCCGTTATCAAAACTACTTATAGGGGAAAATATTTCAAGGCTATATACAAATAACGTATTCACAATTATCAATAGTTTAGGCACAGGATCATTTTTATTACGATTCTTATACGTGAAAAAAAAAACGAATGACGTATAGACCTCGTACTACAAAAATACTTTCAAACGTTGTCAATCTGTCACCTTTCATTCAAAAAAATAACCTAATGAGAAAGGGATATATCTCTTTCCCGCTTTCGCAGGATAGTATACGCTTGCGTCATACTTGAGAAATGGCGTTTTATTTTGGAACAATAATTTAATTATTTATTTTGTTTGAAAAAATATTTTTTTTAAATAATTTTAGTTGTTTTATGGTTTTACAAAGTTATGAAGGCTAATTTATACTATGCTTCAAATGAAGGTCGCGGTAACATCCACACCCTGTATACATATTAATAGTTAATCGCTATATACACATTGTGTTACTGGAATACTTATAAATAATTTAAGCATATTTGTTTTATACGTACACGGCACTTATCTACCGTACCTTCTCGTAGAATATTTATTAGGTATCATTAATGTTGCATTTGCTTCATCTATATGTAAGTAATTTAATATGTATTTTCAAATTATAATTAGTATATCATATCATATAATCTTGAATAATAAACACTGTTTAAGTATTAATACAGATATAATTTAATTTTCTTTTTCGTTCTATAGTATAATTAAATACAATCGGAGCTTACAAAATAAATTATATATATAATTAGTGAAATATTTAATTCGAAGTGCGCGTAAGAATTATCCATTACGTGTACAGTAACAGTATAGCAACAATTCAGTATAAACATAAATAGAATGAGTCTATGGAGATGCCGGAATTTTAACCAAAACTTATAAGCAGCGTCGTATCTTCTAAGCACGCGTTGATGAAATTCCAATAAAGCCAGATGTACCTTGTAGCGACAATATGAGACCACTACACGGAAGCGACCTTATTAAATTACCCAAAGCATCTATTAAACGGACCGACGGACCGGCGCACACAACCTGTATTTATACACATACAATTTCATTATTAGACATCTATTTGTGACTCGTTATTGCTATTGTCGCTTTTTCTATTTATTATCCGATACAATGTGTGATTATAATGTGGCTTATAACAAATGAGGTATGTGGGAGTGAGGCCGTTCCACACGGCCGGTTTGTTCACTATTCATATTTGTACGTTAAACTAAGAGTTTTTTTTATCTTGTTATTATATATGTTGTTATAGTTATTATATTTTTATTATTTAGATGTAGCGTTCGTAACTGTTTTTTATGGTCACATATAAAAAAGTTAGTGACATTTCCAACATTATTCAGGTTTAAATGCCTAGTAATATACTCTTATATATATGTATATATATTAGAGTATATTACTAGGCTTTTAAATTATTTCAGTTTATAGTATACAGGTCAGTTATGTACTATAATATGTATAGTTTAATTCTGTATGTAGATCTAGATACCGTTATTATAAATCACATTTTTTATTAATAAATAAAGAACATAAACTGTGTACAATAAATACAGTGTGAGTCGACCGTAATGGACGTTCTTAGGAACAGTTCTCACAGCAGACGGAACAGTGATACGTATTCAATGTAATTCATATGTAATATTATGAACTTAACTTCAATGCGCTAAAGGTTATTTTTGTTTGTCTGGCAACAATTGAGTTCAAAACTTTTGAATCGAGGATTGCCGGTATCATTGTAAGATCGCGAATCGGCGGTTTTAATTTATTAAAAATCAATCGTATCGTGTTAACATAAAGTTGATTTCCGAATATAAAGTGTCTTTGGGAATAAATCGCGACTGTCACTTATTAGGGTCGGGTCTACGGAAACTCTTTAATATAGGGTTATGTCCAACTCAATGCAATCTATTAAACTTGTACTGGCTTCACCAACTTGAGAACCGATGAGGGCTTGAAGGAGTGGAACATATAAAACTAAGGTGATTATGATGATGATCCGCAAATATAAACCGTGAATGTGGATTCGATTTCCACTCAGGGGAAGATTTCTTTTTCACGCTGGCACGGCGTTGAGTTCTGCATCTCAACGCCCAATGCTTTCTCGTATTATCGCAGAAAGCTTGACATTAGGTGTCTCGCTTACAGCAAACCTTAAACTCTGGTACAGCCTATTGTCAGAAAAAATGCCAACCAGCTGCTCGTGCTCTATGAAGTAAAAAAATGTGCTCACATTTAAAATATTGTCGTTTCTTATATGAGCAAAATTTCTTACAAAAAATATTATTACAATGCACTACATCTTTCATGCTTGTCTTCTATTTTATTAAAAGTTAATAGATTACTGAACGTCAACTTTAAAAATTAATTGTTCTGAACCAAACGATCTAGTATTATTCTTCTAGTAAATTTATAAATATTATTCATATCCCCTCCCTATTTTAACCCCTTTTATTTTCTTAATAAATTGTGTTAAAACTAAAAGCATAATATTATAAACATTCTGAGCCTATTGTAGAGCAGCAGGACCGTCCTACTGTACTACTGTAACCGCGATTGAGACCCCATCCCCACGGAATGGATTATCTTTTCCCCGTTCTATAAGCATAGAGTACGTTCAGTTCCTCCTCACAAAACGCAATGTCTCGAAGTCCACTTGTTACTAGTGCTACGTACTAGGTCCTCGGTCACGTGACGAGTAGCGTCAAATTATATACGATGACAATGATATTTTCGTTTCTAATCTTTTATAAAGTTAAAATAATATACTAGACTCTTAAACGATTTTTTTAAAACTGTTAATAATAAAAATAACGAAAAGACGAAAAAGTGTACGCCCGGTATAAATTGAAGTACTAAATCAAATCAGCAAAAACAGTAAAAAAGAAAACAACTTCATCTATAGTTTTCGCTTACTTTAGTGACTTAGAAACTCTATGGAGATGCCGAGATGAAAAGTATTATGTATTACTTAATATTGTAAAATATAATTCAAGTGTGTCATTGTATAAAAACCAGCTAAACCGACGCGCGAAGATTGACTGTGATGCTTTATGGAGGCTGTTATTAAATAAAATTAGACATAAATATTGTTATTGCAATATCTACTTATATATCTATAAATATATATAAACCTCTATTACCCCTGGTCAATGCATCATGCGTGAACGGTTGTCAGGAAAATATTTTAATAAAAACTTTTGTTTGTATGTTTGTTTTTGCTCGCCCGGTTTGATAATTAAATCTATTCTTACGGAGCTTTCAGTAAAAGATTGAAGAGTAACATATAAACATACCCTTTATTCCACAATCCTTGCAGGATCCCGGTATACGCAGAAAAATGTAAAATATTTACCGTGTATACGTGAGTGTCCATTTATAAAACCAAATTTCTAGAATAGTTAGAAAAATAATGATTACCTATAATAATATATAACTTACAATGTTACAAATTAGTTGAACTTTAATAGTTTATTTTTATATTCAAATATTCATAATATCTACCTTATTAAAGCAAATAAATGTGATTTGATTTTATTACTGAACATTAAGTATCCATTTCTCTTACCCTACCTGGTAATGTAAATCTTTGGTTCGAAACGTTACGTGACAATGCATTAATTTCTACGAGTACGCGATGCGATAGATACTACGATAGTTAGATAGTTTAGCTATGATAATTGAATTTTTGTAACTGGATTATGAAAAACTCTCCACAATGATTTTTTATTGTAAAAGAATATCATAGATGCTGACAAAGTTTCCGTGTTTGCGAGAGTTTGATAAAATTAGCGCCAACTAATACAGTCAGTGCTGAACCAATATTAAATTATTCTATGCAGGAAACTTGATTTCTCTATCAATAGCGCTCTCCGGAGTTCCCTTTTGGCAATATTTGTAGGACCCGTCCAGCCGGGGAACCCGCAATGTTATTAGTAAACGATGTATGTTGTGCTGTCACATTACTTCAAATTTGTTTAGTGCACATCGATTCCGTTTATATTCTATTAGAGTCTCAATATTTGTCCCATGTCTGTATACTCCTTATACGATGTAGCCATCAAGTACCCATTGGTAAACATAAAGGGAAAAGCCTTAATGGTCTTAGAATATATGTATATTTTTTTGGTTTATATTCATATCCTTTTTATTATAACCTAGGTAGTAAGTATCCTAAGGACATGGCACAAGTATTATTAATTAAAATGTTAAAGCTTGACTAAATTGGCAAAGTCAGCTCACGTTCGCATACACCGTTAAATACTTTATCGAATTCTTCATATGCATAGTTTCTTCTTGACGGAGTAAAGTTTTGACACGATAAATAGTTTTCAGTCTTCTCCTCCTGGGCTTAATTCATCCGTTGGTCATTATTGAAATAAAACGATATTCTTGTCGACATATTACTTATAACTACGACAAAATGAATGAAACCTTTAAAATAATCCCATAAATAACTCATATAGATATTGTTTATTTCCACCACAAATATTTGTATCCGTAATAATATCGTTGATATTTTACTGTTATCTACATTTTTTTATATATAAAACTTAAATCAAAGTACTTTACAGATTGAAGTTAAAACACCGCTTCTTTAATTACAAGGACATAATTATTACTTAAAATGTCAAAAATGCCAGCAAATGACAGGTGTAGTAATCAAAAATGATATTTTATTCAACAATAATATAAGACCAGAAGGTACGAATACGTAGGTACTGTATTAAATTAATATAAAAGAAGAATTACAATCCATAATTATAGAGCTGCAATATTAAAGTTTTTGAGGTGGCTTTGAATAAAAAATGAAGTATATTTAATAACTCTATTGAATTATTATTGGTATAGCCGTTGAC
The DNA here is from genome assembly GCA_037178615.1 of Dione vanillae. NCBI lineage: Eukaryota > Metazoa > Arthropoda > Insecta > Lepidoptera > Nymphalidae > Dione > Dione vanillae. The sequence continues at coordinate 2,378,721 of JAZFAU010000009.1, read as the reverse complement.
CCTTGCGGAACAGGTTGCTGTGTGTTGAATAACTTTGTAAAGAGCTTGTTTAATTATAAAAAATAACTTAGTCGACACCTACCTACCTATCTACCTACCTCGAATAATATATTTATAGGTTGTAATTTAGTGTTTCATTTCAATTATACACTTATTAGGACAGAACAAAGCCCAAAGCCGCGTTAAAAGATATCTATTGGCTATCATGTTTTAGATAAATATTTAAACATTTTTTATCGAGACGTTTTCTGTTAAAGCAAATATGTAAGTAGTATGTTTATACAATGGACTCATAGTTAATTATACGAATGCGCATATTATACATGTTAAGAGACTTCACTAACACGCATTACAGTAAATTGGCAAACTTGACATTGGCATTTATTCTGCAGTACACGATATTCATTTTCATTAACTAGGTGACACTGTGTTGTGCAAAAATTATTGATACAATTGAATGCTTGTGATACAACTACGAGTACAAACATGTTCTGAGGCATGTTCATTTGAAGCCGATCTATTTCCCACAGTGACGCGACGGTAACGTTCGTTACTTACGCGAAAAATGATCGATAGCCGCTAGTGTCCCAATGTGTACATATCGGTTCAACGACCTGGAATCAACATAAGAGCGGCATCGACTCGCGTCTAATTAAAGTACATTTTATTGTTCCCCTCACAGGGCTATCGACACCCGCGCTCACGAATGCGGGCAAATAATTATAATTATATTTTATTTTTATTCCGTGTTATTAATAGCGCCACGACCTTCCCGGCTACATTGTTACACACGCGCTACTCGTTCCGTCTGTGTGCCTGTGTGCCTGTGAGCCTGTGTGCCTGTGAGCCTGTGTGCCTGTGCGCCTGTGTGCCTGTGAGCCTGTGCATCTGTGAGGCTGTGCGCTTGTGTGGCTGTGTGTGCCAGTGCGCCTGCATGTCTGTATGCCTGCACCGGTGTGTGTTATGATTTCCCTCGCACCATGTGTGCGTCTGCGTCTATGGGTACACTTTTTGTGTTAGGTTTATTCAACGGTGTTTCTTTATAATAAAAGTTGATATCTATTCACTTTGTTGAACAATAGGCTAATTAACATTGTATCTAATCTAGCGTGTTATTATAATTATTTAGGTATCTTTATATTTTTATTGTCTCGACGTGAATGTTACGGATCGTCTCGCTCTCTTGGTCTCCATATTTCTTTACTTGTCCGTTATTAGTTTCTTTTATTATACTCATGTTGGTTATTTTTACGTTATTTCTATTATGAATGCGCTCGAATAAAACATTCTATATGGCAACGAGTTAAAATGCAAATAATTTATATTATAAATAAATAAACAACCTTGTACTGCTGTTTTACAGCTTTTATCTTATTGAATAATAATGTTTATTTATATAGATAGGTACAATAAAGTAAGCTATTTACATTTTATTGTATTATATTATATTATATTATATTATATCGATAAAATAATGCTAAGTTTAAATGGATTGAAACTAGAATTACTTATACTTAAATCTAAGCTTATACTTTGGAAAACTGGAGATATGTGAGTACATGCAGTAACTAATAATAAAAATTAAAAAAGTGATTAATTGATATTCTTGAAAGCCCAAATCCGTTACAACACAATCGACCAAAAACACGCCGCACGTTGCATTTATAACTTCGTCAATTAAACATATTACTAAAATAAATGACTTAATAGTTTCTTTTCCGAGTAGGTCGGATATGGTATGACGAGACGGGTAGGGACCGACGCATGGCAGCTACTTGTTAAGAAACATGTAGGCCGCGTACACACTATCGTCCACGACTGTCACTTTTAGTAAGTCATTTTTGCTTTAGAATTATTAAAAAAGAAACTAATTGTGAATGGATTGTAAACATCAATAAATATAATATGCTTTTATAAAGACAAATCTAACATTTATTATAACAGTGTTTGATGCTGGTGATATAATAAATGTTATTATTTAAATAAAATCATGATTCTATTAATTATATATAATTTACTATAAGTCGAGTATTGAATAGTTATTCTAAAGTGAAGCTGGAGGCGAGTGCGGACGCACTACTTGCTAATAAAGTTGTAGATCGCGCACGCGCGGCTGCCACTTAGAGTGCTCTTGAGATGAGAGCTACATGATATAGATTAACCAACTATCTGTCAGGCAGCCTCATACGCAAGATGATTTCTTCTTCCTTTCTATTTGATGTCTATGGATTTTTATAACTTACATATTTTAGCAGTACATAGGAGATGTAAGCCCATATATGTATAGCTTGTTGACTGACTCAAATATGACGTTAAGTAACGTCATATTTGAGATTAATAATATGTTTAAATTGATGATAAAATCTATGTATATACAGTCTACCCACTATTTCCTCAGATACTAAACTAAAATTGTTATTAATTACACGTGTTTAGTTACATATTTGTATTTTTTTTACGTTTTTTTAATTAATTAGTCAAGCGTTATTATTCAATCATAGTTAGTAAGCTGCCTAAGTAACAGCATTGGCCTATAAGCTGGCGTTTTATTTAAATTTTATATCATAATATTAGAATGAAAGTGTCGTAACTCAACATTTCTGATGTTACTGAAAAAAAAAAAGAATATTAAAAGGCTATAATTATTTATTTGAATTATGAGGAGGTTTAAACTACATTTAAACTATTATGAATTATATAAAACCCTTTCAGCAAGTCTTCTTAAAGAAATTTTGAAAAAAAACAAACAAACAAGTTAATGTTAATTCACCAAATCAAAGATTACATTATAGAAAGACATAACTTTCTCAATATCTGTTTTTGTTTATAAAAATTAAGTAAAGCATATATTTTAATAATTATACTTTACGATTTCTTTGAATTGTTTTGTTGTATCTATATATCTTATTTCTTATAGAGAAAATGGTTAGAAATTACTAAATTAATCGCATTTACGTTTTTCCAGGTCCCCAGTTTTAGTTCGGCTTATTATTTTGTATCAAACTTGTGCCACTTCTGCCACTCCAGTCGACTCGTATTTAATTGCAACATTTTATTCCCGACTACTTTTCTTAATTGTTATAATTATAGCTTTCACAGCGATGTTGCAATGCGAATGCAGACATTGTGTCTGTATGATATACGAGGTTGTGATATAGTATATATTATAGTGTGGGATAAAAGCTCTTCGATGTAATTTTTTTGTTATTAAGCTATCATTTTTTTAAAACAATATATACTAGTCTGTTAAAGTTCATTATAAATATTAATATTATTTTTTTTGGAATTGTTGATAAAAAAAAATCGTTTATTTAATTTATTTTTTGTTTTAGTTAGAAAATGTCGTTAATGCCATTATTTAGTAATCATACGTGTAGAGTACAACTTAGTATGGGTCAACGTCTATTGGACGCAAAGACTGTGTACCGCTTATTACATTTATTTGCAACTGACCTTGCTATATTGTCTTACCTCGATAATGGCGTCTGTTTCCCGCGTCCGCTATAAAAACTACACCTGTCCATATCAAAACTTTGTACTTTTCGTGCGTTGATACTGATTACGTTTTAAATAATATTCATGTTAAATTATTATTAACTTTTACACAATTAAGTGAAGTTAAATAATCAAAATGTGTTCATTGTGTACAACATAGAATTTTAAAAATAAATGATTCGTAATGAGACAATTTACATGGTATTACTGGCTCACCTATAACTTACTTACATTGGTAACGGCATCGTGTTATAAATATAATTGTACTCCTACAATTACCGTACTTTAAGTGGCATTTCTTTCTACGGCTAATGATTGCAATAAGTATGAAAAAATATCTTCGTACGGGAATAGAACTAGTAATATGTCCTTGCGATTATGCTATGCTTAATTAATTTTATATGAGTAAAGATAAAATTTACATGTTCTATAATATGATAATCTTATGATATTTAAGATAACTTAGCGACGAGTATAATTTCAAATATGTACACACTACACTATTTAGGTGCACATAAATAAAAAGTTGCAAACCGTCCTAAAATTACATATTGTACCTATATGGAAATTGTTAGGTAGTGGACACAATATTGCTTGTGAATACTTCATTTGCTAATTTGTGTTTAAAAATAAATCATGCAAATAAAGACTTGCATTTTGAAGCCATCCTGGCGTGGTAAGCCAAATTGAATCTAAAGAATGTGATGACACAGTCGCTGTGAACCTTTGAACAAGCTGTTATAGTTTATTTATTAATTTCAATATATAAACTGTCAGAAACTTTTCTTTAAATTTAATATTTTATTGCTTGAAAATTACCACTTAATACGAACTTACATATATACATATTACATACGTTTTAGTTATAGTGTATAAATTGATATTTATTGTGTGCTTTACTTTACTTGAGAGATCAATTGATTGTAAACAAAATTAGCTTTTTTTACTAATGATTTTTTAAAATTATTTAGAAGTAGGTATTAAGCACGAGACTGGGCTGGCGCCTTTTAACTTGATGACAAGCTAAAATCCTAATACTAAATTTGGCTCACTTTTAAATTGTGAATAGAATTTATTAATTACAAATATAAAATATATTATATGTAAGTAAAAACCACACAACTTTACTTATATGTAGTCTGCAATTTCCTATTTGAGAAGCAGGAATATTTTTTGTAAATTTTTAATATAATTACAAGATATTGTACTACTATGAAACGAGCTGTGTTGTATTTTGATCGTTATGTATATGTGGTTAAGGGCCCCGCACCACCACCAACATTAAACATATTTATTTGATCGCTGCCCTACAAAGAATGTTGTAAACGGAAAAATACCTACGTATTATAACCAATATTTTATTGCACGTAATTGCATATTATACTCGTATTTATATTTTTTACTACAATAAAACTCAATTACGTTTCGAGAATCCAATAAATTTTCATATCTGTTTACCTTTATTGCAATTTCAGATGTTATATTTACGCTTATATTAACACAAAATGTGTTCATGCCGCTTTTTATACATATTTATATCATTTATAAATATTTTATTCAATGACCACTAAATCTTCATAGGGAAGATAATTCTATAGAAAACGATTAATATTAATATTTTTTTGGAAATGTACTCATTAAAACATTAAAACTTTCAAGTAGTACAAAAAAGCGCTTAGTATTTTATTGCCGGTCTAATTTGTACTTGCATAATTTATGCTTGTCAGTTATAATTTCATGGTAATTAGAATTATAATTAAAACTTTCAAGTCTCAAGTAAATTACTCACCGTCGCTCTGACTCACGAGAATATCTGACGCCGTCTATAGTTCATTTGTATCAATGTACCTGTACTCTACAGAGTACCGGTACATTGAGGATATGGGGAGTTTGTTGTTTCACGTCGCAACGTCACGCATCGTCGGGCGCTAAGTCTATATAAGTAGGTACCTCGAAAAAATTAATATTGAAAACTTTACAATAAATAATATTCGTTTGCCAACATCGCGGACATTTACATTATGCGGGATAATCTCATTAATATTTATGACGAAATAAAAATAAATTATCCTCGCGTAGGGTCGTCGACGCGGGCCTTTACCTGTCCAGGTCGACGCGCTCTTATTACGAGAGCTCCAAGAGCCTCGATCGCGTGTCGAGTTCTCACTACTTGCTGTCGCCAAGTTGACTTACGTAAATTCATGCATTTTTTCGTTACGTACCCAGAAACCCCTTTCATTTCTCTGTTGTGAGAATAATAGGCACCTAAGCGATGTGCAGGTGCCCCGTGCATTAATATGATTAAGAGAACGGGGGTAATGAACTTCTGAGATTTAGTTTTTCTATCTAGCGCTAAGCAAATACTTTATTGCATTGTGCGCAGCAAGAGAGAATTTAACAAACGGTGCTCACGCTGTGACAATTTCTGAGGCCGTCGTTTAAAGCCTGTAATGCTGCTATAAAATTATCAAATTTCCGTTAGCTCCCATTATCATTAGGAAATGTTCCAGTTCTAAGAGCACGCAACAACAAACGTCGCAACGTCGCCTTTGACGTATTACGCGAGTGTGTGATGCTTCGTGCTGCGTCGTGGAACAACATATAACTATAAAATGACTAAGTAATTGTAATAGAATAATAAATGATAACATCCGCGTTAAGAGAACTTACGGGGCATCATTTTATATTTAAGCGACAACAATGGGCCCGGCTCGTGTAGAGGCAAGTATTATTTTACGGTACACTCGCGTAAAAAATCTCTAAAAACTGAATCGCGGCTGTTGAACGTATAGTGTGCACGTGAGAGCGGAGGCCGCGGCGGAGTACCGCGCCTCGCGACTCTGACGCGCTTGGAGGCTAGATCCATTTATTCATAAAATTATTTCTTAAGACATTCATCTCCGCTAATATAATAAAACACTAAGACTTTTTTTCCTGATGGTCCTTTACGACAGATTCGTTCCGACGTTGGACAATTAATATTAATTAAGATTTAAATTGGTCTAATTATATAGAGCCCGGCCCATCTTCCCGCTAGTAGTGGATTCTTTAAGCGTGGACAAAGGAATGTTTTATATATTTATTTTATTTATTAATCGATTCGTTTATATTTTATATAAAAGAAAAATATTACAAATATCATATAGCGTTTCGCTCATAACTTGTTCCTTTAGTTTCGGTCAAATTATATATTGAAGTATTTGAAGCGAAAAACAGAGTGGGTAATAAAGTTTTGTACATTTAAATACGAGGACTAATTAGCCGCAGAAATCATGATTTACGACTCCATTATAACACTTTTTTGACACAATTCAAGGAGTTGAAGTGTTTGGCAAGACCGGATCTTTTTGTATATGGGAGGACTTTAACAGAATATCAAAAGAATTATCCATTTTTATTTATGATAATATTGTTACGCGAATCAAGTTTGTCTTTAATAATTCAGGTGCAGCTCCTATAGGTATACACTTATTAGGTAACGTGTACATTGAAATATACTTACATATATCGTGTATATATATATATATATATATATATATATATATATATATATATATATATATATATATATATATATATATATATATATATATATATATATATATATATATTTATATATATATATATATATATATATATATATATATATATATATATATATATATATATATATATATATATATATATATATATATATATATATATATATATATATATATATATATATATATATATATATATTATTGCGCTAAAAGCTGTGCAGTTTTGTAGCACTTATTCTTTTTAATAATATATATCAATTTATCAAATATATATTATATTATGCCTAATTATATTTTTGTTACACATATTATTATTTATTTTGCTATTATACTGCTATTAATAGGCTTATAATGAAAATATTTTAGGAACAAATAATTTTCAATCCTAAACCACATAAAATAAGCTAAACTAGCTAAACTAAAGTGATGTTTATAATTATTGAATGGTTTTTTCCATAACATTTCATTAAATAAGAGGATATTTAATTATACACTAATAGGAGATATTGTAATTCTTTATATAATTAAACCACTGTACAACGCAGTAATTATGATAGGTATTTATATACTCCAGCAACATTGTATATATAATGTCAGTTTATGTAACGGTGTTTCTTAAATGTGTTGATCTTATTCTATGTTGGATTTCAAAAGTATTATGCCTTACTAGCTTTTATCTGTGACTTCGCATGCATGTTTTATTGTACATATATGTAGACTTATAATGTAATGTAGGTAATTATAAAAACTTAACGTTATATGATGTAGTCAATTGCATCAAAAAATGTCCCAAAACAAAAAAAAAACAATTATATTTCGTATAAGAAATTCCTGAGATTAGGTAGTTTAGGCAGACAAACATAACCTAATATTGTGAATATATTTGGCAGCTACACGTTTTCAGGATTTTTAAATAGGTACTGAGTTTTAAATTTCAATACGAAACATTGGACGGAGAAGTCACCGCTTAACTTTGATGTTCCGTTGAGTGACAAATTAGATAGAGGAAGTGAAAATAATTAAAATAAAATCATTACCTCTTTACAGACAGACGCTGTCTCACTGCGGTACGAAGGACTCAATTGGTTTTCCTTTTTTATTATATTGTTTTTTATGTCGGTTTTTTGCAATCTAATAAAATATTTTAATTACTCTATAGTAATCAAAGATGCATAATATTTAGAATCTTTTCGGTACATAATACGTAGATATATAATATATAATAATGTCTAATACTCCCTTTAAAGTTTCCATATAAAGACCATAATTGTTTATATATAATAATTAACGATTATAATTGTTTTCTTTTTCAGGTAAGTTACTTCTAAAATATTCCAATATTGAGAGACTAGGTAAGTATGTATAGTATTTAAAGTATTCAGATATCTATAATATAAGACAAAATTGAGAGCTACGACATCGACTTAAATGTTACGCTCTACAAACACCTGTCAAAGAGACCTTAGCATTAAGTTGTACATTTCCCGTCTTTAAAAATATCAAACATAGGTAAGGCTTTTAGCGGCAAACGAGCCCCTGAATAAATACACCAGACAGAGTATATGTTACGCCTTTCAGATTGTTACACGACTTAAACGCTAACAGCTTCTTTTAGTTTAGTACTCTAGCGTTTTTGTGGCCGTAGCCGCAATTACCCCTTTCATTTTCTTCGTGTGCCAACGCTTTTATTTTATCCGCACCGTCTACGATACTTTTTTATATTCACGCGTATCGCTGTAAGTTTTAATAGCGCCGACTGCACGACTGCACCCTTTCATCGCCGCGACAATGTACTCTGTCGCCGCGAGCTCAAAAATTACACGCTCACCTAGTGGTGTGAATTGTCTCTTAATTTGTGGTTTCACTATATTCCAACGTCAGTCGCACGTTAGTGGATCATTGAGAGCGGCAAAGCTTTGAGTCGTAGAGTTTTTCGCGCCAGATAATGGCTCTAAAAATGTTTGTGAGTCGCATGTTGCCGTATCGTTTGTAGTCGAGATAATTTGTGCGCTGTCGTTACAGCGCCAGCAATAATATGTGCGACGGTGACTCTATCAAAAGATTTGCAAGGAACGTTTAGTTATATTAAGTTGCGTAGAAGAAGCCCCAATCTATTTTTATTGAGACATCACAATTCAAGTGTAAGAACGGCGACCTCGCCCACGAACGTTACAAACGTTTAAGGTAACTTTCCTGAAAGGCCACGAGTTTTTAAAGAACTTTGAAACAAGTCACGTGTATAAAGGTTTAACTCTTAGCAAGCAGGCTTAGCCTTCTATCGCTTCACTCATACCAATAAATACAGCAAAACACACAAAAAATTAAATATTTGCATAATTGGATGTTACACTATTAAAAAGTCGCGCCTGCCCGAGTCATAAATCAAGGTTTCTTATAGTCACAATAATTAAGTAGCTGTTCTCAAACGTTTGCATCGGTGCGGAGTCGCCGGGGGCGGGCGCGGCGAGCGGGCGGGTCGGTTCGCTGTAGTGCCTTAATTATGACATTTCAGTGTTAAATCTCATTTTAATGCAATGTATGACGCTCTCGGGGCGCGGCCCGCTGAAAAGGCCCTCTCATTAAATTAGTCCGGCGGTTGGAGCACTATGAATTTACTTAGCTCACGCACTGATTCACGTAAGTGTGAAACTCGCGCTCTCAGCCCTTCTGTGAATTAGCGAAACACTGCCTGAATGCCTTCTACGGGGCAATAAAAGTACTATTTTTTATGCAGCTAATTTTACTTCAACTTGCACTATGGACGTATTTAGGTGGCACGTTTTGATGATTTTAACAGGAGGTTTTTATTGCTCATTATGTGATTTGTTGGAACTAGTGGGTCCATGCCTTATTATATGCTTATGTATGCTGCTATTATTTTTATCCAGTTACGTTGGGAATAATGAGTATTAAATTCTATTTATAATCATTGTACAGTGTTCTGACTATGTTAACATACACAAATAATGAAAATATGTAATGTTATATATGCTAAATGCTTTAATGAGATATACACAAAAGTTAGGATACAGCTTACGATATGCTATTACAAAATTTGATATAAACATTAAATGCTTCGTAAATAATACGAGTTGCCTTTGAGAGTAGGGTTGTAGCTAAATGTACGCCCGATGCAAATCGGATTTAACATGTAAATTCTGCGGCAAAGGAAAGCGTTTAGAAACCTTGTGTGCCTGTAGGTCCATCCTAGTAAAGATGGTACGATTTTATTTCGACCAATCTAAATTTCTACTACAAATGTTGATTGTTAGAAATAAAACATTGCAGTTACTGTAAAACTAACTCGTAAGTTACTTATTATGTAAACTAAAATTATTTTTCGCAATCAGTAAATTTGAGATGGTACTATAATATCTAATAACAACATACATACTTAGATTGATCAATAAATACTAAATAAGTACAAGACATAGTTATTAAAATTATTTACAGAAATAAATATAATATCAGTTTCTACAACAACATCTTTATAAGCTTAATACCTGACTGCGGAGGTCGGAGTACCTTAACTCCAGATTATTTTTCCTTTTACTGCTTAATGTGTTACTTCTACATTAAATTTGATTTCAAATTAAATAATATATAGGTAATAGGCATAAGTTACAACTATAACGAAGTTTACTTCGTCTATTCCGTGAAATTGTATTTCATATTTGCCTCGTATTTCATTTTGTTATAACGATATGCATAAATTGCGTTCAATTGTAAATTCTCATTATTATAAACTCCGTAGAAGCAAGCGTATTAATAAATATGTATATATTACTCTACATACTTACGTCTAAGAATCTCCGTTCTATGATATGATAAAAAATATACATCTTTTTATAAATAATTACATATGTTAACAGTGATTAAAAATGTTATAGCTGATGCTTAATTGTGCGTGGCGTTACAGTGAATCGTTGTTAATAATACATTTTATTCCATATTCGCGGAAGACTATTTATTGATTTATAATAATCTTTTAGTAACGCTTTCGTAACGAAATGTGTAAGGAACTACTTTGTAGGTGAGTTATAAAAATTAAACAAGTTAATTTTGATATAATAAATAGATTAGATGACTGCACGTTTATGGTATATCATGATGGTGCAATTGACTACGAAAATGAGACGAAGCCTTGGAATATCTTTTGGTAAAATTGGCATTACCTTCGTTAGAATCGTTTCCATTATCATCTCTCTTTACCCCGACAGGTGATGAGTGCCTGATGAAAATAAATGCCTTAAGCGTTTTTAGTTTTCAACAAATGTCAATTACTTTTTAATAATTCATATTATATTTCGCGGAATATTAACAGTCGAGCGTATTGACATACCTATTTAATTAGACTATCATATTTGCGTGAACTTCCGGTTCATTTCCAACTTTCATAGCCAATCGCTTTATTTGTGGGAGCGTTGTGAAATCAAATATCCGTATATATAAAATACATATATTTAAATTAAACTTAGTAAATGAGTTTTCAGTGAAATTTATTAATCAATATCGTCAGTTGACACAGGTAGTTTCAATATTACATTTCAATATATGCTTTATTTGATATTTGTGTGGATACTGCGTATGTTAAAGTTAAAATAAAATATATTAAATGTTATCATTTCGCAGATTTTGCAATGAGCTAATATAAAATTATTAATTTTGTTCATAATCCAGACCAATAATTAATTTATTGTCATATATATGTGTATCTCAAGTTATTAATTTTTATTTTTCTAATCTGCTAGTGGTACCCCTTCGCTGTATTTAGATGGGTCCGTATAGATTGCTTGTTTTATATCCCGCTCGGAATAATTATAATGGGTGCGAATGAACAATGGGGGGAGAATTTAATGTGAAATATAACTCGTGGGGTGACGTAAAGTGTATGCGCAAAACACTGCTTTTGGTTCTCTGCGCACACGTCGAGCAAAATGAGCTGCGGAGGCGACCTCGGCGCTTAGGGTCGCGCTATCGATTCCCATGTAGCCATTTAAAAAATGTTTTTTGAATTTATAATTACTTTTGTTATGGTGTTTGTTTTTGCATGGCGTAACTTTGGGGAGCCGTCGTTTAATTATTGGACGGTTAGATTATAAAATATTACAGTACCGAGAATTATGTGAAGATCGATTTTTTACACAAGTGTAATGTCTTATAAAAAGTATGTGAAATCTTTATATACCTAACGAAATATATAGAATATTAAAGATTAAACGTACTTTAATACAATGTTTTTTACTGTGAGGCAATTATTAGCTGGCGTAATACTGTTCAGTTATCATTTCTTATTTTAAATTGTTATCTATAAGTAGAAATATTTAATTTACTTATGTTAAATGAAAACACAACACTAACTAGATAAGTCAACCTCGAATTTAACCCTGTGTCAAAAGCTTAAAATCACCCGTATTTTAGTATTTGCGTCTATGTAACATTGCTCAAATTTTTGGCTCGCTATACTAACCCCCTCTGTCTTTATTCAACATCCCGTGACCCAGACTGTCTGTCCCCTATAAAAGTCTATATTAATTCTGTATGTCCTTTAAATGATAATTAAACAAAAGTTTTTTTTTGTAACAACGTGTACTATCAAGTGCCGAGCGAACCTGCGACCACCTCGATTACAGAATGTCAAAATGGCCATGTTAGATAAAATATTTGATATCTAAAAAGATAAAAAATTACATAGAATGTTTACAAATATTGCTTTCCCAATTCGGTAGTTGTCAGTAATTTGTAGGAAATAAGGCAACATGCAGTTATGATTATCAAATTACCGCTAATAGCATTTTTGCTTGAATCGAAACGATTTAGCGTAGTTTTTATTTATCGACATCGATTTCTAGTTACATTTTTTATTATGTACTAACACATACATAATAATTTTTCATTACAAATATATAAATAAAAAGAAATTAAACAAACTGTTTTGTGTTTACAAAAAATAATGTTTTTGTAATTCTACAAATTTTGTAAGCATTTAGAACGCTTACGAAATCATATATAATAATTTTGTCGTTTTAAAATAAATTATGTGATAATTATATTTGACTTTAAATCAATAGTATTACAAATAAAGTCGAAATAGTTGACTTAAGGAATAAATGCTCAATAAACATCGATAACTCTATCAATCGCTTCAAGGGCTAAGCCTATGTAGGGTTGGTTTAGTAACCACAAATTAGGTATTAAAGACATGAATCTCGATCGTCGTTCAACCGAATAATTTATGCGCTTCAACCGTCGCGTAATAGCTACCTGACATTTACTTCCCGCTGAAACCGATTCCTATAACTGTGACATTTTTTGCTTACTACCTACTCGTACTTCCGCTGCGCTACTTGAATATAATATAATTCACGAATTATCCACAACAGATATTGTGTTCTTTAAATTTTGCCTGCTTTTATTATTTTTCACTAGCATTGTGTCGACAGTAAAATATGCGTTTAGTGTTGCATAATTCGACCGTCTGATTACATTTTCATTGACATTGCTGAGACTTTAAATTTTAACAGCTCTACGTACAGCTCTCTTTAGGATAGATATTGACATTTTGCTTTTTTTAAAGACTTGGAATTCCTTTGACGTTCAGTGGCCTAAAATGAATAATGGAACTGTAGCAATTTTTGAAGCTAGGAGCTAACTGTGCGGGTCGAAGGTTTCGTTGCAGGAGGCGAAATTTCATCTCTAAAACATATGCCGTCCAGCCCAGGCTATACGACACAGAGGCCGTTAAAAATGAATGCAAAATATATGAGACTATGTTTCGAATGTAGTGAGTGGATTTCATAACGTCGACCTTCCATTAGAGTCACACGCGCTCAGGAGGTGAACCCAAACGTTCGCCCCGTCCTAGCAAAAAGAATAAGCCGCCTCGGACGGTATTGATTTAATACTGGCACATGCAGTCACCCAACGGCGGGGGTGAAAAAAATAAAATTAAAAAATATGCATAATAAAAATTTGGCCGATGACTCCCCATCGCACCAGTCTGTTAATGCATTGGGGTGCAGATCGATTATTTTTGGAATATGCGTATATGAAATGCTTTAAAGTTTTTTCCGTTTGCATTATCTGTAATTAGTTAATTGATCAACTCTTTTCATTGGTCTTAAACTATTTATTTGTATACATCTAGCTGAGGTCCGTCGTCGTAGCATTGTCGCCGTCGATCGCGGTCTGTCACACTCGAAGTGGTAAAACGTGTGGGATGTAGCTGTCAGCGACGAGATATTTTCGCATTAGGTAACTGAAGCTTTTAGTAGTGAAAATTACATTATTAGATAATACAAATCGATGTCAAATTATTGCAGGTACATTAAACTTTTGACCTATTTATAGACGAGAAACATATCTTTATAAAGTACATCGCAAGCGAATATTTCAGTTTTCAATAAACATCGTTAACAAGAATTAACGTTTTAAAGTCAAAATTATTTATCGTTCCCACACAAGTGAGTTCTCGGTTGGTTCGATCAATCGCAAACTTTGATATTATAATTGGTTCAGTCCATTTGTCGCGGGTATCGAATTTTACATGGAATTTAATTCATCATTTCACTGATTTAACTGACACGTTGATAGACCTGTGACGTTAACATTTAAATTGGAATATTTGCAGCCTTATATAGTGGTTTCCATACTCTGATTGCCTTTAAATTGTTTACGAATATTCAATTAAAAAATCACCGCGTGCGTGACACACATTATTGGATTCTATAATTTAATAAAATGTTATAGAGTATAATATCGCGTGCCGGCCGCGGCGCTGGTCGGCGACGGACATTTTTGCTGCGAATGACGTCCGACGTGGAATCGTCAGTCAGTTGAAGATGATCTCCAGATTAATGAAATTCCAATTGCGAGGGGTGCGACACAGCGTGCAGCATTGTGAAGCCGATCATTCAGTAACTGTCTTTCGGGTCTCCTCTCGTGGTTTTACCAATTGACTTTGATTGCATTGCATTGATTTTTTTTCTTTTAACGCAATTTCAAAGCTTGTATCGCACCAGCCTCTTCATAAAAACAATTGAGTCAGATTTATCTTATTATTTCCTTTATTACTTAACACATTTTAAGATGTAGCAGTAACATGCATTTAGTAATGCAAGTACTCGATTAAGTAACCAAATTTTTTTATTAAAATTTGACAAAAATAATATTATACATAATAAATCATAATAAGCTTAATTATATTCAATTCCAATAAAACCAAATCACAAGTTTTAATTTCATTACACATGGTTTCATCAATGTTACTATCGCCACAAACAGACCAGATCTATAACGTAAATTGTTATAATATCTGTAGCTAGAAACTAAAAAATACTATACTTATATAATAATACTGTAAAAATCATTGACATTAGTATGTTTACGTCAACATGTTAATCGTTTAATCTACAACTATAACAAGAGCCCATCATCACATTCCAAGCTATCATTACCTTGTAGTACTTGTCCCTCTCTCTTTCTTCAAAGACCCCCAGTCATTGTGGGAACATCTAAAAGGGTAAAGGAAATACTTGTTTTCCACTTTGCGCATTTCTTCCAAGTAGCCTTTGTCGCGCCACCTGCTACATTGAAATCTT
Source organism: Dione vanillae (assembly GCA_037178615.1). Classification (NCBI taxonomy): domain Eukaryota; kingdom Metazoa; phylum Arthropoda; class Insecta; order Lepidoptera; family Nymphalidae; genus Dione; species Dione vanillae. The sequence continues at coordinate 2,363,084 of JAZFAU010000009.1, read as the reverse complement.
AAAAATGATGAAATTATTAATATGAAATATTTTTATTGTTGCTTTAAGTGCTTTGAAGTTGAAATAAAATTTAATTTATTTTTAAAATTGTTTATATAAAAAATAGGTATTTGAGTACAATGTTTTATGGTATCATTATCAATTGTAAAAAAAATTGTGCTTCGAAGAAATGCACTTGAAGTCATTCGTATTCATTGAATATGTTATAATATCTTATATCATATGTACATACATGTATGCCTAGATATTTTTATAATTAAACATCTAAAATATGTAACAATATATATATATATATATATATATATATTATATATATATATATATATATATATATATATATATATATATATATATATATATATATATATATATATATATATATATATATATATATATATATATACATAACATATCTTTTTTTAAATGGAAAATTATAAATATATTATGTCAGCGTCAAATTCAAAATATCTATTATTTTGTTTTTGATAGAATCATTTTGAGAGAGGAGTATTTTTTGGAAAATAAAAATGAAAAGTCGAACATGGCCGGTCTCTGTAAAATAATTATTTCATATTTTAGAGCCAAAGTAAAATATAGTATGTATTATGAAATCGAAAAGAAATTACTCTATAATGAAGAACTCTGATAATATACTGCAATTCTAAAGCAGATTTGTTGCTCAATAAAATTTTATTATGTTTGTTAGTTATTACATACTAATTGAACGAAAAAGTATTTGTCGCCCCTTTTCCACTTTTAACGTTTTATTAACATTATATTCAGATTCTTGATATTGTTTAATATATTATCATAGTTTTAGACAAGTAGAGGAAGCGAATTATAAAAAAAAGTATAATAAAATATCAATAACCAATGAACTATATTTCGCTCTAGAACGGATAAATTAAGTTCAATGATTAAAACGCAACTAGTGGTCTAAAAATGCCGGCACCGGGAACCGGGACACGCACAGTATTATCGGGGCAAATATGTGGCTGCGTAAAAACCGTTTGATTGGCCCGTCCGGATCAACCGTGCTACGCTACGCTGGCGTAGTGATGGGCAGTTTTTAAAACTATCTGATGTTATAGAGCCTTAAAATAATAATTGCTTATTGAGATATGTTTATATTATATATATATATATATATATATATATATATATATATATATATATATATATATATATATATATATATATATATATATATATATATATATATATATATATATATATATATATATATATATATATATATATATATATATATATATATATATATATATATATATATATATGAGCATTATTTACTGGTTGTTAAATATTGTTTTTGTGTAAAATATCACTTTATGCTATTATAATATAATTTTTGTATTAATTTTATTTAAACCTAAATAATACCACGCTTATGCGATTGGGCAAAGGTCAAAAACGACATAAGCATAAATCCCGCCGATAAAACGCAAAGTTCGGCAATCCATTGAGATTGAACAACATAGAGTTGTAAATAGGTTTTATCCGGTATTGACAGCGAGGCGTTTTTGTTTAATTCAGCAAACAACAGGTGTGCCGTCACATCACTGTGCGGGACACGTAAAAATAGTGGCAAATTTGGCAACCTGTTAGGCCGGCGTGACGGGACCGCTCCCGCAACTTTTACCGACAAACATTACTTCACTCTATTCACCTCTGAATTGTTAACATGTGTTCGAGTAGGATTTCGCTTTCCGCGGATCGTGCGCTACTTCTGCACCTATTATTTTTATCATTTACCACTTGTTTGAAAGTTTTCTATGATTATATATGTTATTCCTGTTTTTTGTGTAGTGTTATTAATAACGTGCCACCGCGTGAATGATGGTAAACGACGTCTTTTCTCCGCCAGTTTTTTGATGACACTTATCGGTAATCAGCTCGCCTCTCGGAAGCGACACATAAATCAAAACGACAAAAACACTTAATCGGTCAATTTCGCCACGGCAGGCTTTTTAATGGTGACGATATAATATATTTTTGATTATGATCAAATTTTTATCGAGACCAGCTTTTATTAATAATATTTGATGGAAAGCTCAATGATCAGTGCTTAATCATAAATTTAATCGATATTACTTAATGTTTTAATAAATTACTAAACCTTACAGAAGATTAGTAACTATAGCACAAAATTGCTAATTGCAGCTACTAATAAGATTTTTCTTACATATTAGAAAACTAACAATTTAATTTTTTTTAATAAATAAGATATGTTACGCGTAATATTTGTCACACGTCACGAGATTTTTCCCACTAGCATGGCATATGCACCGAAGCACGTCGGAGCCAGACATACGAGAGAGCTCTGGGATATTCGATTAAGTCGGTTGACCATGTCAATGACTTGAATTTCAATTAGAACAAATTATCAAGGGATGCACCATAGCAAACTTGATTTGGCCACGCAGCCTCTACACTAAGGCCGGTTGGAGCTACGAATTAGTACGGCCCATTTTGGATTTGCAGCGGTTTTGCTCTGATATACGGTAGATACGAATAATCTATTTTCTAGTGTAGCCGAAATCTCGACGAATTAACTCTGGAAGGTATGTGAAAATCGATTGCACAAATTACACTACACCTAGTTCCTACTGCGCAAAATAACTACCCTCAAATAAAGAAAAACTTGTTTTAATTAAATATTTCTTCAAGACATAAGATGTTTTCGTAACAAATAATGACATTTTGAAATATATTCAAATTTATTATTAATTATAAACAATAAAAGTTAACATAATTTTATATATAATCAAATGACTCCTCTAGAAATTTTATGCATCCTGTAGACGCACTTTCCTCTTTAGCCGAAAGCCATTACATGAATTATCTGTTTCAGAAATACAGTGGACAAATGAGTTTACATGTATTTTCGATCTTATTACTACGGTACAGATACGAAAATGTCAGCAGGCCACTTGAAGTTGAGCCCGACCTGCCTCAACTAGGAACGAAACAATCGATACATCAATTCGTATATACCTTCATTAGGTGTTCAATGTGCTAGTGTCCTGTTTAAAACTAAATTCGAAGTCCAACTCAACGTCTATAGCTATAGGGTTCCTTATGTGTCTACTTTTTCGTAGCTAATTACAAAATTATTTATTTATGTTGTTGTTTTGTAAAAATTATCCTATGAACTTAATTAAAGAAAGTAATTAATCGATAGAGTAGTAAGCATATTTCTGTTTTTATTTCCACACAATTCCGATTTTCATTTTGTCATAGCTTCATCTCGTTGTAATCGCGTCAAATATAAGAAAAAAATATAACAAATTTTTGAAAATATATTATGAAAATAATTGTAAACTTGATGTTTTAGATGAAATTATTTGAAGATGAAGATGACGATGGTGGCAGTTTCTCTCCGAAACTCTGTCCATCGTTGTTTTTTTTATAATTTCATTTTCAAAACAAAAGCTTTATTAATAACCTGTTCAAATAGAAATTAACTTTATCTCGCGTCTCAATAAGTAAATTATAGTTACAAAGTCGTTAATTAAATAAATTTTATTCTACACATCATCGATGGCCGGTTAGTTTCTTTGGCCATGTTCATAATGCTTTATGAGAACTAATTTCCAAATAGTTCCTGGAATACTTGCATGATACACAATTATTTCGCCTGACTTGGAGTCAAAAGCCGCGAGCTCTACAATAGAGACAAGTACTCTAAGTTCATCGAATTGGCAGAATCTTAAGAGGTTTCGGTAAGTGGAGATCCTCTTAGGTAGCAAGGAGAAATGTTGCAAACAATATGTACATATATACAGATATATCTACTAAATAAGGCATATTTTGCACGTTCAATTATTTCTAAACAAAATAAGTTGTTAGGTAATTATACATGTGCATTTATTACATTTTTTATTGAATTTAAATAGTCCATATTACTAATAATCAAAGAAAGTGTCATTCGAAAGTTACTATACAAATTAAAGTAAAGTAATTGGTTCTAGTTAATACATGATGCTGATGAAAATCGTGCAGGAATTATATTTGGGGGTTTAGTGCTAATTATGAAATATGCCCGAGAGCGCATATTAGATAACGTCTGAGTTTAATCAGTCCTAACCTAAAATATCGAATTATTAACGTATATCTATTCCATGAAAGTACGTATGTATGTAACCTACCACATTTACCGTTTGCAACCTGTTACTTGTTACTTGTAAATTTTACTATTTGATTAAATTTAATTATTAAATTTTTTAAGATACATTAAGAAATAGTAATAATTGAATTCAATTGAATAATAATTTTTAAATTGCAATTGAATAGTAATTGTAATATTTTTTTTTGTAAATTGAATGCTATGAACACTTTGCAGCAGGTAGTGTAGTTAGTATCTACTCAATACATATGCGATACATTTGGTTAAAGAATTTCGTCTATGCAGTGTTAAAATCGCCAAAAAAGAATAATTTTATGAAGTGCTATGTCGTAGCATATATAAAATCTGTATACGTAAATAAGTATATATATATATATATATATATATATATATATATATATATATATATATATATATATATATATATATATATATATATATATATATATATATATATATATATATATATATATATATATATATATATATATATATATATATATATATATATATATATATATATATATATATATATATATATATATATATATATATATATATATATATATATATATATATATATATATATATATATATATATATATATATATATATATATATATATATATATATATATATATATATATATATATATATATATATATATATATATATATATATATATATATATATATATATACATAACCAAAAATAGATTTTTTTCATTTCGTTTCTTACAAATTTACCAAACATACTCATATATGTTGCCTAATGTTATCTATATAAAGTAGCAGTCCCTAAATAGGAAGGCTGCGCGAAATGCAATATGTCCGGTTATGCTTACTTTATGCGATTATTGCTTGTCGACTTGCTAATTCTGCCGCTTGTTAAAGTAATTGAGCGTATTCAATGGACATTACCGTTGTAAATTATGAAATCATTAATTAAGAAACTTAAATTATAATAAATAGGCGTACAAACATTACAGATATCTAGGTTTTCGAACATCTAATATTCTAAGCAAGGGTTCGGGTCATTGGTAGGTTTTATATAATTGGTTTTTCTATATAACAATAATAATATTCGTGAAGCTTATTGTCAATCTATACTGAATTCTCATTATTTTGATGGTTTTCTGCTTATCGCAAAAATAAGTATAAAAAGTATTTACTAGGTATATTGTTCATTTATCGTAGTTACAGTTACAGTTAAATGAATCATTTCTGTATAAAATGTAATAAACTTTTATAATTTTGTAACGATATTTCATTTCATTCCGGTCACTGATCGATGCGGGTATATTTGAATTCATAATACATACATATATAGGTACGAAGACGCGTTTGTCAGCTACGTTGTGCGAGTACAGTACATAATGAATCAGAATTGCAAAACGTGGCCGTTGTTTACGCGTCTGTGTGATACTTCCTACACGATTGTTTAGAACGGGGTGACTATCGCGCGCTATCGGCGTTACACAAATTCGGTATAGAAATATAGCCTGTCATACTGTCCGCCCTAATGTAACTAGCGTTGGTAATTCCTATACAAAATTCATAGTGTTAAGGCAATGGTTTTGTATCAATTAAATAATTTATGAACGTTTTCGTTTGCGAATGGACATTCGGTATTAATATTATTTGTGCGAATAATTAATCGCCCACCAACGAGACAGCCTCCACGGAGAGACATCAAACTCTGGTATTGAATATTTAAGTGTATATGTATGTTCTCAAACGCGCCAAATATTCGTCGGCTAAAGTCCGCATATTGCGTCGGTGCCTAACTCTTCTGTGGAACACATAAAGCATCGCATACATTGTTTCCGATCGAGTAAACTTGCAGATTAGATATCCGGCCCGAGGAAAGTACACAATAATTTCGGTTCGGTATTTCGTCCGGAATAAGTGTAAACGCTCTTCGTTCTACATTTGCATGCTTAGGGCTATTGAAGCTTTAATTTGGAATTAGTAGGTTGCAACACGCGCCATGAATGGATGGAGAAATCTATTAAATTGCAAAACGTTTGGTCCACTTCACTAAGCGGATTACGTTGATAATTCGCACTCACCAGCTTTCTCGTATATGCCAGTGTCCTTTAAAATCAGTCAACGACTAATTTAGGGATTAATACAGCATAAAGCATTATTTGTACTACTTAGTTTTGTTAATATTTCCTATTTATGTATTTTGGTTATTGGAATATGAAAAAATTATAATTTTGATTCTGTATAAAATGAATAACTTCATATTATAAGTAATTTTTAAATCATAAATTAAATAAAGTGAAGAAATAACTATTTTAACCGAGGCTTTTGTTTGGATAACATTCTATATAGATATAACAGAAATTATGCTAAAGTAAACTATACTAAAGTATACTAAAGTAAAAAAATACCTACAATATATATATATATATATATATATATATATATATATATATATATATATATATATATATATATATATATATATATATATATAAATATATATATATATATATATATATATATATATATATATATATATATATATATATATATATATATATATATATATATATATATATATATATATATATATATATATATATATATATATATATATATATATATATATATATATATATATGTATATATATATATATATATATATATATATATATATATATATATATATATATATATATATATATATATATATATATATATATATATATATATATATATATGTATATATATATATATATATATATATATATATATATATATATATATATATATATATATATATATATATATATATATATATATATATATATATATATATATATATATATATATATATATATATGTATATAATTATTATTACTATATGCATATAGATAAACATTATCATCAAATCATTATCAACAAATTGTTATAAGAATTACGAAATAGTCACGAAATGTAGTCTGAACACTATTTGGAGTCACTGAAGCCCTTTTAATTTGACATATTCATCGTATATTGTACTTTAATTCCAACAATAATTCTAAGTTTACATGATTAATTAATAATGCTATGAAGTGTTCGTTTGCACTGGTTTATTGAAAACGGCGTTCGCTTCATGATTTCCTCACAAAGCCAACCACGAGGAGAATGCCATCCGTGATTAGTACAAGTGTCGTAGTATAAATTGCTATCTGCTCATTGGTTGTGTTATTGGAAAATTATTTGCTTGACGTTTTGATGTCTACATGTGTAGTGCCAACGAGGGAATATATCGTTTTGGGCGGCTGTGATCGACTGTTTTTATGTTGATTCGAACAACAAACATTCGTACTTCGTTATCTACTATTGTTCTTGCATAACTACATTTGTTGGTGGATTTTTGTTTTTAAATGTGACAAGTTCGTTTACTATTTCAGCATTTTATTGGTCTCGATTTACGACACAATACTCTCAACACAATAACTTATAAATAAAAACAAAAAAGTAAAACATATACTACACTTGTACTATATTTTTATCTCTATATAAGGAATACAAAACGTATTAATTAACCAAGTACTCCTGAGTAAATTAACGTTAACGTTGCTCTTTTGTATTTGAAAGCTAGCCGGGCGAAATTGTAAAATATTTTTGTCGCTCTAGTGCGGATCACGTGCAGGGCGGGCGGCGCAAACTATCTCGGGGGCGATCATTTTGACGCGCGGACAAGCGTCGATTAATTCACTAGCCATCAGAGGTCCTTTGAACAAACGCGTCACTATCTCGCCTCGATACCTCCAACTTTACAATCAACAATAGCAAACTTCGCTCGCGACTACAATACTGTGCACGGTGACGCGCCTATTGTAAAAACACTTTCCTACTATACCTAGCAGCCAGTGTACCCTTTGTACGGGATAATGATGTTTGATACTGATTTATCAATGGATGATAATTATTACTATTATATCAAAAGAATTGTATCACTGAGATACACAAAGCTGTAAAGTAGGCGGTTCTTACCAATGCCAAGGTTTATATATGCAGTATAACAATATAACATATATATATATATATATATATATATATATATATATATATATATATATATATATATATATATATATATATATATATATATATATATATATATATATATATATATATATATATATATATATATATATATATATATATATATATATATATATATATATATATATATATATATATATATATATATATATATATATATATATATATATATATATATATATATATATATATATATATATATATATATATATATATATATATATATATCCTGGAAGAATGCAACAAATATAGTGTAAATACTGTAACGTCCGTAATCGGACTATCGGTGCTCTCAAATTAGCAGTACAACACAGGTTACATAAGTTATGTATGTGCGCTGGCCAGCCTTCCTTCCCCAACTCAAATCCTTATCAATCATTAATGAAAATTGCAATACATATAACGCCTGTAATCAAATATTTAAAGGCGTAGTTTCTCAGGTCGATTCAGCGTCTCCAGAGCTACGTAATGGTGCTTGTGAATTATTAAATAGAGTTTTATGTTACGTTGTTGCGCTCCCGTATATAAGACTTTTGATTTCTACCGAATTTTGTGTATCTCAAAAGATTTGCGAGATTTATTTTTAAATAAAACAATAAAAAAAGATATTTATAATTACCAACTAAAAAAAATATTACTATAATAAGTGTATAACTTAATTTTACTTTTGCGACAATTTGGAATCTGTAAGAACTACCTTGAAAATACTAGTCAATACTCAACTAAAAAGAGCCAAAATCACTTTAACAGTGAAGTGTACAGGTCCGGTTAATTATACGCCACAGGGGAGGCGCGGGTGGCGCTCGACAAATGTGCCTGATTAGTCCCACTTTGTCCCCAGCCTCCTCTGCGTTTCGATCGGCGTTAACTTCTTGTTAGCATATTTTACGTCTACTTTTTGCCAGCTTTTCTTACTTTTTGCAAATATTTTATTTTTTTATAATTCCCAACATATAATTGATTTTTTATTTATTACAAAATTTAATATAAATTAATTACACACTAAAAATAATTTAGAAAGATTACTTCGAAACATTATGAAATATAAAATATATTAAAAACACTATATAGACCTTGTATCCATACCTATTGTTTCTAACATCAGGTACCTGTCGGGCTCCTAATTCAGTTTTAGTAATGCCTACACAATGCCCAATCAGTACATGCGGGCATCAATTCTGTGCGTCGATAATTCATCAATGTTTGCTTAGATAGTCCTGTGTTCTGTAATATTGACGTACGATGTTATGATCTATCTTTTTGCACCGGATTTCGTGCAAAAAGTAACTCTACCCATTCAAGTTTATTTTATATACTCTTATGCAACTTTGACATAGTAATATTAAGTATAGATATATAAAAATCTATCACTCTTTCTCTCTCTTGTATGTGTGTGTGTATGTGTTATCGATACGAAAGGTATAAAACTTAATTATTGCAAAAATGCAATATATTGCATAACGATTTAATTATTTTATAACGCAAGGGTAGACTCTGGGTAACTTGATTTTTTGCTTGTAAAATGCAATTTACAAGCTAACCAACATTTTTCACGAGACGTTTCAATATAAAAGTTGAAAAGCCTTATAACTTTTTCACTAAACTTCTTGTTTTTCTTTTTGTTTAAATAACTTCACTAGATATTGGCTCAATACCTCTAGTACTAAAATATGCTATGTGATGACCTTTGCTAAGGAAATTTAAAGTGGAGACAAGATTTTTTCTGTAACAAGATTTTTTTAGAACGAAATGCAATGTTTATAGTTAGGTGTTCAAAATATAAATTAAGTCAGAATTTCGTACATTATCCCACTTAGAGTGCTTCAGAACACAACGCTGCTCTATATATACTAAAGCTGGAAATGAGATTTTTTTATTTCTTTTGGGGGGGATCAGACTCTATCATATTAAATTATAGTTAAACTGCCTTATTTAAATTAATTTAGTTAGTAAATTACTAATTATTTGTAAGCATTTATTTAAAACAATCGCTTCTCTTACATACGATCCAATGCTGCATCTTAAAATTACAGATAAGTATCAAGTTTTAAGCTTATTTCCAAAATCGTACGACTTTCAATCAAATGTAATAAAGATAATACAGCTTTTATAAAATCTATTAAATGTCATCACATAGCCGAGATTGCGTTAATGCTAATAAAATTACCACGGTAAGTGATTTTTTTATTCTTACTATAAAAGAATAATTTGAATTAAAATGGGTCTGTAGAGACTTGGATGTTTCTTTTCACACTCGTAAGCTAATTAATCTTCTTATAATTTTACTAAGATACTGAGATATGGAAATCCTTAAGATTTTTTCAAGTATGTTTTTTTTTATAAAAAATGTACATATATAATCTTCAAAACACAGGATTCTATATAATCACACGAACAGTGCAAGTGCCAGACTTGCACATAAAGAATTCTGTACAAATTTATATTTACGGTAAATAGAACTTATTTATGCGGGCATTTTATTACTATTGTTTATTAAACCAAAATACAATTACAAATTTTAAGTGTTTTGCTTAATTATATTATGACCTTTCACTTTTCATTAAGTAATTCTAGATCAACGCGATATAGAGAGATACTTCTATCTACCCTATAAGTTTGATTTACTCGGTAAATTCGTTACAATCTGCTGCGAACATCTTCTAGAATCTGAAGCTTAAACGTTCCTATTAGGTTTGACGTTCGCTTTAGATTCCGTTATCTTCTTACGACGTTTAATTATTTGTGATCCTAAAAATGACAAATCGACGTAGATATTAGACTTATGATATTAATTTCAATTTCATTATTCCAACCGATCTTAAGAAAAATGGCCTTTGACAGATAGATAATCAGACAAATAAAAGGAAAACCATGTGTTCCTATAATGATTTTATTTTATTTTTTTGAGTTATAGAATCCTAAAAATAAAAAAATGTGGGTAGAGTATAGAAAATAGCTCTGTAATTTATTTAATGCGTATATACGGATTACGCCTGTCCTTCTTACATATGTGATTTCTCTCATCACGTGAATACCTACCCTTTTACCTATTATTTAAGCATCATGACAGTATTTTCTTTTTGTTTTCTACATACGTACCACGTCTACTTTGAGTAAAACCTCTACAAGTCGAGCTGTACGCTGATTTGATGAGTACGTTCAGAACGAGACGCGTAAATACGAAATCGCAAATGTGAATGTTATAATTGATTAGAAGTGTCGCCGCCTGACGTAGGCGCTAGGTAATAGAGCAGCTCCGAATTGCAATAGATGGATAATATCCCGTCCAATTGGAGAGCATCCGGCATGCCCGGCAATTGTATTTATCAACGAATTGCTTTTCAATTGCTTATGAATTTGGAATGCACGGGTGCCATTATAGACTCCTGAGCTCGCCGAAAGTTATAGCAATCAAAATATAATGTGAACATAATATACAAATCGCGAAACGAATGAAATTTCAACAATACTTGTCTGTCCTTGTTGTTGAAATGGGACGTAATAATGTAGCTCAAACCAAGACAGCTTTTTTTTAACACAAACTAACCTATTTGAACTAATAAATTGTATTTTCCAAACCATACCTAGCCGTCATCTCATTCTGGGTATATTCTGGCATCTCATTCTGGCTCTCGACCTTCATTTAAGGCATAGTATTAACTAGCCTTCATAAATTTGGTGAAATTATAAAATAACTAAAATTTTCAAAAATAAAAAAAATTAAACAAGATAAATATTTAAATTATAGTTTCAAAATAAAACGCCATTTCTCAAGTATGACGCAAGCGTACACTACTCTGTGAGAGCGGGAAAGAGATATATCCCTTTCTCATTAGGTAATTTTTTTGACTGAAAGGTGACAGTTATACAACGTTTGATAGTATTTTTGTAGTACGAGGTCTATACGTCACTCGTAATTAATAATAACTATCTAACGCGTTACCCAGCACGTATAAATATCGTGAAATAGGAAAAATGATCCTGTGCCTAAACTATTGATAATTGTGAATTATTCCCCTATAGATAGTTTTGATAACGTATATATATATATATATATATATATATATATATATATATATATATATATATATATATATATATATATATATATATATATATATATATATATATATATATATATATATATATATATATATATATATATATATATATATATATATATATATATATATATATATATATATATATATATATATATATATATATATATATATATATATATATATATATATATATATATATATATATATATATATATATATATATATATATATATATATATATATATATATATATATATATATATATATATAAGAGTGTAATTGACGGTGTTGAAGTTTGGTGACGATGCTTCGTCTATCGGAAACTGAGACCGGTATACCTTGTTATTTACATTATTTACATTACAATGTCATGCTAAATGTCATAATTGCTTTTGCTTAATAATATTCTTTATCGTAAAAAAATGTTTTTATTACTTTAATAATGGTCTTCGTTTAATAAATCAATTAATTCGTCGTCGTAATGTACGTACATTTAGAAAATTGAATAAAATATGACAATTTATTTGCACGAAAACGTTGCATTAGCATAATATCTTGTTGTAATGCAATATTGTTTTGTGATAAAGTTATTGTTCTTAAGATATTATAAATATTGATTAAGTTGAGAACATCATTGATTGTAGCAATTACTATTACAAATACAATATCAGACATCTTGTAAGAAATGTCAATTAATAAGTTCGATTTGCGCATATCACGCGATTTTAAATAGTTAATAGGCAACAGCGTGTCCGACACGAACGAGGAATGGCTTAGTTAAACATATTAATATCTATTACAGTGGTTAAGTTCAATTTTGCTTGTATTTTAAAAAACTAGTGTTCTGATATATGTACGTATTAAAAATGTACAATATTCTTTATATGAAATAATGTCTTTTGTATATATAAATTGCGCTGCCTTCTAAGCAAAGTACATAGGTACTATTAATTGCTAGATAATCTTGATCACTCATTATATTTTAACATTTATTGTTATTAATATTTGAGCTATAAACCATAATAATGGTCGATTACTTAAGTAATAACTAAACCATATACAGATGCCTAGTATAGTCTTATTTCGTCATTGCAGGCACTTATTTAAATTATATATTTTTTTTCATATTTTCTTACCATTTGTAAAGGAAAAACAGATAACAAATAAAGTGTATTAATTAAAATATGACAACGAATCACATATTATACTTGATAAAACGTCAAATTCATCATGTATATTGTCCCCATTATATAAGCACACGTGTTTGTACCGTCATCGTACAGAGATAAGGACCTGCATAGACTGGTCATTTCCATCACATCGTTCAAAGGACAACTCGGGTTGCGGGAGCAGGCCCTCAACAATTTCCGTCTGATAACGGTCGACACGAAAATTGAATCGATGTAGGACCTGAGAGTCGTACGAGCAGACGGTGAAACGTGTAGGCGGCTAGGCGGCTAGGCGGCTGGGCGGCTAGGCAGCCTAATAAGCGAATATCGTTTGTATACAATGTCTGGGAAAAGTTCACGTGTCACACTTTAATTATGCATTATCAATTCTGCTACAATATTCCTATATATTTTGTTAAACAATTTGCAAATTTATACAAATTCATTATATTATTTACGACCTCTATATTAAATTGTACTGACGTTGATAGCACTAACAATTAATACTATTAAATGACTAGAAATTAGCGAAGGTATTACTAATACAATAGATTTCTTGCGTAACATGAGAAACAAATAATTATAAATATGTACATTTAATTATAGCATTAGCAAATTAATCATAGGTAGGACTCGACGCATAATAGACGTTGGTGACGATCATTTATAATTACTATTTTGTCTCTATACCTTCTTGTGGTGATAGTGAAAAACATAGAATGTTATGGTGACTATGTCGATGACAATTTTCATAATATACATTTGACATTTTATATAATTTTATCTTCAAATCCTAATGTTACAATATATCGCATGAATTAATAATGGATTACTGTTTTAGTACGACGTGTAACAATGAATAACTAAATTTAACTAAAATTGTAATTACTTTCTCCAAGTTGAACAGACAGCTTAATTGTTTACATTTTGAAATGAATTCTCGGTTTGATTGCATTAAGTAATCTACTAACGTTACTTCGAAGGAGGCGCTGTTAACTATTGTGTTCATACAATAAACACTCGAGAACAAAGAATGTTTATAGGTTTTATCAGAAAATGTTACTACATATACAAAGCTTTGTTTTTTTGCATGTTTTAGCAACAATTTGTTTTAAGTTTTCTAAATAACTGTAACAGTATAACAATATCACATACCAATATCTTTTCGTTAGTTTACCTTATATATCACCCTTTAGTATTTAGTACTTTCTTTACTTTAATATCAATAAAATATATTAAATAGTAACATTTTTAACATATATGTATTTTGACATACGACATATTTGCCTTGCATATAGTAGCGTAGGCAGAGGGAAGTGTTAAGACACTCTGTCCTCCGTATACGCCCCATGTTCGAGACATTACGTGTTGTATAAGGGAATCAGTTTTATAAGTACATAAAATATGTTTAGTATGACCTAATATGTTAGGCTGTTTATTATCAAATGCCATGAGCTTTACTTAATAGATATTTTTAATACAATTCATTTGTAGAGAAATAAAAGCTCCATCGCCTACTTTTGCAAATCGTACAGTTTTTTTTGCTATTGTAAAAAAATCGTAATAATTAACTTTTTACATTTTGTGCGCTTACATTGAGAGAAATTGCTACACAAAATTTTAGTATAACAATTATATTTTTCCAGTAAATTCTAAATGAAATG
Organism: Dione vanillae; assembly: GCA_037178615.1. NCBI lineage: Eukaryota > Metazoa > Arthropoda > Insecta > Lepidoptera > Nymphalidae > Dione > Dione vanillae. Next base: position 2,347,973 of record JAZFAU010000009.1, on the reverse strand, counting down.
ACGACTCTTGTATTCACATCTAAAGATTGAATATGATTTTAAAGAAAGACGGTTATCACTTGTTTCTATTTTTCTGATAAATACAGACATCTTATTCCCAACCGAGTTATCTAATTGGCATAACAAAAGATATAGATACAACAAACGAATATTAGTAAATTGAACTTATTAAATCTTAAAATATAATAAAAAGTCGTCGAGAAATAACTCTCAATAAAACAGAATAACTAAAAAGTACCTATATGAGATTAAAAAAAAATTAAATAGGTGTAGTAATAATTTGGTATAATCATTTCTTAGTTTACCTATACACTCCCACAAGCTATGCCACATTTCGGCTTTCTTCACCGAACAGTTTCAGTCGTCATAGGTTTGTCAGTTATACATTAGCTAATTAGTTTTTGTTTTTGGCCAAAGTAGAACGTTATCACGCGTAACTCAGATATAAGGATAAATGAATCAAGTTTTCTCAATTCTATTAATAGTAACAATACTTATAAAATAAGCTTTAAAAATATATAACCTAGAAGTCTAGAAGTAGTTTTCTTTAAAAAAAGTCATTAGTAAGTGAAAAACTATCCATTTAATATAACTATTTTTTTTTTTCAATTTCTATATATTTTCGTAGGGTAGGTCATACTTGAGACACTGCGCGAGCGCGCGCATGCATTGGCAGAAACTGCTCTCTCATCAACGGGAAAATGATAGGTGAATAAATGATTAATGATTTATCCCTATCGAAAATGAAATTTTTTTCTAAAACCGCTATTTTTATGAATATTATATATATATATATATATATATATATATATATATATATATATATATATATATATATATATATATATATATATATATATATATATATATATATATATATATATAAGAAACAAAATCCACAATTATAAAAATGCCTATGCCTACACAATACACGTTATTGTATATTTTGATTGAAGTAGAACATGTTTGTTCTACATATATAAGAACACATTTAAGCTCATTGTAGTCGTATTTATGCACAAAACTCATTAAGGTGCACACCGTACGAACAAAAAGCAATGGCGGTGTCAAAGCGGTAGTTAGAGTGATAGCGGGCACGGTTAGCGCAAATAGCATTAATATAAACTGGAATCGAACGCGCGCTATCGATTAGGAGCTGGCGTTTACAACAATTAATGACCTGCATGTCCCTAGGCCGACAAAGCTATGGCAAAACAAATAGACGCCGCGCCTACACGGTATACAGCCGCTCTAGGAGTAATTAGGCGGACGAAATATTAGTGGAAACTGTTCAAACTGTGCACCACTCTATACTTGGTCTAAAATGTTGGACATTACCTCGTATGCTATTGATGGAAGAAATCATATTATTTAATTTCGAAATACTTTAAATTTAGATTTATTGATAATTATAATGTTCATTAAAACTCGACTTATCAAAATGACTAATAGATACAAATGTTCCCATCGTACCAATGAAATATTGACCATCGCAGATTCAAGTATATTGTAATAATAATATAAAATATTCAAGCTAATTAATTATTAGTGGAACATCCTATATTGTGGCAGCGCGGCGTTGCGGGGCGCAAGAGCTACGCATTGGTGTGTGTTTAACGCGCCCTTGTATGTGTTAGTTTAGGCAGGGGTGCAGTGCTTAGACAATTTTAGCTTCACATATTGCAAAATAATGCATTGTCATATCGCGCGGCCCTCGTTGCTTATATTTATTATCTATAAACCTTGTTTACGCTCGCTAGGAGACAAAATTATAACCATACGTGCGCGAGTATGTATGTAGTAGGCACATACAAATAGTGTACGGCAGCTAATGATATTATGTTTTATAATATGTTACATTACTCGAAGCTATTTCCGAATCACATTTGATAATATTTTGGAATAAAAGAAAAGAAGATCATTATTTCATATGCGTTTAGTTTTTGTGAAATGATATACTAAAATATATTATATTTGAACGCATTTATAATTAGTGCGTTCATCGATGTGTGTACCCGATGCAACTGTTTCCTTTCAGCTTTTCAATTCAATGAAGATTTGTGATAGACAGACATGTCATTTCCGCAAGTATTGGTCTAACTCTAGCCGCGTAGTATTGTTAAATATAAAAGCGAACACCTTTTGTGAAACATACTGCGAAAAAGAATGTCACGATTGCACACAACCGTCTGATTTTTCGTAACGTTTTACATATCTTGTTTTCCGGCTAGTTACTAGTCTCTTACTAGGTTTTCTTTCATCATATTCAACACTAATAAGTGCTACGCGCAAAAATGCTGATTTTGATTACAAGATCCATATTATATATCTACATACTTATTATAATTTTATATAAGCTAAAACTGGAGAAGAAAGTTGCTAATTATTAGTTACAATATTCACATAGATTTTTTTCTACTTTAAACAATAATTTCACTATCTACCCTGTTATAAGAGAAAAAGAAGAAAAAAAAATCATGTTAGGCTTCCCTGTGTAAGAGTGCATTGCCATTAGTCACTTTTCTCTTTTCGCTTTTCTCGGATTTATGCTTATGCGTTGTCAGTTTGGTGTAACGGATACCCTTCCGACGTGTTGTGTGTGGCTTAACAAAGAAATGGCATCGTTCCACCATCTCATTACGCCAACTAAAATCAATCAATTAGAAACGGACGTAAATCTGAGTGAAAGCGCGCCTACAATGCTGGTACGACTGAAGCCACTGTTAGCGTGTTCAGAAATTACCGTTCGCATATCTGAACGAGCTGTTGGAAATTCAAACGCGGACCGGTGGGATTCTTAACATGGCCTCGGGGTTTAGGGCTGAAAATCTGAAAATTCACAAACCCACGGGCACTAGAATATGCGATGTGGTATTTAGCAAGCGGCTACTCCTGCTTCGTTGGGGTCTCAGCTTTATATTTTAAATATCTTCCATCTTAGTCATCTTTTACAGAACAACCTTTTAAAATCATTGTTCAAGAATATGAATTAGTCAGTGATTCTTAAATTTATAAGATTATTGGGTTCTTAGAACAATACCTGCGTGTAAGAGCAATTTGCATCAATTATACAATTTTAATTGTAATTTTTATAATATAAAAAATATTAAATTTATTTTTCTATTTTTAGGTAAGGATTATTTCAATTAATTTCCTAAGTAGCTTATTAAATTCACGTTAGGATAAAAGGGAATTTGTAACTATACAACAAAAAGAACACAAATTATTAAGCCTGTAGAGTGATTCATTTTCTAGAAACATTAACATTTTAACAGGAAATATTTTAAATTAATATATTAAAATATATACTAAATAAAATTCAAAATATCATAGTACATTTATTTGTAAAAGTATTTATAAATAAAAATTGCAATTGCGCAAATTCGGTGGCATTTTTACTCACTGTGTAATGGACATTCGAAACAAAAGAGCTCGAGTGTTTCGAGGGAAGGTGTAGACAGGGCAGGCAAACCTTTGTCGCTCGCACTTCGCACCGAGTGTCACCGTCTGTACGGCTGTACGGGGAAAGTTTTACCTTTCATTTTCAACTCGAAATGTTACAACACTGTGCTTATTGAAATGTTTTGATTGGCTGAAAAATATTATACACTTTCAGAATTGCGATGCTATTTTAGCATTTATTATATGTAAATGCGTTGTTACATACTTACTTATATGGCAACAACAATTGGTTTATTTTGGTTTATTATATTGTATGTTTTGGCTCATATATGCTTACTTGTTATGTCGCGAGGTTGGTATACTTGATGACAAGAAAATATTTTGAACAATTTTGTAATTTTAATCTGTCTGTAAACGCAGAGGTTGTTGCTTAAACTCCCTCCCACGAAATTTAATCGCTCTGGTAACAAGAAAAATCGCGTTGTTAAGCTCCGACACTTAACACGTAATGTCTCTAAAAATAAAAATAGTGAAAAGTTAGGAACTCTGCTTAACCTGATGTATTTTAGAAAAAATCTGTAGCTACTGATTTAGTAATGAAAATATCTTTAAACAAATTTGAACATTACGTATAATAACTTACATTGTGTAGGTTTATTCTAAACGAGACACGAATTTAATTGCACGATTCATATTATTATGTCTGTACGTTTCGTTGTATGATTGTGGACGCCGTCATAATAATTTATAATACTGTATTAATTGCATATACATTACATATGCATTGCATATATACCATATACTCGCGAGGCTTAATCGTAACAATTTTTCAACAAAATAGTCGAAGTTTCTCTTAGAATTCAGAAACCTTAATAATAATTAAAACACTTTTCCTATTAAATAATTTTCAACAACCCGTCGTCTTTTCTCGGACTGAAAGGTTCCTGAATGTCCTAAAAATGTATTTTATAATAACCTTTGACTCTGCAGGGAGGGACGTTCAAGGTATATAGCACAAATTATAAATAATAGGCGAACGTTATTTTCCGAATACATTTTTCATTTTGTATTGTACGGGAAGGCGGGTGTCGCGGAGGAGGCCAGGGAGTTAAAATAAAGAGAAGCGCAATTGAATTTTTAATATTTTATGAGGAGGGACGGCCGTGACGGGGTGAGCGGGGCTCGGAGCAGTTTTAATGGGGCTACGTCGCGTCCGCTGCAGCGCCCGCCGCGCAGCTTAACGCCAATGCGCGCGTAAACACTGCCTCCCAAATATCACTTAAACATATTCTGTGAATTGTTGTTTATTTGAAATCATTTTTAAGTATTAATCACAATATTTGTCTAAATTTGCATTGTTATACTAAATATTTATATTTTTCAATATACAAATATTTAGTTACCAATAAATATTCTTATTTGACGGTATGTTAATAAGTCATATTTAAAGGTGGAATATGCACTCCGTAAGCTTCTTCAACTAGGTCAAGTACTTAAATGGCCACGTAGAAAGAGCTTAATCAAATAAAGCACTTCGATTTGCACCTAAAAGAAATTGCGATTTTAGGGACAGGTTTTTCGCATTTTAATTTCTAAACACTTTCAACTCTAAATTGAAATCAAGCTTGAGGCCTGACTTTCCGCTCCGTTCAACTTTTTTAATCAAACTTCTTTATTTCCCTGTGTATGCCCTCACGATTGCAATTTCACATAGCAATCGTCAATAAATAAAAATGTATTAAAAATTTCGCCAGCACACTTTATCTGCAACTTCCCATGTAGGTAGATGTACCTACCAACACTGGCATACTTCGAATAACGGTGCTTTGACTATATATCAAAAATTACTCTCTACATTTAAAAAATATTATGGCAAATAAACGTGGTGGTGACAACATTTGTATTTAAATTATTTTGTTTTACCCATGTCTGGTAAATAAGTAGAGATCCATCATTTAGCTCAAAATAATTCGAAATTTAGTGCCACACTACGTTGTCTCTATAAGAATATAAAAATTTACTTGATCTCTGATCTAATAAAATATTTATAGACAATACTAAGCGGAATATGAAAACATAATTACAGTGATTAATTTACATTTGACGGGGCTACGTGCCATTTATCGTTATTAATAAGTGCAACGTTCTATAGGCCACTAGACGAGTGACATCAAATCTTATTATTAGCTTGAAGTGAAGGCCTATGAATTGCAAGCACATCTTTGAACTTCTACACATCTTTGGTCAAATATATATAATAGATGTATGGCTTATTTAAAATATATAGAAATTACTAAAATGTTACCTCGTTTGGCTTTTAAGTCGATAAGTTATTTTTTCATATAAATAATTACAAGTGTGAGTTGAACTATAAGTGTTAAGGGGATTGTATACATAGATTTATTATCTTCAGTTGTTTTAGTTGGGCACCTCAGTCTAAGAAGTACAAATTTAGGTAAAATATTGCGTAAATAATATGCTCCTCGTTCAAAAAATTGTTTTATGTAACTTGCAAATTTATTATATAAAGAAATTATTATTTAATTTCTGTACTTGCTATATTTCACCTGTAAGTGTTTAATTGAAGATTGCAGAATATTAATAAGTTCCGTTGCACTAATGGCATACCTATACGACACAAATATTACATATCGCTGTCACTATTGACATAAGAAAGATGTCTTTAACGGTGCTACTGCTAACTGAAGATAGCTGTTACTACTGGTAGCCAGTTCTTTATTAAAAATAAATGAATTCACGTTCATTTCAGTTTGCAGGGCTCGATTCAAGCATATACAAGGCAGCACGGCAAGTGTCAAAGCAATTTTTTCGATCTACTTTGTTCACAAAGAATTTTTTACCTACAAAATAGAACGTCGTTCCGAGTTAAAATTGATTCTGATGCTTACACGGGATTTTATTGGAAAAATCCGACTACCACAGCTAGGCGCGGGACGTTTACAGGTATGCAGTTTCTTTTAGATTTATGCTAAAGCGGGTACAAAGTGGTTCCCTAATGGTTTAAAAACTCTATGTTTTTTAATGTCCCCGAATTTATTTTTTATTTTCATTAAAAAAGTCTCTTCATTCACTGTGTGTTGTCCTGTGGCACTCAATTATCGTTTGAACGACTAGTAAGCAAATAAATACGAAGAAATGCAAATTAACGACAAGGCAACATTTTAAGTAATCAGAAACGAAATAAGTTCGTCATAACATGTGTTATAAGACATCGTTGCAGTCCAATGTCGGTGTCGTGTACCACATATCATTCACAAATAGTTTTGATACTTGAGCGCAATATCCTGTGACTATATTATGTTTACTTTTAGATTCAAACACAATATAATGGCCATATTCTATTCTTCCGCTTGTCAATGAAGGTAATTCCAATGGTTCGCAGAAATGATCGTTGCAGTTAGGGAGCAAAACAATAACATTTCGCAATTGCATTTCTAGTAAATACCTATACGTTATTTGTGTAGCTCGAGTTTACATTTTCATTATAACTATTAAGAAATATTTTAATAGAGATGTACTGCAATCACAGTTTTAACTGTAGATAATCTGTTATAGACCAAGTGAACGTAGCTAGGTAGCATCTGGGTCTGTAAAAACATAAATATACAAGCGCACATCTTACCTTAATAGAAAAATGCCTCCATAGTCTAATAAAGAAATATGTGCCGCGTTGTAGCTGCGCACACACCGTTATATAGTTATCACAATTAATTTTTCATTGTTCTAACTCCATTTAAAAAAGTAGGTCGTTATTTCCACATTCATTAATTGTAGCTGTCTGTTCGTCCATGAGAAGGTTGCAAGGTAAACGGGTCAGGCTGTCGTCTGGGAGTCTGACCCACATAGCCACAATGGGCTTCCGTAAACCACCACGCAATTAAGCGAAACACCAGACATAAAAAATTACCGAAACAAAAGGGGGCCCCCACCCGCCGCTACAATTTATCATAGCAAATAAAAATACGGCGAATTAAAAAGAAAAGGACGAAGAAAGCGAGGCGAGAGGGAGCGACAATCGTTTCGAGCCGAACGTCCAAAATATAATGCCGTTTATTTTTTTTATGGCCGGCCAGGGCGAGCTTCCGAGGGGAGCATTCACAAAATCGATACTTGAACGTGACATTTAAAAAACGCCGTTAGTCCGATTAACGTGAGATACTTTTGAATTACTTAACTGGTAATTTTGGCACCTCATGCTAAGATTATTTACAATTATTTTGTCATGTTCTTAACACCTACAACAGATTCTATCATTTAGTCGTTGAAGCTGCAACATGATATTGTTTTACTGCGTCAACATAGATGTAAATATACGAACTGCAAAGGAATCGTCATCATTTCGAATTAATTATTTCGTTGTCTCTTACATATCTCTTATATGTCTACAGCGAAATAAGAGTGAATAGAGGATCTCCTAATGAATCTCGACCCAATCGGCTCCTCTCGTTTTGAATTGGTAATCAATTGCTATCAAAGAGCCGTCATACGGCGGCTTAGCCAATTAATTATTTGCGTCTGCCACCAATTACTTTTCTGCGACGTACCATTGAAACACTTCGTCTCAATAGTATTACATATTTTAACTATCTTTGAAAGTTTCGTTTGAACCATAACTTACGTTGCAATTACCTTGTTTTCTCCCTTTTTATAAGCGTCAAGTACTTTCATAAAAGTCGCTCAACGTGTCAAATAGATTATTAATACTACGCTGTTAATTAAAATAGCACTTTATTTTACTAATTACATAGTTACGTATTTTTATCGACTTTAAAATTTATTTTCGATGTTAATTAACTATGACACTGTCATGGCGTAGTTATACAGTGTCTGTGTATTAGAAATGCTACTGGCAGCTGTGGATTTGATTCCAACTCACAGACCGAATAATTTTGAGTAAAAATTTTCCTCGCGTTGTTAACAAAACAATACGTGGTGGTGAGTTATGTCAGTATACATATAATATTTTGGAAATTGGACGGAATGTAAGACATGGAGCGTCTTAGCACTAAGTTTCCACAATACTCTACTAGATACAGAATACAGCAAAAGTAATAAAAAATATTTAAATAGACGGTTACACACTTGTTACAATTAAGTGTTGATTTGCGATATCTGGACATAGGCTGTTCTGGCTGCGTGTCGCCCTCAAGTGGCGGGGAACACTTGCGGTGCAGAGGGGACAAAGTAATTCCCTCGAGAACAATGTGTTATCACAACCAGAAAGAGTTATATTACTCGACGCGACGTCACCAAAGAGTAAAGACCAAGTTCTGAACCACTGAGTGCCGCTATTGTTCCTTTACCGACTACTGCCCATATTAAAACTTGAAATAACAGTTCATCAAAATCAACGGGCGCTTTTTTCTATTCTTTCAACTATCACTGGTACAATTGGCATGATGTAAATTCAAATTCACAACTAAATTGCTATACGCGTTTGCAACTTTTTCAATATGTTTTCTGTTCTATTTTTGTATGTAATTAACCTACCTTTGTGGTTGCCTATCGATGTTCGGAATTCTATTGATAGTTGAATGGAAAGAAATGAAATAAAAAGATTACTAAACGTTAAATGGGTACTATAGGTTGGTACTATTACAACCATCAGATAATCGCAGCAACCTAATTAAACTAATTTCAATGAATAATAAACGTACGTTATACGTAACACTAATATGGAGCCGGACTACGTTATTTAACATCACATAACCCCTCTGTAAAAAGTGCACTGTAGAAGATCGATACAAAATTTTAATAAAGCCTAACATTGCAGATGTCACGCGCCGCAGAGGCCTGCGAGGCCCGTTCACCTTTGATCCCTCACGCCGCAACCTCTCAGAGGCTACTACTCCCATTACTGTATGCAGATTTTATACTTTGTGTCATTTTTGTGCGAACGCCGCGCCACCCCACGCCCTCCCCTCGCCCTCCGCTCGCCCCAGCGGGAGCTTTACTTAGCTGATGACTTATTAAGAGCACATTCTTCAGAGGTGTCTGCCTGTCGCGGCAGGTTTAATGACGTGGGTGGTTGGCTTGCCGATTCTCTTCGCCGCCTGTTTCGTGGCCCACTTTTATTCGAACAATGGTATGGCGTATTGGAGACTGAATCGCATTTTTTATTTTGCACTTTGTGGACGCTTTTTATTAATAAGTGCACCGACGTCCGGACTTTTAATCCTTGTTTAATCTACGTCACATGAATTTTGGTGTAATTACTGCCAGAACGGCGTGGACGGATGACGTTTGATTAAAGTTTTATTCACTGTGTTGTTTTTGGCCTAAAGAAAGTAATATCATGGCAATAACGCTTTAATCTTTAGCTCAATAGATGTATGTACATATGATCCTTAAACAATATAAAAATATACTGAAAAATATGTCTAATGCAAGTGCGAAGTAAACTTAAAATTATATCTGTCGTTTGATGATACAAACTATCAAATACTGTTCCACATATCTTCAAATCTAATGATCGTTACAATCTAGAGTGTAATAAAAAAAAACTTGATGTACGGTAATTAAATAATAATAAGTAAAAACTAATTACTATACCATTAAAAGTAAAATGTATAGCCATTTAAAACTTTCTTAACTTAATTTCTACATATGTATGTGCCACTGCAACCAGCAACAAGTAGCCGAATAAACACAAGGCCGAAGGCACAAGAAAGGAACCCGATCAGTTAAAATTAACCCGAGCCACCATTTACGCTGTGATATTTAATCACTTTAATAAAAGCATGAACTCCATTGCAAGCACTGCTTCTGAAACAATGGGTAACATATCGAATAAAACCGCCCAGAATTTATTCTGAAATTGTATACATTGAATCTTAGTACAATGCTTAATTAAAAGTTTTGTTGTAAATTGATCTACAACAAAAATGCGTGAAAAACGCATTTCTACCTGTTCACATAGGAACCTCAATAGTAAGTTATGAATGTTGAATGTAAATGAAGAATTAATAATTTAAATAATCTTTGAAAATTTATATATATATATATATATATATATATATATATATATATATATATATATATATATATATATATATATATATATATATATATATATATATATATATATATATATATATATATATATATATATATATATATATATATATATATATGCATATTAAAAATGGATGTGAATATTATAACAATATGTGTAGCTATGAGATCGGCATAACTTCTCTTATGCACGCGAGGGGCGACAAGTACTTCACCCTAAGCTATTCAAAGATCAACTGAAGTCAACATACAACCGAATTCACTTGATATCTACCTATTTTCCTTGTCTATTGTGATACTTAGATGACTAATCTTAGTAACACGTATAATGTATATATATATATATATATATATATATATATATATATATATATATATATATATATATATATATATATATATATATATATATATATATATATATATATATATATATATATATATATATATATATATATATATATATATATATATATATATATATATATATATATATATATATATATATATATATATATATATATATATATATATATATATATATATATATATATATATATATATATATATATATATATATATATATATAGCCTAAAATAACAGCTAAAGCTAGCAGCTACATGTGTTATTTATTTATACGTGTACAAATCAAAAGTGAAAATGGAAGTTGACATTCCATATTTATAAAGTTTTATTTATCACAGCTTTTCTTTTAGATTGCACGTTCAAAGAATAAATCACAAGTCAGGAATATTGGTGATAAAAAAAGCTTTTATTTCGTGTACAATTCAATGCGCACATTCTCGTTACGTATATTAGAAACGCAATTCTCTAATGTCCTTTGATGAAACTTGATTTTAGCGGTATTACGCCGTGTTTGCTGACTTTATTGTGATTGAATACCGCAAGAGCATATCCCAGTCCATCAGATATATTATTCACAGTACAGAAAAAAGCAAAGCTTCCGCGGTACACCAAACACATACATATACACACATGTATATATATACTTATAGTCTAGAATAATACTAAGCATACATTAAAATTATTTAACTGTTTTTTTTCCTAAATTAGCTATTTCCGTTTTAGGATGGGTGAATGTTGCTCGTAAATTTATATAGGTACATTTCACTTCACTTTGTCAAAAAGGATTAGATGTTATTAAGACCTATATCTTATTGTATATAAATACTTTATTTTGATATTACATTGTGAATCGGCTTACACAATGTCACTGGGTTCAACGCATCTAATATAGTTGTTCCATGTAAGACGACACACATAATTGTTTCGCGTTGAAAATATCTACTTGTATTGTACATGGTGTTAGAACGGAGTGACTGTCAGATTTTCCTGATAGTAAAAGTAATTTGTTGAAATCGTTAACAATGCATTAACAGTTGTATAGAACAAAGCTTGTATATGGAAAAATACATGCAATTTAATGTTTACGTTTACGTTGTTCCACTTGTATTGGCCGTATTTGATTTATGCCCAGCTGGACGTTGAAAAACGATCGTTCGGGATTGTGTTTTTTCTCAGCAGACGTCATTTACCCACCACTGGTTAAATTACCACTTAGTTTGTTTTACAATTAGTTGCCTCTTTTTCCTCCTGAACTTGCCACTCTCTTCGGAATACCTAGAAATGTTATTACATTTCTACTTTGCATTTTGTTTTATCTACATTTTGTACAGGTGAAATTAGTTACCTGCATTATCTAGTAGTTCAATTGTTTCTGCGGTCGCAGGGAGGTGCCCGTATGATTTCCTCGCGATGACTTCTTCATCGGCAATAGGCCTGTACCAAGGCTCTAGCGCGTCCGCGATTTGGAGCCCTCCTTCCGTCCCCTTGTGGCGCGTTCCATCGCTGTGGTTATTTTTTCTGTTTTTGTTGGCTTACTTTTTCTATATGAAGGTCCACTCACTTATTCATGCCAGCGGGATTGTAGTTTTTTCTACTTTTTGCATACGCCGTATATAGATATTTTGGCTACCTCCTATTTTTCCCCGGACTATAAAACTCGACCGGGTCGTGTACTTTTTTCGCGGTGCCCCTACTGGGGCGTTTAGGGGAGGGGGGAAGGGTGTTCGCAGTTAGGGAATTATTCATTGCCTACCCGCGCCGAACGAACTTCCCGTTATTTCTGTTTGTTATGAATTATGTCCAATGACTTTACCAACGCCCGGCTTTCTTTCGTTTTCGCTAATTACTTTTTCTATAGAAACGATAAATCTTTTGTCGCTCCCCTAATCGAATTTCTTTATACTTGCAACGTGCGCTATTGTAGACTCTCAGCGACTGTCTGCTACTAGTGCCTAACTTTGTAATATAAATATATAACTTTAATATCTTTTTTATAATTTTATTACGACGATAATAAATGAATGGCGTTCAGCAAAAGTTCAATGGGATGCGAAACTTTAGTGAAGAAATAAAAATAATTGAAACTGAACTTTTAACTCTAAGCACTCTGGTTACGGGTTCTTTCTCAGGAAAGTGACTTCGCTCGGCATTTATGTTAGGTTTTTTGACAAGCATACTTGATTAAGGGTACTCTATTTTATAAGAAATGATGAAATATGACTTCATTTATATTAAAATATACTTATACGGAAATATAGAGGCATATAATTTATTTTATACATACATAAATAAAAACTTAAATTTTTTAATCGCTGCACAAATAGCTTGTACATTTTATTTAAACGCAATTGTGGAAAGTAACAATGGTAAGTAAGCTGCCAAAATATATGGTGATATACAAACTGTTTCATAATTTCACTTATCCTAACCTCGTGGAGTAAATTGACAAGGGCTTCCTCGTAAATTGAATGCCTTGAATGACATAGTGTGTGGGTATGAATCCCATACACATGGCACAGCATGTCTTATCAAGTTTATCGGTCGGAGCAGCAGTGCCTTATACGCAAAATAAGCAATCAGTATAGAACAACCGCTACGACGTAGGCCTACGTTTGTCTACGGCGATGTGCCAGCGTCACGCCCGACAAATAGAAAGCGCTCGCCAGTTCACCACTACTGACTGACGCTCTAAATGCTAACAAAAGATTCTAATTCACACTCTGTTGCCTACTAAAATATGAAGAAGAGCTAGCTCCCGAGCGGCGGCAGTACAAATTTGAATTTCATGTGTATGTTTCGTCTATTACGGATGCACTCATTAATATCTTAAGTGATGTGTGTAGTTGTGACGCGCGACTTTGTACTTTACGGCGATGAAAGTTAGATTGAGTATTAACGATTGAAACGTGAACCTCCGATTATACAAAACACACGTTAAGATTATGTCGGATGAAAAAAGCTGCAAATTGTATGACCCTTCCATGAAAAAAATTATCATTACTGGCACATCCAGTGTGATATCGTTTTGCATGTTAATTCAAGAGGGTGCTTAGTTTTTCTGCGGTGAACAAGTCAGTCTTTATGACAAATATATTTGTTTTTATGCAGCTAATTGTACTATGTTGAATTAAATTTACTTCAATGCTACTAAAAGTATTGTGTACCATAAGTAGTAAATTGTCATTATTACTTATCGAATGTCACTATCTTGAGGACAGCTTTTTTGCCTAGGACACAATTATATATTTGATAATAGGCGTTAATTTTACTATTGAATATAAAATTGGGAATTCAGTCATAAACTGGCTACCTATTGGCACCGTACTAGTTGTCACTTTCCTTTACTTTACTTTACTTATAGGCATATAGGAGAAAAAATAGAAATACCTACTAATTACAAAAAAAAACATCGAGTGTACTTATGTATATACATAGAGAATATACAAAAATTTGAACCCTTGAAGCTACTCTCATATAAACAAGTACCTATCAGTCAGAGACTATTGTCGGATAGACCATAAAAGAAACGTATATTTAGTATATTTGTAAACGCGCTACTCTGGGAGGTTAAAGTTCATTCAGTCAGTGTTTGTGGAATATTATGAGCGAATGTTGCGATGCGTTGGTCTTTCACGAAAAAGGATCCCGTGTTTGTCCCATTCATTCGCGCGGAGCATGACGACGCGCGACAGGACAGGGCCGACCTTGATGTATCGTTTGTGTTTTTCATTAAAAAGTTTTTTTTACATGTTGTAAAAGCAATAATAAAACTATTTCATGAATAAATATTTTAAGAATATGGCTTCAAAGATATTCTGATATGTAGAAATAGTTTTATGGTTACAATAAGATCTTATGTAACACATTATACCAATGCATATTGCATTGGTAAGTTTCAGAAAATGGTCGCAATTATTGCGAAATTCGATAAATTAACATAAAAGCTTTGGCAAACGGCTTGTTTTTAGTAACACTTAATAAATGTCGTAATTAAGCTTCCAATCCTGTTTACATAAGCTACAGTATGGTAGCTGGCAAAGTTTCAAATTATTTACCCCTAACCCACTTCTCTAAATATGAAAAAATATGAGCAAAGGAAATAAATTCGATTCCGTAATTTAAATTTATGAATATATTTCCTTTTAATTGAATTTCTCATTAAGTAATAGATGGAAAAATACAGCTACAATTTCAAGAAGTCTTAAGTTTTCTTTTAAACATCCCACGCCCGTTTAGACAAATAGGTATTGGTAGATTTTTTAAACTTTCCCGTCAAACTATGACATTAATAAGTTGATCGAATGACTTGTGTTGATAACGATTCGTCTCTCGACGCGTCTGCTAATTAATACATGATGTAAATGCGGCCCTGTGCGTCTTCGAGGCAGCCCCCACATTAATAGAGGTATGGCACAAGCTCCTCTGATGTTCTGACAAAGGGTTGCGCGAGACGACTATTTTTATTAAAACCTACGCCAAAGGCACACTTTTTTTAATAACTTATGTACGTACGTGCGGGTCGAGCCATTTGAATTGCACTCCGGGTGCCGTTTGCGCTCGCGTGCGGTTTTTTTTTTTTGAGAAAATTGTGGAGTGACTCTTTGTGAGCGCGGGCTTTGCCGCCTTGAGTCGCGGGCTTGTTTCGAAATGTTTTTCTTTCAACCCTACAGTATCTATGCTCATCATATCAGTATCGATTTCTACACTATTTTATTTTTGGCGAATGCATTTTCTTAATAGTTTGTAGCATCGCCATATTTACCTATATTTGTGTATATTTTACACCTAGGTATCCGATTAGATGTAGGTAGATAGGTACCTAAATATTCTTATAATTCTATAATTTTTTTACATTTGCCTTACAAATACCATGAAACAAACAAAATATAGCAAGATGAAAATCTAATAGTATTTTGAATATTTATATTTCTAAAATGAGTCAAAATATACATTACACGCCGTGTATTTACAGTTCGCGCAATGTCGCGCTTGTCAAAAGTTAACTAAAACAATTTTTATGTCATTATTTGTTTACACTGCGAACATTTTGGCGGACAAGTTTAATGTTTACGCGAACTATCACATACAGCCCTACACTTTCATATATTCGAATTGTAACAAAATCCGTATAATATTTTGTCAATCTGTTAATGACAATTTGAGTTACGAATTGCATGAAAATGTACTTGTTATGAAACATTTAATAATTTCATTCAATAATCTAAGTACTATTTCGTTTCTAAACAAATACTCAGGGAATAGCCTACATGGCTATGGCTTTCTCGTTTTTCTTTTGATTTCGCGAGATATTGAAAATTATAATTATCGGTCAAAATTATAATGAGAAGATGAGCATGTTCTCGCTTAAAGAAATAGCTAAAACGATAGTCTTTGATTCTGGGGAGCTTGCGAGATTGATTAGGCATAAATATTGGAAAGTTAAGTTTCACTTAAGTTTTTTATTTCTGAATTCTACAACAAAAACTCAAAAAGTTAATAAAATACTCGACTATTTAACATTAAAATTATCAATCTTTACAAATTACCCTCCGAGGTTTACATCCTTGTTAAAAAAGACTCTTACATATGGTTTAAAGAATGTAGCAGCAAAATTATTTTTTAAAGCAAACGCTTAAGAACGCTAGTATCGCTTTGCAGGCCAGTCTCGAACATTCAAACGACGTTAAATTTATCTGATTAACAGTAAATTATCTTCCTCGTTGCTACCTACAACAACCTTGCAATGAATTTTGATAAAAAAAACAAAGTAGCCTCCACGCTTTATCCCGCATATTGTGAGATAGGCAGAGGGAACTGCAAGAACTACATGAACCTAATGTTAAGACACTCGGTTGCTTAGTCCCTGCTTTCTCCGTCCTCGTTCAGCCTTTTACGAGGCATTGCGTAGCGAAACTCAACGTTGCGCTTTGCCTACTTTCCAGAGCGAAGAAAATGGAAATAGAAAAATCCAACCATCTCCGAGTGGGAATCGAACCCTCTCACTTACGCCTCTGCGCCACGACGGTCCCCGAAGATGAATTTTTATCTACTTCAATATTTATTTTCATATATAAAATTTGACAAAAAATAATATTTATTGCTTAAAATAGCTCAGTTACTTACAATAACAATAAAATATTGAAACAATTTATAAAATATAAAACAAGTTTGATTATTCCTAGGTTATTTATATTTTTTCGAATAATTTTGAAATACACAATTCAACTGTATATTTTTCCTATATTGTAAGGTCAAGCTAGTGTTTACAATGTAGCTGACCTTATTTCATAATATGCAAAGAAGATGTATAGATTACTTTTAAATGCTTAGAAAATTATGGTTAAGTATTTAAACCTTAACCTTCGTTATAAAACAGCGTTTTGTAACAATTGTTTTATTTTAATTGATTAGAAGAATCATTATAAAAGCTACAAAATGCAATTATTTATTGTAACAATCCACTCAGTCAACTACAAACTTTTGTAAAATAACATTTATCGTAAAGATATGTACTATAAAGCAAACTTATAAACAAAATGTCAAAGAAAAAGGGAAATGTAATCGTATGTGATGAAACGTGCGTCCTTATATACATTAACGTATTCATAGGAGCGGCGGCGTAGCGTACACGTGCAACTAGCTCACTAAATGAAACGTCACCGACGAACGTAGACGAAAGACGCTGGGAATTAAAAGGAATCAAATATGAATGGTGTATGCATGAACCATGAATAACTCGGGCCGCTCCTGGCAGCCCGGCGCGCCGGTACTCCGGTACTCCCCAACAACTAAAACAGATACATTAATAATGCGTTTGCTTACAATGCGCTTTAAATGTAGATCCAGAGCGTCCCTCGCAGCCCTCTCGCTCGCACGCCGGCGCCGGCTCATGCAAAATGCACGCCAACGCGACTAACGTTCCTTCCCTCTCAAGATAATGTCCCCCTCCCTTCTGTCCTTCCCTTGCCCTAATCAGATGATATTGATGGTCACTCATATCTAACGTATCATTTGCGTCCGGATAAACCGTTACTTCCGTTTATATCTGTACTCATACACCTCTGTGTATAAACTTGATATTGGTTTCTTGATCAACTTTCATTCTATTTTCATCACTAAAATGTTTTTCAACATATTTACACTCATTTATTTATTTTACCATTTGTTTTCTTTCTTATTTCCATAAATTAAAGCTTACATTCATAAATAGGCGTAGTTGCCATAAAAATAATACTTTCTACTCACTAGTAAAATGCACATTGGTTTGTTCGCCGCCCACCATTGTAAACAAATATATTGCAGAAGTTAAAAAACTAAAAGTTGATTATTACATAACTATTTAAACACAAACATTTATATTTTTAAATAGTTATATATTTTTTTATTACAGAACATCGTCACGTTAGGCGAAAATTAAAACTTAATAAATGTTGAATTGACTCATCGGATTCCTAGAATTATGTACAAAGAAAGTTTTATCACTCAATAAAACTTCAAAAATATGTACATATCATAGAATATTAATAGTATAATGCCATATCATGAAAGCTAAATCATTAGCATATATATATATATATATATATATATATATATATATATATATATATATATATATATATATATATATATATATATATATATATATATATATATATATATATATATATATATATATATATATATATATATATATATATATATATATATATATATCGTCACGTTAGGCGAAAATTAAAACTTAATAAATGTTGAATTGACTCATCGGATTCCTAGAATTATGTACAAAGAAAGTTTTATCACTCAATAAAACTTCAAAAATATGTACATATCATAGAATATTAATAGTATAATGCCATATCATGAAAGCTAAATCATTAGCATATATATATATATATATATATATATATATATATATATATATATATATATATATATATATATATATATATATATATATATATGCTAATGATTTAGCTTTCATGATATGGCATTATACTATTAATATTCTATGATATGTACATATTTTTGAAGTTTTATTGAGTGATAAAACTTTCTTCTTTTTTATGTATATGTATAAGTAAGTCAAGTATTAAGTTATTTATTCCACCTCGTGTGTCTTCCTCTTGTAAGAGGAGTTGTAATCCGATTACTTCTATTAGTAGGTATACAAATACAGTATGTACCTACGGTATTTTTATTATTTTTCAGATGTTATTTTATAGCATATTTTCAATGTATGACTAGCTTCTTTATATGCATTATGTATAGTCAATATCGCTAGCCGAGACTGGGAAATGTGAGTTTGAATAAACCATTAGACACGGCGCGTTTCACTAAATTATGCATTAGTTTTGAGTAAGTTAGGCACCTTCAGCGGTCGACACTAAGTACGACCGAATGTTTTATTTAATAAACTGTATACTTGCTTTACAAACTTTATACGGTTTCGCCACTATTTGTGTAGCCTGTGTACCCAGCGCGATAAATTTTAATGTCGCGGTCTTATTTGTCCACTTCATGTTTGACTTTTCATTCCTTGTTTTTTTACGTATTAACATTTCTGTTTTGTTTATTTTGTATATTTTTTACCTTATTTATGGTAATTGCTTTTAAAATTACCAACATGTGTATATATGCACATGTTGACAAAAACATAATAAAATAAAAATCACTTGTACAAGAATGTGATACTTCAAACGCCTTCATCAAAATAAAGTAATAGTGTTACAATGTACTTATTGTACGTACATTTTGGTAAATAGTACATACATACACTATAATTGTATCGCTATTTAAGATTGCGACGACAGCGCGACTGGGACATAATTGTTTACCGCCTTCAAAGGCACGTTTTAATAACCATTTTGTTTGAATTTTAATTATTAACGCGTTGAAAGAAAGTAGAAAACTTAGTGTTTTTCTTTGTGCAAAAATGTTTTCGTTTATGAACAAGTCCTAGTAGTTTCATCTGTAATTATTTTATTCAACGGAAAGCAACTTTTTATTATAAATTGATTCGTACCTTTGTATACCTATATATAGGTAAATATAAAACATTTGTTACATTTCTTTTGTTTTCTTCTAATCTGAGGTAAGAAATTTCTTTTTAGAAAACATATAAGCATTTGAACGTAGCTGGTCTCAAACCTGCGACTGGTTATCGTCCTAGGAGTATGACCACTATACTATCCTCAAAGCGTCCATGTTTTATTTTAGTTTTTATTGTACTATGCTAGAAAGGCTGAAATTTGAATGATGATATCATTACTTCTCATCTCTGACAGAGACAGACGTTACAAATTGGGTATAGAAATTGAACAACGCAAGCATAACATAAGCCATATAAGGCCAATGCAATGAAAATGGCTTCCTTATACATAGTAGAATAGAGTCATTATAGTTAAAAATCCTTAAATTTCTTTATCTTTTCAAAAATTAACGGAATTTAATGTGACTTTTAACATTTTTTTATTTATGATGATGTAAGTAAGTAAAGCTGTGAGCTTAACGCTCACTTTAGTAGTGGATATGCTTAACATTAATTTGATAAACTCAAAAATTAGATTATTTTTCATATTTATTTCATTTTGATAAAGAAACTAGGAAATTAGAAAATAATAAATAAATCACCCAAATAAATATGTTAATAAAAGCAAATATTGTACATCCATATTTCTCATAAAATATAAATATTGCATATTTTAAAATAATCTAAGTTAAGAAGTGAATTTATAACCGTCCAATAGATTTATGAAGACAGAGGTTTATAATAAAATATAACTAGAGAGATTGCGACGAAGAATTTGACTAACATATAAAATATTTCAATTCATCACTCTTTATATGTACTGTTTAAAATTAATACAAATAATACATATCATAATATTAAAGTAAAACGAATTCCATTGCTCAATAGGCGACTATATAAGTGGACTCGTTCAAAGAGCACAGTAGAGACGTACACAGTACGGCAATGACGTCGCGACGATATCGCAAACAGTTTGAGACGACGCTCGTAATAATAAAAAGTAGGCACTGACAATTTTGCGTGCAAACAGAGGCTGGGCCATAATATGCAAGAATCACGTATACCCCGATCAATCTTTGTACACAACCCGGAACCAATCAAGGCGTCGGATCCGCTTTGAAATTGGAATCATAGCGACATAGACGTAACAAGTTTCTTTCAATTCTGACGATAACACGATGGTAACGAAGTTTAGCTTTTAATTCCACGCCGGCCCGTCCTGGCCGCTTTTAGTTGATCTCCGTCGTTTTCTATCCGTTATCCGTCGTTCCGAAGGCTCGATTGTGCTGCCCTCGGTCTCGCGCAGCGCCGTCCACCGAGATGCGAATTTCATTTATAATAACCTATTACGAATGTACTGTGTATACACTATGCACTTCAAACAGTTCACTTTGACTATTTTTATATTACTTTCAAACTTGACATAGCTGTTAATATCAATAAGAATAGTAATAGAGAGCTGCTATACATATATCGATTAACATTTTTTTCATTGGTCTATATAACATATTAAAATATTTATTTTATAGAATTATCCACATACCAGAAGGGTCAGTGTACATAAAAACTGACATGTAACACTAGGGACACGAATCTATTAACGCACCTTCATCCGATTAAAAGATAGTGTAAGCGTCACTTGACACTTCTCTCACACTATATAGGGAATATTTCCTTTACATACAAATATGCGATTAATGATAGACGAAAATTTGATTATTCCATATGCATATGAAAGTGTTATGTTTATCGGATTCATTCGATCAAAATATTTGAAGGCCAAATACGCGTTTTGCTTTCCCACTGCGAGCTGCGGTAACACGTTACTAAATTCTAAATGCTTCAAAATTATTCAAGCAATATTTAACACTATTATGGATCAAAATGGTATTCGTAGATAGCACTTGTATACTGACATTATTGCACCTTGTATGATCCCGGGTAATTTGATACACATGGATGCTGGACGTTTTGTATCATTTATTTTTGCTCATTGGTAATAATACTGTGTATAAATTTTGAATTTAGTAAAAAGGAAACTGAGATGAATATAGTAAAATGACAAATGATAAACAAAACCTGTCGCTGATATATCAATAAAACGTGTAATATCAAATATTACCTTGAGATTTTTACTCGTTTTCATCTGATTAAGTATCCAAATATTTTGATTGCTATTTCTTATAACGCACTAATAATTTGTAGGACAAAATTTAATATAGAATGCAATTTACCACCATGACAGTATTCATGCTATATGTTACACTTTTGTCATTACAGTCAAGAGTGATTGGTCATTCGTAGTTACAATTTGTCACCTTTGCCTTCTATTGGTCAATTCAGCTGGATTATTCTTTTTTTCAACTTCAAAGGAAAACGATAAAAACGCCGCGTGCATCGGATTGCAAATTCGTTATTACAAGTGACGTGTCTACTTGGATACGAGATTTATCAGCGAAACGCTATTTCTCTTTTGTATTGCTTTGCAAATCCGTAATCCCTTGTACCTAATTGAAGTTTGCAACATTTTGTTAAGAATTGAAATAATATTAGCTACAGCTAATAGCTTTTATCATTTAACAATCTGTTAAATATTTTTGAACATATCATGTAATTTATAACGTTTTATTACGTAACGAAATTAATGTTAAAAGCAACATATATATTTTAACGGTATGATCTCACAACTTCATTTATTAAATTTGCCACTAAGTAATTGCTTTTTACATTCCAGAATAAATGACTATAAACAAGTTAAAAACACAAAACTTCATTCGCACTCAATGCAACAATCGCAGCAATGTCCTGAACCACGTCCCAACTAGAATACAGTGCGGGTTGAAATAAATTATTTGATACGGCAAAACAAAACGGTGAAATATGCAAAAGTCGTCCGACGCAAAGTTACGTTTGTGCAAACGTAAAAAATACACGAGCCGGGGCGCAAAACTAGCCGGCTTCGGTGCTCTTGACGAACATAAATTTAGGTGGCTACTATCGCAGTAGATTGAGATGTCATTCGGCGATTTGTAAGCCATAGTCGTTGCTGTGATAGAAGTTTTACACTCAATAGTTTGAGTTTGAGTCAATCAGTGCGCGTCGCTTAACTTAGGTATACGTAATAGAACATTAATGTCAAACTTACTTTTAAATTATCTTTAGATTTAGGCAGAAGTCTCGCTGTTTGTCGCGAGATTGTTTTTGAAAAGTCGTTTTTACTAAAAATATAGTTATATACAAGCGTGTTTACATATATAGTGAAGGTAACATAGATTTCCTTTTGTTTGACGTTAAAAGGAGTTTATATTTTATTTCAATGTACAGTACGAGTCTATAATGGCAAAAGATTTCTGTATGTTGTTATTTAAAAGTAGTATCGCGTCAGATGCAACGCAGGTGAGTTCACGTCGACGCCTCTGAATATACACTTCCACTTGGCTTACATTTCAAACAGCAGAATAACATATTATTTAAGAAAATATAAGTAAGTTCTCGTATTTCAAGGAACTTTGTCGCATTTTGTGCACTTGCGTTTGTATAGTTTTATTTAATCGTCGAGTGCTGTCGTCAGGAAAGGTAACCTCATGATTAGAAAGCATCATCAGTTTACTCAATTTAAGCGCTCTACAATACTAAAAAGTAAAATGAACTATACTGAAAAAGTAAAGATTAATTAAAGAAAATAACGTCAATCATTAAATGTACTTGAATAATTTTAACGTTAAAGTGACTTACATATTGCACATACCGTATTTCGTGAAACGCAAAAGCCGTTAATCTTTGCCTGTTTTCAGTTTATATTATTGAAACAAATAAACGCTGTAAATAAAGTACGATAAATTCGAGCCTTGACTCTGCATAATTTATCGCGAATAATTTCATATCGATCAAACCCGAATCGGTCGCAAACGCAGCTCGGAACGTTTTTATTACAGATTAAAAAAGGGCCCGTCCATTAATAAATGTTTCGCGCTACCGATTAGCGAGCGATTTAATACAGCGCATATTTTCATCGATTTAAAAAAAATCGTGGTGCAAATTTCGCCGCGGGCGATGTCCGAGTTATCTTTAATTTGTAAACCAATAAATGTTAATACATCACAGTACGCGGCCATCGAAATCGTCCGTTCAATTAAATTTTTCGTTGCCAAACTAATTTGTGAACTATATCGTTTGCATTCGGTCCCCGTTCGGTCGCGTCGTAATTATATTGTTTGTGAATGTTTTTCGCGGGCAAATTTTACGTGTTGAACACAAGTCAATATTTAATCGACGCAACGCTGCGAGGTGGGCCACTTTTGAATTTTAGCATTGTTTAAATCTGATTCTGTCTTCTCGCCAATTTGGTCACGCTCAGGCGTAACGGATTTCTTTCTTTAGGTAGTTACAAAAGTTCATATTTGAGTTACTATTAGACTATCGTTAGCTATGATTTTCAAAACATTCAAAAGTAATAAATGAAAAAATCTTATTTAAATTAATTTTTAAGTATTCCTATATAAAACATTATTCTACCTACATTTATTATAATAAATACACAAAATGAATATCACACGTTTTCTTAGGAGCAAATTAAGCAAAAAAAAAAAAACATTTTAATATAATAAAATAAAATTTGAACAAGAAATAAATATTATAGCTCGGTGTCGGAATCTATTGTGACATTGCCTATAAAGTGATGTTGCGAAATAGTAGCAAGCATGCGAGTGAAATATGGCTACAATCAAAAAGATACACCCCCTGTACAGTCAGCTTCACGAGGTGGGATCACAACTGAGGTCGCGAGCACTGTTGAATCGTCACATTTTATTCGTTACCCGGTTCTGCTAGTATGAATTTGTTAATCAATTGCCGCAGTTTGCTGTACATCGCTTCGGATAGATTTCATTTTATTTCGCGCCTCGTTAAATGCGGTCCGGCGATGTATTGTGATAGTTTTAACACCCATTTCATGAAAAAAATATATTTTTATTTACAATAGTTGCAACTTTTTTTTGCATGTCCCTTGGACTCATATATTATGACGATAGATGCATCCACGAGCCATGCCGCCGGCTAACGCTGTCGACTTAAAAAGATCAATTAACACTGTTGTTACTAATGCTAATGCAATTAGGATAATTTTATCCCATAAATGTTAGTTACTGAATAAAAAAAAAACACTAAAAAATGAACTGAAAGTTGCTCGTTATTTGTAAAAAAATCGGTCTTGTCCTCTTCATGTTCCATCTTCTTATAATCACAATATTGACTATTTCCAATTTCCCTACTACATAATAAATGATCCTTGTTCAAATATATTTCAATATAAAAATTTCGACGACGGCCATTGATAATATATGGGTTAATGAATTATGCCACACGAGACCGAAAACAATTTTGCCGGACGGCGACGATAATGCGAATTTATTATATCATTTAAATGTTGAATGTTGTATTAACAAAACGATTATTGGTAACACTAAAGATATTCGTTGCTGTGCTTTTTAGATGAAAGCAAAGTTTTTTCACTCTTTTTCCAATAGATAGCAGGTTATATGTAGTCATGAAAAAAAATATAGTGACTCTGACTGTAAGCGAAACGGTTGTGTGTTCGATTCTCTCTCAATAGAACTTAACAAAGTGCTGGTGTTTTGAAAATTGCAAATCGGGGGGCCGAAGTTCTAACATTAGATTTATTTGCCTACCTAATGCAAAGTGTGTGAAATACAGCATAAAACTAAAAATCTAAATTAATAATACTAATTCAGCAATTCCTAATCAGTGCTTACGTAAACACTTGAAACCCAATAAATATTTTATCACTTAACGAATTTTAAATACAAATTAGAGTTTATTTTTATTCAAGGTGAATTTACTTTTAGAAAATACATTATTCCACGGTTAAAATCTATAAAATTTTAATAAATAGGAAATTTTGCAAATAATCCTTAAAATAGCATTGTTAATGACTGTAATAAAGCAATCGAAAGCGATATAAATATGGCCAGTCATCCGGAGAGATTCTGATATTCCACAACTGTAATCTATAGAAGTTACATACCTACATACGTGTATTATGTTTGAAATAAAATTGGTTAAAAATATTCTATATGCATGATGCTCTTTTAAAAAAATATTTTTGACCAATTTATTAATAATCGTTGGGAAAGATGGATTTTCTATTTCGGTTTTCTTCGCTCTGACAACTAGGCAAAGCGCGGCGTTGAGAAGCGCCACTCAACATGCAATGACTCGAAAAAAGCGGAAAGTAGGAACAGAGAGAGCAGGGACAAAGCAACGGAGTGTCTTAACAATAGGTTTCTATTGTTCCTGCAGTTCCCTCTGCCTATCCTGCCATGTGCAGGATAAAGCGTGAAGCTAAATAAAAAAAAATGAATGAAGAAATCTCGTAACTTATTTGTTCGAACATATATTTTATGATCATAAAAGATTAAAATATTTTTACTCAATACATCGCTTCTTATAATAAAAACAGTTTTCGTTATATATATTTCTCTTTATGATGCCTACTTAACTTTTATTTCTATCTCTAATGGAAGTTATCAAATATATGGGTTAAACATATTTATGGTCGCCATTTTATTACTACTGCTAAGGAAATAAATGCTCAGGCAATGCTCGTATATCTATATATTATTATTAACTTTGTTATGTGCAGAGGCTTGACCTAAAATAATAAATATATATGGGGGAGAAATTGCGGTGTGTTTATAACTTATATTACTAAGAAAATATAGAGTAGTTTAAATTTATATAAATAGATAACAAATTGTAGTTTACTTGCTTATATAAATGTAAGACAGATTTTGGAAATGCGTCAAAATGATGTAACAAGTATGTGTAAACGTAAAACGAAGGCAATTAACGAATCGAAGCATTTGCCAATCTAAGAGCACAGAAACGCAATATACCCGAACGTTTGCTGCGTTTCTTTCCAACAAGGTTTTTTTTACATTCTGAATCCAATATTTTCGAATGCGGCGAGTGCGCGTGAACGTGCAACGTTTCGTTTTAATAACGGGATAGATAGGTCGAAGGGTAAACATTGGACAGATTTTAGAGACTAAAAAGGATATACTCAAAAGTCTATGATCCACTGAAATGTATATCTCTGTGGAGAAGAAAATCGTTTAATGCCTACCAGCATGTTTTCTTAATATTGAAAATAATATTGCATGCATATAGCATATAATAAGCCTTAATACATATATTCTGGCTAGTAATTTTTTTAACTTTTACATTTAATTTAATATTATAGATGATTACGATTCCCTTGTCAGATATTTTAATTCTTTCTACTTCTTTAAAATATAAATAACTAACAACAGCGATTGATACGCTTCAACGAGGTATCGATGCGTAGAATATCCATAACAATTTGGGGGTTACGCGTCGGTGGACGACGGCCCTGGTGGTACAATAATTGGCTCGGCCAATTAGCGGCGAATCGCGGGCACTCGCTTCAACCGAGTTAGTTTTTACCGCAAACTTGATACCTGATAGGTGTCGGTTTACAAAACCCACGTGATCCAAACGATTTGACGCTGACAGTGTTACTTAGTCACCTTTACAATATCCTTGTTTGAGTGTTTTCATCATAAAAGGAGTTTATATTTACGGTAATCTCCTATATTTAAAAGTATTGTTAAATATTAATTTGTAATCATAGTTATTTTGTTTAGTTTTAGTATTACAAATAGATTGAATGACTGAATGTATCTATAAAGTGGTACGGGGTGACGTTGGTTAACATTCGAAAATATAGTATGAAGATACAACTTTTTACCTGTTAAAAACATGAGGATATAAAGAAGTTAAGACAGTGAATGAGATGAAAGAGGAATGCAGGGAAATCCATTGCCGCTCCGCGCTCTGTCTATGATATAATCTAATACAATACTAAGAGTATTAACAAGTATTTGAAAAGTATAGCAACTGATGTCACGATGTCACCTATAAGTGATTGGATAACGTTAGTACTTAGGTGGAATTTGTAATGGTAAATTGTTTCATGTAAAATAATTAGGAGTGGGCCCATGAAATCCGATGCTTAAAATTTGTATTGATGATAAACGGTTTAATTGTTTTGGCAATTAGCGAGGGACGTGGGAGCCTCTAATAATAATTAGTATACCTATATCATGCGTACATATAAGTTTCCGTTCATCTCACTGTGACGTAACCTAAATATATAAACTGCTTCCGATGTATATATATATATATATATATATATATATATATATATATATATATATATATATATATATATATATATATATATATATATATATATATATATATATATATATATATATATATATATATATATATATATATATATATATATATTGATAAAAATCTGCAAATTACTGTAATTAGATAAAAAGTCTCACTTACATACAATGGTTGTCGGATATGTATTACAATGTGTAGTTTCTTTGTCCGCGGGGAGCGACGGTTCGTACCAAAAAATACTAGCGAAACAACGTCATAGATATAATGTGATTAAGTGCGAAGGCATTCTAACTTTTTGAACTATTATGTTTTATTTTACAAAAAAAATGAATTTTTACTTCAAGTAGCATTAAATAGGAAACAGCTAAAATATAAGAACAGAAAATATGACTTTCCACCCTAGGATTCGGTTAATTTAAATGTAACTTAATATACCAAACTCAAATCTAGACTATATAACTTATATTGTTCATTTAATTCCCTTTGCTCTACGTAACTCTAACTTGAAGTAAGGTTTGGTTTCTATTGAGTAGAGAATGATACGTATTTATTACAATAAATGACCTGACTAAGTTTACCATTTTTAAGATCTATATTTGGTAATATTTTGATTTTACAACTTTCTTCTTTGAGAGTACTATGTCGTAAAATGGTTTATAAACGATATATAGTCCGAGTACAAGTTACCAAGTACTAATTTCATGGTTACAGGAAGTAAGAGAATTATATCATTTTTTTTGTAATAAATAGATACAGATATAAGTTTGTAACGGTTTTTTTATATGATATAGCTATAAATGTTGATATCAGTTCTAATATTCTATCAAACTTGAGTTTTGATAAGATGACGAATTAGGTTCAAATTTTGGTAGAGCTGAAGCATAAATGCACATATTTTTTATGTTATTAATTTTAAAAATTAATTTTTCGTCAGTACAGAACCATATAAATGAACACAAGCACTAATCATTTCATCAGGTTTTCATAGTTCCCCTTTTCCTCGAGTGAGTTAAGTAGCCATTGTTACAACATTTTCATGAAAAGTTTATATCACATAAAGAATAGAAAAAAACGCACGTATTAGTAATCATTGAGTATTGAGCGAAGTGAGGGCGAATCGCTAGCTATTAATATTGGTAAGCATGACAGGGCGTCGACCCAGTTCCTCGCGAAGAAAAGATAGCAAATACACATTAACATTTCATGTGTTATTCATATATTTCCAAATACCCGGGAATATAGAACATAACAATGGATCGTGTGTTGCAAAAGTTTTCCTTTGCGTAATCATTTTGCATATCCTTATTTAGCTTGTTTGCTTGCTTCATACTATCTCCACTAGACGCACGGACAGACAGTGTGTGACCCGGTTTCACAAATTTTGACCTAAACTGGTCCACCGATGACTTAATAAAATTTAGCAATTTTCATTTTTCTACAAATACACAATGTATGTAAATATAAACGATTTCGTTTTCAGTAACATTTTTCTTTTATAAGTGAGCTTTGTTTTATTTCTGAAAAGTAAAAGTGTTGTATAGCATATATTCTTTACTTAAAAAGTAAGTGAATTTTGGTTACATAATAATTTTAGGATATATTTAATAATAACAACACAATTTCCGAATTTAATGATTAGATGCTAATAATGAAAAAATACTATTTAAATTTTGTACTACAATCATTCAGCAGTCATATCGTATTAATTCTAATTACATTAATAAGCTCCATCCTTTTTTAACAGGTTTTCCGTTTTCAATAGGTTTTCTTTATTGTCGAAAATCGATAAATTTTTCCGAATCTGAATTGGTGTTGATAGCTACCGTACATTACGTTTCAACTCCTATTAATTGAGCTGTATTTAACTAACATTTAAAGCTGAAGTATAGCTTACAAGCAATTATATATTATCGTAAAATAATAAATATTTTATACGCACAGTTGCCTCATTTTCCACGATTTAGCAACAGTCAAGTATTAAAAGGTAGGCCCGGGGGAAAGGTATAAAAATGAAATGCAATAAGTTATCTTTCGCTGTGTTGGCGAGCGCACTTTGCTGTTATTAAATTTTAAATTACGCACTGAAGTGGGGCATCGCTGCATGAATAATGCGAAATTACAATAGAAATTGAATAGAATACAATTAGATTGTTTGTTTTGCTTACCAACAATTTTACTATAGAAGGTAAGGGTAATCGAACAAATCGAGCCTCTAACGTACGTCAATATCCAATACCGAGTTGATTATAACTCCGGTATTTATAATTGTGCTATGTATATGTACGTACGCTTGTATGTATGTATGTAGGTATGTACCTTTATACGTTTAGATTGCGCTAGAACTGGATTGAATAAAATATATAAAGTAATCTTAATTTTTAAATAATGAACAATTTGAGGTTTCATTATTAATGAACAGTCTAATTTATATTTAAACAGAATATATTTATCGTTATAATTCAATATAAACCATGGATCAAGAGAAAAGCTTCCGAATGTAAGCGCAATGAGTGTGGATTCGGTTCCTATTGGAGGATAAATTATTTAATTTTCATGCTCTAATAAGAAGATAAATCGCGGCGTTAAGTTACAAAGTCAATACGCAATCACATGAAAATTAAAAAAAAATTTTAGTAAAGCTAGGATCCTCTTCTATATTAGGAAAAATGTGAACTTAATTATTGATATATGTAATATCGATAAATTGAAAACACTTTTGTACTATATGCACAGTGCATTGCAAACCCTTTGTTGTCGACTGGTACCTGCCACCCTCAAATATTATTAAAAATTATTTGGTGGGTTTTAGTTTCAAAACGGTAAATTTGCCCAAAATAAAAGTACATCCAGCAACGGTAGCTTATATATAGTTGACGAGCCTATACTGTCAGTGTACAGTGTAGGCAAATAATAAGATTAACAAAAATTTATTTAATAATATCATATAGATCGACAACATATCTGTATGCTCAAGCCAAAAAAAGGTAATTTCCTCCAGAAATACTACCACAAATTAGTTAGATGAATAAAATGCGAACATTACTTTCATTATTGCCAAAATATTATATTGCTATCGTGAATTGCAAATTTGTGCCAAGAATAATTGTTTGCTACCGCCGTTTTGTACCAATCACATTAATTTTTCATATGATTAATAAACTACTTTAACTAATGCGCATACGGCTTAGTTCAGTGGAACTTGTATTACAATTAAGAGCAGTATATAATGCATGGAATAACATATTCATTTTTAATAGTGTTAATATATACATAATATATTGTAATTTGCGCATCGTAGACACAAAATTTGCGCAAAGTAATTGATACAGCATAGTAAAGTAGTTCTGGTTCTTGTCACTCCATCCTTGCTATGTAAATATAAAAGAAGAATGTTGACAGATGTTGACGTATCGGTCTTTTCAAAGCCATAGTTAAAAATGGAAAAAAATTGAAGCTTTTAAAGGACTTTTCATGAGGATTATATGGAAAATGGTGCATTCAGCTAATTCTGGGATTTCTCGTTCTGAAATAAAAATGATTTTACAAAACAATAGAGTACTAGCCTAATCAGCCAACAGAAAAAAGTGAGTTAATTACTTATTATTTATCCTTATTAACTACTTTGTAAATTAACTAAAAGAAAAATAAGAATTGTTTATAATTTACTATTGTTTAATAACATTTAAATGGAATTAAAAAATAAACACCACCCGTGAAAGAGTAGCTTTTTCCTTATCGATAAAATGAGTTATTTAAAGAGTGTAGTGTTCTTCGAGCGTAAAACCTTAAAGTTTCTTCAACTAAGTGTTGAATTTCATAGATATCCGAAATTTTTTAACAGATGTTATTTAAAGAAAAAGTAACTTACTATGCTGTAAATTCAACCTATAACTATAGAACTTTAGGAGGATTGTATATGCCCATCTTAAAGCACACTAAGTATAATTGGTCTTTCACCCTGGTAAAATTTTAGGCATTCTAAAAACTGATTGAATAACTATCCCAGATCGAAGTAACTTGATATAAGAAGCAGTAAAAGCTCTAAAAATACCTTGGAACACCAACAGAGCGTCACCTAGTCTGGAGGTTTCATTATACTCCAGACTTCTAAAAATCTAAAACTCACAGCTTAATAAGTATTTTCGTTTTTGAAATTATGAATTTAAGGTGTACTATATCGCAGTAGCAGCGAGAGATTTCGTAGATAACAGATTTCAATTTAATTTTAGATTGTACATCAAAAGAGGTATTACAGAGAGAGTAGTTCGGACGTTGGATGGAAGCATTAATGCGCTTTTCACAGTAGCTTTTACATGTGCTTAGGTTAAGTTCCAGGTACTGCTTCGAGCTGCAACTGCATCATTAGCTATAACCTAGCTTCTCTTATATGGAAACTACGTTGAAAATACAATTTTCGAAGATTTCGGAGGTTCTTTGTATAAACATTGATGAAAATTTGTTAATTTTTTTTTCACGCACTTTTAGTTAAAGTAATAATATATGGCTGTTTAAATTTATCATAATATTTATCTTATAAACCTCGTATTTATATATTATTACAATATTTAGGGAAATAAAACATAATTTATAAAATAATAATGCATAACACGAACTTTTATACTTCTTAAAGCTTTTTTTTGTCATACTCTTCGTCCCTAGCGAGGTATTGATCAATAATCTTTAATCTTAATCTATTAAAATCTACAATATAATAAATAATCATAGCCAAAAAGATAAATTAAATAATTTTGAGACCTATATGTTTAACTTGGCACTCAATTTTCTGTTTTGATTTTCCGACCGCATTACATGTTTAACTTATATATACTATTTTATGTTTGCGATTCTGTTGTTTTACTTAAGATGTAAATGTATGGAACATTTTTAGGTAGTCCAAGGTTCCGTTACTAAACGTATATTTAACAAACAAAACGTATATTAAAAAGTAATATTATGGAATTATATTTGAAAAACATATTTATTATGTTTCATGGTTAGTAACATTATATTTTTTTTACTTATTTACTTTGATTTTTTAGCCAACAACCATATTAAAAGCTTTACTTATATCCACATGCTATTAAGCCTAAGGGGGTCCTATTAGATATGAATAACATTTACAATATCTTCACGTCCTACAAACAGGTCATGGATGAACGATGACTGAATTAAACATAATTCAATATACTAAAATTTGTTCCGCTTTAAAGTTAACTAAATTTTATTCCTAGATTCACGCTTTGGACTAGAGTATACAGAGAGAGAGAGAGAGAGCCCAGTGTCAAGTCCCTCCGTTTACCACTTAATATATTTCTACCAACGTTTAAAATTATTTACTTCTCTTTTCACTAGTATTTGAATAAACAATTTGATTAAATAAATATTACATGTTAATACCCAAAACAATGCTGTGGTAAATTTTCATGGATGCAATTTAATGGATCGAATTGATATTTTCATATACAATTTCAAGGACCTGAAACGCCTGATGTGAATACAAAATAGATAAGTTGAATTAATAAAAAGAACTTTTATTAATAATTACTGAAAAAAGAGCGATTTTTGCTGTTATGTAAAAATTTTACATGTAGAATATAATCTTCTTCTGAATCTCGAAGAAAAGTGATGCTAATCCACCACGAAAATGCCAACAAAATTGCGGGCGTCCACTAGTCTAAAGTTAAATTTTTTTGACTTGTGATATATAGTATTTTTAAATAAACTCTTTGAATGATTAATAAAATGTCATGTCTAGGCTATATTTTTCTTATTAGCTTCCCGTACATAATCAAAATGAAAATTATTCATATTAAGCGACAAATAATGGCAATAAAAATGTCATACATAGTTTAATATAATAAATTTTCAAGTATTTGAGCCAAAAACCTATGATTTCAGTATTAAATATTAAGTAATGCATAAACCTATCCAAAAACATACAAGCATTTGTTTTATATGCGAACAGATCCAGTGTATAAAAAAGATATGAATCGTCTTTATGGGCATGTGCATAGAGAAATTTAACGACTAATGTATGCTGAATTGGATAAATTCCACTTTGCTTTCTAAGGTGAAATATAAAATAGAGGGCAATCTAAAATGTATATACTAAATTTTTACCCAATTGCGCGACTCAAAAGAGGATAATGTGTCCTTATGTAAGTGTAAGCTCTTATTCAGATTAGTCTGTTTAAGTACCCAAGTCTGACTCTCTTCTCTCTCTGACTACCCAGCTAGCGGTCAAGCGCGTATAGTATGTATGTATATGTACTAACTAGTGTACACTAAAAACATATATAAATATATATAGCTCCGACGGCATCAAAAAAATTGTTAAGAAAAATATTAAAAAATTACTGCTATGTAACAAATCTTTGCAAAGTAGTCGCATTACAGTAGGTATAGGTTAGTAATACAATATAATAAATAAACTAAATTAATATTTTTAATATTTTTGTTACAGGTAAGTAAATCGAAGCAAATCAGCACGCACCATTCATATTTTCTAAAACATAAGTCACGTTCGTCGTGTAAGGTAAAGTAATCAAATTATTAAATAACTCATTACGATACAATGAAGTATTATTCAATTAAAAAATTACACCCTAAATAAGAAATCATAATAAGGGTATTTGTCTCTTGAAGACAGCCG
The DNA here is from genome assembly GCA_037178615.1 of Dione vanillae. Taxonomy (NCBI): domain Eukaryota; kingdom Metazoa; phylum Arthropoda; class Insecta; order Lepidoptera; family Nymphalidae; genus Dione; species Dione vanillae. The sequence goes on along the minus strand of JAZFAU010000009.1, from coordinate 2,313,252 downwards.
GAAGACATGTGATCCCTACACACGGACACACGGATTAGGCCACCACGTGTGAAGTAAGGCTATGCCGGACAGATAAAACGCGCTCCTTTACCGAAACGATCGATTGCGGACATAAAAGGAACAATTCGGAGTGCATCGCCTTTTTTCGAAGGGTGGTGGCCCCCACCCTCTAGAGGCTTTACGCTTCGGAAGTGCATTGGGTGGCTGACGAAAAGCGTCAACGACGTAGCGCACCGAGAATTAGCTTTGAGAGCGACGTTTAACGCAATGGAGATGGCAAAGGCTAATCTTATTTTATATTGCTCATTAGGCTCCTCGTGCCCGTACGTGGTTATAAGAATCTCGCGGATAATTATTTATCATTTATATATTTTTTTAATATTTACTCAGATTAAACGGTGGTGCACGTTATGTCATTATTTAATTCGCAAAAGCCTTAAATTCCAAAGTGAATGTAATTAAAATTACTAAAAAAAGATTCAAAATTCAAATTATTATAAGTATTATAATTTCCTAATTATTGCTAACAATCTTAAAAAAAATGCGTGAATCTTCATCTTCATTTTATTATTTAAATAATAGTTTACACGGTTATTTACAATTCAATTGTGATTGGAAATGGCTCTCTATTTGTCTATTACATTTTAATGGAATTAAGAAGACGTCTATGTAAAAAATAAACCTAGAAGAGAGTGGTAATTTAAAAACAAAAATACGAAAAATTCACCTGCATGAAAATGCACGAACACAATCGAAATTGGAGAGGAACACGAAGTAAACACCGTTACTGTGGGATACCGCCCAACCCTACCGTAGGTGTGACGTAATACCGAAAGTGATGAGATTAAGTTTCTGATTATTCTTTCGTGAATGCTGAAAAATATTTAAATAAAAAAATAAACAATAAGACTTATCTATATTATTTTTATAGCCATAGTCTATGGGTCGATGTCGAACTTAAAACTATTATCGAAAATCCAAGTTAGACAAAATTAATCTGCTCAAAATATTTTATTTTTTAATATGCATCATAATCGCGAAATCAAAACTACATTCTAGGCAGGCCTAATTATAATAATGTTTGTCGTTACCCGCCGTCGCATTTATTTTTCATAAAATATTTTGTTTAATAAATTTGTAATTGGTTCGAGCGCTGGAGTTTGTACTGTGGTATTATAAGAGGCAAATCATCGATTAATTATTTTAAATAAAAAACACAACGTTCTAGTATCTAGATTACCTCACACGAATGTATACTTTATCTGATTGTCATATAGACTAAAGTAGTACTACGAGGGCCTAAGTGAGAGAATTGATGATGCACTTGTATTGCGGGTGTGAAAATCACGTCACGCTTCTAGATGGGTGCCCGAACTACTATAATTGGACATCTCTATCACACGGAGCACGTGTGAGAGGGATGTATTGATTAAATGATTATTCGGGCGATATACAGTATATTTATAGATTCATTAAAACACTTAGCAGACCGCGGTTGAGTTTTTTCGCAGTCTCCGCATATTGCTCCGGATTTCTTTACATTTTATGTTAATTATCTTTTTATATTGTTTTCTCATGTTTTTCTTCATTACAATCAATAACAGTTTACACTTCACTTGAGAATTGTGTCTAATAACTTTACGCTCTTTCTTTGGTTATAGCATATACATATTTATTAATAATATATATTGCACTGGAATTATAATTAGTCTCAGTAGTCTGCAAAGTGGCTATGCTATAACTCGAAACCGTTAAACGGTGAGCGATTATGTCCCTTGTTGCGGCAATTTAGATTAATTGTTAACCTGCTCGCTGTTCCACCCTTTCTAAAGATATCGTATTTACGAGTAGGTCCTGTTAATAAAAATACATATTTTATTGTGTTACGTTACTGTACTGAGATTTACTATTTCCTTTTTTGTAAAGTATATCGACTAATCAAAATATCGAGTTTTCATACTATTCGGATATCAGAATAAAATGTTTCAGATATTGTAAAAATATTTCAATATTTGTAACTATTTTCGGACAAAATCTTATTAAGTTTGTACCTATTGTAATTTACGTTACTTAGTTTGTTTTCAATGAAATTTTAAAATTTGCTATTTTGTTTGCTTGGACCGTCTTTTAGAAGTATAATTGGTCTAGTCTAATCTAGTTTCATTCAAGAATAACGAATTAGCGTGTATAATTTTAAGTTTATGTGAAATAATATTTTTGACGATTAATTTGAGGTCACCAGCTTACATATTACAATATTGTTTTTATTCGTGAACTTATTTAACGTATTTAATCATGTTTCTTTTTTATTTTTCTTATATAATCGTTAGCTCACTCCTTACCAGTATCGCGAGATGTTAATGTTAATATGATTCTATATACATATAGATATAATGCTTGTAGCTGACCTTAAGGTGATAGGTGACTAACTAATTACTAAGTAATACTTAGTATAAAACAGTAATATTGCAATAACGTAAAAAAATATTTAAATACTTATATAAATTAAAATGTTATCAAACTTAACTTTAATTTCTCTAAAACACCTTCAAGCAACACAATTGTAATGAAAAGTAACATAACAAAAGTGGTACACAACTTTTCTTTGATTGCAACTAGAACAAAACACTTTTGGCTTTGGAAGAAAGCCGCGCGTCGGATGCGGACATCTAAGTTCCGGTCAAATGAGACGTTTTTGTGTCACGGTTTGGGAAGTAAATGTGTTTCGAATACATATTAATATAAATACAAGTATATTGTAATCGTTTTGAATAAATTATGTAATTGTTTTATTTTAAAATTAACTTCGAGTTTCTTTTTTAAATTATATATATATATATATATATATATATATATATATATATATATATATATATATATATATATATATATATATATATATATATATATATATATATATATATATATATATATATATATATATATATATATATATATATATATATATATATATATATATATATATATATATATATATATATATATATATATATATATATATATATATATATATATATATACTTGGTACTTGATCAATAATTTATTAGATCTTGATCAATAGTAGTAATGTAATGTGTCCCGAAATTCTAAATTCTTGACTCGTCAACCATTATAAACAATCAGGTACAACGACATTAATCAAATATAAACTACAAACTAACGCAAAATATAAGACGGGAACATAGAATAAGGCTAATTCAGTTGTTAGTCAGTTTAGCTGGACGGATGCGGATCCCGGTCACTTTGCACGTCCTACTTGTCCATTTCCTCAGAACTAATCGTGCAACATCTGTGATGCCGACGTTTCCGAACGTGGAAATTGCAATTTTACACCTACACCTGCCATAGTCATTGAGCAAAATGCTCTCGCTAAATATTTACTAAATGAACTCGCTCGTTGTCCTTTGTACCGGATATTTTGTGTGTTCAAGGCACAAGAGGTATTTCATGAGTATTGGGATCTCTGTTGGACGTTTCAATGGACTTATGTGGATTTACTCAACATCTTACCACAGTCTATTATATTTAGAATTTAATTATTACATAATAATAATAATACTTTATTTTACACTATAGATAAAATATGCAAAAAAAGCATACATAAAGAAGCTAATAAAGCTAATATAATGAACAGCAGACGACCTTATCGCTATAAGCGATCACTACCTTAGGGTATAGGAGTATTCCAAAACAGTAGGCGGTGTACTCGCTTAATTTAAATAGCATATATTTGATACTTATAACAAATATTTAACCATACAATTAATACTTGATTTTTAATGGCGCCAGCTACCAAACGTAGACGAAGATAATAAGAAAAATTGTCTAAAACCAAATGCCATGAACTACTTTAAGATTATTTGGAAGCCCCCTTTAATTACCCTCTATGCCACATTTTGTTTCGTTCAAGTGTATTTGGCAATCCGGTGGTCCGAATAACTAAATCAGTTTGCTGAAGTGGAACAAAGTTCATATATATTTATATGTATATTTACAAGACATAGTTGAGTAAGGAATTTCTTTGCAATCTTAAGTTCTTATGTTGTACAAGATGTAACCTAAAATTATTAATCAAGCTACAAAAATATTACTGCACTATTCAATTCCTTTATATGGCAGATTGTAATATGTAAACAATATAAAGACTTATGAATTCCATTTTATGATAAAAAGATAATTGATATGATTAATATACTTTAGGCAAGGATGATTTTAGGTTTCAACCTAAAATTTAGATCGTTTTCATTTAGGTGAGTTAAAGTGGTCATATGTGACTTTAAGTTAGAAAAGACAACAAATACGATAAGCGTTTTCGATTATATTTATGTTATACTTTTAGTACATACAGTTAGTCACCTACAAATGACAACATTTTATTTAAACAGTTAAAGTATCAAATGTTTCACTTCGTAGCTGAGCCTACGTTACGTACGAGTGCGGGCTTCGTATATAGCCATAAAATTTATAGACAATTTGTTGGATTAATAATATAAAAAAGACAGAAGAATATGATAAAATGACTAATATATTATGATATATTACTGTGACAAAACAACTTACGTAAATAACAAAACAAGGGAGAAAGGATGGCTTATAGGTATCCCCTTCGCGATCGCTGTATCGCACGTCTCAAGGTGAATGCCCGAGTCACCCTCCCACCCGCGTGACCCGGCCAGCACTTGCGCTAGGTCAGGGTCGCACCAGCCTCACTAGACCCCCGAACAACAAACTCTACTTGGCACTTACAGACCAAGCTGTCTCGGCTGATTCCAGTCACGCGGTCGCCTGATTTTTCCGTTCGAATGGTTACCGATAAGTCCATTCTGTTGACCCTTGAGTCAGGTCAAGGATACTTCTTGATGTTTTCGTACGTATATAATGGACATGTGAAATTTGTAAATACAATTCAAGTTGACTCCATACAAATTGCAAAGTGTCACAAATAAACACTTTTTATTTTTAGGTAACATTTGTCATTTAAGAGTAAAGCATCAATAAAGAATCTTTTACACCACCAAGAAGTTTTAGATCACCAAAATAAAATATTAATAAATCATTTGAATATTTTCATGACAAAAGTACAAGCATATACAAAATATAAATTAAACAATAATTTATTTCAATCTATGAATAAATTTACATATAACGTCGGTACCGTTGCCGTGATTATTGTTTAATTAATACTTTTTAAATTTTATAAAGTTTCTTAGTATTCTTTAAATAAAGAAGGAGAAGCAGTATTCTAACAGGGTAGCAAATTATTATATTATAAAAAAATCTCTTGCGTATTACTTGAAATATGAAATAATACCCATAGTTAAAGTAAAGACAAGGCAGTAACATGGATGTAGGTACATTTCCAACGCAAACATTTGTAAATATTACCTAAGCAATTCCAATACATCTCATTTTCAATGTAATCCAGTACGAATGAAATACATACATAGAAAATTTGAATGAAATTTGAATAATTCAAAACAAAAGACGAGGCACGAGAAAGAGCCTAATTATCATAGAGATGGCGGGCGGGGCGTATCACATGCGCGATTTGTGTAACATTACGATTTTATTATTAATTTAAATATCGCGTACGGAGCTGTGGAGTGTGCCCTAGCAATTTCATTATTATTTCAATCAACTGAATGTAAATTTATTCAACAATCTCACGAGGTAATTGCGAGGCGGTCGTCTCGCTCGCGCCGTCCTCCTCGCTCCTCTCTGTCGGACCCGCGGCAACTCTACATTCTTATGCGTTCAACCAGACGTGAGTCGTCGAGAGTCGCTAGTGTGACGCGACTCTGCCTATATCTGCGGCTATTGTTTGCCACCTTGGTTCATTATTATATTAAACGTTCACGGCCGGACTGAATGTCACAAGCGATTGAGGAAATTTCTCATTTTCTAAATCCGCTTTCACAATGGACGTCTACTGTAGTACTTACCCTAAGCAAAGAATTACGTTAACGGTAAATATATAAATTAACTAACGCTGAGAACGCTGCGCTTTAAGCACTCAATGAGATTAAATAAAACTTGGCGAAAAGCTCTTAAAAACTTAACATGTAAAGGTTTACCGCAAAGTTTTCCGAAATTCTACACAAAAGCAAAGCAGTACGATCTCGGAAGAAGAACTTTCACCGAGCAACTTTAAATATCAAAAATAATATTAAAATATTCAGCTCTTACAGAAAATTAGTCTATTTTACAGTAATATTACAATTTCGCGTATATTTGTTAACACATATGTCAAACGACACGAAAATATGAATAACCAAGTGTTTCTCTTTTAAAAGCAGCTAAAGTTTATCCAAAAGTACTGCTAAAATCATCCGCGATGTCCGCATTTCAAGTCTGAGCGCGTTTTGCCGGTCCTTAAATATGAACTTATCCAAGTCTTTTCATTTAAATTTTTACTGTGTTATAACAGTTTTAATTTTGAGTATCTGTAGTTTAAACGTACGCTATACGTTTTATAGGCTGAATCGTTTAACAGGAGCGATTCATACTTTATGAGCCAGTTTCCGGCGAGAACAAACCGTATTGCTATTTAAATAGAGACGTTAATAATACAATATTTGATGCATACACGCTTATCCGCGACCGTTTGCTCGTTGAATATTCAGCTATAATTCGCTTACGGCAAGATATTACTTTAAAATGCAACGTAATGAAATTGTAACTTGTTTTTTTATTTCCTGTCTTATTATTTGTGCTGGTTCCTCATACAATGCGAGTTAAGCCTAGAAACAAATAGCAATCAAAATAAAATAAACGAAAGTGGAAATGCTTCCATTGTCATAGTTGCCAGGAGGAATGGTATCTTTATGTAAATAAATTTAATTTCATCACTTTATATAAATAATTAAACCTTATTTTATCTTTAAATAAGTAGTTGTTTTTTGTAATTATGTTAAATTGAATACTAAATATGAACGTAATATCGTATATAAACAAGGCAAACAAAATATCGAAATCTATTTCGTAGGGCAAACCGCTCGTGAATCATCAAGGCGAGTGCGCGAACAAAATTTATCGCCCGATTCGCTTAAATATTGCGCCCAATATGCAGCTCCGATTAAACACTCAAATTACAGTTAGACTTTGCACGATTCTATCCCCCTACGTTAAATAAAATTCATCATAATATTTGAATGTAATAATTTTAAGAAGAAACGAGCTTATTGTAATACTTTCTCTTTCTATCTTTTTTCGATACCAAAATCGAATAAATCATTAAGTCTAAAAAAATATTTCTAAGTACTTTGAAAAATTAATACGGCCTAGTAGTCTCTTCCACATCCAACCAGCCTTGTTTATTAAATTTCAATAATTATTTATCCAAGTGCCGCAAGCCACTGTTGAGGTAGGCACACTATTAAATTTATAAAGCACAAAGCGAGAATTTAATTTTTACTTTTCATTGGTTTAAAATGTCACAAATTATATTGAAATAATATTAAAAACTGTTCCGTATCAATTATTTTATTTAAGATGTTTGAATTCATCGACCATTGACACTTTCATTTCTATGTATTCTTGAGATTTCATTATTTATATATAAGAACAAATATTTAAAAAAATATTTAAATGTTGTCATGTAAATTATATAAGTGTAGCTCAGGAAGCTGTGTAAGAAAGTATAGTGTAGGTAGATTTAAAAAATAAATTGTAAGGTATGGTTATATTATAATTATATTTTTGACACTGGCATAATCATCTAGAAATATATACACACCACCAATATTGTGATTAATAAATGATCATCGAGCTATACAACCTTAAGAACTTTATTATAAAGTCATTTTCTTATTTCTTATAGCTTGTCTTAACTAGTGATCACAGTTGATCTTAATGTCCATGAAAAATGTTTAATATATAAAAATAGTTTCTTTTATGACAGATTTTAATTATATTAAATAGTTCATCTAGACTAATATGATACTACAACAGGTTACCGATCAGCTATACAATCTGAAAAAGTTATTCAAATCCGTCCACTAACAGACAGACAATTTTTATTACAATCTGTTAATATTAGTGAATATTCCTAGAAGCCATAAATTAATCGCTACCTGAAATATACTATACAAACGAAGAGTAGTAGACAAAGATAACCTAGTGTAAAATTACTCCGTCCTTTTTTTTTTTAAAGAAAACAATTTGATGTCCACAGTTTCATATAGTATTAGATATACGTAATGTTATGAGCGCATAGGTATATCCCATGTGTGCAGTCGACAGGAAACCGAGGGCTAATAGCTGAATAGATTTCATTGTAGAAATATTATTGCAGTCGACCATGGCGCGTTGATAACAATGCAGTGATTTTTGAAGCTTAAGTGCACTGTAAACATCTTGCTCATTTTTGACATTTTGGGTTTTTTTATGTTTATGTAATCTGTCGTTAGTACTGTATATAATCTGCTGCATATTATAAAAGATAATAGTATTATATTACATAATATTTATATACCTACACGGGCACGCTTTGCGTTATTGCAATTAAAAGAGTGATAAACATCTGCAGTTAAAAAATTATTATGTATAAATCATTACATATTTATAATGCGAAAAAATATACTTGAATCTGTGAACTATAATTTATAACAGCGTAATATAATAATATACCGGCCACGCTCAGATATTTTTTATTGTAATAATTGTATCAATTAAAATAAAAACTCTTGTTCTAACACGCTATATACATATATATTTATAAGTAAACGTAAGAGGCTCAAGGTTCTCTAGAGACGAATTTGTTTTTACAAAAAGCGGCGTTTAGACGTGCCAATCAATGCTTCGCAAGGCATGACGAGAAATGGACGACAGAGTGACGTATCACTATTTTTTTGTCTATAACCTAAACTTGTAAATATATTAAAGAATTAAATTAATGTTATTAATTATATAAAATACCATACGTATAGTAATAATAAGATATATATATCAAATAGTCCCAAATTCGTGTCCACGACAGAAATGGGAGGACTAATAGATGATTAGATCGTCACAGAAATAGTGTTGTGACCGCCCACCACCATGGCTCTTTAGTTGACGTTAAAGTGATTATTGCGGTTTGACGTATAACGGTAACAGAGTTACATGCGCTTTATTGCATGCTTTATTTCATTAATCCATGCAACTTTCAGACATAACGCACCCTGGTTATAAAAGACAATTTTAGTGTGCATTATTTATTACATCCGTTTAAAATGTTTACATAATTTTCTTTAAATATATGCTCAGGTATTTGTAAAATGATTATTCCACTTAGAATAAAATAAATTGTAATTATAATCGTATGTTGTCTTGGTCTAGTTGCGTCTCGAATAACAAAACATATATCAGAAACACTTGCTAACTTTTGCTAGTGGCAAAAGTAGATTGATTAACTGATAAACATTATGATAATTATAATATAATTGTAGGCAAAAATTATTTGTCCGTTAAAAGGATTGTGACTTGTATTTGTCATCCGCCTCCTGTTCGTGTAGGTATTTTATGGAACGTGTATGAAAATGTGTGTATGATTGGTATGTCATTTGATAAATCGTGCCGCATACGGTATTAGCTATACGTTTATATCATTTGATTCGCGATAGGTCAGGAGCCGTGCGCACTCGATAGGAAACCGAGGGCTAATGGATAATTAGATTTCGTCGTGTCTCGCATTGTTGACAACAGACTGATTCTTGTGTTATAGAATGCCGATTGGAACATACATTTATTGTTTTGTGTGACAATATTTATGCATTTTGATTATTCATCTTCCCCGTCGCTTGGGTTTTACGTAGTTGTCGAGAGTGTAAGAAGATTTTAAAAATAATAACCGTAATTGGCTATGTCATTTCATAAAGAAATATATGACGAGAGATATTGTGTAGCTTTTTTCTAAACAAAAAACTATATATTCCTATTTTTATTTGAATGTATAAACTATTGGCAATTCTGGCGTTTCATGTCATCATCAAAGCTTAATAAAAAGAACACAGAAACAAGATACGAAATATCTTTTGACTCTGCATTCAACTGCGATCTCTGGACGATATTATTGGGAAAGTAAATAAAAATTGGATTCAGTGCGCTCGCATCTTGTCGGTAAGTTAGCAGCCACAAAGGAAAATATGAAATAAATCGGTCCGTTTAAGTTTTTATCAAAGGGTGCGCGGGGACACCGTTCCTTTTCCATTTGTCTAAAAATGTTGCAATTGAATGCATTTCGGTATGGAATATTGAAACCTCAGAGTGGGTGAGTGTTTCTCATCCGTGCACGCATGGGGGAGGGTACAGAGCATAGGAGAGGAGTACAAAGGGGGCCCGGCCGCCACCGTCGCCTCCCTTCGCCCCCGCGTCTGCTTTCTAAACCTCCACGCAAATAGTACACGTTTGCTTGGCAACATTTCATGCTTAGTGTATACAAATAATGTACGGCACGGCTACAAACTGCGCAAAGGGAATACTAATGCGAGCGAACACAGGCCTCAAGTTAAACATTTCGCCAATGATCATTTGTATTGTAATGGCCTTTATTTACGCCCCGAAATTCAGAGGACATTTTGAACGTCGTTAGACATTGATTACTACAACATCGACGTCCACCACTGTCGTCTTTGGTTTATTTAACCGCACAATCGGCTCGTTACCACAACTAGTGCTTGTTACTAAATTAAAATATCTTATTGATATATTTATCTATTATAAATATAGTTATTTGGTATTTTGATACAGATTTCAAACCAATATTTTAGATTTTACATTTTTATGTAATATTTTTGAGCGAAGCCTTATTTATTTATGAATGATGTTGAAGATATTTATTAACTTCGATAAAAACATTTCATAATGCTAAAAGTGGTATCTAGGAGATGGATCGGCGTAGTCGAACCGGCGATTTCATTTGGCTGCCAACTCACGCGAGCGTTTCCCTTAACGTAGTTTTGTGATAACGGTAGCCATTAACGTTTTAGCCGTGGTCCCGCCATCGACAATCCCCAAGTGCGCTGACAATTTAGCAAAAGGCTGGCCCCACAATCTGTCGGTGACGGCGTATAAACACTAGTATCCCCAGTCGCTGTTCCACAAAGTCCGACTGATTCGCAATGCAAAACGCATCGGCCTGCCCACCTATCTAATATTGCCTGATGTATTTTGAATAATTGCTGGGTACGCCGGCGGCTGATTGCGCTCGTACAAAGAGACTGGTGGCTGTAGTACGGAAAATGTCTTGCCTAGGATTTATACGCAGGCTCTTTGTAACAGCGGACCCTGCAAAATTGGCACGCACTTTCAGATTGGGACTGGACTGCTTTATCTTTACGTCTATTTCTTATTATTTCACTTGGTTATGTTACCATTGGAGTAATCACCGATTGTATAATGTTAATCTTCCAGCGGCTGAAATAATACTTTAATCTGTAATCTATATTTAGTTAAAAATGCACTGGACCACTGCTGAATAGATCCATAATTTTATAAATATTTCATTTTCTTATTCAATAACATAAAAGCAAACAGCCATTCTTCATTCATTCTCAAAAAATATTCATGTTAATCAATGTTGAGTTTAAGTATTTCCAACTTGACCCTGATACATCCCACCATAATCTTGTAAAATTCTTAATTATCTGACTCTTTTCTTCAAGGTTCCCGCTTCAACCAGCTCCCTATGGGTCTGCGTGTCATTTCTGTGCTTGACATGCCAAAGATCTAAACTTTATCCCAATTATTTTATATATTTTATCCAAAGTAAATCCCAATTAAAAAATATCAGTAGTTTACGTAACATAACATTAATTTAAGTAAACTTAAATTTTAACAATCTTCAATTCTATACAATTTTTAATACACATACAAATATTATAGTGGTATAGGTATAACTTTATTCTACTTTTATAGCTCAATTTGACTGGAAAACCCACAGGACATGAATCTACCTTAGCAATTTATGTTTTTTATGTTGTATGTTTTCAATCTACTAAGTCTACTACAATACAATAAGAATATTTTAATGCCTTAATGTTAAATTACGTTTGATCACTAATTTAGTTTTTACACTCCGTTCCTAATTGTAAATAATTTATTAGAGCGCCATAAACGTCGCGTAGCGCACAACCGAGTCGAAATGTAACAAGGCAGTTTGTGTTTGTTACGAGTATAGAGATCTTTAAGTATTAATATTAATTGAATATACTTCGCTTCTTTGATTCTCTCGTTCCGTTATATCGTATTTTTTATAACAATATGTTACATTAGCACGCGATTATAGAATTCAAATAAAACCGCGGAAGAAATATATTATATCTAATAATGATCGTAAAATGGAATTAAACAGCAATTATGCGAAATTCATGTCATGCAACGACGGCGTAGTAGAGAAATATTACTTGATTGCGCTCGTCGTATATAATATTATTGTCAAGTATCGCTTTAGCTTAATTATTGTGTTTATTAAAGTGAAATAAAAAACATATAAGTTATATACCATGAAGGTATGGTAAATATTATAAAGCAGGTTAAATATATCGCTTTATATGTGAAGAATACATATTAAAATCCACCGTAGCATACCTATATATTGTAATCGCTTTAGTAGTCGGTAACTGTCTTTTATCAGGCGCCTATGGAGTTTCCGCTTCACGCGGTGTAAACTCTTTGATGATTATATCAAGGCCATTTATAACTTTCACGCCTTTCCGATATCTTTGTAAAGCCTCATATAAAATATAAATACACAATTACCTCATTTATCAAAGTGTATTATATACATTGCCACTTGTTACTTTTTCTACATTAACTAACCAACTTTTGCTCATCAGAGCTGAATTCATGCAATAAACTCGTAGATAAAAGCTCTAAATTAAGCCGTCTAAGATAATTAGAAATGCTAAAAGTAGGTAAAAGTTGCGTAATTTCAAAATCAAGAAAAAGATGTGCAAAATATGAATATCGAACAGTAAAATCGTATTTAGCGGTGCGATTCTAATTACCACGAAATAGGTAGGATCGATCTGCCTCCCCCCTCCTCCTCCCACAAGGCAGTCAAGTCAAAATTGTTGATTCATCATTTTGCGACCTCACCGTAACTGATTTTCGGAAACGTCGGCTCGCTTCGAGGCATGTAGATGTTTGTATGAGGCGTGGTCTGTATATGACGGTTTAGAAATGGACTTATTATTGAAAACTCTTTTTGTTTAAATTTAAATTCATAATAATATTAAAATGTACGCTGTTGTTGTTGTTAAAACTAATTTAGTTAAAATTATAAAGATTTATTTAGGAATTTTGTGTGACATTAGAAAGATGCAGTTTTCGATGAAACAATAAGATTTATCTTATATAAGAATCGGTATTTCTTGAAACAATTTCCTCAGTTTTTGGTAATAAGAGCGTAATTACGTAAAAATAGGTTAAATCATAGTATTCAGTATTTATTTTATCGTTATTATTGGCGCATCAACATTTAAAGACGGAAAAGAATTTTCAGCAAATTGTGATTTATTTTATATGACAATTTTAGTGCATCACATGGATGGAAATCTTTTAGACGTCACTCATTTTCTATTGAAAAATCATCTATTCTTCTTCTTCTTCTTCTTTTTCTTTTATTACATATTGCTTTCATTGCATATTCACCGATAGATCAACAAATGTAGCTGCCTTGTTGGTTCCCTGAATATCTTAATAGTTTGTGCCGCATATAGGTGTAGTTTCAATACAGATATATACGTACATATACAAAGGTAGATAATTCTATTACACAAAAGTATAGAAAACTTACATATAATCTATATATGTTCGTATAATTCAGTCAGTCAGAGAGAACATGAAAAGCACTATGAAATCATTTCACTCCCCTTATATGCTTGTATGCTGATAGCAGAACTGCCACACTTAATCCTTACAAGAAGTTGAGCCCTCAGTTGCTTATTTTGATTATTCAAAATATTGCCAATTCTCACATCAATTCTGTATTATACACAAAGCAAAATATAATTAAATGTGATAATATCTTGCTATTTACATGTGGCAATGTAGAACACATTTTTAGGGGTTGTTACAAAAACAATATTCATCCATATATAATGAACTGAAAATAGTTGAATTAACAATTGAAGCATTAGATAACCGCAAATCCCTAGGTTTAGTATAATAGCACGGCGTAATATTAACGGCTTTAAATCCAAGCTATCCCAGATTAGCCTAGACCTGTATAAAGCCTATATTCGGTTGAGCTTTGTTTATGAAGACTAAACTATTATTGGCTTAAAGATGTGGACCTAATTTGACTACACCACCTGTAGCTATGACAATCTGGTAACCCGTCGTGTTGTAATTGTCTAAACAGCTGTAATAGTTATTTGTTGGAACAAACTTTTTACATTCAAAACGACATATTATATAGAGAGGAATATTTAATTAGTACACATTTTGTTGTTATATTTTTTATATAATATTTGTTGAATAATTTACCTAATCTATTTTAAATATCCGATTTCTGACTCAATTTGTGACATTAAACATATAATTTATTGGCGAGCGTAATATTAATATTTATAAATTGTAATACTTCAAAACAGTAAGTATGTATAACAAAATATTTTTGATACAAAATTTAAAAAATATATTTTAGGTACTAGGGTTGTCGACAAATTTAAATAAATTTTGACTTTCGTTTCGCCCAGTGTATGACGTCTGTGGTTATAAATATAAAAAAAACATTCTTATGTTTTTTTGTGAAAATAACCAAAAGAAAGTAAACTTTAAATAGCAAATTCTTAGGCTGTAATTTCATCTCACGCTATACAGGGCAAATAAAAATGTAATTGGGAATGACGTCTTCTATCACCTGTTTATTTCGTCTATCGCCGTACTAACCGTCGTGTATAGAAATCAACACACGTATATATACTTAGTTTTTTTCTTAAACTACAACCGAGTTACGAGCGGAAGTTTAATAAAATAACTCTTAACTCTATAAATTACCGGATCCGCTATCATGGTAATTTTAGCTTACAAATTTTTGTTTGACGTGCGTTAAAACTGCTAACAAGGTGGATGCGAGGAAACATTTTTATTAAAATACTCAGGATCGGGGCACGTTAAGCTGTTTTGATATTGGTTTTTATAAAGTTGTTGTTATGCTTCATACATATGAACCATAATCATATATATATATATATTTAATTTTATTTTAAATAGAAACCCCAATTGCATTTCAGTTCTACTTAGATGAGGAGCATTAACTTAATACTATAGGGTATTATAATACGGAAGGTATTTTAGTGGCCAGGTAACATTAATTACACTTTTGGCATCTCATTATAATGAGCTATTTGTGTTCATTTCTACCTCGTGACTGTTAATAGGCGAAGGGCTGCATTTCTGTAGAGGACAACAATCCAATTTCCGTGAAAATTGAAACTATTAGAGATCCTTTGTGCCATTGTACCATATGTTCCTGTTAGATAATGAGGCCGTATTGAAGATGGAATTTGGCAGTCTATATCATAAAAATAGTAACTAAATAATAAACTTGATCCGTCAGAGTGCAATGACAAGATGCCTATACTTACAGAATTGTATTTACATATCTTTACATATATAATGCGCCTATATTGCTTCAGTGAGGCAATCTTAGAGTCAGTGTTGTCGTCGCGACGTATACACTACGGCGACTTAGCTACGGCGACGATCCATCAAATCATAAAAACCGAAACAATAAGAAAGAGCAAAAGTGCCAAGTGCTCCTTTGTAAGTGACTTCACTTGTGCTTTGTTCGAAGTAACATACGATAGCGGCAAGCGGGCAAAGAAGTGTTCTCCTACTGCGGCCGGCGACGTAAAGTTCATTAAAGGCGAGCAGAGCGTGTTAGAGTGGCCATCGGTGTGAGGGGTCGATCGGTGACCCCCAGAGCACATCAACCCTTCACCGCCGTCTAATATTTTTTATATGTATATTAAAACCTGTGACGACACTCATATCACATCTTCGATGTCAACCGCGCTCAGTTTCTTAGTTTGTGCGTTTAGCGATTTAAAATATTTTGTTATATCCTACAACATTTTGCGTAAATGCTTTACAACACAACGAAAACAATCGACATTGTTGTATATTTTTCAAATATGTATTTTTCGCAGTTTACGTGTATGAATAAAGTGGATAAAAATTTTCTGATGAAATCAAGAAGAAACAACAAACTAATTCAATAGTAACCCTGAAGAGGAAAGATATGTTATAATAAAATTACGTGTTTTACTTTAGACAGTTATTATAAAAATAATTTTGCGACGGACAAATTAAAACCGTTGTGGCACAGCGTCTGTCTGTTAACGCGACGGGTTGTGGATTGGATTCCCACTTGGAGGATGGATTATTATATTTCCATCTTTTTCACTCTGGCAACAAGGCTAGCGCGTCGTTGAATTCCGCCACCCAACACGCAAAGCCTCGAAAGGCGGATAGTGTAGGACGGAGTGTCTTAGCATGAGGCTCCAAAGGTTCCTGCAATTTTTCCTGCCCACACTTCTATACACATAATAAAGTGTGAAGCAAAAAAAAATTTAAAAGATTGCATAAACTTTTGCAAGCATACCTTATTTAAACATATTTTATAGTATACTCAATAAATTCGACCTGCTTTCAATTTTAATTATTATTATTTCCTACAAATTAATCTAAATAATGGCAATAATATTTATGATTGACTACAAATCAATGAGACGGAAATATTGACACAAAATTGAAAAATATATTACCTCTGACACTCCACTAATTCGCATCTAGCCCAATACACTAGTAATGTTGTCAAAACTGTCTTTGAAAACCGACATTTAGGCCGGCATGGTATTACGATTTTAGACCAAAAACATCTATTGACGTTTGTGACATAAATTGACTTTCGATACGGCTTTAATTAATACTAGCCAGTTGTTCTATTATAACAGCAGATTGTTGGATATTTTTACTCTTTATCTATTGATTAGATTAAAAAGTATTTATTTATATTTACCCAAATTGTAATATTTATTATTATTACTTGACTTTTATTACTAATAATGAAATGTAACAAGTTAAATAGCATGAGCAGTAATGGTGAACTGTAACAGGTTACTTAATGAAATCGTCAGACTTACCAGATCCGTCTG
The DNA here is from genome assembly GCA_037178615.1 of Dione vanillae. Taxonomy (NCBI): domain Eukaryota; kingdom Metazoa; phylum Arthropoda; class Insecta; order Lepidoptera; family Nymphalidae; genus Dione; species Dione vanillae. The sequence continues at coordinate 2,296,087 of JAZFAU010000009.1, read as the reverse complement.
AATCAATAGTCCCGTGTGTTAACAAAACACGTTCACGTACTACACCGTTATCAAAATCTAAGCCCCATAGTGTAAGTGTTCTATGCTTTCAAAATCAAATTCCACAAATCGCGCCCGTTCGTTATTGAATAGAACAAAATTAAACCCTCTTGTAGTTAAAATTGAATAGTAGATAAATTGTTACTATGAAAAGTACAGTATTAAATATTTTACAGTAATAAAGTAAATGTAACATATCATGTAAACATGCAATAATACATACACGGACAACAACATGTAAATGGTAATTTAAAAGTTTTAGCAAGATTCTTAAATATGTAACGATTATCTTAAAAGACATAACATGCATTAATAATGTACCTAGAGAGTTAGTTATATTAGTTTAAAGACTGTAAAATAACATGACTGTTACCTAATGAAAAACGAAATAAAAGCAAACTGTCCATTTTTATGGCCTTTTTTGAAGGCGCATGTAGTAGGTACCCGAATAGCTGGCACGTACATAATACAACTAGTGAAGCACTAATGGCTATGCACGGAATTCTTCTTTTACATTTTTTCTCTTAATATCAACTGAGAGTACTGTGCCCAGATTTACTTCATATTTGCACCCTTACAGACTTGTAGCGTATTAGTTAAATGTTTCAAAGGTGTCATGGCTTCGTGAGAGTGTCAACTTAAAATTAACGTGGTTGGCTTTTCCATTTAGCGTCGAGTGTTTATTAAAAGGAACCGTCTAATGGGTTTTAAGTTATTAACGTGTATTAAGAAATTAAACCAAAATTGTTTCAACTGCGTATTGGCCTTGTTTATAAAAAATAGTAACTTGTGTACAAATCTGTAAATAGTAAAAACGCTATACCAAAATGACCGTGTGATGGACGGCACGTATTGTTCCACACGACAGTATAGATCCAGGCGTAATGTAGAATCTCCACGGCTCAGTCAATGCCGACACGCAATCCTCAAACAGGCTTATACGTCTTACGAACACAGTTTACCCCAATCAGTATTCGGACTCACCCACATGATACGGATAGAATTGCGAACATTCAGTTAACTGTCACTTCCCCCGATGTATCTAAGGACTCGCTTCGTTGATGGCCTACGGTGCTGATATGACAAACAATCACAGCTTGATCTTACATCTATTATGGTATGGTACATTGGTACTGTAACTGCATACATTTGTTATAACCTATTCTATGGATAAATTAATTTTGAAAAGGATGTCTATATTGAAATTTATCACTAATAATTATGATTAAAGTAATTAAAACTAAATTATATTATTGTACTCGCAAGTATAACGTATAAGAAATTGTGTTTTTTTACTTGACTCTCTGCACGTAACAAAATGTATGCTTGCATAAGCCAGCAAAATATTAATCACCCTAACAAAATGTTCTGTTGTCTAACATTTGACTCGTGTAGGTATAGTGGCATCCCGAAGGACATTTTTTGCAAAAATAAAAGAGCAATGCCTTTTAGTGAAGCGAAAACAAGCAGATTTATGTACGACAAAAACTACCGCAACTTATAGAGGAAGTGCTGTTTCGGAATAAGATTAAAATGAATCTATATGCCTTACGTATTGTATGCAAAGTATATTTTAATACAAAATAATAATACTAATTTGTTAGTACTCACTGAAGTTTCATTAATAAAGTATTTACCAAAACTTGTAACTTCTATAAATAATTTAATTTATTTTTATACATAAAGCTCGTTAATAATATTTCGTCTCGGCTTTAACGTTGAACGCGTAACGTAACTAGATGGCCAAGCTTCGAAGCTCAAATGAATTAAATCTAGCTTTTAAAGCTTATAATGACGCCTTTTCAGGCACCGTCAGTCTTGAAATTAATTTGATTCTAGTGCATTTAATTTTTTCATAAAGAAAAAATATATATTTCAAATTATTTTAAATAGAAAATGAAATATAAAGGCAAAATATATTTATGAAAATACTAAGTTGAACGAACGCGACGCTTTGCCACTTACGGCAGGTAAAACCACAAACTCTTTTTAATATAAAGTTTCATAAAACTTTATAATAAAAAACTATTGAACAGATATTTCAATAGCTTTTAAACAATAGTTTAATAGCATTACAAATCAGAAATCCAAACTGCCCTTCACGACGCAGGCAATTTTCGCGCACCCAACTTTGAATTTCTACGAAATACGACCGATTTTCGTGAAACATCAACCATCGATCGATCGAGCAATTTAAAATCCACTTAAAGACAACCACAGACTAATCGAAAAGTTTGCTTCGCGAATAGTGGAAACCTCTAATTGCTTGTATTAAAATAACTGGTTGATGTCAAACATATCTAGGGCGCGCGCCGGTGCCTGGTACGGCGTTTCACATGTTAATAATCATTATGATAACATCAAGTATGCGATAGCCGGCTTTATTCCCCTCGGTAGGGCTGCTGAACCCCCGAATTATTTCACACTCCCCTACATTTATTATTTGTTTCTTTTATTTTTACACATTTTGTTGCAATTACAATAAGCGTGCTATGTCTGTATGGGTGTATAAGTGCCCCGCTTAATATTCTTATCGCATAAATCATCGTCGTGATGCATCAAACAAAAATAGTCACGTCTACGATGCATAATTTTACGATTACGTTATTAACTAGTGCTATTAATATAAAAAAATATCATATAATTCATTCCAATGCATTTTAGATTTCTGCCAACTGTATATTATGTAACACACTGTACGCGTAAAACTTCAAAGTTTTACGCGTACGTGTTATTATAACTTTAACAATATACCGCAACTATAATTAAATTTCACTTTAAATTATAAAAGCTACATTTGTAAAGCTAATACCTTCTTTTGAGTAACTTAATTTCTCAGCATATAAATAAAGAAATATGCAATTACTTTCATCACGGCATAGTAGATGTCTATTTTTTTAATTTGCAACTAGCTCATGTTTTAATATACATTAAGTAAGATGCATATTTTATTATATTTCGCTAAAGTTGCATGAAGTGGCACCCCTGTACGCCCTCGCGGCCACCCACCCCAAGGAAAGGTTCATGCTAGTACAGGAATTACTTGCGATTACTCCATGTTACTAGGTGTTTTGCCCCAACAATCCCATTATATAAAAATACTCACATTGTTAGCAACATTAAAAGAATCGTTAATAGCTCACCATATACTTTGCAAAGTAAATTCTTGAATAATGGAAGAAACATTTTTTGCCGATACCGGCGCCATATAAGAAATGTCAAGCTAGATACGTTCACTCTATCAAAGGAACAAATAATTTGAAACGTATTTAGTTGACACAAATAAGTCCTAAAGTATAATGTTAAGGACAATGCAATAAATGTTTAGAATTCCATCTTAATTACTACTGTACATGATAGTAGGGGATGTAAAGTTGTTACAGATATCTTAGAAATTGGCGCGAACACATGCCACTTTGCTCATTAACTCGACTGCATTCTGTTGAAAGTCATCGGAGTCTATTAAAATGTCTTGCTTTGTCGTAACCGTCAAATAAATGTTGTGTGGGTTAAAGGCTAATTGTAGTTGACACCAAAGATGGTGTACATATAAGCTCAATAAAAAAGTTAATTTCTTCACAAATCAATTTAAGCCGCACGGTTTATTTACAGCAGTACAGTACAACTACAGGACATACAATATAAACTGTAATTTCAGCAAAATTAGGCACGTGGAAAACTTAAACTTGCACTTAGGAATATGAGTAAATATTAATTACTTTAGAAAAATATACACTATATAGGAATAATTAATAAATAGCTTTGTTGTCATGTTCTGCACATATATATGTGAAAGTTAAGTTTGAATTTCTTGATCTATTTAAGTCTTATTTTTTACACTAAAATTCGAAACAAACACATTACGTTTTTAATTTATTAAATTAAATAAACAGTAATAAATAATATTGATTACCAGATCTTTTGTACTATTTAATAACCATCACTAAAGCTATGATAATCCCAAAGTTATCAAGCTGGCTGTTATGTGACAAAAGGAAGCTATCTCCATCTGATCATAGGACAGTCTTATAAAACTTTTTTATCATACTCTGCACATACATTTGGTACAAAATTAAGATATCTTTTCATTATAAGCTACTGTATTGTGTAATTCGTTTTTAAATTACATATGTTTTAAAATACTGTTGATGGATGTGGATGACAAGATGGATGATGTTAATGACACTTTATTATGACGCTACTTAACGACAAAGAAAAGCTCTAAAGTTAAAAGCTAATTTCTATGACATTTATATTTATATATCTTCATTTATATTGCAACGTATGTATAGCTTGTGATATATCTTGTCTACAAGTCTTGTTTTAAATACAATTAAAATATTTGAGACGATTTGTTAGGTTGTTTGTAAATGTCGTTAAATAAAGTAATTTTAGTTTTAACCGCTGACGGTCTAGTTATGATGTGTAGGTAACAAGTAGATGAATATTACTAAAATTTTATTTATTATTGGTAATTTCAAACTAACTAGGCCTTTATTGCGTATTGGTAAAGTTGTAAGTGTTTTTTCAAACACATTGGGGTCATCAATTGGTTTAATTTTCTAATTAACTTCCGCCTTTTAGCACGCAAGAACGATCCGCCTTTATGTTGAGTATCACTATATACACTGTTGTAGACTTATGGAACCATGCTTACATTGCCTTTCCACAGGTTTCCATATGTTGAGATATACATTTGCCATATAAAATGCACTTTCTGTCCATTGGATAAACGCCATTTTTTCAGTAATAATCGTTTTACAGGGACTTCGACACGTTTCAGAACTGCGTCAAATGGCGCAATTTCCGTGACGAGGCTATATTCCTCTTGATTATTATACCCAGCCGACTTCAATTCAACACAGTTAACTAGATTTGTGTACCAATAGATATTTTTAAAATAGCAATTTCTAAAAATAGTTTATCTTGCTTAGAGCTAATAAGCTAATATTACTTGGGTTAAATTTAGCACTGTAAAAATTGTGTGCACAGGACTTTTTATGTGCATAGCGTTGTTAGCTGTGCTGTGTTAGCTGTCTACTAATTATAAAATTAAAAAACGCATATCATAAATTATCATTCCACACTAGGGAATAATGAGAGCATTATAACAATGAAAATTCATTGCGCGTTCAATGGCATTTTTATATATATTCCATTACTTATTATAGTGTTATTAAACAACACTTTCACAACAGCTGTTTTGAGCTTATGGCTTCGTTTTTCTTTAAATAAGTCATTTAACTATAGTAATTTTGTAACATGCTAAACGTCATAAGCTGTCCTATGGCTGCATGTTTATTTAATCTGTGTCAAGAAGTAACGCCATCTCTCTTAAACGAATTAAATATTTCAACATTGCTTTAAATATAATTTGACATTGTGTAATATGTTAGTGGTTATGGTTAAGCTGCGGCATTGTTGTTAATTAAAGTGCAGCTCATCATACTACATTCGTGAACCGTCCACAGAAACACGGTCGACCATAAACCACATATTTTTATTCTATATGCTTTTACTTGCTAAACGGTTAATTATAATATTTTAAATATATTTATTTAATTTATCTAAAAACTGCTTGGGTTAAGTTTCAATGTTTTGCGAATTATTTATAGTAGCAACTATTTTAAAATATTCGTAAGAAATCCCTCTTAATATTAAAATCTTTAATGATACATATCAAATAAAAATATAGATCCAAACGAATATCTACAAGTAATAGGAATTTTCTAAACAGGATATTAAAAATTTGTCGCTCGATATGATTCGAGAATTCAATCTCGCTTGTTACATGAAGGGAATCGACGAGGTCACCGTTATTTCCAATACATCATATGAATTTTTAAATTATGTACACGCGATTGGAATAAAAGTTAATTTTCATAATATTTATTTTGGAAAATATGCACATTAATGATATAGAATTTTCATTTTTGCTAAAATTATAACACGCCACTTTATTTCTGAACATGTGATAGTGCATTTACTTTGTTCAAATAGTAAACGTCTAGCCAATAATATTGTTATCTGTTTCCATTAATTGAAGTTACTTTTTCAAGCACTTTTGACAGCATATTTTCTGCTCTCGAGTCATCTACTTCACTCTTGTAGAATTTTAAGTATTTTAAATGTAATATTAATATCCACAATACCTACAAATACATGCTTTTAAAGAAATCAAATAATAGAGTAAACTAAGCTTACCATAGATCTGGTAAATAATAATTTACTGTGGCTTAAAAACAACCCACCATTTATCAATATATATTAAGATTTACTAATAAATAGTTTTTACTCGTACAATAACATCAAGAAAATAATTGTTTTTTGGTTTTTTAAATTATAATGTTGATTGCTGTCACTACTCACAGGCTGCATTACAAATAAACGTATGCAGCTTTTTCGCCTATTCCCGTCGACGCAGGATATTAATGAATTTCCTCAGTGCAACGTTTCGAAATCGTTTAATTAGGTCGGTGCTCTTAAATCAAAGTATTTATTATCGATTGTAGAAGGAAAACAGTTGTCAAGAGGAGGAGGTGGAGAGTGGACAATGGAACAATATACTGCACCTTATTGTAACCACCTCATTACATTCATGTTAGGCCTACGCCCTTAGAATAATTAGAGAAGCGCTTAAGATGGACGTCTTGACTATAATACTATTCGCTAATTGTATAGAAACCGCAAGATCCCTATTAATGAACCTAGATATATAGATAAATTTGCGTCTGCCTCCTAATCCTATTCATCCCAGGGACGTGCTACGCCTATGACATTCAAATTATATTGTAACGAGCTTAATTCAATCAAGAAACTTTTATTTAAATAAAAGCTGATTTAAAAACGATTACTTATAATGAGTAAATGGTTGTAAATGGCTTTATTGCTTCGACGGTCGGATTACGCGTTACGCGTTGGAATTTCATGAATTACGTGTTTCTTTACAGCGTAAAGTGACCAATTAAGAGAAGCACAGCGAGCAACAAGTCAGGAAATGTGGACTCTTTACGCCATTACCATCCGTATGTTTTAAGAAATAAATGTTACATTGTTCTATATACTTGTAGAATACTGGTCAGCATTGTATACCTTACATTTTGGTAGAATTTTTATGGCCCTCCCATGGAGGCGGTAAGCGGAGCGTTGAGATATAAATCAAACTCATATTGTGATTTAGCAAGCCTCGTTATTGTAACAATACCCCGTATTTACATATAAAACATTATTTTAGACTTTAGTTATCGTTGCTTGTAATCCAATAGCCTCGATTCGAAGTAACCCCGCGCCAATACGCGTGCTCACGTTACTTACATATTAATTTATTTTCAACTTTTTTCTCATTATTTCCTGTAGACTGTATCGATTTTTAGCATAGAACATTAATCGATATTAATGAACAATCGTGACCTTACTACACATAACAAAATATTCATTAAAGACAAATCTTTTAATTTTAGATATTACTATAACATTAAGTACTTACTTGAAGTGCACTTAATTGCATCTAATTGCGACAAGACATATTGTAGCCTTGCTTTTCACTAGTTACAAGTACACAATTTTTTAATACTTAATTAAAAACGAAGTTTATTTCCCCTAATGAAGTAAAGGGATGAATATTGAAAAAGCAATTTGATTGACCCTCTTCTTTTGACTTGGTAATAATTCCTCTTGTCTATGCATACGATACGGCACAAAGAACTTAGCCATTTTTTCATTAATAAGGATTTCAAAACGAGAGTTACACAGAGTTTTATATTAGCATTTTAAATAAAAAAATAGTGTATTTGATAAAAATATAAGGTATTAGCTATAAATATGATACAGAAACTCTATTTTTTAAGTTTAGTATTTAGTAATGATAACATACGCATAATGTTTGATAGACTGCAGCCATCAGGAACTTTACATGCCTTGATTCAATTACAAATCCAGTCTATTCAGATCTCGGGCGGCAATGCATCTGATAGACTGATTGGCACTGTCAATTACATATGTATGTATTGAACCCGGGCCTCTCGATACTTACCTACTTAGTATTCCTTGTTCATTACAAAACAAGCTACAGATGTTTCAAATTTAATACATACATATTACAAATAATTATGTAGTTTCATTACAAAGGTCGAGTCATATAAGGATTATAACTATTTAAATCTATTAAACCTGTCAACTGTAATGCTGCTTGATACACATTCCAAATCGTCTGCACCCGATTTTATCTAAAAGTGTTATTGAAATAATTTTATTAAAGAAAATTCCTTTCATACTATATCTTTTGACGTTATTATTTGAGTAACTTACAATTGAATAAAAGTAAGGACTATGTCGTAACTCGTAATTGGATGATTTATACTGAATGGAAGTCTAAAAGAGTTTAAGAGCAACTTGAGGGCTTATTCTTACTTTTCGCATTCATGACACTTGTGTCTCCTTCTTGTAATAAGCTGTTCAAGTTTTTTGCCCAGGCTTCGATCTTCGGGCAGATATTTCTTTGACGATCACCAATATCTGTTTCTAATAAAGAATGTCAAATAATTTTCTTATTAAAATTAAAGTTATTCAATCCTCTTATCAAGTTACATACTTAATTTAGTGCAATAATACCAATACCGTCGTCGTGTACTATTAAATAACCATCTGCTACTTGTAAAACTTTATTGCGTTTTACGAGATGTGTGAAAGACAGAAAAAAGCTTTAGTTTATATATATAATTTATGTATATATAAAATATTTTTATATGTCGCTTGTCATAACGAGTCATTATGAAATTAAAAAAAAAACAAAACGAATCTCTGGCGCTTCTATATTTGTCTTTACTTTATGCCGACGACACGGCGACCTCTGTCTTAAATATAAATAACGGGCATTCGTGAATGTGTGCGAGTGTATGCATACGTGCACACGCGCTTATTGAACAATGCGAGTAATTTGAGATTGTCGTGCAACCAAAGCTATGCTGAATTAATGATGGCAATCAAAAGAAAATAAAGTATTTTATAATGTTATTATATAAATTAATATCTCCTTCCTTCCTAAATTAATATCTCCTTCTCTTCCCATTTTTCTTTATACTGTCTTGAGCATATTTGCTAAATTATATTAATTTCAAGCAGATATTATACTTTACTATATACTATACTATACTAAAATAAATTCAGTAATATACAATTTATTTACAAAAACCATTCTTTTTTAATAAAGTGAGTAGTAACTGGTGACTTTGCAAGAGCAAAGAATGCAAAAACATTATGAACGTAATAAAATAAATTAAAATTAATAACATCTAAAAGAGTGATCTAAAGCTCCCAATATAACAATTATTTCTTTATAAATAGTTATATCTATGTATTAAATATACTAGTTATAATTATGTAGTTAAACTTTAAATTATTACATTAACTATTTTCAACAGTAATTTTTGGCGACACAATCCTAATTCTTATTTTAAAGTTTCTTTTTTGTATGTGTTATTTATAATTTTCAACTAATTTTAATGACATAAAACATATAAGTATATTGACACCGAAAATATACGTGTTTAAATTGTAATCAGTAAAACAAGAATATATAACAAAATGTGTTATAAAACATTTATTTAGAAAAATTCTTAAATCTTCATATAAATCAACTTAAATGTTTTTTTCCCATTGTCTTCTAAAATTAATTAAAAAATTAACAGACTTTAAAATGACAAATTCTTAAAATTCTGGTCGCAAGTCTTTCGCTTACAAAATGAGGAGATCGCGGGTGGTCTGTAGAAATTTGTTAAACGTCTGTTGTATACGCATTAGGCAAGAACCAAAAATGTTCCATTTTTATTAATTCAAGAAGAACTATACGACGTTGTCATAAATACAATGGCGAAGAAATTAATTCGTCACAATTTAAAAAAATTAGACAAGAGCATGTACTCCTACTGCGAAAGTAGTGATTAAACACTTTTGAACAATTTTATATTTGATAGTAATAATATAACATTTTATTGATTTTTTGGATTATAGTAAAATTATTGCTTTCACTCCTTTCCGACATTGTAATTTGTTAAATTCTATACTAAAATATTATATATTGACTATTTCCCTATACAAACCAGACGCATTTGAAATGTTAAACATTCATAGATATGAACGTCACTGCATCAAATGCATACTCGATGCTTCAAATTTAACTTTAAAATGTATACAGTAAATTACAATAATGTATTGAGATAAATATATTCAATTTGCTTTCCATATTACTTTATACAAACGTCGACCTTAATCGATTAAGCAACGCGTAACACTTTTTACATGTGGAAGTATAGCGAACGACTCTCACTGTAAGCCGTCCTTAAACATTATATGCATGAAATATGCTCTGATTTGAAACAATGGCGAAATATACATATAATAACATCAATAAATAACAATAGAGTATAAATTATCATTTAAACTGATGTATATTTTATAAAATACTGGAGCCCTGTGTTTCGTACGAAATATAATACCGGCATGTACTTAATTTGTTAGTGTTGTATGTTTATAGTAAAGGCCAAAGTAGTGTTTAGCGAGCCTTTATTTGCGTACGACCAGTGCCTCAAATAATGCGTATTATTGTAAAGTATGGAAAAGAATTATATTTGCACGCCTTAATTTACGACGACATTTATGTGTTTCCTTGGCCATGGTACATGCACATTTATTTATACGGCAGTTATTTCGAATTACGTTGCGAATTACGATAAATAAACGTTTTTCAACATTATAGCTATTTTTTGTGAAATCACCATATATTAGTCTATTTTATTGTATACATAATAATATAAAAAATTGCGTTTAGAAATAATTACCATTATTATAGATTACGAGGGGTAAAAAAGTAATTGCTATTTTTTATTACCTGTAATTAATAATTCCATTTATTATTACAAAATTGTAAACACATTAATAAATAAAATAAAGAAATATTATTTTTTTAAGCTAAATAACAACTAAATTGATATACTTACGCACTAGCAACGAAGTAATCATTCACCGACTGAAACCCAATTAATATCTCAACAAAAACATATTTTTTTTGTTAAAAATATCATTGAAAGCACCTGTTGCGTTGGACAGCCTCCGTGATAGTAGGTACTGTGAAAATTATTGGTTCGCCAATCAAAGGCTGTATATAGCGCGACCTAGAAAACATTTCATTGTAGATATAATGGTACATAATCGGGCGTAGTTTTTATGTGACTATCGTGCTTTACAATTAATTATTTTACTGAATTGACGTTTTTAATGAAATCATTAAAAATTATGCCAATTACAATTGTTATTTAGAAATATGAATAAAAACTTTGCAAACAAATTGACTGGCATTAGGTAAGTGTCTGTGAACGTGTTGATTGTATTTAATATAACTAATTCATCTGTGCGTATGCTTGACAAAACTTACCGTCGATTTTATGATTTACTTGAAATGTTATTTATAAGTTCTTGTTCTGAGTTCTGAATTTGGAACGTATAGGCACTTCAGACAACATTCCCCATAACCTCAGGTTAAACTGGTCTATGAAAATACACCCTGTTCATCATATTTGGATAAATCAAAGTTAAAAGTGTTCTTAGAGCCTACTAAAAAAATAATAACTTACTTTATAAATATCTTACTAATATAATAATTTAATGATATTTTTAATCCATGAGTATTTTTAAAGTAATATACTATATGTTTATGTCGAGATATTTCTTTAAAGATCAGGACATCGTCGGCCTGGAACCGCTTGTCTTTAATATTGAATCATCTTAAACAAAGTGATGTTCATTATAAAGCTAATTCTCATTGATTCATTTTATAATTCTCAGTCCAGTTTCATTTTAAATATAGTTCAAGTTATCGATCTTTCACTATTTCTACTCTAAATTATAATATAAAATAATTTTATATATTGAAGTGTCCTGCAAAAAGTTAATCAAATCATAGACAAGTGGCATGAAGAGAGCATGCATGAAGAGGTTAATGACAATGGACGAGGCGAAAGAGGTATGCAGGGACCGCAGCGTTTGGCGCTCCGTTCTCTCTGACTACCCCGCTAGGGATAGAGCGTGAAGATATGTATGTATGTATGTATGTAGACAAGTGGCACATAAAATGCGTCAGCCTACCAACAACTTTTTCTGAACTTTTCTCTTGAGATCAACTTTTCTCAGTAAATAAAACAATCACTTCCACAGTTTTTAACATTTAGTTCCTGTCGAGTTGTTTAATGCCTTCGTGGCGCAGTGGAATAGTGCCTAACTGTACATCCGACGGTTATGAATGCCATCTCCACTTCAGGAAATCATAGCATATTTTTGTGAGAGAAATCGTGGTGTGGGGATTTATTACGTATGACGCCTTAATATTATTAATACAAACGAACAGAATGTGAAAAAACGGAACTTTACCTATTGTGCTGTAGGTATATCAATGGGAGAAGCGTTAAACTAACTAGCTAGATTGTTAATTTTAAGTAATTCAAGAAAATAGTGTAAAATTACTAAAATATGCTCTAAATCTAAAGATGATATATAAGCCCTTAATAAGCCCTTAGGTTCAAAACGTTTTCCTGGTCCGTCGCAACTAGCCATACGCGTCAAACTCGGGCGCGGACGCGGGCGCGGGCGGGTCGCAGGCGGGCCGCGGGCGGCGAACACGACTACCGTTTACGTTCGTGCAACTCCCGCGCACGATTGCCTTGTAGATGATTTTTTCGTGATCGACCCGTTCATTGTTCAGTAGCATTTATTGGATTGAAATTGTTCACAACGATCAGTGCAGGTTTCGTACACGTCGCCTCATGATGTATTGGTACAGTATGCTCGAACACATAGGTCCGCATATGTTACCATAAAAATATAGACCATACTATAATAGCTCGAAGGACCCCTTCGTCTTGAATCCTTGTAACAACCCAAGCGTGTCCCACTGTGATGTAACAGAAGATACGTGCTCAGTGATCGTGTTTTTGCTTGGTATATTTTAATGTGCTGCGCTCTCTCGATATTGCCACACGCAATATGAATTTTAAACACGTTTTGAACATATTGTAAATAATTAAAACATTTCTGTACAAAAAAATATTCTTTCAAATGTGAACTATAACTTTTATTATAATCTATATTACAATTAGTAAATAAAGAACTTCAGAACTTTTCTCTTTTTGATTTTATCTGCTGCTGAATACAATGTATACAAGCAGCGTCTGGCGAATAGCAGGCAATATCTGGCTGAGTAACAATAGGAAAAGCGATCTAAATACATTTTTATTAACACTGTCTATTAACTTACCCGTAGTATCTATATATCAATCAAGTAACCATTGTAATATTTTACAACGGCATTTTACACACTATATACGGAATTACGCAAATGCGCACGATAGTCAATAAAGTAAATTTTATAAACAAGGTAATAATAGAATTATATTCATATGTATATCGGCTAAGCCACCGTTTCGGTGTTAGAGTCCATTTTTCATAATAAAATAACAGAGTAATAACAATTGGTTTATTCTTGTTCAATATATAGTACATAAGAGACCAACTTTACATAATTAGGTTATTTTTATTTATTTAACAGCTGACACTTCTATTCCATATTCGAAAACAATATCATAAAGAACTTTGCAAATAGGCGTTTCAATAATTAAACATTAATTTCAATGCAAAACTTTCCTAGGAATAAAATCATAAAATGTATATTAACAATATATTTGTAAAAAATATAACATGTATTTGCCTACATTTACCATCTAATTTATATATAATTATAGTTGACGAGCGAAGGCCCCTACTTAAGCCTATACGTCAGTAAAATACAATACTGTTAAATATGAATAATACCATTTTCTCGTCTATTGCACAGTTATGACTTTTCAAATCCATTTTTACAATAAATATTATTGCATTATACACCGGAACAGGAGAAGGCTCTATTAGTGCTCGTGCAGTTTTTCAAGTTTTATTGCACTTGTCGAATTGTACGTGCCTTCAGCGGTCCTTCGCACCACTTTGAAACATTTATGCAAACTACGTACTATCCCCGCCACCACTTATTTGTAACACCTTTTTACAGCAACCTTTCGCAGATTCTACTTTAGTTAAAAGCTTATTACTTATAGGTCATTCTTGTTCGCCGTATCTTAGTTTAAAAATTATAATTATTGTATAACGAATGAGATTATGAAATTGCTAATTTCTGATATAAATTATAAATATTTTTTTGTTACTCATATCTGCTAGTGCTTAAATAATAGTAAACATATATTAATTAAATAATAAAAATAATAATAAAAGAAACTGCAGAAGATATACAAAATGCAACTTTATCATAATCTACCTCAGTTATTATTTCTAATTAAGCGTAGATTTCAATTTTAAATTTCATATAATAAAAGCAATAGACCAACTCTCTTATGATAATGTTAGAAATTATGTGAAATATAATTGTTTTGACTGAAAATGGAAAAAATTAAAGGCATTATTTCATATATAAACACTAAATAAAAATCTTTTACTTAATTGCTTGACTATATAATAAATAAATTACTGTTTTTGACCTATAAAAGTAAGTCTTGTCTTATGCTTAAATAATATTTTTAGCAAGGTGCAGCAAGTACCTAGTTATAAATAAACTGCAGTTAGCGATCCGAGATTACTTTGAGAGTTTTTCAAAACGTAGACGGTTGCTTTGAGAAAGTAAGATGCACAGTAAAGTGGCAGCTAAGTCGGTGTTTACGAGACCCACTTACGCAAATATGCACCATTGTTGCGAGTATCTTCGCAATTTTCGTTTCTGGCAATTTCACAGGCGGCTGCCCACTGTATTGATAATAGTTGCAAGTAACCTCTACCATACCATTTGAATGAACTGAAAACATTTCGAAATCTTCGGCACAGACTTAACATACCATAAAGTTTACTTTATTTCTGTAATAAAATATTAATTTGCCTTCATTATTATACGTGTCGTCGATGAATATTTAAGAACGCTATTAATATTTATTGAATATATTAATTGTTTTATTTGTTATTAATAATGTGGATATTGCACTCCAATTGTAAGTTTTAAATTGTAATATTGCTTGTCTTTACAACAGGTATTTATTCAAAAATTTTGTTTGCCTATATATAAAAGTTATAGCTTTTAACTGCAACTTATTTCCTGTCATTAAGTTATATTAACCACTAGTATAGCAATTTTTATTGACACTGCTTATGTTATGTATCAGAAATAACCTTCAGCTTCAACTACTAATTTCTAAGAAAAGCGGCTTTGACCAAGCAAACTATTTATATTTATTGTATATAATATCTTAATCGTAAATTGCAAGGTGCTTATTTTGAATAAGATTATTGTATGTTTTACGTATGTCAATTTGATATCGCCACTTTAATATAAACTGACAGCACTGTAAAAATAATTAAACCATAATTTTAAGTAGATTCAGATTACACTCTAATGTACTTGTAGTAGGGGCCTACAATTGGCTTATAAATAAGTCTAATATGCAATAAAACGTTGAATACGACGGCTGTGGCATTCCAAACGAAAATACCGCTTTCTTATAACATTTCCTGCCTTTGTTACAGTTTTTTTTTAATAATCGTAAAATATTCAATGCAATCTAGAACATTGAGAGATTTCACATCGATACTGTTTTTAAATACTTATACAAAAACATTGTAACACACGCATTGCTTGTCATAGCTGAAAAATCATTAACGTTATTTACATCTCTAAGATCAAAATTATATTCAAATGACGACTTCATTTGCTAATACATTTCAAAACTTACTTGAAATCTTACTACTCAAAATAAATGTTAATATTGTATAGTAAATAAAGTTTGAAACCTCGCAACACAATAATACCACGTACTTCCAACACAAATGCGTAAAAGAATTTCATCAAGTGGGATGTATCTCAAATTATATTACCAGAACGTCGCGCTCGCATTTGTTCCAACAGTTATATGTTAAACAAAATTTATTATTAGCGGACATTAAAGATCCGAGGCGCCACGTCTGTCGGTCTGTCGGCCGCACGCAACACCTACAATAAGTATTATGTTTTAGCTAAACATTGCTATTGTTAGATTACATTTTTACGAATAAAATTTTTAACAACACTTTTCACATAACCTATTGTCAGGATTTGTTCATTAATCATTGGACATGTGGTGATGGTGAACTTAAAATAGATCTAATAGTAGCTTATTAATATGCTAGTTTACAAAAAACGTTTGTTTAAAATATTACATAAAAAATATATACGAATGAACAGTATATCTTGTAACCTAAACATTATATTTTTAATGTTATTATTATCTTATATATAGAAAGACCACAAAACGGCGCCATTATTATAATTGATAACGTTTGTCAAAGTGAACTGCGCGGGCGCCGTGAAAAACAACAATTGCGTGAGATCAAAGCGTGTTTACCGACCATCGACTAATCAACCGACTGATTAATTTAATTAAACATTACGAGAAAGTTTTGTTTACTGCGCGTTTCCTCAGCCCACATGGGTTCAAAGGAAGTAGGGCGGAGTGTAAACAAGAGGGCATTGTTGAGACTCGCTGAGGAGCTTTCGCGCCGTCTCTAATAACCTTATGGGCTTATGCGACTTTGGCCGTAGAGCTTTTTTTCTACAATATTGTTTAATTATACTATAAATATACAATAAGAGTGCATAGACGTGATTTTATAAATAATAAACGACGTAAAAGTAACAATATATATAGTCTAACTGTAATTTCTAACTTTGTTTTCCATAGAAAGTCAGTATGTCTAAAATATAAATACGTGTATCATTCACAAGCTATTAAATCGATACTGTTTAAAATTAATATATGATTGGTTCATATATTTTTGTTGAAAACAAAATGAAACATAAATATAGAAATTTCATATAGAAAAACAACTAAAACATTGTGATTGTAAAAAATTTTACGCTATACAAACGAACGATAAAATCCAAGTTAGCTTTCATTTTAGTTAAAATGCAGGAGGGAAGCACTTGTCATACGCTTAACCGGTGAGGCCTTTGAAGTTTGGCTCGCTAAATACCTTAGAATTTTCAATAACCTACCGCAATGTTACAAAAACGCGGGCTTTCGAGTAAAGTAATATTTGTTTTGGCTTTGTTTAGTTTTTGTTTTCGTGATGACGCTTTGTTAGGCGTATCACGATTTTGACGAATACTTCAAAGACAATTTGGACACAGTATCTGCTTATATCACATAGTCTTGTGTATAGCAGCGTAAAAACCTTTCTACTGGCGGAATATTAATAGATAATGTATCAATATTCAATACATCATCTTACGGCGGATTAAATTCAGCCTAATTAGTAAGTGAAACCACAAAAGCAACACGCTATCAGTTTTCATTTATTTAATTACAAATTCAAATCAAAATCTCAAGAAAAATCTACGTAAATATCTTTGTTAAGTATTGTTTGTTATTTGAGATTTAGTTTACATTAGGTAATATGTAGTTGTCTATTATTGATGTGACACGAGCCCTAAGCGATGACGTTATTTTTAGTTAATAGTATATTTACATGGACATACTGTGTAACACATGCATTATTAATAGAATTGTTCGATTAAAAATTGAATTCACATAGAAACTATTTAAGTAACATGTATTAAGTGGATTCAGAACCTTTTTAAGTCAGCAACAAAACAATCGGCCTGCGCCGCCCATCACATAATACGAAAAGGTTGTGAATAGAATAAAATGGCGTCAACACACGAAGCTCCTTAACCCTCATTAGCTGGACGAAAGGGAAAACGCGCGAAAAAGAACGAGTTTTAATTCGGGAAAGCCAGTTTCCCCGCGCTGAAGTACGCTTCTTTTACGTTTTGTTTTTTAATTAGTTGCCGCTTAAACTTTAGCGCGTTCCGTTGTTCACTTTTAAGTCTATTTTTATTTTACCCCTTCCAATTAGGTTTTGAAGGATAGGTCGCATTAAATGCTGACAAGTTGTTAGGCTGCGAAAACAGTTAGGCGTCGTTGGAATAACGATAACATTTTTATATAGGATGTTCGATTTGTACATTATATAATATTATAAGGTTATTAAATAGAAAACAAAATATCTTCACTAAATATAAACAGGAGTTTTAATAAAACGCTTAAACAGGTCCGCGTTCGAAAGTTTGTAATGTATTTCGAAACTTTTTCCGATACGAGCTGAGCATGCTGCTATAAAAATCATATTCTACTATTTGTAAATGTTTCTTGAAATATACTCTACTCGTAATTATTTTTAACTGTGCTTTTAGTTTTAGTTAAGTGGTAAAATGAACGTATTTTATAACTACAAGGTAGGTGGAATTACTTCGAATGAATTTGAGTTTTCATGAAAACCATAAGGAAAATAATATTTTGAGCAAAAATTTAAAATAAGCGCAGTAAGAGTTTATAAAGTTCTACATTTGGTACATGGTTACATGTTTCGTGTTTCTATACAAAGTATTTAACACAACTCAATCGACAAGTCAAAAGAACACTCTTTATATTCGTTCTATGTGTGTGGTACCTAGCATACATCCAGAAAATATTTCTTGTAATATCGACTGAAATTGCATTTTGCTAAATTAATGTTAAATATAAATACCGATATTATGCTGAAAGTATTACTTAGATTATTAAAAATTACAAAACTGACTAAACAGTACTATCATTCGCACAGTTCATTAAAAATAAATATTTTGTATTCCGAGAAGGACATTATTAAAAAGATCCATTCTACATTAATTAAATGTCACTTCAACAGCTCATCCGTCACTTTTTCAGCTTAATATAGAAACACATACATTACCGTCGTCGTGCTAAACACACCTACATATATACCGAGATAGATTTTCAATAGAATTATAAAAACAGTGTATCGCAAATAAAATACATTAGATAAATTAACAATTGTGTTCGTCTTCGCTGTGAACTCGCCGAACAATAAACTCAGTCGACATATAAAATACTGGGGTTAAAATGTAATGTATTATTGCACAGTGTTTACGTTTGATTACGGAGTAATGATGGGCGCGTCTGCCATTCTCAAGGAATATGGGAATAACGTTGCGCCGATTTTAATTTAACACAACATAATAGCACGCTACGTTCAAAACGTATATGAAAACAAAACAATAGACATTGAGTCGTAAAATGCAGTATTAATGTTCTAAATTAATTATAAACAGATGCGGGCGAAAATTTTCTCGGCTGCTACGTCGGTATATGCGGATTGTTAGTAATTGTGTTATCGTTTAATTTGTACTATTATATGAGGCCGTGACTCACAGCAGTTTTACTGTGCCTATTAAATACAAACAAATACAGATATATTTTGTATTTTAATGTATAAAGAGGTTATTATACATGTGTACCTTTGCCTTTCACTGTAATCAGTGCAATTAAATTTGCCTGTCCATCCATCCACGTAAGCAGTACGTTCGCTTTGCACTTGTAGCATATGAAAACGGTTGTACTGTTTCACACTATATTCGAAATCGTGAGGCTTTGTTCTATCTGCATACTGCACCTACCGCATTGAAAGTACGTGACTAAGCGTATATCACTAATGTGTGGATCTCAGGGGTATTATGAACAAATTGGTAGCAGCGATTTGAACATTATGTAGCACTTCGCCGCGCATAATGAATGCGCGACCTGCCCCGGACCACGGCATTGCATTGAGATCTACGCGACACTGTGCATACCTAGGTAGGCCCGAGCATTTGATTTACATAAATAAATAAAACTAGTTTATAGGGAATTTATTTGTTAATTGTAACAATTTTCTCTCATCTCTTTCGTTTCTTATATAAGTATGTACGTAGGTATACCTTCCCGTCATAACTGTTTAATATGAGAACAGTAAGTTAGCTGTATAGCTGTATGACCGCCGAAATAAAGAGCGTACTGTAAATATTTCATTCGGGACATAATACGGAACTTGTTCATTACTAATTCAGCTCCTTCTATCCACATCATAGCAAGTTTAGGATTCACAATGAATAATATATCAGTGTTATAAATTCTATGTACGAATAAAAGTAGTTTTAAATTAAAAACAAATGTTCGATAAAGTTCACAGTAAATAATTCAGTCATTGCGCTCGGTCGCTGTTGTAATAATTGGGAGTGTTAGGGGGTCGGCAGGGGTGCGTCAGGGGGCGGCGGGGTGCTGGGGGAGTGCTGTGGGGTGATAATTAACATGTTTGTCTTGCTTACATCGTCACCAGCGCCGAAACTACGCCGAAGTCAAATAAAATCTTAGTCGTTTTGCATAAGTACCAACGCTCACTAATATTTGACTTTGCAGATACCTACGGCAGGCGCTGTAATTAATGCGAAGAATTAAAACTTTTGTGTACTCAACTCAACTGTATGTTGTTGCGTAAACTTCTCGTCTAAAAACATGCGCACTGTTTTATATGTAAACAATAGACTTCTCAAATCTTGGCACGTCATCGTGCGTCCATTTTAGGGCTTCTTATTAATATTCAAATAATAAAGAAATTTAAATTTTTAAAGCTTAACATACAGCTTTTATACGAAGTAAATTAAGTAAATTACTTCATACTCATATTTATTGCCTTTATAATAAAACATACAATATGATACTACAGATATGTTAAAAAACTTGAACATGACATCCTACGATAGTAAAAACCCCAATAGTAAATATTATATCGATTATTAACTTAGTGAAAGTCGGCGAAAATTATTTCAAGTGGATTTTTATAAAATAATAGTAGCATCTCATACATTATAGTGAAGTAATATTATTTAATAGCGTACGAAGACACATAAATCACAGGCTTATTATAACAAAATAGCAGAAAATTGTCTATTCGTGAAGCAAGTAATTTATTTAACTACGTACAATAAATACATAAGTAGAAGTTGAGTTTGATGCCTCTATATATACAATATATTATATTCAAGTATAATGACATAATAGTGCATTATATATACCGAAACACACACATATATATATATATATATATATATATATATATATATATATATATATATATATATATATATATATATATATATATATATATATATATATATATATATATATATATATATATATATATATATATATATATATGTGTGTGTGTGTGTACATATATACTTTTTGAGTAGCACTATAAAATTATACAAAGAAAATATAAAACTTAAATAAAAACTTCCATTTAAAGCAGCGATTACGTCTGTTAAATAAGCGTAGATAAATTAATTTAGTAACATTAGAATAGTACGCCGTAATTTGATTAGCGTATTTGTAGTGGCATGGTATTTTCCTCTATTATATTACCATCGAGCTTAGTACATTTACAACAACGTCGAGACGCAATAAAAAAAAATAAATAGCAAATTACTAATGAATGAAATACACAAGAATAGTGTCCCACATAGGTACAGTAATAGCACTAGAAACAGTCACAACAATGGCTGATAGGAGGGTGAAATAGAAAAGTGCCTATCAAGCCTTTAGACACTGTAAACATATAAAATGAAGGCAGTTATTGTTCTTGTGAAACAATAAGCAACATATTCCACAATTGACTGAAGCCATTTCAAGTGAAAGCGCTATAGAAAAAAATAACCACTGGATACCACATCGACGCACGCTTAAACAATCAAACGGAGAACAAAAAGACAGTAATGTGGAAATGGATAATGCAGAAACGTTACACTGGAGCGCGGCTCCACTGAGAGAGACGGCCAGTTTTAATAACGGCGGCGCTCATCTAAGCCAAAACGATACAATCACTTATACATCGAGCCGCTACACCTTCCACCACCTTTATTGCTGAATACAATTGAACATGTACTTCTGCACTGTACATGTCTATCGATATGAGTAGTATGTCACAATTAAAAACTTCACAGTTCTGTAAATAAATCTAAATAACTGCCTATAAGTGTATATCAAAATGTCTTATAAATGTTTTTGTTAAAAAGTACTTCTTCATTAAAAAATAATATTTATTTCATTATTTTAGAAATAATATAAAACACAATTTAAACACACATTTACAAAATGTTTAATTTCACTCCCATCATACCTGTTACATAATTATAATTGTTGCACATTTGTTAAATAACTTCTTTAAAATTTTGAGTCAGATCTTTTTTATTGATGAATATGTATGAGTTCCTGGAGGAATTGAAATTACAAATGATCCCGATTGATTAATTGATTGCAGCATTGAAGTATCTCTATGAACACTAACTAACGCCTAATGAGTAGTATTTCGTAAATAAAAATCAAAGGTCTAAGATATCTAATAAGAAGAATTAACAAAAGAGATCATTATAATAAATATTTTCATTGAAAGAGTTACACATTTGGAACAACTGAAATGAAATATTAAAATTTGTTAGTGTTCCATACACAATTGTACAATGCCATATATGGAAATAGTACTACCTATAGCAAAAGTTCATCAAAAAACTACTAAACTATCAGCTACTTTTGTTATATATGTATATAATGTATTCCCATAATAGCAACCAAATTTTATGAAATTAATTAATTATAGTACTGAAGCTTTATAAATAGATGTTATAACTATAAGTGCAAATAAAAGTGTCAAGGATCATAAACTTCACACAAACAAAATGTTGGCACCTGTCGTTAATTATTAAGTTATATTTGCAAACAGTACACAACATAATAAAATAAAACTAATTAAACCTCTTCTTTAATCTATGTTTAGATAGACCCATAGCGAATGTTGCCGCGGTCAGTGGAACCGAGCCCTTAGTGCCTCCACGAGGATGTATGATTAGTTTTATCCTTTGCAGTGGCTCCTCGCCTCCCCATTCTTCCAGTACAAATGAATTTCCCCGCACTATGCAAACGGCTTAAGTGTTCCAACAAATTGGAATCAATAATAATGCCACACCGCTTTTTATACTTTTCACTTTGAGTGATTTCACCCGCTGCGGCTGCCGTGGCTCTTCTCAAATACTCGTGCCATTAATTGAATTGGAAGAAATGTGTTAAATAACTAGATATTCACTGTTCATTTGTTTTTTACCCGCTAGGGATGCCTCGGTGCATCTCACCGCTCACTGATTCAGGTGATTCCATTTCAATAATATCAGTTTTCGCCTCATTTAACGCTTTGCACAAAATTTCCCTGAATGATTTTGTAATGTTTGTATAAGTTGTGCATAGTTGTAACTATTTATTTATATTTGTAATGTACTTAAAAGCACTTTCATGCCTGCTGCGTTTATTCGGAAAAATTTTAAAATACACTGACCCCTAAATTGATATAAAATTATTGCATTTATGTAAAATATGATGGCATATTTATTTTTTATGCCTTTTCCTTCTGTCATCGTCTTCGTTCTGCAGCTATCCGTTTGATTAATTTTTACGGTCTATGTGGCAATGTTATTTAAATTATTATATGCAATGTTATTTTAATTATTATATGCTTAAAAAATTTGGAAAGTTTCAAAATATTTTTAAAGTAATGGTTCTTTTAATTATGTGTTCTTTATTATTCTTGTCATGCTACTTCCATTTATATCCATGTTTTCATTTTCTTTTCCACTTTCTACACAAATTAGAGTAGCTCAGTGACATGCCTTGTTTTACTAAAGCTATATAATAAAAACAGTTCATATTCGAAAAAAATATTAAATAACTAGGTGCCTCTTCAAACGCTCTAGATCTTTAATTGTTATATCAGCGGACAATTTCTATCACGCTAAGTAACTCATAGCAAGGTGGAATTTCATTAATTCTTATTATTGTAGTTCCGATGAACTGTTATCATAGTGACTGATCTAATAATAATAACTACATCAAGTAATAGTAACTACATCAAATTTTGCAGGTTTTGAATTTATTCTTTGGCTGTGAGAAAACTATTCATATTAAAAAATTATTTATCAATGCTTTATACAATTAAGCTGTTATGGTCGTACTTGATGGGCATATCCTCAAAATCAATTTATCTTTTCCTACTGTTTTGTTATAGTTTAAATATATATAAAGTACAAAATGTCCAAATGCCATATAAAGGGCATACGAAGGGCATTATGTAGATCACATTAAATATGAATACTTGCTTAAATGAATTTAAGACCTACAACACAAGTAAATATACATTATATTTATAATGACAGCAAAAACATCGATGATTTCATACTGACGTAAAGTTATATATAATTATGACGTACTCGTATATATGAACCGTTTGTCGATTGCTGACAGAGGTCGTTGAAACCATTATTATATGGGGTGTATCATTTAGACGTTAGGCTATTAATAGGGGTGGTAGAGCCCCGCGCCAACCTTATGCAAACTACCTAACACATTTATTATTGTATACACATACACATTAATGGCAAATTACATGTGCATATTGATTAAATAAAATTAAACGTATTAATAAAATTTATAAAGAAGTATAAATTTATAATTGTGAGAAAAAAACACAAACCACCACCTGCCTTACCTTTACTTTAACAAATAGTCGTTCAAACCAATAAGTATATAATAATTGCTTTTTTATTTCTATATGGAAATTGTATTTTTATTGTGTATTTTATTTAAATTAAGTATTTAATCAATTTTAAGTAATTCATTTGCAATGCTAAGTTGTTATAGTACCTATTGCTGTTATAATGTGTCCCGTCCCGTTTATTTTTATATAAAATCACAATTATTTTAAATTATACAATTATTTTTCATTTCATAGGAAAACAAGAGTCGATATAGTCTATTAATTACCGTAAGCGTGAATACTGTCCTTAACTACTACTTGTACACTGCAGTAAGTATTATTTGTTGAAAGAGAATTTTCAATTGAATGATAATGCCAAAGGCCTTATTTCTAGTGGCATTCAGCTTTAATACTATGCCACTTGCTAAAGGTGTAATTAATTTTTCTATTATGTTATTATGTGATTATCTTCTCTACCAAATATATATATATATATATATATATATATATATATATATATATATATATATATATATATATATATATATATATATATATATATGTATATATATATATAAATGTAGTAAAATTCAGAGTGTAACTCTAATACATTCTCAACAATGTCCTCATATTTGATATTAGTAAATTACTATTAAATTCCGAACGCTATTTATTATGTACAATGCTAGGGGTAGCTTATTAATGTCTGTTTACGAAGAAAATGATTATAAGTAGATATTATTTGTTATCGATAACAAAATTATTTAGTAGGTAGATATCTTTAATTTGCCGGTCATATACAAACAACGTAGTCTGTGAAATATCATTTCTTGTGATTATATCAAACAAAATAGAATTAAACTTAACAGCATTTCACTTAGTATTGATTCATTGTTTCTTAATTAAACTAAACAAAAACGTATGGGCAATAGTAACGGCGAGATGAAAAGATATATTCACCAATTTACACCTCCCGATCTCGAGCAGGAAGTTTACGATCGAACATTGTCTCTAATGCTACCGTGCCCCGTGCTCCGCCTATTGCAGCCAGGTTTATTTACAATGAAGCACTGAATCGCCTGCGCAAAGAGCGGCTTTCTTTGTGCATCGCTACAACTAAACTTTATCGAAGTTTTAATTGTGAACGCAGACGAAAGCGCCGAGTAATGGCCAGCTGTAAATGAGTAACAATAGAATCTACAAATAAAATGTTATTCGTCTTTAAGACGACGCGCGACGCCGCGCCGCGCCGCGCCGCTAGTGCCCCGCGCACGTGTCCGAGCCCCGGCCGGCCGTGAGTCGGAGCGCTCCGTTGTATTGTTTGTTTACCCGAATAAAACACTAAAATCCAATTCAATAACAAAGAATTAAAGATCCCAAAATAAAATTTATTGCTCTCGTACGATAAAATAGATTTATGAATGTGCCGCGCGAGCGACTTGCCCATAATATTATTAGGTACGCGCCGGCAAACATTTTATACCTAAATATAATATCAATACCGCAGCATGTGCTGAATTATGTAAATATAAACGATATTACCCCGCCACAGCCGATTTCACGAGCGTTCGGTATTTCTTGGTAGCGGCGGGACCTGCAGCGGCAACACGACTACTCTATAAATAAATATTAATTCATTCTTTTGGGTACTATTAGGTACTACACGCTGTGTAAATGTATTAGGTATGCGGCTCTCTTATTGAAACTTCAATATGAAATACTGTCGAGGAAGTAACAATATATTTTGGGGTTGCTCGCAGGCCGACGCAGGCCGCGCCGCAAGATGTCGCTTTCCGTAACAGGCGAGTAACACTGACACGTCGTGTCGTCCAGACTGACATTGTGGACATATTTAAAAATGCTCTGCGGTTTCCCTCATCAGCAAAATTTTTAAATGTTTACCTCGAAATTACAAAAAGCTTTTACGTTTTTCTGTCGACATTTGCAACATCTGACAAATACATATTACTTTGATTTTGTTTAACGCTTCAATGCAAGCGTTATGCTTGAAACCGCACGTTTTTTTGATACTCGGTAAAGGAATGAATGTTAATGACAGTTGATTACTTCTTTCCTTTTGATACTTGATTTGTTGTACAATGTTTACATTACATTTTAGATATGGTTATATCTAATTATACTTTTTATGCTATGTTAGTGGCTCACATAACCGTAGCTCCAATAAAAAATGCATAAAATATTTCAACGTGTGCTCTTTTTGTTTACAGGCAAAATTCCTTGAGAACTCTCATGCATGGCTCGGAGCCTCCACATCTTCGATTGCAGGTCAGTTAAAAATTTAAATTACGTTCATAGTCTTTATAGTATTGTATTATATTGCTTTGTTTAATTAAATCTCTGCCCATATGTTATGTTTTATTCATACAATTGAATGTCTTATAATCTTTAAGTTTTTTCTTTAAATCTTAATAAGAAAAATAATTTAGGTAAAGTTAACTTTATTTCTCTAAGAGAATTAGAACGTAGAATGTTTACAATGATACAAGAAACACTTACAAGTTTTCAAATGTATAAGAATTATCTTTGAGCTTTTATCGACCAATGATACGATAAAGCGTTTACAGTAGAATAATTAAATGTAATTTAAAATAAGTCCATTCAACGATTTTGTTGGTTATTAATATATACTACATCTATACCTAAATAATATAATATGTCGTAAGAATCAAAACAATTGTATAATTTCAATTGTGTGAATAAATCGAGTAATTATTATAGTTGTATGTTATTACTATTATTTTCTTATTGCTATTTTCTAATACAATTGTATTATCATAATCCGTACAAATAGTGTGGTAACCAGATTACATATACGAATACAGCCGAAGTATCGTCTGGTGTGGCGTGAGAAAACACGTCGTAGGAAAACTGTTTCTCTCATTATATACGCTATCAATTCTTTATTGTTTCAAACAATACTATTTCAAACAGGCGTATCAAATAAATATACGCTATACAATAAATAATGCATGCAGTTTTAAATAATTTCAGTTTTAGTATATTTATTTTTATCCTATGTATCATATTTAGTAAGAAAGAAATTGACTTGTGACATAATTAGAGGTTATAGCTTTTTTATCATCAATCAGAATACCACGGTCATACCCTCAAGTTGAAAGCTCCTACCTGGACTCAAAGCCAGCTGCAAGAAGCGATACAGGCGGTGGTTACGCAGCGTATGAGATTCACGCAGGCCGCAACGCACTATGGAATACCTAAAGGGACTCTGTACGACAATATACTGGGAAAATCTAAAAGAATGGCAGTGTTAGACGAGGCGGGACTGTTAGCTAGCGAGGAACGCGCTGTTCTAGACTTCTGCTGTGAAACCAGCGTCTCGCCATATAATAGAAGAACTAAGAAGTCACTTGCTGAAGTTTTGTCATTTGTTGAAAAGTTGCGTCGTAACAGAGAATCTGGTTTCGCTTTCATAGGTCTAACAGGGTTCCGTTGGTGGTGGGCATTCTGCAAAAAACATTCTATAGTATCTCTTTACTATGAGGCTTCGTCTAAACTTAAAAATTCGAAAATGAAATTGGAACATACAGATGATGACGAATCATGATATTGTTACTTAGTATTTAGCTTAGTAGCTATCTGTACATGATATATGGTTTACTGTCGGCAATTTTAAAATTCAAATTGTAATGAAAATATTTGTATTATAGTTGTTTTTATTTTTGACTAAATTTGTTATTTTTATAAAATTGAAGAAGTTTCATTTAAAAACATATTAAGTGATTTGACACTTTTTACATTATTTTAGAATAGCTTGAAAGAATATGAATCTAATAGTTTTGAATTTGTTGAATTGTCTTGTGTACGATTGATTAACGTACTACAATACTGACTATGAAATTGACAACTATTCGTCTTCTCCTATTAAAATCCTTTAAAATGTGTATGTACTTAGTAATTTACTTAAATATTTAAACTTAAGAATTCAAATAAAAAGACAATTTCTTAAGGACTGATTATATTTTTTTATAAGTAATTAAGAATTTAGATTAGTCAAAAGGTGCCTTATTACAGTCATCTGTACGTGTTACTTGCAGCTTGTATTATTGTAAAAAGCTTCTTAATTACAGGTTACATTGACTAAGAAAGGTGTAAAAATATATTTTGTGCTAAATACAAAAATATGTACGCAATGAGTGCAGAGCAATTAGTGCTTACATAATTAATGTCAATACATATTATTTGGTTACTACTGACATAACAGAACAATTTGTATTCATAATTGCGAATAGGTAATAATACCAATAAAAACAAGTATAGGGTAAGTAAGATATATTCGTCAAGAACAGTAAAAAAGGTTTCACCTTAACCTTTGTAGAATTTTAATATTACTTGAAACGGAAACAAACATTGAATGGACTTAGTAAGTATGGGCTTGAACTTTTTTGCTCAGCAATGATAGTCAATTAAAGTATCATATCGGTAAAGGTCGTATAATTAAATGATCTTGCAATTAAACATGTAATTCAACAAGTGTAGAAATATTATTAAAAATGTTGTCATAAAATTACCATTGTTAGTTATATTAATGATTTTACTAAATCCACCTCCGAAGTATATTCTAGAAATAAATCGATGATAGTTCTTCACACACTCTAATCTCATAGCAATATGTAATCTGTAAGTGTTTGAGTATATGTAACATTAATAGAAATAAAATATTTTTGTCCTGACTTCAAATAGACAATCTTTTTTAAAAGCCTCAAACGAATGGCGTTGCTTTTTTTAACTCGATTTACTCATCTATTGTAGATTTTTAGTCTACCTGAAATATTGAACGCTGCATCGAAAGTGTACCGTATGTACTTTACTTACCGGTTGTTATGTTGTTTTAGTAACTACTAGCTGTAACTTTTCATTAACGCGAGAAAAAGTGAACTAAACTTCGGAGCTTATGTTATGTGAATACGACTTTTTATATACTAATGTTTCTGCATTTCATCGTTGCATAATTCAGAAAAACAATAGTAAATTCTATGTGTTTTAACACAAGGTTCGTAAACTGTGAAAATTAACTAAATGTTTACTTGAAACAACTTAATTAATTATCTTTCCTCAATATCGTAGATATGTAACACGCACTTCACGAAGGCCCTGTCGCATTTATTTTCATGCATTCCCGGTATTCGATATTCTCAATGCTCATATTAGTATGAATCCGCCATCTTTGGACGTTAAAACACTCTTATAGTAGGGTTCTCGGTTCTATAACTTTATGATAGGTTTATAGAACTGATTAGCACTAAAATGCTGTTATGAATAACGTTTTTTGACAACTGTTCTATAACGAGCCTTTAACGTGCTATAACTTTTTATGAATAAGGCCGTAATAGTTTAATAAATCTGCGCGTAATGCATAGTGCACTCGATCATGCAATTCGTCAAGTTAATATAAATAAATCGTTTCTAATATAAAAAATCAATACATATTTCAATACTAGCATAAACAAGTTAATGTTGAGATAAAATCAGATAGAATCAGAGCCGTGTACAAGTGCGTATATAATTCGTACTGCTAATAAAAGCAATTCACGCGCACACCAAGCTATTAAAATATTGAAATACGACACTAGAAGATAATATGATCTTTAATTAAGATAAAATAAATTCAATCATTACACAAGAGCTCCTCACTATGTAGAGGTATAAGTTAAAGTTCTGCGCATCTATACTGTGGCCATCTTAAGCAATTAATTAATTTAGCAACATTTGTTCTTAAATACATATACTTAATTAAAAATCTTTAGGCGAACTTTTAAGTAATCGATTGTTTCTTTTTATTTTTATCGCATAGCTGTATATATTGTTTTCTTTCTCGATGTCATTATGTGCTATTAATATACATATTATGTATAATTTAAAATTTACATATAAATCTTATCTTTTGAGTTAACAAAAAGTTAATCAATTGTGTTTTGTATAATTACACGTTTAATTATTTACCACTTCTATCTTTAGGAACAAAATATAAGCAAAATTAAAACAGTTACTACGCATAGTTCAATCGTTGATTATAATAAATTAAAATTAGACACAGCTGTAGGCAATTAAATATATAAATTGATCACCTTACATTGTTATCGCGTATCAGGCGCATAGAAATTAATTATTATAGAAAATTATCTAGGTTAGGATCATGCCTACAAGAATTTGAACCCTATGAGAGTCGCGATTACAATATTTTATATACGTAGTTTTACCATTACCTACCTACAACTTTTTTATTTCTATAGTAAATTATCTTAGGTATGCCATATAAGCTTTATAGCCCACTCAGTTCTTAATTGTAGTTCTTAAATATTTCCTAATGCTTTAATATATCAAAAGTGAGATTATTAAATAAAGCTTTATTTTTGAAAAATAAGTTTTGATGCTAAGAAAAATATGAAGTTTCTGAAATATACGAAGTGATAATCAGGCCAGAAACATAAAAAAGGATAAATGGCCATAACAACTTTTAAGAGTGGTATACACAAACAAAATGTGTATGTGTAAATAACTTTACAATATTCATTTTTATAGTATTGACATAAACATAACAACAACCACTTTAAACGTAACCATTACATATTTAAAAAATATATTAAACGTCTAATTAGCGAAAGGTTTATGCTGCACATTGTGTTGCCAACTAATGTTATATGCCTTGTCAATATTTACCTAAAAATGTGATAATATGTTTATAATTATATGTTCAATAAATATCTTAGCAATAACTCTAGGATAAGATGATGCTTTTTATTAAAACTAAGCTAGTTTGTATTGAATATTAAAAAAAATTATCCATTATTATCTATTGATGAACATATCTTACTTAATATACGAGGAATTACCTATTAGATGTACATATGTATGTTACAGTGTAAGTGAATCCAAATATTACCTACACATTACTAAATGTAACCATATAGATAGGTTGTTTTATAATAATTTTATGTGCACTTTTAAACGCGTCCAACCACTTTGACTGTAACATACAATAAATATTACGTGCCTTGAAAAAGCTAAATTATGCTGTTGAATAGTAATAAAATAAAAATACATTATGAAATAGTGTTTGCTCAATTATCTTTATTTTTCATATAAAATTGTAATGTATATAAAGTTCTTCTTGCGTTTAATGTATATAATATTATATAGAATAAGTTAGCAAACTTTCGCTTGATATGCCTTAGAAAAATTGTAAACATGTTTTTTATTATCGATTTCTGGAATTTATTAAATATTGATGTTTTATATGAACAAATTAATGTAATCCTTATGATGACATTTCAAAGAAAATTAATTTACATCATTTAAGAATTTAATATTTCTTATTTTTGATAAGTGATTTAGACATAAAAAAAATAATTAAATTTGTTTTATTTTTTATTTATTTTCCTTTCCATTTACTTTATTTTAATAATTATTACTTTTCCATTAAATTCAGATATCTTCAAGAGGTCAGTATTTAGGGATTCTTTTTTGTTTTGCATGTGTTATTTTTGTGCTTTTACTGTAGTTTTGATCTTATTTTATGTAGCCTTAAGACATAGGTTCAACATAATAAAGAAAACATTAATTAAAATAAACATAATTATCTTATTTTAAAGAAATGGGTAAAATTATATCCTTAGTATGAAACAATATATATAAACAAAGATTTATATTATTTTCCAAAAATTTCATACTCATCGAAAAATGAGATAAATATTACGAAATGTTACGTCTAAGCTCAAATAATTATTTATCTATAAAGTAAACTGCTAAAAAAATTAATATAACAAATGTTAACCCAAATTTCTTTTATTTTTCAGCAGATAGCTACCAGTACCAGCTGCAATCCATGTGGCAAAAATGCTGGAACACCAACCAAAGTCTGGTGCACAACTTGCGTTTTCGCGAACGTGGACCTCTCAAGTCTTGGCGCCCCGAGACCATGGCAGAGGCTATATTCTCCGTTCTGAAAGAGGGGCTTTCCCTCTCCCAAGCTGCCAGAAAATACGACATACCGTATCCGACTTTCGTGCTGTATGCAAACAGAGTGCACAATATGCTCGGTCCCAGCAGTGACGGTGGTGCAGGTATGTTAAGTACTTACATTGTGTGACATATGATTGTTGTTCACTGAAAAGTTTTATTCATAAACGTAATATTGAAAATAGTAAGGAATTATTTTAGTCAATCTTAAATATATAATATAGGTACCATCAAAATAAAATGAACTAAACTTTTCTGGATGAATATCCGAAATGCAACAGTCATTTGCCGCTGACTAAGCCAAAGCCACGGGTTTCTGATTGGCCCTAGCTACGAGAGAGAATTTTTAATGCCCACATTGCAAGCTCAGATTTCGCATCAGATGTAGAAAAGCTAGCAACATCACGTTTGTTATATGTAACCTAAATATTGTTGTCGTTTTCAAGTAACCATGGGACAATTATGAGCCTGTATCTTATTAAACTATATTATTATAATTATTGTGTGTATTGCAAAGCGAATTAATAATGAAATGTTTGTGTAAATTGCGATTATTATCTATATTTTATATTATTGCTATGTTATATACATAATGGTAATGTATTTTATTTTATGTGATTTCTGGTCGCGACTTTAAGCTAGCTAAATTAACAATGTCTTTGTCAAGTGTTACCTTAAATGTACACATTAATATATCTATGGAACTTTTAGCATATCGTGTTATATTTATTGTACATACCAAAGATGATGTTTTTACTAGTTAAGACAACTATTATCGTCGGTAATCAGTAACCGTTTGAACGTGTATTTTTGATAGGATCCCATCAAATATATAATAAATAGAGATAAATAATAAAACAAAATATTATTTTATTTAACATTTGGCGGTAATACCTGTCCTAACTTTTGCTAACACTTCTTCAGTAATATTGCGCTGTCAGTTCACGCTTTACTATTGTGACTGGTTGCAGATTTGAGACCCAAAGGTCGTGGACGGCCGCAACGCATCCTACTGGGCGTATGGCCTGACGAGCACATTCGTGGCGTCATCCGCGCCGTCGTCTTCCGCGACTCGCACACGTCGCACTCCGCCCACCACATCAAGGAGGAAGTGCTCCCTGTCTATCCTCCCATCACGGTCAGTATCGAGCGGGACAGGCACTTCCGCTCACTTCCCCGACTCAGGGTCTAATTATTGCATTTGCGAATGTATGTATGTATATTCTATCAGCTGAGCGATTTATAACTCTTAGCCAGTTCTTTATTAACGTCATAGACTACTTTTATTTTACAATATGCGAATTGATATTTATGACTAAGAGAATAATTTCAATAGCTAAATGTGTTGCGAACTCGTGTTGCAGGATGGCATGAGTGTGCAGAACGCGTATCCTGTAGCATGTGGCAATGGGCGCGAAGGCGGGGTATCACCCAACGCCGCCGCCGCTGCCGCCGTGGCGGCGGTCGCGCACGGGCTGCGCCGACAGATGTGCAACATGGTGGTGGCGGCGCAACGCCCGCCCGACCACCCGCCGCACCTGGGCCTGCCGCCGCTGCCACTACAGTCGCCGCGCCTGCCCTCGCCGCTGTCCGCCGGCCTGGAGTCTCCGCTGTGCTCGCCGCCGCCGCCGGGCCACGCGCTCGAACCGCCCAAACCCGCTGACCCATTCCGACCTTTTGCTTCGCCTCGACCGGACAGCCGCTATGGAGAACGTGATGTCGTTTCCGAAATAACCGAAATGGGCCCGCCTAAGACACCGGTGTCGATGGTAAAGAACGGTAAGGATCTGACAACTCCACTGCCGGTGAAGATGGAGCTACCGCCGGCAGAAGCTCGAGCAGAGCACATCTGAAGTGAGGCCGCGGGCGCGGCGCCGGCCCCCCCGGCCGGCGTGCCCCAGCCGCTGCCCGCTTACCCTTACTTCGTCCCGAACCGCAACTCCGTCGGCTACTTCTAGGCGGATCGGCCAGACTGTGCCCGAGTTGCTGTCGTTTTTGATCACATTTATTTAATTGACACGATTGTATCGGCATTATTTTATATTTAATTAATTATTTTAAATGGACTCGCTGTGCAATAAATTGCTTGTTGTTTAGTTACGAATTTCGTATTATAAAAGTATATTTTAGTTTAATTATCATATAATCATTTTCTGTATACATCGTACGTTCGTGTATGTTTTATTTACATACTTTGATTATATTTTATTTCCTAATTTAGACGAGGAGCGCAATGCGCCGGCGCTTACTGCCGCATCGCGCTCCCGATAGAACTAGTTAAGTAAATGTAAGCTTATAACAATTTAGATCCATCTGTGAACGTAGAGATATCAAAATTTAAAACATTTGGCCCGATTCAAAAGACTGTTTGGTATACCTTCATAAAATCAACAACCTACATATATGTAAGCATTAGAATCATAAATTAGATCTAGTTATTAAAGCATAGATGTATGTTTCATTCTACTGTCAGATCGATGTCAATTTGTCTTTTAGAATGATAGTGGTGTGACGCTCGCGGCCCGCCGAGACCGGCACCGGGCGGTGTCGTCTTGACGCAAGTCGACGCTCGTCACGTCCCGTAGTAGACTTAGCGATCGCCAAATGTAACATAGATGTATCTTTAGCCAGTAGTGATGTTCCAAATGTTAGGCTAAAATGGAAGATCGGGGCTCAACCGACTCTGCATTGACTTCAAATATATAATATCGATGTGCCGCTTTCTGTGTCTCTAAAGTTCCTCGTTCTCTGTCAAGCTGTGTAGCTGTTAGATTTCGTGCAGCACTAGGGTACCGTACACTTGTCATCGTATTATTACTGAAACAATTCTCTGGATAAGACAGCTTACATTGGAATTTTCAAAAATATCTTACCTCCATTACACGACGCTTAGTGTGCGCAAACCGCTACTTAGGTGTTTAAATCTATACATACATACATATTTAGTATTTTACAAGTCGGCGAACTAGTGTTGCTGTCGTATATTTATAATGAAAACATTTAATCGTCGTTACGAATTCTGTGGTTAATATAGGGAGGAACATCGGCTTGCCCGTTGTAGGCTTAGGAGCGTCGGCACGGCTCGCGTCGGACGTGCTGCGTGCTCCGTGCGACGCCTGCTGCTGCTACGGCGTAGCTAGAGTATACATTTTGATTGACTTAGTTTAGCTGTGTAACTATATGTAGTGTTCGCTGTCACGCCGACGACTCGTCTCGTCTCGTCTCCTCTCGTAGCGAGTGACGCGCGCGTGTTAAGGTGTATATGTACAAATTTATTTTACCATCTCCTAATTACAATCTTATTTTGATTAATACTTTCGGCGGGAAAAAAAATCCTAGTATACTATAATCTTCTTGCCGCAAGGGTATACCATTGTTAAGATGTTGTTGGCGGACATTCGTTAGAGTTATCACATATGACAGTTGTGGAGAGGGCGGAGCACGGGGGTGCTCCGTGCTCGCCGACCTCCGCCCGCGTGAGTCTCGTCGCAGGATTAGCTCGAGAAGCATGTTTAAAATAAGTCTTCAAGTGGCCTTGATATCTCACTATTGTTTGGAATTTGGATTATCCGGTTGGGTTAAAGTTTGGAAATTAGTGTATAAAAAGAGACCAAATTATTAAAAATACATTTGCGATTCAGAACTAGTTAAAACTTTTGGCTATCCTTTTGGAAATAAAGTTAACTATAGGTAAAATTTAAAAAATAAAATTATATAAACGGCCTATACGTTTCGAAATGAATTGCGTAAATTTGGTAAATGTTACTACGCATATTTTCTATTGTGTAAGTTTAGGCTAATGTGTTCAAAAAGTAAATTAAAATTTTTGAAAAAAGTAGAAAGTGCCTTCCAAATTTTTGACCACGGTAAGTGTTGGAACGTGCGGCGACGATCGGCTGGGAGCGGCCGTGCGACGGCAGGCCGGCAGAGGCCCGCCGTCGCACTCGACCGCACTCTACGTGTACGTGCTTAACTATAAAGAGTTAGAATTATAAAAATTCAAAATTATTATATAAATACATATGACTATTATATAGTGAAAAATATACATAAATTATATATTCGGCCGATGTGGTATTACCCTGACAGGCAAGCGTTAGCTGACTATTCGGCATCAAAATTAACTATTTTATTTACTTTCTACCGATGATCGGAACAATGCATACATGCAATGTGCCATTTGTTGAACTGACGACGTTGGTTTCGTATCACACTTGGATTCGTAGTTATGTAAACATGCGTTGAAAGCATACATTTTGATTACATAAAATATAAGTGACTATATTATTTTCGTGATAGTTAAGTAAAATACTGTATGTAGTAATATTGTACCAACAGCTGACATCTTTATTTAATGTTTTATCTATTAAATCATTACTGGCGACGCACGTGCGCTATCTATTGCATGACAATTTTTGAGTCCGGAATATTCTTTTGTGATAAAATACCTAGCTATTTATTTTTTTATGTAAAGAACAACTGTTTTATGATATACCGCTAATAATGTTTTATAAATAATTATTAATTATTTTATAACGACTTAGTTACGGAATCCTTCTGCCGTTTTGGGCTCAAAGAATTCATTTCTTACCTGCTGAGTGACCAAAAACTTTTATTTCGAAATATTGTAATCATGTGACTGTTTAGTTTTAAGTAGTGACTTCTCTGTGGGTAAAGAATAAAATATGAAATAGATCACGTAAGTTATACATTAACTTTTTGGTCTAACAAATGATTTTTGTATAGCATATCATTATTAATTCTATTGAAAATATTTTTATTGTTCCTGTGTAATATTAATTAGTTATTTACGTAAACTTAACTTATTGTACCATTTATCAATTAGGATTATTGATGCACTAATAGTATTCATAAAGAAATCAATGGAAATATTAAATTAAGTCTTAATCAAAGGTGAATGATCAGCAGCTACAGGCATCCCCATACAAACTTTTTGACCGATGTCACCTTTAGTGTTACAAACAGCTATCGGGACCGATACCACTACGCTACTTGAATGTCTACCTATTTAAAACTATACACAGGGATAATAAAAAAATATTTTGCACTATTATTTAACCATGATATTGTCGTTATAATTTATGTTATCTACAATAATTGTTGTTGAGAAATGGAAATATCCTTTTCAACTACCTGTTCCTGAAATAATCATGTAAATGGATGTTTTGATGTGATCCAAGAATATATGCTGACGTGTGCAAGCTCACGTGCTCGCTGTTCCGGCATGTGTGTATTTAAATTGTAACGTATACAAAAATATATGTAATGATTTAAACTTCTTCGTCCTTACAATATTTAAATAACAATAAACTTTTAAAGTTTTCGGTACAAGTCTTGTGGCATTTTAGGTTAAGCAACGGAAGAGATTCACCTTGGCCAGTAGTTTTCATTTCCGGACAGCAAGCACAGAGCGCCCAAATTAGCCTGTCGTATTTTATCAAGTACAATTATAAAATTGGTGTATTTCTTCAATATTGGATGTCTCCATATAGTAGACAGTATCAGAACAGAAATCATTTAGAATCAATTCATGATATAAATTATTATGTAGTATGTGTATCAATTACATTTTAAGTTCGTTATTGTCACAGTGTACCGTTGTCTGAATGAATATATAAAAATAGATAATAATGTGGTTTCATTTTATCCCAAAACACAACTATTTAGTTAAGCTAATCAAAAGAAAGATCTATAAGTACTTACCATAATACAACAATAATACTAATATGTAGGATGGTTTTAACATGATCAAGGCAATAGTTTATTTAAAACTGACACATTTGATGCGGAACTAACTACAAAAGATATGTCTTGTTAAAAAAAAATGAAGAAATGACGCCAAAATTTGTTCAACATGATATAGGTACATCCTTACATTCTTTATAGTCATTTTGATATACAAAAATTAAATATCTAGAGCACCTGAAAATATTTAAATATATATAAGCTAATAACTATATAATAAGGGCTATAATCCACGCTAGCGAATTATTACAGCGTGTGATCAGCGTACAATATCTCAACATTTTAATAAAGTTACACGTCAAACAAATGTTTTAGTTTTAATCGTACACGTATTTTTGCGCATACTGCCCTCGGTTGGCAATGACGAAAAATACAGGTACATTGTTGTTTAAGTAACATAGATGTCGCTAAGTGCATATCATATTGATGGCGCCACAGTAGCATTTGGAAGGATCTTTAAAACAGCGCCACAATATACTATATAATACAAAAATAACTACACACTCGTAAATTACTTTTTTAACACGTTTTTAACTGCTCGAATCAATCATTCACTCTTTCACTTTGTCTTAGACTGTTAAATTAATATGATTTCCACATACTGCACTATAACTTGTTCTTCACCGGTGAACAGTTTTTCAAAAAGACCAAAGTGCCCTCCTTATGCATCTTCTCTACATTATTGTTTATAATTTTTGTAATAGTAAAGCTTTTCTGTTTAGATACTTTATAAAAAATGCAGACATGACATAGACGTGCAACTCGAGTATCAAAAATACAGAGATGGCGCAGATGTCCAGTATGGATAAATATCCCCTTTAAATCCCCTCATACGTCACATGCTCACTAGATGGACCTGTTATTAAGATAGTAGAGATAGCGAATGAAATAAAATGCAGTATTTACCTACGTAGTGTTGACATATCTGTATTTGCCTTTAGTTTTTGATTTCTTGATATACTCCACACAGCGTTATTTTCCACTCTTTAAATTTTCTGAATTTGATAGTGCATTGTAAAATTCTCCCAGAAACAAAATAAAAATGTAATAATAAAATATTTAATTTAGAAATTTCCTAAATAGTACCTGAAGTACTGTCTTTCTAAGCATTATTTCCAGTTTCAATCAATCTTAGTCAAAAAACACAATATAGGCGTGATATGAACGCGTTATATTTTAAATATTAAGAAACTACATAAATTTATGGAATACCACGGTATTTACTGTATAATAATACAAGAGAAATACCTTAAAATCTAACTGTCATAGCTACTAAGGCGTAAGGATCTGATTATACAATATTTTATCTGTGTTATCTTAAATATTTTTGGGGAAATATACACAACATTTTATTCTTTTAATATTGTGTAATGTATTGCCTAAGTATAGATAATATATATTTTGTCCGAAATACCCAAAGAGTATGTTTGATAAGCAGCTCTATCTGTCGGTAAATAAACGGAATTTTGTGCAAACTACATCTACCTGAAAGCAGAAATGGCACTGCCTGAGATACTTATTTATCTACATATTGCCGAGTTAATTATAATTTTCTTTTAAATAGAATATATTTTGGTACAATCATTCAGTTATATTATTTTCTTAAGTTTATGTAGGTTCTAAACTTTACGTTTGTACGTTACTAAGTTTAATTATTAATAATTGGCCTGTACGAGTAATCTGCATCTGCATCACACATTTAACAGAAGCAAAAAAACTAGTAAACTTTGTTATTTTATACAGCTT
Organism: Dione vanillae; assembly: GCA_037178615.1. Classification (NCBI taxonomy): domain Eukaryota; kingdom Metazoa; phylum Arthropoda; class Insecta; order Lepidoptera; family Nymphalidae; genus Dione; species Dione vanillae. The sequence continues at coordinate 2,256,028 of JAZFAU010000009.1, read as the reverse complement.
GGCAAAGGCGACATGTTCATATTTTAAAAACATTAATTATAATGAAATACGGAAATGGCAGACGGATGCAGATTATTATGAAGCTAACGTAATAAAATAAGGAATATTTGCTTGCTATAAAAATGTACACTACTTGCTAATTTTAATATAAGATTGCACGGCCTGACTATAATATGGTCAATGGCACCTGCTCTGTCGCAGCAGCGGTTAACACTATATATATCATTGTATAGAGGAGATTATAATATTATAAATTAAATTGATTCGCGAATAGCCTCAAAATATAAGAAGTTCGAGCTTTGCCTGGAAAATGGGGAAATATAACTTAGCAATTGCTAATGATAGAGAATACTTTGATTAAAATCAAACTATCGTTTATTCACAATATGCCTTTCTTGACAAAAATAAAACACTGTCCAAACTACAAATTTTGATTTACAGACTGCATATAAATAAAGAAAATCCAATACAATTGGAATAAAACAAAAAAAAACTTGAAAACAATTGACTTTATTCAAATGAAAATACATTAAAAGCGGATAAAAAATAATTAAGATGAGACAAACACAATAAAGGCGGGCTGCCGGTACACAAGTACACGATCAAATAAGATACAAATTAAATAAAACTCATATGTAAGGTTGAGCCAAATTGATTTAATTTATGAATTATTTAGACAATTTTCTAATCTACATCCGTCGTAGATGTGTGTAGATGGGCCGAGACATGAGAACAAAGGGCTGGTTTCCACGAAGATATTTAATATTTAATTCGAATATTCGATTATATACATAGTGAGTAAATCGATTACACTAGGGGCCACATTATATAGCTATGACCACCTCGTACCTCACCGCTAGGCGCCACTTCGGCAAGCAAGGAAATGATTACAATACTCCTAAATACTAATTACTTAACCAATAAGTAAATTGATAGCGATTGTCGCTTTACATCTACTAACTAATGACAGTAAATAAGGACCAAAAATAACACCCGACTGCGTATTATCTATAAAATTGATGTCCAAGCATAAAAGTCGGTTTGCACCGATTAACGAAGTCTGGAAATATAACAACATTGATGTCACAAAAATATAAAAATAATGATTGACATAAAGGATTAATATCATAATTGCATACAATATAACAATGAGAAGTCTTATATTACATATTTATTGACAAGGATATCTAAAATAAACATATATATGTAAACATGCTAATTATAATAAATTAAAAAAAATCATATGCCTAAAAAGGGTAGGCTGTAATATAATAAAATAAAATAGTCAAAGGATATCCATACAGAAACATTCTGGATGTACAATGAATTGAGGCGCAGTCGAGAACATAAAAAGTTGATAAACACGTAAATATGAGTGCAATGGTGGGAATACGCACAAAACCTGCCGATGGACAGCTAATGGGTTTTATTTAAAAAATTTAACTTTCCATCGACGCCTATAAAAACTATAATTATTAAACTATACCTATACTTCAGTCTTCGTTTTATTATTTAATCAGACCATAACTTCAATCCGGTAGAGGCCGTAGAAGTCGGTACCGTACCAAGGTGGTCCGAGACTGCCCACCGTTTCACTGTATTATTATATATACACAACAAATATAAAAAAAAAACTACTTACAACATAGACAGATGTAATTAACACTATTTTTCCAAAAAGTGAATATCCTCAGTTCTGTATTTATGTTACACCTGAGTAAATAATACAAAAAACAATGAGCATACAAACATATAACACTCAAAACGATTAAATAGTGTTAATCACATTAAGAAATTTAAAGATCAGATTGAATCAATAACGATTATGAAAAAGCTAACATTATATCGATTATTTAAGTCTGAAATAATTCATTTTATTTTACTATATAATCATTTTTAACCTTATTATGCAAGTTATCGATATTTAAAAAGATATAATTCTGGCCATTAATTAATTACATGTGATATATTACGATAATTATGCAAAATTGTATTACTATTGCACAATAATTGTTATTATTACAAATTTACTCATAATAATAATTATTGAATAAGATTATTATATAAGATAGATTCATTGCACTATGGCGCTGATCATTACAAATTAAGAAAGACACGCACTTGCTTCCAGTCAAAGTATTTCTTAAAAAATGTCGTATTTAAAATAAGAAGTGAGGCGTGTACAATTATTACTATCATCATTTATAAAAGGTGAAGTTATTGAACAAAAACTTTTGAGCAATTGCCTTAAGAGAATGTCAGAAAATTAAAGAATCTAAGTAAAACATAAATCGGAAATAAGAACAAACACAAAACATAAATTATGAACTGCACGATGCCAGTTCCATTATAAACTAACCCTATCCGATAACCTCATTATTCTTTGGGACAATGACGAAAATAACAGAATTTTGGCAATGGACGATGGTAAAGCGCCGCCACGACAGGCTCAGTGATCTTGGCGATCTTGACTATTGATTAAATACCAAGACTTGGTACGTAGGGCTGCCGACGAGCAAGGTAACCTGCGATAGTGTTTACATACCATGTAAATAAGAATTACAATATCCAAATGGCAACCCTAAACGGATCACTGAACAAATAACACTATTATTTAAAACTAGTAAGTATGGTACTGTAATGGTTTAGAACGCAAGGTAATCAGAGAACACTGCAGACTGAGTGGTCCTTTAACACTGTAGTATCAAGCCCGGTGGGTAAACTTTGTTTATAGTCACAGTCCACTAGCCGACACCCGTACGCGCAACCACGCACCGGTCGTTCAGAGTGACGTTCGACGTTTACTTAAAAAAAATTATATACATCATACAAATCGTAACTGAATAAACAAAATAACAAATAAGTGAATAAAATATAACATAAACGTCACAAGTCACAAGGGGCACAACAAGCACTTAGCAGTTCCAGGGCGCGTACAGGTTGGCGTATCGACGCAGCAGGCGCCGGTTGAGTCGATGCTATTCGTCACACTTGCGGCAGGCGCCGGGCACGTCGAAGTCGAGCACGAGCAGCTTGGTCTCCTCGGTGCCGTTGCGCGATCCCACGGCGCAGATGAGCTTGGTGGCGGAGGCCCGGATACGCCACACCACGCCGCCCGACCCGCCCGAGCCCAGCTCCACCAGGTTGCGGATGAACTCGCCGGTGCGCACGTCCCACAGCTTCACGGTGCCGTCGTCCGACGACGTGATCACGAAGCGGTTGCTCGACTGCAGGCACGTCACCGCCGATTGGTGTTTGTTGGGCCCTGTTTAACGTAAACAATTAACAATAGATTATACATGAGTGTTTCTTATTATTATGCTACACATATACATACATATTATATTTGTATTACACATTTTTATATGCAGACTAATTTAGAAGAAGAGTTTATATGTATAACACATGCACACTACAGTACAGGAACACTGCTAATTTCAAAGATCTCTAAAGAGAAATCGTAAATAATCATATTACTGCTGATGAAGCACAAGAAATGCAAGATAGACCTAAATGGTTGTACTACAGTGTTGAATTGTATTGTCAACCTTATAGTTAATTTAGAAAATGGAAAAATAGAATAATTGATTGAACATTACAAGTTCTTAATAACCCACGGAACACAACATTAAAAATTTTCTTCATATGACCCAAAATAATTTTGCGAAAACACTCTTTTGCACACCTCAGAACTGTACAAGGTGTTATTTACAATATTTATGAAACAGCATGCAAAACATTGAACCTCTTCCGAACAAATTTTACTCGGAAAACACATTATCAAAAGCATATTGTATATAACAACAACAATCCTGCAATATGGATTGCTACTTTTAAATATATAAATAAAAAACAATTATTATTTGACAATTTAGAAATAAAAACATATGACACTTTTGACTATTACTATTTCTTATTACTTCTACAAGTATACATATTTTTACATAATATATAGTTTTCTATACTGAAGAAATATTAACATAAAAGTTTCAAAACTTACCAGATAGAGTATGAAGACAGTGTCCAGTGGTAATATCCCATACTTTGACAGTGGAATCAGCATTACCCGAGACCAATATATTTGAGTGCAGCTCCATACCCGACGTGAGGGACTGGTGGCCTGTGAGGGTGTGCTTCAACTGTCCTGATTCCACATCCCACACACGGATTGATGTGTCTAAGGAGCCGCTGACCACGTGGATACCGTCAAACTGGAATTTGAATGTTTAAAGTTAATTATATGTATTTATTTAAATAAAAAATAAAATAAACATTTTTTTCCTATATAAGATGAAATTAAATTCTTGTCATCATGTCTGGACATTTATGCAAAACAGACTACAAGAAGTGGGCCATAATAGCATTGGAAAATGATCTCACATTGACACAGATTAAGTGAAATTAACAATTACAAATCATAAGTCATTTGTTGTTGGCATTAAATGAGAATTATAATATTGTAGGTGTACATTTTTTCTTGATTTAAGTATAAGCTAACAACATAAATATATTAAAAGTAATGTCTACTTTTAAAATCAAAACATCAATATTGAAATGTGCTTAGAATAAATGCTTTTTTAAATTTACAACATATTAAATAATTTTATTAAATTTTAACAGTTTTACCATACCATATGAATTGAATTACTTTCTTATATATAAAGAATATTGCGAAAATGTTATATTTCCTAAATTTAACAAAACATGATTATCACAGTTAAAAAATAATTTTCATTTTCTTTAGCCTTTAAGTAATCATATATGGAAAATATTTGATTTTAAAATGAAATAATATACTGAATAGTTATCAAATATATAAAAAAAACAACCTGCCTATGGAACAGCCTACAAAAACATATTTAAAACGACAACATGAACAATACAATAAGATTTTAATTCAAAATGGTTGTAATAAATCTTATATTATTATCTGTTCAATGTTTTATATTAATTCATAACATTATGAATCGTTAATATAAATACAAAAATAAAATAAAATGACATTATATTTGAAATAAATCCTTATACTATCGATAATATATTAGTATTCATAGACAACTAACAAGAGATCAATTAATTTTCAAAATTACTAACTACTTTTAAAATTACCGACCTTAAACAGACATAAAACAAAAACAGAATCTACATACAAAAAAAAGCAAACACAAATAATACACACTTGCAGGCTATACACTCTGTTCGTATGTCCGGCGAGAGTGTGTAAACACTCCCCAGTGTCAGGATTCCACACTTTGACGAAATAATCGTAGGCGCCAGACACTACCACCTTGCCGTCGTACTGTACACAGCGCACCGCCGCCAGATGGCCGACCAGCACCCGCAAGCATTTACCGTCCGGTATTGACCACACGCGGAGTGTCGCGTCACGGGATCCGGATACCACTCTGTTGATTATATTGTGTTATTAGTATTTTTATTGTATAGTACTTAAAATATTACGAAAGTAATGTAGATGTAATGTAAAAATTCGCTAAAATTCTATTTGGGGTGTAGTAGATTAACCCTTTCCAATGTGGCACTACAATGTTTAAAAAGGATAATTTTATATTGTCTTTGTTTACTTTGAATGTTGTTTTAAACATTTACAATATAATATTCATTGATTATGTAAGTTTTAATGAATTATTGCGTTCTATAAATGTTTATAAATATTAATAGATTTATAAGGCTTATATTTATAACGATCACATACGGGTAAACAAAGCTGAATCTCATTATATTAATTTCTACAAACCAGCGCAACATAAACCAAACTAGCAACATATATAAATAAGTAAATTAATTAAATAACTTATTAAATAATTATTTGCTTCACATAGATAAAAAATTATGTTGCAATTACGTAGAATCGAAGAAGTGGTGAAATCGTCGAGCATATAATGAAATACTGAAAGTAAATCGAGTCGAGCATATAATGAAAATAGTAAATCTTATATGAACCAATTGTAAAATATTTTACAACACACACAAATTTTTTCCTTTTTTTTTCAACTTTTTTATGTCAATATAGCGGTATATAATTTGAGTATTAGAACTGTAGTATATTTAATTGTTTTTAAGCAATCTACTATTATGTGGAAGGGTTATTAATTTCAAATAATGTAGAATCCACTTCAAGGAAAGGGTTAAGTAACACGGAAAACATAATATTCGCAACAACCTACATCTTTTTACATATCTAATTCATATAATAATTACTTTAGAATAAAATAAGAAGTCAACCACAAAAGTCCTCAATTTAGTTGTCTTAAAATTTACAAAATTAATTTTTAGACAATATTATGTAAAATGATATGTACTCCAAAGACATTCGCAGCAAGCAAAAACACATTAAATAGAATTTCTTATAATTAAATTAAACTATAACAGTAACTATATCTTATAAATTCGCTTGTATTAGGCATTTTGGCTGTTAGGAACAAAATGTAATAAAAAAAAACAAATAAAACAGTCGCCAACAGACAACGTTACTTAACATAACGTTGTGTTATCAAATATCTTAATTATCATTAAATTGCGTAATCAAACTTATTTCTTCAAAACTAATATCAATATATATTATGAAAGCAATAATAATATAGTATATGATTGGTCAATATTTATAATTATACAAGACTGTTTGCACTTAACTAATAGTATGAGTAATAAAATTAAAAGTAAACATATATATATATTATGTTAGTTCGCCTGCAGGTTATCAAATATATTATTTTTCACATTATGACCTTCTACGTCATAATATAGCGCAGCATTTATAATAAATCCTCGAATCAAATCGATTTTTTTTTATCAATGTAAACACACACTTTTAATATTATTATTGCTGGTATAAGACCACATTACGTGTTAACTAAGAGGTTTAGGAACTATAGCAATGATATTTACATAACACATAATACGTAACAAAGTAAAGCTGTCGTGGCACAGCCGGGGAGCGACTGAACAAGCGCAACGTTTATGGGTTCATTTCTCACTCATACGGCAACATGCTGTTACACATCAACACGTCACATTTCTGGCAGAAGATATATTGTTATAGATAACAATTTACAAATAAAACACAAAAACCCATACCTATTCTGGTGCAAATGCATACAGCGTACAGTGGACGTGTGACCAGCTAGAACCTTCAAGCACTGGCCGGTCTTCGCGTTCCATACGCGTAGTGTGCGGTCCGTGGAGCCGCTTATCACGAGGTCCCCCACCATCTGGGAGGACCACACGCCGCCGGAGTGGCCCACTAGCGTGCGGAGACACTGGAACATTATTAACAAAATTCTTAATAATTGAATAAATATATTATAAGACCATTCATATATATAAAACATAATTTAAGAAGAGGACTGTCGTGGTGCAGAGGCGTAGCGTCTACCTATAAACGCGACGGTTTGTAGGTTCGATTCCCACTTGAGGAAGATGGAGTTATAGGCTTCCACTTTGTTCGCTATGGAAATTAAGCAAAGCGCGACGGTGATTTCCGCCATTCAACACGCAATGTATCGTAAAAGGCGGAAAGCAGGGACTAAGCAATGGAATGTCTTAACACTAGGTTTCTGCAGTTCCCTCTGCCTACACTGCCATATGCGAGATAAAGCTTGATATACCAACTATAATCTAATTGCAAATTAATTGGCCGAAACCTAGAAACTGATATTTTATAAATTATGATGTATACAAACCTTCCCAGTGACAGCAGACCATACTTTCAATGTGGTATCATCGCTGCCACTCAATATACGATTCCCATAGAACTGGAGGCAGGTGATGACGTGATCATCGTGTCCTCTCATCACTATGGGATTGTTCACAGGCTTGTGGAGCCAATTGTCCTGGATGAGGGACTGTCTCATGTAGGCGGCCTTCCATGGGCTTGCACAGCGTGGCAGTGAACGAGGCATCTTCTTCAGTGTGGTGAGACCTATGCGGCGACATTGCTCCTTCCATAGCAAGTTGTCATCGGCAAGGAATCTAGAAAGATGGTTGAAAATGTTTTTATTACTTTCAATAATAATATAGTCATGACTCAGGTTTAAAATAAAAAACTTTAAAGTACGAGAGGGTCGTATTATTTGCGAACTTTATTTAAAATGCCTTACTGAGATTAGCTCATTACTAAGCGTGAATTTTTATTAACATTTATTAAAAGTACTTTTACACTTAAGTGGTTTTCCTTGCAGAGGTTTAAGAGTACCTAACCCCACAATGTTATGTTAACTACTGAATGACATATTTTTACTGAACATTAAGAAATTATTCTATTAAGAGATTTTGAATCTTAATAAACAAATTTTTACAGTATATAAGGTTGTTCAAAATAAGTAAAAAATGCAGTAGAAATAATAAATTAACAATTTGCCTAGCATTACTAGTAACTGAAAGTTATTTAAAAATCAACAGTTATTCTCACCTCCAGTAACGGCAAGTTTGAGCAGCCCTTAACAAATCTTTAGGCTGGAGATATCCCAGTACGGTTAGGGCTAATTCCTTTGGCAGGAGGGAGATGAAGTCCCTCTGGAACAGGGGCTCGATGGCCTTCATCATGTATCGGACGTGGCTCGCCGTACAACGACTGATGAGAGCGTCGATAGCTTGAATCTTTTCTCCGTTGGACCATGATTGAAATCTAATAAGTAAACATAAATAAGTGATTAATAAACTTGAAATTGTTGCAAAACGAATATATGGTTAAATTCAACCTATTCAAATAAAAACGTGTGTAAATAAAAACTTATATCAATACTAGGGGGCACCTTGCAACCAGCTTCCTTCGCATACTAACACGTTTGTTTCGATCGTCATAATAAAATAAGAAACTCTTTAAACGATATCATTTATTTTATGTACATACATCGGTGCTTTCTCATGTTAGATATGCGTCGTAATATAATAAAAATGTAGTTTATTGAGAGTTGTATAAGACAAAAAAGTCTTGTTCATTGAAGTATTCCTTTACAATAATTACCCAATGAATTGGCAAAAAATATATACAAATAAAAAAGCGAAAAAAAATTCCACGTGAAAGTATTTATAGCAAGCGAAGCGTTAAAATGTCCACGGTGATATTGAATTTCTGAAGTTTTAACAACTAAGCGTATTTTCATTGTTTCCAGAGATTGCACCGCTTAACGCTCCTACGAATATTGCACAGCTTGCAGATAAATTTGTAATTCCACGTCAGTGGATGGTACAAGTTCTTGCAAAGTTGAAGTGAAAAACGACTCACACTTTTTTTTTCCATAGATTGATATCTTTATGACAAGAATAAACTAAAACATAATGCTTGAAATTACACAATTTCTAGAGTGGAGTTTTTAGAAGTGCAAGTAAAAAGTAACTGTAATGTATATCTATATCAATTAAACAGTTTAATTTCATCAAAAACCGCCCAATATTATTTTGAACTCAACTTCAATTAAAAACTCTCCAAAGCATTGCCTTAATCTATCACTGTTCATTTCCTTAAGAAATCTTACTAATGAATCCGCAATGAATTTGAAATTAATTATAAAATTAATATTCTAATCAGGATAGTTATTTATACATTTCAGCTGCATATTGTGATTGCGGAAATTCTATCTAGGTGCTTATAGTCGATTTATAATGTCCACCTTTAAACTACCAGCCATTTAAAATATATTTTAAAAGTGAAAATAGATATACAGTTTGCCCCGCTTCAAGCATAGCAAGCAAAGGGAACCCCGCAGGACTAGTGTTAAGACTCTAGGACAATTTTTTAATATCAATTTATATGCATACAATAACTCACCTGTTCAACCATTGCTTTAACTCGGGTGGTCCTTGTAAATTAGTATTTTGTAGTGCAATATTTGCGTGAATGTTCGGCCATTCGGTGCCAGAGTTGTTCACAACAGTCCCGCCACGGTCCGGACAGAACTTCTTGATCGATTGAGGCGGCGGCGGCGGTAATTCGTAACGTCTTTTTCTCTGGACAAGGAAAAACGTTTTGGCTTGTTGCATTAATTATGCAAATACACTGTATAATTTATTTTAATATTTTTTAACAAAATCTTAAAGAAAAATAAATATTCATACAGAATTATGTATATAATATGTAATATATAATATGGAATATGTTATGTTGAAACAATAAATATTATAATATTATAACTGTTTTTCTTGTTATAAATAAATGTTTCAATATTTTTCAATTAATAGGGGAAGGTTGCTATCATTGGACCACTTAACTTTGTGACACCATATCTCATGAAATATCACCTACAAATTAAGACAATTAATGGTATCCGATGCTTTTTTACGTAAATTAATGATATATAAATTATTGGCAATGAAAGTTGAGAGGTTTTAGAACTATTCTAATATAAATTTTCAATGACGAGTTGCTTTCTTTGGACCACCGTCGCCATGAATGGACCACTAAGTTGCTATCATTGGACTTTGAAACATTTGTATTAATGGTCCAATGAAGGCGACGCAAATGAAGCACTAAATAAGAATTACTTTTTTTATTAATTTTTTTTTATTAAATCGATTATAAAATTGTACTGCTCATAGATAGCTCTTAGTTGACGGAAACTTATATCTGGATGGCGCTTCATGAATGCATAGTACTATTTATCCAGCAGCTTCTTTGGTTTTATTAAAACGATGTTTAATTTTATTGGAAGCTAATTGTAAAACAAACTGCCTGACATCTTTGAGAGTAAAACTAAAAAAAGAATTCTCCATTCAATATGTTATTGCTAAATTCAGTTTCTAAAGCATTAGGGACATCTCCTTTTGATCCCACTATTTGAATTTTTCCACAGTTTTTTGATTTTTCCCATCTAATCGTCTTTTTAATGTGACTTTTGGAACGACATACATTCGACTTGTTCCATTTAATCTAATAGTTTTTTTTTTAAGATTCTGTAGTGAGTTTCATACTAGTAACCAATACTATTTCTTCTTCTGGAATATATAAATATAATCCAATTATAAGTAAAAGGTAGATATCCATCTACATGCAATACTAAAATATTCAATTTGCAATATAAAAAATCACTATTTATTAAGTTTCTTTAATTGGACCGGTCCAATGATGGCGTCACCATTCCGGTCCATTGATGGCAACAAGGCATATGAACAGAACGAAATTAATTATTAAAAAATGTGCAATATTACGTAAAAAGCTTAGTACTGTATGTAAGCGCAGATAAATTTGCTATTCAAATCTAACACAATCATAAAACATTAATTAAACCAATTTGACTTACACGAGTTTGTTGATGGCTTGGTTATTAGATCACGGTCACCACTAACACAAGTACACATCTCACTACTTACCACGCTTCGCGAGCGCACAGAGGTTTTGTGGGTAGTCAAGGGGACCTGTACTGTTGCCTAGCAATGTATCAAACTTGCTGTGACTTGTATAGTTTTTGAAAAAATTGAGTGGTCCAATCAAAGAGCCGGTCCAATGATCGCAACCTTCACCTATGTTTATTTATCACTAAAATATGTCAATGTAATATCTAAATATGGCACTGAACCATATTCAAAGGATTTTTCCTTGATATCATTATAATGCTTTAAACAATTCAACAATTGTTATTTACAAAATTCTAATTCTCGAAAAAACGACAATACTTACCCACAGCCTGTCATCTGGTTCCTGTTCCTCCTCTTCATCATCATCCTAAAAGTTGTTATAAAGTTCAGATATTAGATACATTTTCCTCTATCATCTATTTAATTAAAAATTGACATTTAAAACGTTCAATTACTGACATTACAATTAACATTTTTAATGTCAATTTAAGTAAAAAATGTATAACTAATTAAAATTATAAATTTTAGTTGCATTAATTATTTATTTTTAAAATCTTAGGTTTGTAATCATATTAAGTTTGAGATGGTTACCTTTAGAATGATTGTGATATAATATATTATAATGTATTTTTTATTCTTTAACCAAATAAGATGTCTAATAAGATCTGAACTTATCTTTGAAAGCCCTGATTATAACAATACATTAAGACTATTGAATGGCTATATTAACAATCAGATTAAATTTTATAAACAAATTTGAAACAAAAGGTAAAGTCTATAACGTGATTTGTTTAAATATAAAATTTTATTCAATTACATCTGAAAACTGTTTTAAAAGTATTTTAAAATATTTTATTTCCTTATAGATAGAAAAAAACATCAATATCGCTTCAGATTGTAAGTTTGACATATTAAATTAATATAATTTTTGACAAAAAATTGGACATCACTTTTCTATTTTTTAATAATTACTGTTAAACTTAAATATATCCTTTTTGTAATGTAGTTGGAGCTTATCAGATAAGGGATAACTAAGAGTATACTCACTTCATGAGAAGACAGACATGTACACCATGACTCCTCGTTGACATCGTCATCGGAGTCGTCATCTCCATCACAATACTGGTAGCTCTGAACCAAAAACAAATAGATCATAAAGTAACAGAAATATCAGTTATTTATTTTTGTTTCATAGAATATGAATTATTATAATCATTATTATAATTAAAAAATTAATAATTAATATATTTAAAAAAAAATGAATTTGTTTTGGTCTGTTAATTTCCTAACTACCAAACTGTTATTTAATGCTGAACAGAAATATCTATACAGTTTGTATAGAAGTATGTATTCCTTTCACGTGGAAAGCAATTTTGAAATTAGTTAGGAAAATAAAATTACAAACGATGTTTTTAGCAGAAACCTAACAGTAAACTTGCGTCATCGTATTCAGATTATTTAATCATCTAAACGCAAACTGAATCCTAGCAGTATACATCATGATATTCGCAAATATTTTCGTTATTTAAATATTTTTAAACAAAGTCAAGCTCATTACACAAGTTTGTTTACCGTCTAAAATATGGTAGAGTATACAAATATGTTTGAAATTGTAAAACACATGTGTAATTTGTAAAAAATTATAAATATAATTCAAAGTCAAATCATTTGGACGAGATAGTTGTCGTTATAGTGACTAAAATATATGTAAAAGCTTGAGATTATTTATCCCGTCCGCCACCTGGCATCCGCTCGACGACTCGTCACGAACACCCGTTGGTAAGCAGTCTTATTCCCTTTTAAATTTTAAAATAATAATCATAAATGTGGTAAGCCTTTAACGTTTAATAATCCTTAAATCATATAGCAGCGGAAATGCACACAAGATGAACCATTTTTGATTTTATTTCAAGACAAAAATAAGCGTTAGAGTTAATAGAGTTAATTATAATAATATTTAATTTACATTATATAACATGTAGACATAACAATTGAAATATGTATCCAGTTTTTGTATGAATAACATGCAAAACACATTTCAAGAGAAAAATAACCAAAAAGCCAATCAAAGTTCATATTACAATAACTACAAATATTTAACGGTAGCATAGCCAGGTCGTAGTATTTATATAAACCTACCGTTGATTTAGAGGTTCCACTTCCGTTTCTTTTACTGCTATCATCTAATCCGAGGAGTTTTTCTGCATTTGACGTAGACGGCACAGTGAACTCTTTGCTGTCAGAACTTGAACTACCAATACTTGAAGCATTCGAGCTCGTCCGACTTGACTGACCTATCTCATCCAAGTCACCATCCCCAGAATGTTCCATCAAATCTCCCTTATACAGTTTACCTTTAGGAAAATCTTTTTTCTCGTGTGTATTACTGCGTAGCAACTTTTGCATAAAATCAACTTTCTTAGGAGCTTGTTCTCCATTGGAATAGAGTGGCGCTTGTATCATATTCTTAATGGTGGCATTGCTGCTATCACAATCCTCGCTTTTACTGCAGCCAGGCAGGCTGAAGTCGTTTGCCATCATGTTAGATAGTGTTGATATAGTTTCAGAGCTAGAAGCGAGGCTGGAGCTCGCACTAGACAAGTTTCCGGAATAACGAGCGGTTGTAGCAATTTCGCCATCAACTATCATACTAGAGCAATGTTTAAGCATCCTGTTTTCCTCCTCGAAATCCTCACGTTCTATATCGTCTATCTGGTGCCTTACATTACATGACGGCTCCAATTTGATGTCACTTTCAGTTTCTTTCACATTTTCGTATGAGATTTTGCTTCTCTCATATACGTCACACTTTGAATGTGAACATGATGGTTCCATCATAAGTTAATTCTGGAATGACAATGTATTTTAGAAACTAATTTTTATTTCTTTCTATAAAAATATAGACTATACTTACCATAAAAATATCAAATTATAATTGCAGCATGAGTGGTGTACCTATAGAGAAAAAAAATTAGAATTAAAATCATCACCAAGCATGAAACAAAATTAAATTAATATATTTTACTATCGAATATTATATAGTAAAATTATAATATAATATCATAATAATGCTGAAGAGTTCTTTGATCTACTGCGCTGGCAACACACACTTCAGAAACTACTGGTTCCATATGAAAAGGCTTTTGTTGCATATTTTGTTTTAAATAATAAATTGAAAAATGATATTACATCACAAAAAGTGCTTAAAATTAACACAGACACTGTAAATATGAAATATGTCACACATTACTATTAATAATTTTATTTAACTGTGTGAAAAAGCCAAGATCTTTCCGAGTTGAATAGTAAATTATACTATTCATTAATACAATTAAAATAGTTAAATTATAACTAAATTTTTATAAAACATTATATCAACAATGTAATATTCTTAGTAACTGTTGTGTTACAAAAAATACTAAAATTTTGAGAAAATTTATTGATCCAAAAAAGTAATAAATGATTGAATATTTTTATTTTAATAACTTGATACAGTGTATTATATAATTGGTAATAAGAATTTTCTTATAATGAAGTTTGTTGTTTTTTGTTGCTTAAATGAGTTTTATTATATGTTTTCTATATAAATACTAATGTTAGATATTTTTATTTAAAATTTACTTATAAATTTTAAGCTTAAATAAGTGTATCAATATTATTAGGCAAAGTATTATTGTGACAGTGCAAAAGAATATCTAGCTGTGCCACAATTTATGTATACACACACACACATATATATATATATATATATATATATATATATATATATATATATATATATATATATATATATATATATATATATATATATATATATATATATATATATATATATATATATATATATATATATATATATATATATATATATATATATATATATATATATATATATATATATATATGTGGCATGTGTGGTGTGTGTATACTATTATTGTACCTACCTATACTGTGTGTATAGGCAATATATATATACATGTATAAGTTTGATATAAGGTTTTTATCTTGAATATAATATTTCCAAATGTTTTATTTAATAATTTAATACATAAAAAATAACAAATAAAAATTAAACTGTTAATTTTTTTATTATTAATTAATTAAAAAGTTTCAGTTTACATTAATCATTATTTAAGCTAGGTAGCTATAATCATTAAATAACAGTAAAGCTCAGCTTACATTACAAATGTGTTAAGTGTTGTTGATGAGATAAGTGTGTTAAATGTCTGTTAAAAAAATAAACAATATAAAAGGTGTGTAAGATCAAAATTATAAATATATGAAATAGTAAAAATATAAATAAGAAGCAACGTGTTTTTATGAACTATCTATGAAAATATAATGCACAATTATTTCACAATCAGTCCATAGCACAAGGCCATTATTGAATACACATCAAGCAAGCTGTCATGTCAGAATCAAGGTGAAATTAATCTAAACTGCCACATTATGCATAAAAATACTAAAATCACTACAATCAACATTAAATTATTTAATAATTATTATAATATAAACCAAATAACGATTTTAAATAATTATTCTCTTTTTTAACACAATGAATTTCGTCAGTGGCAAATACAGGAAATCGAAGCATGTGTATTTAAGTAAAAAAAAAGAAGCGCGACTTCGACATAAAGGTCTCTGAGCGTGAGAATATTTTTTTTCCCCACTGTACAGGATTCACATGCATTCGTGCTGACAAAAAATAATATCCGTAAGCTAATTGCCTATCCACAGTTTATAGTGAAACTTACTGACCTTTCTGTAAAAACCTATTGAACCCAGCCAATGACCTATATATCCTAGGTATAGTTGCATGCGCAGAAACGCAATGCCAGCTGAATAGCTTTATCTGAACTTTTGAAAGGATAAGGTGCAAAAACAGAAAAAGAAGGAAACGAGAAACTAATAATAAATTTTACATCTTTACAAAAATGTAAAAAATACATACCTTTAAAAATTTAAGGATATCATAAAGTTCACTAATTCTTTAAGTTATAACCTTATTTGAAAAACATAATAATAGCCAAAGTTAAAATATCGCACAACGTTTAGCACTATCTTTCTCACGACCAACTCGGTTCTGTTCACAGACTATAAATAATCAGATCCGCCATTCATCGACCATAAATAAATAGAATACTTAGCTTTTTATAATCTGTACTGTAACTTGCAACGCATAAATCAAAGCAATATGTTAAGCTAATTTGTTTTATATGTTTTAAAATAACAATATATATTAAGGATACAAAGTAATAAAAGATAAAAATTAATAATTTTCTTATTTAACAGTTATATTTTATTATTTAACAGTTATATATTTTTAATTCTTAAAATAATGTTGATTGTTTAATCTTATTTTAAAGTACATCTAAAATGGCATTAAGTAATTAACGTGTCTGTTCTTAGTTTCTTATGGTTTATATCAACACAATCACAGAGTATAATATTATTGTAGTAATATCATTAATATCGCGGATATCATTGGGTCCGTAATATATTTTACATTCAATCACATCTCTTTTGTTACTAAATTCTTTTTTACTATTTACATTTATTTTTAATAATGAAAACAATTGTTTATATTAATTTAAGACTCTTAAGAATAGCTTTCAATTTAACGATTTCCTTAAATTTACAGAGATTTTTTCTGATATATCTACAAAACCTTTAGGATATAATGTAGGTATGTTGCAGGGTTATTGTTTATCCCTAATAATACTTAGTATCGTTATTAATATCATACTAGATATTGTAATTAAACAAGAGAAAAAATGGGGTTATTGAACTTAAATCGATAGATTTAAGTTCAATAACAAGTACACAAGCCCATTCTTGCTTTTGCGGACGATCTCGGTCGACGATACTGACTAGGAACCCAAAGCAATGCCAGCTGCTATTGTATGAAGTAGACGAGTTTTGTGCGTGGACGAAAGGAATGAGAACAAGTCAACAAGGACCTAGTAAGTGTCATTGTTTATGTCTGGGAAGACGAAACACTAAATATACCTCATACGATCCGAGACTTAAAATTGGCGTGCTGTTGTTTCCGAGGCAGCATCTTTTAAATTTCTCGGTAAGAAAATAGATTACTGATCTTTAGATGTAATAGTCCACAGCTTTATGACGGATCTAGGAAAGGTAGACTCTCAACCTATAAGTAATGTCAAGAAAGCTTGGATTTACGACGTTTTTCTAACATCACGTCTGAATTGGCCTTTCCTCGTATATTATTTTAATAAAACTCTTTGGCAAAGTTATATGCAAGCGCCAAATAAAAAATAAGGATGCTAAAGTTTTGCCTTGGGCTAGCGCATTCGGCGGAAACTTCAACCTTATTTGGAGACAAAAAATGGTTTTGGGATGGGACTAAAGAAACCATAGAAGCTCTATAAACATCTAAGAGTCGCCAAACACATATTCTGGAAAAATCACGGGATGAGATTGTTACCTCACTTCTAAGAGATAGGAGTATCCCAGAGCTCGAGCCAAGACATCAATTCCATAAGCAATTTATGATAGGAGTATATATAGTAAAGTAGGATTAGGAACAAAGAGGAAGGTTCAAAACACAGATATAATAAAATCTTTTATTCATCAAGACAAGAACGATAAGTATAAGGAACACGTAGAAATGTAAAATGAGCGGCTGTAACTATAGGAGAATTATGTATTCCTTTAGCTTTAAAATGGCCCATCCTAATTCATAACTGGTCTCCAGCACTATTAAAACTAATCGCGTTCTAAATGACTCTTCCAGGTCAAATTTATTCAGTGATATGGGGTAAAGCTACCGATAAATCTTGATACATCTGTAAAGAGGCAGTGGGGACAGCTAAACATATGCTGGTGGGGTATAACATTATCTTGGATAGTGGTCAATACTCGTAGCGCCATGACAAAGTACTAGAAGTCGTACATCAAGCCATTAGTCTTGCAGTAGCAAGAGCACAGAAAAACATAACAAACAGTAAACGCTCAATAGAGTTTGGGAAAGGTTCTTATATAAAATCTACACAAAAGCCTTTCTCCATATTAGATCCAGCTCCTGATTGGACACTTGTGATGGACACGTAAGAGAAACAGTATAGAATCCCTGAGTCATCCGGACCGGATATTTTTCTTTATTTTCGAAGCCCAAAACGCGTAGTACTGGTACAACTTACAGTTCCGTACAAATATACCGAAAAGTCACCATCTAAATATTTATAAGTATTTCGATCTTAGAGTTAGCTTATGCGGTCGAACTAGAAGTGAGATATTAGCGAAATATCTCTATAAAAGATTTTAGCCTCTCTAGAACTATCACAAATTCATTCTAGAGCGCACTTCGAACGTGGCTTTGGTAGAATCATTTAAAATTTGGTTAGGTAGTGGGAGGACAGTTGAGGTAAACGTTGATGCACTTTAAAGGGGTCCTTTAAACCTAACCTAAACTTGGGTCGCAAGTCCCAAGCGCTGTTCGGAGCTCCTCTTCCTACAACACGATGGGCCCGCCATCCGCACAGTGAATCCATGAAACACTAAGTAGTTTCTTCTCACACAACTGACTTTGTTTGTAAATGTTTCTCGTTACTTTTCCTGTTTTTATTATTATTTCCATTCTATTTTACGGTTGAACAAAAAGCTATAATTCATTTTCTAAATGAGTATTATCTAAGTTTCTGGGTTTTTTAGGTTTCGAGTTATCTAGTTATCATCTACATTAGAATTAGAGAGTTCTTTATGTCAACGATTCGAACTTTCAAATAATGTTGTGCCACGCTTGTATATTGTCACGCTTACATTTTTGCAAACTAAAAGTGGCCTTAGTCCTAAGATTTTCAACCGTCTCAGTAGTTATATTCTCTAGCAGATCACTGTTAAAATAACTTTTCGAAGAGAAACAAATTCTTTGTTTATAACTTGGCAATTTTAGCAGATCTGCTCAGCTGTTCTTATACGTGCATGATGTCATATTTTTACTACTTGCTCACTTATGAGTTGGATGTTTATACCAGTGGACTAATAGAAATAATAAAGTTTGAACCTACCTTATTCTTCATTTATCATATATTTTTGAATTTATTTCTGTTTATTCAATAAATTTCCTTTTTCTAAATTTTTTTATGTTCTCGTACAACATTTATTTGATGTCTAGTCATTTTTAAAATATTATTATCATATATTCATCTAATCTAAAAGTTGATAAATTTAAGATTAAAGCTAACTCAAAGTGTACTTTACAAGTATTGTAAAGATTTTCAGTTACTTTAACACTGGAAAGTGGCCAATAGCACAGGGTAAACCTTTTAAGCACACGCAACAATTCTTTTGTATATATATGGAGTTAACGATAAGTCACGTGACTTAAGCGAACGAAAAGAAAAATGGTAGCCAAAAACAAAACGTCAACAAAGTGATCGAGTGGAAATAGATATCTAATCGTCTCTACAGTGTCAATCGCTAATTGGCAGCCATGTTGCTCATTTTGACAATCGCTTGAAACTGTCAGTGTTAAATCGTATCTCATCGAAGTACGAAACCCTGTAGAAAACGCTAAAACATCATGGAAATAGAATTTTTCACCCTCATGATTACTAATTTATAAGTAAATTAGCAAGTTATTAAGTCAATCGATTATTTTATAATAAATACGTAATAAATTTTACGATTATATCACGAAATTTTATTATATTCGTATTGTTTTCAAACATTGATATTTTTGAATACATCGATTAATAATTTTAATTATTTTACTGTACTATTATCAACGTTTTTTAACCCCTTGCGACAGAGGGCGTTATTAGTACTAAAAAAGTTTTACTAGGCGGCACCTTTAAATATTTTGAATGGTATATATTTTTAAAAAATATTTTGCCAGATTTTTATCTTTTATCAGAAATTTTATCTTCTAATAAAATAAAACACTTGACTATCAATTTAATTTTTTATTTCTTTTTTTACAAAATTCATTTGCTTATCATTCATATTGGTCATTCATATATAAAGTTGTTTATTTGTTACTCAAGACTTTATTTACACATTTACACCAACTGTGTGTAATTAATTTAATGTCAAGATTATTAATCATCTTAATCAACATGCCATGCCTTTATAAGAACGACCATTAAACAAATCAAACAATTTATCAGAGATAAAAAAAAAACCGAACCGTCGTGAACGAGAACCGTCGTGGCGCAGAGGCGCAACGTCTGCCTGTAACGCGACGGTTACTGGGTTCGATCCCCAGTCGGAGAAGATGGATTTTTCTATTTCCATTTTCTTCGCTCTGGCATCTAAGGCAAAGCGCGGCGTTGAGTTCCGCCACTCAACACGCAATGCCTCGAAAACGGCGGAAAGTGGGGACGGAGTAAGCAGGGACTAAGTAACGGAGTGTCTTAACACTAGATTCTTATGGTTCCTGCAGTTCCCTCTGCCTACCCTGCCATGTGCGGGATAAAGCATGAAGTTAAAATAAAATAAAAATAAATAATAAAAAAATTCTGCAGTTTTCTGAAATTCAAAAAAGAAAAGGGATAGAGCGTGAAGATATGTATGTATGTATGCATTGGTAAGAGTTTTGTGTTCTGAAAAAATGAAAAATCAATATTTAAATCTTTACAATTATAAAAATAATTTGACAATAATAATTTAATATTAAAAAATATCTTTTACGTTAACTTATATAAAAAATCATAAATAGTGTGTATTATAAAGGGAAAATTAATATAGGTGTTTATAGGTTTCTAAGAATATTTATAGGTTTGTTTTTAGTGCCAATGGTTCTCATCTCAAATTTTGTTATTCGTTTTAAAGATTTTTATTAATATATCCTTATGAGCGAATTTAAATTTATACACGAGTATAGTAAATAAACAAATATAGCTATACAATGTGTATGTTAGAATACTAAGAAGTTGCATTTACTATCTCCATTATATATATTATCTTCAGTTTTAAATGAAAATGAATAAATATTTTACATAAATACTTATTTCGGCTTATTATCGTCAACGATATAATTAAAAAAATGCCTGTTGGTCACACTTACCATCATTACAGCATAGAAAATAACAAGTTAATCAGTAGGCATAGAAATCAAAAATTATCTTGCAAAAGTAGATCGTCAAAACAAGTATCAGAGTCTAGTAAACGGCAACGTGATAAAAAAATATCAAATGAACACCAAGAAAATTTCAGTAACACGAAAAATAAAATAACATTGTAAATGAAAATAAAATTATTAGTAAAGAAAACGAAACAATGAAATAATTTTATTTTCGTTAATTATTCCTACCTATAAATGCCATCTAGTGGTGAAATAAGTAAAGAATATCAAACTTATATATGCCCTGGGCGAGAGTTGGCGCTAGTTTTTTTAAAAACCTTATTTGTATGAAGTTTCACCCCCCTGGTACAGATTAAAGTAATAATGGACACTATATTTATAATTAAATATATACAGTTTTGGATATTGACTTCAAAGGAACTAATAGTAAACTGCATTAGGCAATATAATATGAGAAATTTAAGTCATCAAGGAGTACAGCTTTCATGAGCTTGGATTTTGGATTGTTCAGTTAAGTGGAGTGGACAGACTAAAAGAAAATCAACCGTCATTATTTTTAAAATATACGATTTATTCTGTTGGACAAAGCATTATTACATTAATACATATTATGAAAGACACAATACAATTAATTTGACACATTTGAACTTAAATTCCTAGGATATAATAGTAACCTGTAGGATTAATAATTGGGCAATAAGCTATTTTAACTAACATCACAATTAAAAATTCGTACACATTCTGAAAAATACAAATGCTCTTAAATAATGACGCTTCAAAAAACAATACTTTTTTTTCTTGAAATTACCACTGGGAAAGTAAATCGAAGTCCGTTAAACGCTGTAAAATAAATGTCCGTTTTTTCAATTTCTTTTTGTTCTCCTCCTTGTCAGCTTGTTTTTCTTGTTCTTTTGGTACACCAGCCTTTTTTGATGTTTTACTTTTAGGTTCAATTTCTGGAATTTCACATTTCAAATCAAAAGGACATTGATCAGCTGAATATATTGGCATCATGATTACTGGTACGTAATTTGATTTTCCACCATCATTCTGAAAAATGATTTAATGAATATAAAATTCTACATAAATTGACGAAACAATTTAATGTCAACTTTAAATCATGAAAATATGACAGGTAAAAATTACAAAACCTGATTCTCCTCCGCACATTGGCAACAATAACTTTGCACTGCAGATATAGCTTTAGAGCCTACTAGATGTTGGACGACTGCTTTGAGATCATTTTCATTTATATCGTTAGGTTTTTGATTTTCCCATTTACCTTCTTGATTCATTTGTATCAAAATGGGTGCAGACATTCCAAAAGCATCCATACCTGGTTTTGCTAATGGCCTGCAATGTTGTTATTTTAGCATCAATTAAATACTTATTATGAATTGAATACAAAAAATATATTAATAAACTCACAGATTAACCATATTTTCAAGCTTTTTTTCCGTCATTTTATATTTTTATTTATAAACTAAAAATAATAATTTCACTTAAAAAATTTTGACTTATGAACTATTTTTTTTAAATTAACTTACAACTAAGCTGTATTTTTAAACCACCAGTTATCCTTTAACCATACTTATGAAAGAAAAAACTTTGATAAAGTTCTACATGAATTAATTTCGTAACATGGATATGTACATATTTATGTTGTTTTTTTATAAAATTTGTTACTAGAAACCGATGTTTGCTGCCGTTCTCGTAGTAAACTACTATTTGTTTCAACTTTATATTTGCTCTTATGATTTTCAAAATACAATTAAAAAAGTGTACAATAAATTTAATTGCGTATCTAATAGTTTGTATTAGGAACACAACTAAAATTATTGTACACTTCAAGACTACAAAATATCCTTAGTCTTAAATTTCAAATTGGTAAATTAAATAGTAAATTAAAAAAATTATACCCACACCAGATATGGAAGCAGGATAATTATTTCTCAAAAATTGTGATAAACTAAAATATTTACACACATTGACCAAAACCACCGATAAAGTACAATAAAATATTTTTATGACGATCCGTAATGTTATCTTTAGTTTGTCTATGGTCTGATGTCACACAAGTTGTAAACAAGCATTTCATATTGCTAAAAAGTATAACCACGTTTTATCATTTTAAAACTAAGGTCTCTCCCATATCTATAAATTAAAATGAAACCATCGTCCACAAAGGGACCGTGATCCGGCTAAGGAAAACATTATATTGTAAATTCTCAGTCCTTGTCATTTTTTATAAATCTAATTCAATGAAATATAACTATAATAGTAGTTACCATATAACCTAGGTAGGTACCTCATAGTCTTCAAACTTAAATCTGCGGTTGTATGCGCTTATTTTGTACGAAATAAAGTACTGAATAAGTTAGTAACAGATTTCTTTTTTATAATTCAAAGTTAGTGCTAAATTTTGAAACTTTAGTTTTTTTAACTCTATTAATTAGCACTTGCTCATTATTTATATGCTAAACATTTGAATTAATTAATTTTCAATTTTTAAATTTATTTGTTTTTCATTGTTTTTTATTAAGTCAACCTTAATTAAGTAAAATTAAAATTTTATAATATTCACCAAGAGGGATTCAGCATAAAATAAACAGTAAAAACACTTAGTATAAATATAATTTATTTACAAAAATTTTAACATTTTTATGCTACCATTGGGACAGTAAATCGAAATCTGTATGTCTACTGAGAAGCCAAGGTTTTGGTTTATTTAACGGTCCACCTCCTTGTTTCAATTCACCACCCTTTGACTTCTGGGACTTCTTACAAGAATGCCATATAAATCTAAAATTATAATGTCAATATTAATGTTGTGTTCATAAAACTTAGTAACATAAAAACTACATTGAGTTACAACTTGCAGCATTGTGAAAATTTATAAACAAATACAAAAAAAATAAAACGCATTTTAACATGGTCATTATCAGTAAAATACAATGACAATGTTAAAATATATTTTTAATTTGTTCATAAATTTTCACAAGAAATACTATAATTAAATGTAGTTTTTATGTTACAAGTTTTATGACTTTATGTTATTAAAAATAAACTTTATATAATAACATAAGTTATATAAGTTTTGTTTCCTATTCAATTCACACATCTGCCTTAAATACCAGATTAGAGAGAATATAGTTGTTAAGAGCCAAAGAAACTCTTTTTCTATCGATACTTAATATGTTCTCTTTGACTTGCCCTATGGGAGATATTTTGTTTTATTTAGTCATAGAAAGAGAAATAATTATAATTCTAAACTACTCACTTCTACAGGTGAAAAATTAAAACCAAAATCTTATACCTATTCACAGGCACTATTATAATCAGAGCCATCTACCTATTGTTTGCGGTACCATTTTATTACAGGTAAAGAGTTAATAGATGGCGACACTAATTTAGTTATCTCATAGTTAACAAGAGATGTAGCTAGCCTTACATTAATTTTTATTAATAATACAATATATTTAAAGAAAAAATCAATGCAAAACGTGTGTTTGCAGAATAATCGTTAATTATAAACAAACGAGAGGATAGGATATATATGTAGGGGACATCTTAAATAAACATAAGATATACAAACGAGAGGAAAGAAGAAATCTTAAATCTGTTTTTAAATTTTAATAGTTACTTAATCTTAAATCCGCTAAACTTTAAAATCCCATGTGCTGGTAAGGTAAAGTTTTGTAATGTTATATCGTATATAATTTTTAATGTTTTTTTTTGATTTTATGAGTTTTTGTATGGTCCCCAAAAATAGGGATTGTAATGAATATGTATGTAAAATATTTGTAACTATAAAATCTATATTAAGTAACAATATTTTGATGTTCAATAGCTCTCGTATGCGAACTTATACAGCTAAGCAAAATTTTATCACAGGTTCAAATCAAAAATAGCTCATAATAATTTTGGTAAATTATAATATATAACTTTATCAACCCTAATAATAAATATTATATATTATAAATAAAATTAAAGCTTGTTTTTTAAATAGGTTTATCCTTAGAAGTTATTGTATGTCGTACACGTATCACGTATCAGTAGGTACAGTACGCACCTAAATATTTGTAAATTTGCCAAATAGTTTTCATAATTACCTACCTGTTTTGTATGTTGTGTTTTGTAGTGTTTTGTACCTAGTGTTTTGTATGTACATTGTTACATGTTTACAGTCAAAATGTACCTTGATATAAATAATCTAACGAATTGTTTGACATTACTAATAATTGACTGTTTAAATCAACATGAAGTTGCTCTAAGTATTAATAGATACGTTTAATTAAAAAGGGCAGGTTGCTTAACGCCAAAGCCATTTTTCTCGGCATTCTAGACGAATTGCTAATTAATTAGGATATTATATTTTTAATAATACATAACAAAAACTGCTCGATGAATTTTATAAAAGTATGCAGAGCTGCTAAAATGCTAAATACCGTACTGTAAATTTAAACAGTAGAAATCTGTAGTAATACCATGGTTTGTAATGAATGAATACATGAGAAATCAATAATTTATTTGTACACTATTATTATATTTAATTAAATTATATATTTGACAAAAGGTAAAGAAAAATCTATTATTTTATTATAAATTACATATCTGTTTTAAAAATAGTTTGTTTACTTGCAGGAACCGAAAGATTAGATTGAAGTAAAGCCAACATTTACATGTTTGTTACTAGTTTCTCTCAAAAACTCGTATACATCCCTATATGATATATTAAATATATACTACTTTTACTAAGTAAAATCTCACAACCCACATCAAATGTCGTATACTACGCTACCAACTGCGCTATGACGGCGTGGATCTAACGTATTGATCCACGTTCAGTGTGAGTGAGCTCCATGTTATATGTTCTATTTAAGGACAGCCTTCCAAAAGTGTTGAATTGATGCTATTCTCGCTGTAGCTTGTTTTCGAAACAAATATAGCAGAAACACTTATAGCACTACAGTAAGTTTCGAATACCCAACAATATTTTGTTATTACCTAATTGAGTAGGCTAGTGTTAGAAACATGAAAAAATAAATTATTTCTTTCTAAAATTTCTTTTCACTTATAAAATGATACACTGTTTCTTGAATAGTAATTTTAAACATTAATCCACGAGAAATGCATACATTCAATTTATAACAAAAAGCGTTTAATATTTACGATTCAATGCATTTAATGCTTCTGGCAAGAGCTTTAATTGCATTCATGTTTTGTTTTCCTGTTATTAAATGTTTGTATGCATGTAGTGCACCCGAATGGAAACTTGTGCATATGGTGAGAGAAATATACATTTTTTAAATATGAAATATGTAAATAACACTTGTACATCAAGTTTAGCCTCCGCCTCCTATACCTACAGCGTACAATGAATAAACACCACCCTACCCTAGTCTCTCAAGTTCACGTAAATTGTAAGCATGTCATATTTTAGCCTATAACCTACATTTATTACGTTTTATTTTATGTTATACATACATATATGCGTAAAACTTATAATTTAATAATTAATCTTTATTTCAAAATTTAATGCCTAATTTTGCAATAGTATTTTTGAATTTATAAAGATTAATAACTAGATCTTCTATACCAGAAATAATTCATGTCATATTACTTCAGAAGAAACATACCAGACCTGTACAGATATTTTCGCTAGAATTTACTTCGAATGTAGTACACGCAATTAACAATCAGTAAAAATATTGCTACATTATTAGCAAGAGCTAGGGTGACTGTGAAATTTTTGAACGTTTTTTTAAAGCCTTTATTTTTTAATAGCTTAGATTTTTTTCTAAAAAAGTTTCTTCGATTAGTTAAAATATTCAAAGCACACTTTATTTGTAGTGTGTAACAGATTTATTAGGACAAATATTTAGATGACATGTGAATGGTACACATACTAAGTTATAAATGAGATGGTATTGCATAAATTTTTTCAAATAATTATATGAATAACGAGAAAGAAAATTAATTATTAAAGTTACAAGTTTCTATTATAATAAAAAATAAATTAGGTACCTTGGTGTCCTAACAGTTTTATTATGATAAGGACATTTGAACTCCCAATCTGGTAACTGTAAGATGTATATAATTTCCTCATCGTCTTCTGCCTTTTTACGTTTCTCGGCTTCAGTTTTTGCGTACGGCTAAACGACATAAAACATATGCTAATATCATCGATTCATCGAAATATCAATATATATACTACTAGTACACTAAGTCTATGTAATTAGTGACCAAAACTAAGAAATCGAGGACCGTTGTGACGCAGACGTAGCGTCTACCTGTAAACGCCTCGGTTTGTGGGTTCGATTCTCAGATGGATGTTTCTACTACCATTTTCTTCGCTCTGGAAATTAGGCAAACTGTGGTGTTAAGTTCCGCCACTCAACACGCAACACTAAACGTCTTAACACTAGGTTCCTATGTTTCCTGCAGTTACCTCTGCTTATCCTGCCAAGTGCGGGATAAAGCGTGAAAACACAAAAAAAACTAAGCAAAATAATTATAAAAAATGTCAAACAATTCTGTCAATTTTAAACAATTTTATACCAAAAATAAATCATTATATACAGTACAATACGCATAAAAATCCAGAAATATAATATATGTATATAAAAAGAATACATACAAATACACTGGGAGCTGATATTGCCTCACTGGGATCAAGGAACCCGTCTAGGATTTGTTGGTTTATCTTGTATTTGCGTGCCAAGTTGAAATGTTTTACATCTTCTTGGGTCATAGGAAATGTGATTAAAGGCCGTCTGGTAGTAAAACGAATATATTGTGTATTAAACTGACTTAATTTATACTTAATTTAATTAATAATGTCCACATTTAATTTGCATTTTGGGCTCATATTAATAAATCGTAATTTAAATGTACCTAAAAGGGTCCAAGTATAGAGGTCTTTGGGGCAGCTTAAAATGTTTCTTAATGTAGTCTTCGTCAAGAAACTTTAGCTCATTTGTACTATGAGTTGACGACTCTGCGATATTCTGAGGTTTAACATTCTGATTTGCCTCGCCGCGTGGCACCAGGCAGATCAGAGGTAAACTTCTTTGATCCGCATTGTGGGCTCCAGCACCGGTACAGGTGCAACAACTGCAAATAAAAAGACAGTAAAACCTTCTTTGTGTTTTCAAGGAAGAGACCAAGTACCTATGTGACAATGTTCAATACTTCTTACGGATGTAAAAAAAATAAACAATTTATTAACAAAATAAGTTCAGTGTTATTAGATAATAACGTTAAACAATAAATATCATTATGACATAATAAAATAAAATTTCCATGAGTCCATATCAAATGTAGTTGCATATTACTTATAGTAATTTAGTAAAATTTAAATTTAAATTAATTTGCAAATCTATATCGTCTGCATTTTATAAGACTTTTTTAAAGCCGAAATGAAATATATGTTCTGTAGTGCATTATGTTCGTTAATGACATATAACATTATCAATGGCATGCATGTTTAATCGGGTATTTAGATCAAAGAGCAATAAAAGCATTTTTCCTTTAAAATCGAAATAACAAATACCAACTACTGAACGCTGCATAACTATAACGTACATTTTGTTACTTACCTTGCCATAATTTAAGGTAAATATTGTGTCAAAGTATAATTATAATACGATTTATTGCCCCAAGGTTATCATTTTTCTATATATATTTAAAATTTATACATATTTTTACATTATTTAATAAATTTTGAATGACTTAAAAGTCCAAAAGTGATGACATGACATTTATAATTTTTTATATTAATATTTTTTTGGCCAGCCACAAGTGTCTTTGTACATCTATACTATGCTATACTCTTTTGTCTTTTCGTTTATTAAATTACAAATTAAATATTCTATAGGGAAGAATAAAACACGTGTCATTCGACGAAGTTTATTGATTATCTGTAAGAAATAGGTAAAAGGGCCGGATAACAATTTAAATAAACTGTATACAACAAAATTGACAATAAAGTTTTATTACTATTATTCACATTTATGCAATTACAATTTAATCACAAGCTCATTTTCAATTTTTATTTAAGTTTTACTAAAGCATGATCTCAAATAAAAGAAAAACAATTAGTAGTTAGTCAAGTAGTAGTTATCTAGTGAGTTGAACTCGCACACCGTACCTATTAAAAACTGTTCATATTTCCCTGTAGATCAATATCCCTCTACTCCCAATCACTGATGATTATTAATGTGGAGACTGTCCTGGTCACTAGAAAGTGCAGACAAATCTGTTTGATTTATTACACATTTTTCAGTTTTTTGACCATATATTTTGATGTACCTTTAGCAGTAACTTAAGCATCCAAAATCATTTGTTAAGTCGTATGCATGCTTTGTTCTACTCCCGCAAATCCCGAGGATCTCCCAAGCGTAATCCCGTATCACGAGCAAAGTTCCCACAATACCGAGATCTCAGTATTTCAGGATTGAAAGCCAACTGAAAATGAAGAAGTGCAAAGCAACCAAGTTCGCAAAAGTTATGAGATAAAAAGGCTTTGATGGCAAAAATATAAAAAAATCTCCTATCTTAGATCTACCAAACAACAAGATCAGTCTAAGAAATATTAAATGAATTAAAAAATGACATGAATAAGTAACATCAAATCTTTTTTACAATTTTGGATATGAATTCGAAGAAATCTGATCTTAACATAAACCATTTAATTAATTTTGTGTTTCTGTTGCCAATATCCATATATTGGTAAATTTATAGTTAAACAGTTATTTTATATTTTTAAAATATAAAATTACACATCAGCAAAGGTTACGACGTACTTACTGAATATGAAGCTCAAAAATAGCATAGCTAGTAGGTATATAAATGGAAGAGCGCTTTTAAAAGATATGTTGTATAGAGAAATGTAGATACGCAGTAATAAATGCTACGTGCATTTCAAATAATAGTACATGTCTTTGCATATACAAATATTTCACAGAAAAATTTGCGAATGTTGTGCATAAATGTTCCTTTCCAGAGGTGTTTATTAAACAAATATATATATTTTTTCCTTGATGTCTTATGTTCTAAGATTTTCTATTAATGTCTTATACTTAATATTAATAAATTTAAAAGACGCTAATAACCAAGGTGCACGATAGCAGAATCATAATAATTTTACTTCATATATCAGAAAATATTGTGATGGTTCCGAATAAGCCCGTTGCCGTAGGCGATAAATAGTCGTACAGTAAATTACAATACTTGCTAAATTTTATACGCACACGGCATTTTACTATTAAGGTTCACATTACTAGAAGTGATATTTGCTTAAACGTATTACCATTATTGAAGTTCTGTGATATAAAATGTTGCAGTTGAAAAGTGACGCGTGGCGATCACACGCTCATTGCGATATTAGACCCATCGCATTGTAGGATATGATAAGTTTGTTTGATGAGACTCCCTCCCTCTGTTTGAACCTATAGAATCAATAACGTCGTCTTGAATATTGAAATGCAAGTAGAACAAGACTTACAGACGTCGGGCACGTGTATGGCGAGTTGCCGTCCATTGTGCTTACACGGTAATATGTAAGGGCTTTAATTGTTTTATTCATTTAAATACTTGTCACATATGGTCGATATGGACTTACGATAGGTATGGTTATTGGTTAAGTACATACTAGAGCAATATAATTTATGTAGGCGACAAATATATTTATAAATTGGGCAAGAATAAATTTTTTCACTGGTAATAATTAAAAGATTAAAATATTTTTATAGAATACTATTACACTAACGACTATTACTTAGTATAATTATAAAATGCTAATTAATAATAAGTGTTATATTCCAATATTTATGTATATTATTAATGTATTGTTTACTTTTCAAATTCCTTACAATCGACCCTCTCACAGATTTCATTTAGAAAATGAATTTAGGAAGGAATTGAAGAAATATTACCTTTGCCCCTAAATTGCTTAAATCTAAACAAGGGAAAATAATAAGTATGCAGTAACCTTACTGTCTTCGCTTTGTAGCATCTCTATGCTACAAACGTAAGAAGTGTACAGGAGCTCTAGGGCAGCATTGGAATTAGTTGTTCTTAAAAACTAAACTTAAACTGTTCATAGGTATTGAACATGAAACTAAATGGACATTTCATGTATTAATGACATTTTATTAATTTCACCGTATTTTTGTAACGTCCTTTATTTCTGGTTATAACTCTAGATAAAACTTCGACAAGTCTTTGATAAGTTCAGAAATCAATAATGGTATGACATAAGCATTAAACATATTAACATATCGCAAAATTATAGTCCTTCGATAATCCAAGTTGTGTAATCCATAATGTCTATACGCAACAGTGGAAAAATATACAAAAGCATTGTTGGGGCTATTGCATGGTGGCTTTTGCACTTGGACTTATAAAAATCTGTATTTTACAGCTTTGGTAAACAATTTAACAATATTTGTATTGAATGCGAAGCTTTTTGACTCAATAAAAAGTTATCTTCGGAATTTGCTTACCATCGGAAAGCTAAGCACCTGTTGAGTATCGATCAAACACTCGTTGTCACGTATAACATTGTTATTCTTTAGCACCCTTTTTGTTTGATCTCTCTCTATCAATTTCCATTCTGCATAATTTCTAACGACATCCATAAAGGTTGTATTAAAAGTTTTCCTTGCAAATAACCGGAGTTTTTTAACCTTTTTTATTCATCATGAATAACAGTTTAACTTCGACACATTTTTTTTACATTTCCCGATAATAAAACGTAATAATCTTACAAATCAGCGGATCACTGGCAAAAGTTCAATAATGCTGAATACTCAATTAAAATCTGGTTCACATGACACTTTGACATTAGCATAGCCGACTTGAATAATGAGCGAATTGAATAATTAATTAAATTTTAATTATTCCTTTTAGGTAGTGCTAGTGACGATTGGTTATTGTTTTTTGTATTGATTTCTTCAATAAACGAAACCTTACACCTAATTTTTGCTTCGATCAATGCGTCCGTATATCACGAGCCACGTCTGTAAACTGAACCAGTTAAAGATGTTTAACTAATATTTAATTACCTGAGCTCAATTGTATTCAACTCGAGTTTATAGGTTTAATGCGTCATATAAAATTTACTTACACCAAATTGTGAACTTTTTTCAACTTATTACATAATATACTTAAATTAGTATATACTTGAGATAGCTTACGTACTAAGCTCACGGATTGAAATAAAGCTAGTGGTCATGTACGTAACGTAAATAAACGTAAATCCCTTTCCCTTCACCTAAAATATACAATTTTAGGTGAACTTGTTTTATATTACTATGAATAAAAATAAAATATTAATATAATTTTGTTTACAATAAAAAATGCAAGGACCACACTATGAGTGGGATAGAGCGTGAAGTTAGAAAAATAAAACAAAAGTGTATCCGAAAATAAACATATATAAATGTAAATCAATACAAGCAATAGTAGTTTTAAAATTTTCAGAAAAATTTAACTTAACGTCCTTTATATACAAGAAATACATATGTATAATATACATACATAGAAATACATATGATATATATAAATACATGTGATATACACTATGTTAATGACATTATTACATAACAATTTTGATTACTTAATACTGACAGCTGGCCCAAGTATTAGAAGACGACGACATTTTAATTAATCTTATTTGTTTCCCTTTTATTTATTCACATGTCGCTACACTAGAGACACAGTTACTACACAATCATTATCGTGTCGTTACGACGTCATCAGGCGCATCAATCTTTAGGTGGGCGACGAAAACTTTAACGCTTACCTAATAAAGGATTATTTGTTTTCTAAAACCTGATGGATATTTAAGCTTTCTCCCACATATAGCACACATCACGATAGGTAGGAAGACCCGTATTTTAAAACATTATACTGTAGAATTATTTTCTTATTTACTTATCTGCGTTTTATATTACATATATATTAGTATCAAAACCAGTTTCGCATAAATGATATATTTCTTATAAAATGAAACTTGTAATGAACAATATTCAAACATATACATATCCGATAATTATCGAAAAAATGAGATATAGGAGGAATATAACTCTACGTAGGTTTATGGCTTTCGCGCTTCAACTGTTGTCTTTTAATATTTTTATAGTAAAAGGCTTTTCTATTACAGACTAAACACATATAGATAATCACGAAATCTGTATCCACGTCGTTTTCACCGCAACCATTTTGTTACCAATACTTCCAATAATTAAATATAGGTCCTTATTATATATTTTATGTTAGTAAATACCTATTGTATTTAGTAGTGAAGAAAAAAACATCACAACAATACAAATATATCTAGAATATTTCATTAGTATTTGTCGATCAAACGAAATTATTTTATCACGATCAATTCTAGAGTAGTGATAAGTGTTGATAAACTTTGTTATCGAGCCGCACATATCAAAGCTTTAGCTAAGTAGAAAATTCCCAACAAGGCTTAGCATGGCAAACAACTGGCTAAATGAAATGTTAGAATTATGTATCAATAAATGCAAGTTAATTCTTTATTGTGTCAAATTGTTTTAGTGCACTTGAAGAGGATCAGGGGTTATATTAAACACGAGCGAACCGTTGGCGGCTTCACTAGACTAAATAAATTGAATCACCTTTGTTTTGAAATTTTATACGCACATGACAGGGTAGGCAGAGAGATTTGCAGGAACCATCTAGTGAACCATCAGAGCGAAGAAAGTGGAATTAGTAAAATTCACTTCCCCGAATGGGAATCGAGTCCACAAACCGTTACGTTTACACATAGACGCTACGCCTCTGCGCCACGACGGTCCTCAATATAATTTTTTTTTTTTTTTTTTTTTTTTTTTTTTTGGCAGAGGGAACTGCAGGAACTATATGAACCTAGTGTTAAGACACTCCGTTACTTAGTCCCTGCTTACTCCGTCCCCACTTTCCGCCGTTTTCGAGGCATTGCGTGTTGAGTGGCGGAAATCAACGCCGCGCTTTGCCTTAGTTGCCAGAGCGAAGAAAATGGAAATAGAAAAATCCATCTTCTCCGACTGGGGATCGAACCCAGAAACCGTCGCATTAGCCGCGTTACAGGCAGACGTTGCGCCTCTGCGCCACGACGGTCCTTTATAAGATCATACATTTATAAGATCTTTTTATGTTTAAACGTTGCAGATATTCAAATAATATTCATTTAAAATAGAATTCATTCGTAAAATATATTGTTTAATTTGGCTTTACTTGCGTGTAATTTACGTAATTTAAAAGCGTCTATTTTAACAAGCTCTATTTAACTTGATCTGTATGTTTGTGAAGGTGGAACTTTGTTAGTTAAATTTGACCCACTTCCCGGCTTCCAATTGAGCTGAAATTTTACAAACAGATCTAGTTCCGAAAGCATCGCAGGCTTATGATAATCACGACCTATTGCTAGTACCAGGATTGGCTCTAGATAAATCAGTAAAACAGTTTTCAGTTGGGACATAAAATTATACACATCATTACACGACATTTTCACGGAATTGTTACTGCCTTTAGGTTTAGTTCCAAAAAAGGTTTAGCTCCAGGGAACTCAACGGTTAACATTAGAAATACGAACTCTTGGATGACATTAATATGTTCACCATAAAGTTGCAAATAGTTTTTAAGCTGGTCACTAGCAACTAGAAATATAAAGTAAAACTTTTAAAATAAGCTTTCTTTTGTAATAAGGTTATATTGTACCTATATATGTCGTAAAAAATACATTACTCTTTTTATTTTACAATTATTTACAAAATTTAAGTTTACTATATAAAAGCTTGACGCTATATGGATATTAATAATTACGAAATATTGAAACAACCAAAATGTAATCATATTTATAATTTTGACACAGTACCAATAATAATAGTGACCAACAGATTTTTTCACACTTGTCTCACACTTAGTCCCTACCTTTTTTAACCTATACTATATGTTCTTATCATAAATGTTAATTATATTAATGTTATTGCATAGTATGTAGAATTAATATTATTCATAGTTAACTCTTATCGTTACATTATTTTTTTACATTTATTGTTACTTACAACTAAATCTGATAAGGGAATCACATAAATTTATATATTTTCTTTTTATTGTTACAAAATAAAATGATGATCACAAAACGATGAGGATCACAAAATATTGGCAGCAACACTAAAGTAAGCTGTGATCGTATCACTAGCATAAATATGAACAAAACAAAAAAAAGATTTCAAAAAGGTTCTCTCGATCTATAAAGGGTAGTTGGTTTAGGTCTTCTATTAAAAGTACTTAGTCGGCCCCTAAGAATGTGCTTGCCATTACTATTGAACCAAAGTGGTTCATAAGGGCCTCGTCGTCTATCAGGCGATTGCACTTTTGTGATCCTCCTTGTGCACCATTCACCAGTATTGATGCCATAGTCCGGATTTTACTTTGAACCAAATTCCCTATAAGTTTCGACAACCTCTCTCTTAGTTCATTAGTTGCTTCTGTAGTTTTTGTGACGACCTCTATCTCTTTTTAAATTAAATTCCTTAACTATCCAAGATGTTTTGCCACATCCAGGAACACCAACGATCCATTTTATCTTGGGGACCTTCCACGTACGCTGATATGTGGAGTCTAGATATTTAGATATTTAGCTCTTTCAAGCATTCTACCCTCCAACTTATGTTGTACTGGTTTCCTCTTCATTCAGTTTGACAAAACCAGATTTTGCTCTGTATGCTTAACGACCCTAAGTGTGGCTCTTTTCATGGGAAAAAGCACTGAAAAGTTGGGCATAACTTTCTGCCGCCCTAGAAATCATAAATACATCTCGATTTCAGAGTAGTGATAATCTGGCCTAGCTGCTCTATTGAATGGGAGTACTAGCAAAACTGCAATTAGACGCAAAATTTATGAAGCACTACCCGCGAGAATGGTCGGTGACATCGCCTGTCGTGTAGTAAAATCCAAGAACAAATCGATAACACTACTCGATTGGAATGAAAGAACGTCATTTATGTGGGCTTATGAACTGCTCAATTTGTTAAGTGAGACAAAGGAACAAGGAGAACGAATAATTAGCGTAGACGCCATGGTGGTTGAGTATGACAGAGGGGAAGTAGCAGACTGGGCTAGGTTGTATAAAGGCTTTCAAACATCACGAGGTTATAGTATAAAAGGACCGAGGAGTAGACCTTAGCTACCTTAAGCCTGCTCATTTAACCATCCAAATGGATTCCTCACAATTGTTTTGTTCAACCACTGAAAGTGGCTCAGAAAGCGTTCAACGAATGGCGGCAGAAGCTAAAGATAACAGTCCAGACTTGACGAAGAAACACTTAGCAGCAGGATCCATGTGTAGCTCCTTCAGTACTACTATAGGAAGCCTATTGGGTAGGATGAAACTTCCAGCACATAATGAACAAGCTAAGGAAGTGGAGAAATTCACAAGAGAGTCTGCAAAAATCTTACCAGTAAAACCCGATCAAAACTAACAAAGGTAGCAATGGACCAGATAGAACCACCAAACCTAGCACAAATACGAGAACAGAATGACCACTATAAGAACGCTGTTCTTGAATTTCATGCCACCTTAAAGGCTACAATGGAAGTTAAGTTACGGACGTGCAAGGATATTATGCTTGCTTTTCGAGGTGGGTACTCTATACTGGGAGTAAAACTAAAGGAAGCAGAAGCCGCCATATATAATAACAGTAACGGCCAGATCATCGCGGGAATTATGAAGGGTAACTATATGGTTACCCAACAGTTTAAGCACGTCGATTTTATGCAAGGGATAAATGTCGTGACAAGTTTTTATATAATAACCTTGTGCATGTTGCAATTTTTTAAGGTGATTTTGTAAGGTGATGAATAGATTTAACGTAATATATTATTTTTTTATTTTTACCTTTTTAGGGCATTGATAAAAGCTTGTTATAAAAGCTTTTTTTACACTATTTTATTTATTTATCCTCCGGAACCACGATAAATAAGCAACTGTGTCAAAATTAAATTTAGTAGATAATCAATATCTCTATGATACCAGTAGATAATCACTTTATTGATCTCTTTTTAAGAAACCTGACGAAATACCGAGAGTGATTAATTTCTATTCAAAGTAATTTTTGCGTGATTCGCGTAAGACTAAACAATATAAATATTTAATATTTTAAGTAAAATAATAATGACTAGAGAATATAAATATTTAATATTTTAAGTATAATTCAAATATTTTAAGTAAAAGGCGACATGACTATGTGGCGTGTTCTCACCTATTTCGTACTGCTTTTGCTAACAGGCAGTATGAGTGTCAATCACCATTCTTGTATAATAAAATTAACAAGCACTTAAACATTTACCCAATGACGTTAGACAAGTGTAAGATTTGCGTTGGATAGATGGTTAAAAGAACTCACATTTGAGGAGGTTGAGAGCCCTTTGTGTAGAAATATCTAATTCGTACCGTTTTAGTCCACCTACATCACAAAGCACACACTTACAATCATACACGCATACTAATGCACACATACGCTCATTCACGCACAGTATATTTTAGTTGTTTATTTTGTAAAAAATGTAACAATATTTGATAGGGAGCAGCGAGATATTCCCAACACAAGTGTCTTTGACTACTTACTGGGAAATCTCAGCGCTAACAATCGATATATAAATTTTTAAGAAATAAAGAATATTTTTATTTTATTTATTTTATTACTAAAGAATACTTGCAAACAAATAGAAAAGCTTAATGGTTTTTTGGCTAATATTAACAATAACGATTAATAAACGACATATAAACCGTTCCAATTAACCCCCTATAATAAACATTTTTATTTTTTTAATTTTTTTCTGTAGAGACATTTAAAGAAATATATAAATTTGATTGCCGTGAGTATCATAGATATAAGATATTTACAAATGTAAAATATCAATACATTACATGCATACATAAATGCACTCGTAACAAATAGTTCCAGATATTACATATTACAAGACGGCGTTGTATCAAAAAAAAATTAATTTATCTACTTACTGCTTCATGTCAGTAAGATATTTGACTCAAAAATCTTTACTAATTAAGATGTAATTAGTGGAAACACGATGACAATGCCAACAATATAGTAATTAAATATTGAATAGATATAAGTAGTTTAAATCTAGCAGTGGACGTCTCATGGCTACAATGATGATGACGATAATGAAACTAAGTTTACTTATTTACTGAACTTTTTCTTGACCAATATAAAGTAAATGCGAATATAATATCTTACATATTATATCACTCTTGCATATTATATAAGGTTCTTTTTTATTTGTAATATTTTTTATTATTCCTTTCTTATACTCTAGGACGCGTGTTTTATATCTGAGTGAGGGTTATATTATTAAATTCTTAATTATGAAGGGATGCCGGTAAATATTGGAATGTAATGCACAACAATGGACTTCTATTAAAGTTGGCTCGCAGTTGTGGAGGTTATAAGACAATCGAAACCAGATTAAACAAAGATGTGGTATACAATTTTGA
This sequence comes from Dione vanillae, assembly GCA_037178615.1. Taxonomy (NCBI): domain Eukaryota; kingdom Metazoa; phylum Arthropoda; class Insecta; order Lepidoptera; family Nymphalidae; genus Dione; species Dione vanillae. The sequence goes on along the minus strand of JAZFAU010000009.1, from coordinate 2,217,131 downwards.
AATATTTTTTCTTAAGCCTATATACATTACCTTTATACGTACAATATATAGGTATACTATGCGAAAGGAGCGTTAAATATAATTTACCGTTTCTTTCGCATATCATACTTCCAGCTTAAAGTGTGTAAAGTGATAGTGATATATTGCAAATAATAAAAGAATAAACATATATAGCATTATATTCAAAAGAATTAGCTTCACGCTTTATCCCGCACATGGCAGGGGAGGCAGAGGGAACTGCAGGGACTACATGAACCTAGTATCAAGACATTCCGTTGCTTGGTCCCCGCTTTTACCGTCCCCGCAAAAGAATTTCTTTCACCATTTTTTATGTGCATCATTTTGGAAACACATACAATTTAATCCAACATTAGTTTTCTTTTACTTCTTACTGCCACCTTCAACGTTTTTAATATTATAGATACCTACATGGTTTGTGAATATAAAATTTATTATATAAAAATAATTTTGGAAAACAGAAAGTAAATAATTTGTAGGGAGCGTTTTGTAAATTCCGGCGCCCTCTGTGGGGACGGGCCGTTTCACTGCAATATGTTGCACACCCCCCACGTGTCGCGACGTCGAGGCATAATGCCTAGTGGAATTTATGCATCTAGGGGACTCCGCACGTGGTCATAGGTGCGTAGGTGGTTCTAAAAAATGCAAAATTAAATAAATATAAAAATTATTATATATCTTGTTATAGTATATATGGGCGGAAATCAATATACATTTTATGATTTATTATTAGAAAGTATTTAGTATTGAATAAAACCTATTTGTAATGTTAAGTTCTTTATGATTTTAATTTTAAATATTGAACAGAAATGTCAGCTGTTAAATATATAAAAGGACAGAATTATGTATTGTTGATCTCTTCTGTATTAACTATTGTACGAGGATACACCAATTCCTACCATTCTGTTATTTTATTATGAAAAAATGGACTCTGAACAACGAAACCCTGGCCTAGCGCCGACATACATATATCATAGTATATATATATTTATATATATTTGTATTTATGGCGTGTTTGAGATTATTTTGTTACATTTTTGCCTGTGGTTTCCTCTGAGAAGTATAATTGATTATGATTATTCCTATAGCCTTATATTAGCCTTCCTCGATAAACGCCAGAGCATATAAAGAATTTTGTATATCAATTAAGAAGAAGTATGTACAAGCAATTTTTTTGCCCTTGTAATTTTTGATAGCTTGCTTGTGATTTCATCCTTATTTTTTTTTAATTTTTTTTTTAGCTTCACGCTCTTTCCCGCGCATAGCAGGGTAGGCAGAGGGAACTGCAGGAACCATATGAACCTAGTATCAAGAATCTCCGTTGTTTTAGTTCCTGCTTTCTCCGTCTCCGCAATTCATCCTTATTGTTAAGTGGAAATATTAACCTGAGCTAGCTCTCACGGCAGGTGTAGTAAGTTATAAACTATTGATGTACTGATGACTGTAACATGTATCTACTTGTAATCTCTCTCGATAAACTCAGGAAAGGAGAAAATATTTCTTTTTAAACAGTGGATACTTTCATAGATAAGATGCAATCAAGGGGTCACATCAAAATCACATTATAAAAAGAGAGAAAGCGATACAGAGAGCGACAGAGAGAAAGAAAAAATAGCAGACGAATTTTGACAAATATATATACATATATATTTTAATATTTGTTGTTGTACATATCAGTTTAGTACCTAAAAACCAATTTAATTAAATAGCACGAAATGTACATGTTATTTTGAACGTAAAACTCCAAAGATAAATAAATCAGTGTAGTCATATAAACGTAAATTGATGCAACTGCAATTATATGCTATAGTACAGTGTTAAGAGTAATTCAACAAGTCACTGCAATACAATGTTTATCTACACTACGATGATTAAAATTGAAACGATTACAAAAAATGTGAAAGTATATGTAGGTATATGTATGTAAAAGAGCTTGTCTTTTACACTGATTGTTAAATCATAAAATTTTAAACAATATTAGGTACATATATAATGATTACCATAAATAAATATATTTTTCATGATCTTTCAATTTTGACCTTTTCTGTACTCGAAAGAACTGTAAAAGTAAATATTTGATATTAGTTTCGTACAATATTGAGCTTTTTTTCCCTTATTTATGGTGTTTCAGGTTCACATGTTGCTAAAAAAAAGTCATAACGAAGGGGCACTGAGATAGATAGAAAGTCAAATCGACAAGGCGTCAATTCAGTGTTTTAATTTGGACATCCGAACTGGATGTAAACCATATTTAAAGCTTTGCACTATACAACAGCTTGTAAATTCAAAGTCAATCGTAGAAAAAAGTTTTCATTGGTATCTTTTCATTACAATCTTTTCAATCAACTTTTTAGGGATTTAAATTTCTTAGAATTTCTGTTTTTTTTAAATATATTATTCTCCATACTTTTGTCAAATTATTTTGACACATGTTTTTGTTATTTTATACTTAAGGTAATGTTAATGTTATACACATAATTTTAAATCTTGATGAAAAATCAAGACTGACCAAACCGTTTCATTGAGCCGCTTGCATTGCAATGCGTTATACGCTCGCAACCATTAATCTGTATTTTCCATTTATTATTAAATCGATGGAGAATAATAATGTTGATGTTACCATAAATTATCTTTAAATCGATTTGTTTATTAATTATGTTTTTTAAAGGTATTCACTTTCAAATAATCAATCGCTGAAACATTGGCCACCACAACTGCAGCGAAGCGCGTGCGCGTCGCAAATTGCGTGTCAAACCGTGAAATCGCATATGATGCGTTCCGCCTTGTTAGCTCCCTCTCCTCCTTTACCCTGCGCTCCGTCATTGCTTGTGTTGCCAGATTCAAAGTTGGAATGTTACTTTGGTCTCGAATCCCGACTAGTATTCAGATAACACAGAATATTTGTATATTAAAACCAAGATGATGAATTTTTGTTTATAATACATATTAGAAAAGTGATTAAAAGTATATAAATATTAAAATTTTCGAAATAAATTTCATACACATAATATATGTCTCACTAGTTATTACCTGCCAATGTATTTAAACATTTCCATAGGTAGACATAAGCTACGCTAAACTTCAATATTAACTTCCGTTTTAAGCTATTATTTCACATAATGTATGTAGGGAATGTGGCAACACTGATAATGCCGTAGCGGATCAACCCTGATAAATTTGTAGGCAGCGTGAAAATGCCGTGTACAATGTATACAGATATTTGACACTCGTAACAAAGTTAGAAACGATACGCGATTGTTGAATTTTATTCACCTTGTTTACTATTCAATAGATTGCATAAAAAGAATATTGACAGTATGAAAATACCACTACACACGTCATTTTTAGTTCAAGTTTAAAGTATATGAAAATTAATTAAATATATAATTTGATACAACAAATGTACATAGTATTTAATTATTATTACAATTATAATTAAGAGCCTCAAATGGTTGAAAACAAATTTATTACGTATTACTTATAACATTCAGTTATTGTATTTATTCGCTCGTAACTAAAAGCTTTACAATCATTATTATTAGTAAAATATAATAACTTTCAAGATTTTGCTGTTTTATGTTTAACAACCAAAAGCTAAGTCAAAGCTTGTTAAAAATATTAAACTGCGAAATTTTGTGAACGGTATCTATTTGCTATGTAAATTTATAATGTTAATGTAATGTAATAGAAATAGTGTTTAACAAGTAATTTTTGTTTCTCAATCTAAAATGTTTTGTTAATAGTTAATACACACTCCTATGTAGGTGTAATGAAATATTAATAAAATGTTACAATAATTGATGAAGGGACCAAAATACCTTCTACCTTCTCCATATATAGTGTACTTCCTTTATATTCAAGTGAAAAGTAGCCTATGTTACTTCTTGGGGATTAAAGTGTCTTCGGTTCAAATTTCAAAAAATCAATGCAATAGTAAGTTCCCTTTTTATAATATTAGTATAAATGTAACTTATTACGATATCAGTAATCAAAGATAACACCTGACAAACAGTATTTGTATCGGAACCGATATGGTTTTAATTAATTACACTTGTCTCCGCAAAATTGAATTATTATAGCGTATACAATATGGTATATGGGGAGAATGTATATTGTGATGCACCCTTCTTGCGTTGCCCTTGCATTCCGGATGCACGTGCTTTATTTAACTACCGGGGGTAGTTGTAGCATAATAATTTTTTTTATGACACAAAATATCTTTGATTGATGTTTGTACATGAATGTAGGTTAGCTTTTTGACAATAAATCATGATTTGTTAAATTTCTTTGTGTCTATCTATATAATTATATTTATTTGGGCTAATTACTCAGTTCTATAAAATAAATATCGTTCTAGATATATTTGGAAATTAATTCGTTTTAAAGTGCATAGATTACGATAATCTGTCCAATGTGAGTTCTGTTTATTATGACTTACCCATCATTTATTTTGAACAATTATCAGTTGGTTATTCTTAAGAGTCCTTTCATGAAAGATATACATTTAATTTCTTATGTGATAATTTCGGAACGTAAACTTTGGAAAAATGTTTTATCAAATCGTCATCAATTACGAATTTGTATTATTATTGTACAAAATATGGTGAGAACTTTTAAGACAATAAGTGCAAATATGAATGTGAAGTTTCATTATCTACGTAATCATCTGGATAAATTTCCAGAAAATTCAGGAAAATTCAGGAAACTCCAAATAAGAACATGGTGAACAGATTCACAAGAATGTAAAAGTGAACGAGGAACGGTATCAAGGTGACTGGAATGTCACAAACGCTTATCAATAGCTTTATAGAGATATAATATATATTTTTTAATATATTTTTAATCTTTATTTATTTCGTTGCATATTTTTTTGGAATATAATTGACATTAAATATATCTGTAAATATAGTGGTTGATTTCCATATTTTTATGTACAATGAGAAAAAAAGATTCTTCAGGGATTATTCATAGTTTCATGAATATATCCAAATATATCGTTATATATAAAAAATATAATTTGTTTAAATATATCCAAAATTATTTTATATCTTAGGTAACAATATCACAGTTGACCAGTGTTACGTAACTGTACAGTAAATTGAGGCTGTGTATTCGATACTCAATCGATGGAATATATAACATATATATGTTATTTATTACATCTAATATGTCAATTCTGTACAAAATATATTTTTATTTATCTGTTATTACCATAATTCTGTCATGTTTTTGAGTTACTCACTTCTCTCCATATTTTTTCACGTTTCTCTGTCTTTTTTATACGATACGTGGAAAACAAAAATAAATATATTGTACAGCAGTCCTATTTTTTTGCTAGGGCAATAATGTATTAAGTGACTTAAGAACACTTAGTGATATTATCAACCTTGAGCAACTCGACAGTTATTAAATTTCAAAATCAACAGGCAATTCCAGCCGTAAAAAGTACTTACTCTTGTTACTCGTATATTTGTTTTATATCTTATATTGTGCTATGTTTAAGCTTCAATTCTTAGTCATCAATTATTAAAATTTACTACTAAGTATTATTATCGCAACTTAGTCATATTTTATTGAAATCAATATAAATAAGCACTTTTATAAAAGAAGGCTCACTTACTAGTAGTGTACTCAGTAGTGTACTCAGTATTTATACTTGGCTTTACTACAGGTAAATTAAATAATATTTCAGTTTTTTGTTTAATTAAGTAATGCATAAAATATATAAGATGTTGGATTTGGAATACACGCAGGATATCCGACAAAGATTTCCATTTTTATCTTTTTCATACCAACCTCGAGAACTAGTGGCACGCCCACCCAAAATGATTTTTGGGTGTGGGAGAGGGTGGCCTCGTATTTCACAATTAAATTTTTCTGGCGCGATCTCAGTGTACGCCGAGCTACGCCGCACGCTTGGGGTGAGAAGTAGAGCTGCTCAAACTTTCTTATTTTTATATTTTGTATCATGTATTATTTTTAGCTAACATTATAAAAGCTAACGATCGTTACTATATATTTGCATATTACATGTCTAACTGTCTACTGCTTTCATTTTCTAGCATTTGTGTCGTATAACATATATGTAGATTGAATTCTTAAATACAGTAATTTTACTTAAGAGAACATCGAATAGCGAACAACGAATCAACTGTCTAGTCAGTAATTTTTATTCAAATTTGTGTTCAATAAACATGCAAAGAACATCACATTGAGAAAATAAATATACTATCATAAATATTATGTCATCAAAAGTAATATGATTTTTCCAAATAAACAGCTAAAATGTAGGTGCCGTGGTAACTTTCTCAGCAATTATTATTTACAATTAAGCTCCATTCATATTTGGCACTAATAACAATATATAGAAGGTTTGGCGAGCCGTGCTCGTCGGTTTAATATCGCAACGGCGACGACACGGCGTCACGTGCGCGCAAAGATACACTAACACAGGCGCACCCGCCTCTGTGTGGGTGACCTGAATCCCATGAACACTTCGACATAATATTATACCTATCCTACATTATGTTCCCGCTTTAAGAGAAATCACTGAATTTGTAATTTAAATTATCGTTGATTAAATCGTTGATCGTTGATCATTTTTATGTTTTTGGCGACCACTACTATTGTATGACTTATAAATTAATTTAGCTTCATAGTTTAGTCATAGCACGGCAGGTAGTGGAAACTGCAGCGACCGAAGGAACCTGATGTAAATACACCATTCTCTGCTTTCCGTCTTTCAAAGAATTGCGTGCTTAGTGGCGAAATTTAAAGTCACGCATGCCTAGTTGCCACAACGAAGAAAAAATCCGTTCATCCCGCGTAGGTATTGAATCCTTAAACCATCGCGTATACAGGCAGAGGTCGACTGACACTATTTTAACATAGGTTTGCCCCTTAACATTAGTATAAAAACTTATATTACTTTAGTATAAAATATCATTATTTTTAAGTAAATAACCAGTAAAGTTAATATTCATATGATTAATATTAAAAATAAATAACATAGGTAGTACAGCATATGCCCTAATAACAGGATTACGAAAGCGTTGTCATCTCCCTCGCGCTTGTAATTCACCTATAATTTCAATTAAAATCCTATTATCGGATTTACTATAATAATATAAATGCTATAGTAATTCTGCTACGCTTTAAATATTTTTGTGATATAAACTTTATTGTAGTATAATAAAGTATAATATAATTTAATACTTCTCAGAAAGGTAACAGGTGTTATATGGTGTTACATGTGTAATGTGATGTATTTGACAAAAAAGGAATATGTAAGTACATAAAAACTAATTAGAATTTTCTCAATAAATAAAAAATAAATAATATTTTCTCTTTAACTTGCTAAGAATTCAATTTTATATTACGCTTTTTTAGCGTCTATAATTCCGATATTCATATAAATTTTTAACCTTTTTTTATTCTCTTGCTGCACGAATACCATACAAAAATATAGATAGGGTAAAATTTCAATAATACATATTTATTTATTTATAATTTACTTTACTAGTTGTAAGATAGTAGATTTTCGCGATATTTTAACCTTTAATATAAAACTTTATAGGGGTCCCGGCCTTAAGGAACGTCGATATATCGTCGAGTTTTATTCATTATTTGTAAAATCATTTCTAAATCAATTCTATGCAATCATAACGTTTAATTTAATAATATTTTTATAAATAATTTTATTTTTGATGAAATAAGTTTATAACGTGTTTCGACCTGTGTTTGCGACCTGCTATGGGAAATTTCTTTAAAAATTGAGACGAACCCTTTTACTTTTTCCTTCCCTAGTCAATAAGTTTATGCGATGTAATGAAAAATAGTATATGCAATATTTTCGCTGAATGATAGGAATTCGCCTACGATAAACGTTTTATTCCCGTGTACATTCCCTGTCGGGAATACGGACGGACCCGGACGAACGGGAAGACAGATATTGACTGATATTTTTTTTTGTCATATAAAATAAACAAATCTTACATTTAATTTAAATATATGTAGTTATTTAAATTACGTATTTTTTTATTTTAAATGTTACTCGTTATACAGGATCTATCTGAAAACGCGGCCGTTGTGTTAACTGCCTATAGGTAAAATATTTCAAGGCTATATACAAAAGACTAGTTAACAATTATCAACAGTTTAGGCACATGATCACTTTTCCCATTTCACGGTACCCTATATCTCTTTTTGTTCTGTATATATAATGCTGTGCTAAAATTAACTTCTAAAGAACTTTGTTCTATCAATAATTAATACAATAAAAATCAAGAGAACTTGATTCATCCGTGGTGCAAGTACCAAAAAAACCGGGATTTAATTATATTTAAGAATATCCACGTAGCTCTTCACGGTTTCCAATAACCTTTGTCTCAAAGAGCATTTTTGTAAAAGCTAGTGCTTTTAATTTATTCTACGAGCAGGTACATCCCCATAAGATTCCGTAGTAAGTTTAATGGTAAAAGGAATGCTCTATCTCTCTTTTAATGTTTATTCGTCTGCTTGAAATATTTTTGTAGTCAGTTGAGACTACTTGTATCTTTATACTTTTAAAAATCAAAATTTAAATGTTGTAAAACATATTTATATTTGTACCTAGTTCCTTAAAGTTATTAAGTGAAGAAATTTTATTAAATGTTCTCTGATTTTCTCGATTTTATTAATCGCGTATATTAATATATTTTTTGTGAAACCCGACGTTTCGAACAGTTGAAGTAGTCCGTGATCACAGGTAGACTACGGACCACGGTGACCACGGACTACTGCAAACAACTACATCACAAAAAATATATTAAGATACGCGATTAATCCGGTTAAATTGTTTTATTTAAAATGTATATATAAATATAACAAATTAAGTGAAAATCAAGGAAAGTCTAAAATCAATCAGTCAATCATCACCTGTAGGAAAACAGGCAATTACCATATCAATACGGTAATTGAAAGTTAGTGAATATTGTATAGTATTTAAAAAATGGCGATCGAGCGTTTACTAGCGTTCGACGCTGTCATAGTATCATAAGCAATCCAAATTACTAGTTTAGTAGTATCTCTGGCAAATTTGTTAATCCGGCTCAAACTTAACTTTACTTAATAAGCTTCAAACAGGTTAAAACAAAAATATTTCATTGTATTTAAACCAGGTGTAATCTTAAATGCTTTAAGATGAAATGAGCAGTGGCACGAAAATTATTTTTTACAATACCGTTTATGTCCCTCTGACAGGCAATTAATAATTATGCTAGCAAGTGCGCCGAACGTGACCGGGAATGCGCCATCAATAATGCGTATTACTGTCACTGACTTTGCGACCCCACTGACATAGCATTTTTGGAGTTAATCCTTTGAACTAGAAAATAGTGATATACTTATTTAATAATTGTTATTCCGTTACTTCTTCTCATATTAAAACGATCATTAGAGATTATTTTGTTTAAGTATAACATAAGTTATATACTTCATAATATATACAGAATTATCATACTTATTATCTTAATAATGTTATTAACGTCTGTATTTTTAAACTGACCTTAGTAGATTGACGAAAGAATAAAGTAAGTACTGTATACCTACTATAAAGCACATATATATATATATATATATATATATATATATATATATATATATATATATATATATATATATATATATATATATATATATATATATATATATATATATATATATATATATATATATATATATATATATATATATATATATATATATATATATATATATATATATATATATATATATATATATATATATATATATATATATATATATATATATATACATATTAAAAATTTTATGATAATAGAAGTTATTGTTAATAAAAAAAATGTGTAATAATCATTATAAGAGTTTACATTTTTATCTATTTATGTAGTACATCGAACAATGAAATTACTAATCCTCCATACGCATAAGAGCTGATGTTGTGATCGTGTGTCATGCTGTGCCTAAATCCGATTAGCAGCATCTGCTAGAGATTCCAATATAAAATTTAGTAAATACTGTAACATGTGCATTGATTTGTGACACCCATTTTAAATGTTTTAATTTCGATTGTCTTATTTAATGTAAAATATATTTACATATTTAACGTATTTTTTTTTTATTTTTGTTTTAATTTTTTTTTTATGTTTTGCACAATCTTGTAAATTATTGTGTATTAGATGATAGAATATTTTTACGTAAAATATCATGGAATGTAAAAATATTAACAGAACAAGTATCTAAGATTTTTATTTTTATTTAAAATATATAAATGAATGAATGCTTTATCTCCTGCCATACTTTTGAATGACATTAAAACAAGATCGTTTTGTCTTAGGGAATTGGAAAATATATTAAACACTTAAATATTAAAATGTAATTTAAAAAAAAAATGTCAGCTTTATATAATATATACGGAAAAAAATGATATGTTATTTTAATTTTAATTCCGTATACATACACACAATATTAAGGCTTAATATTTTTTTACGTTTTCACGATTAGCCCGCACAAGTGTAGGCAGAGGGAACTGCAGGAACCATAAGAACCTAGTGTTAAGACACTCCGTTGCTTGGTCCCAGCTTTCTCCGTCCCTGCTACCCGCCTTCGAGGCATTGTGTGTTGGGTGGTGGAATTTAACATCACTCTTTGTCTAGTTTCAAGAGCGAATAAAATTAAAATAAAAAAATCCATCTGCCCCGAGTGGGAATCGAACCCATAAACTGTCCAGTTTACAGGTTGACGCTACGCCTCTGCGCCACAACGATCCTCAATATCGACGCCCTCCACAATGGGCCTTATTATTATAACAATTAATAATTATTCTGTATCGTCCCACTACAGGGCAAAGGGCTCCTTTCTATTTCTTTCGGTTCTGAAGTATTATGTGTGTGTGAAACCCGTTACTGGTTTGTTCACATATACAAAAGACATACAAAAGCCTTTCTCAATATGAGATCCATCTACTGATTGGACTCTTATGATGAATACGTATGAGAAACAGCGTAGAATCCCTGGGGACATTGGTGTGGTCATCCAGACTCAAAGTCTAAAACGCATAGTACTGGTAGAAATTACCGTGGAAAACAAATATCTGTAAAGTTATAACACAAAACTTAACAAGTATTTCCACCACCACCTGAAACAGGGTTAGAGTAAAAATGCGGCTAAAGTAGAAGCGATAGATATAACAGCGAAATCTCTGTAAAGTTTGCTAAACATCTTTCGCCTCGTCCACTGTCATTAACCTCTTCATACGAGGAGTCCTCATGCTTTTTACGTGACCTTCCTCCAGTATCTTCGATACTGTGTTTTAGTCAACCAAGGTCTCCTCTTACCTCGCTTACCACTCACGTTTGCGTTGTATATCTTTTTTACCATTCTTTCGTCACTTATTCTTTTCGAGGGGGTTTTCACCAGTTGTTATCTTTTTGTAAAATTTTTGTTAAATTGAAGTTAGAAAGGTCCAGTAAAAAATCCAGTATCCAGTAAAATAACATTTGTAGGAATTTTTCTGGGATTTGCTTGTATAATATGTTAAATACTTTCTTAAATATTCTTAAATAGTTTCTTTAAAATATTATTCTTTCTTGTTTTTTATTCAGTAACAGTATTTAATCTGCATTATTTTTGGTTAGGCATCTTAACTGATACACTTACGTATTATGAACAATATATTTGGACTCTTAAAATCGGCAAATTAAGTAATCAACGTAATATTCTAATAATGATCCAAAGGTGCTAAAGAAATATGATTTAACTCCATGATTATGGATGAGGACTTTAAAAAGTGGACGACTTAAATTTTCATTTCATTACAGAGGGCCAGTCCTCTTAGTTCCAATAAAATTAACGGCTGGAATTAATAAAATGGTAATGAGCCACTCAGTATCTTTCGTAGAAAAATGTTACGACAATAATGGTAGATTTGTGCGTACGACGATTACTAAAATAAAGATATAGAGAATAATGGTTCCATTTTGATATGTATGTACATATGTATACATTAACATTATATATATATATATATATATATATATATATATATATATATATATATATATATATATATATATATATATATATATATATATATATATATATATATATATATATATATATATATATATATATATATATATATATATGTGATAAAGTTTTAATTTCGCTTAAATTTTTTAATAACGGCGTCTAAGCGTTTTATGATAGAAGAACCTTCTTCTTTTGTTTTACAAGATAGTTTAACGGCTTAGTGCTAGTTTATACTAAGACAAAAACTGCAGCTCGTTATGCGCGACTCTTAAACGTAAAGAGCATTTGTCGTTGTCTTATTAAAATCTAAAATATAAAATGAAATCTTTTGAATAAGAAAACTGTGCTTTATGTCTCATTACGCGATTGTTCCTGTTTCTAGCCTTATCTCTATTTCGGGGAACGAAATACTTAAATAATTTATAACAATCCTTAGTCGAAAATATTAAAAATTATAAAAAATATAAAAATTATATTTGAAGATATTATTTATGGAAATTTTCTATTTTGACACTTTTTTACTATATAAAATATTTGAATTAGAAAGTATAAAAAATTTTGATCCGATTTACGATTACAATAAATTGGTAAATGGATATCATCCAGGAAAAAGAAGTAGCACACACTATTGGTTGAATAAAACGAAAATTAACAGATTTATTTAACGTAATAATAATTTTAATTTATTTTATAATTTACGTTTGTCTAGTAGTTTTTGCCCAATTTGCACACAATTATAGTTGACGAAAAATTCGCTAAGTGAAAATCACAGCACCTTCTTTACCGATATATTTATTTTTCCATTGCTTTCTCCCGCATATTGCAGGGTACGCCGAGGAAACCGCAAGATTGTTTCGCCACACATGATTTTTTGATAAGCTTTAGGAAAACTTTGTTTTGACATGTTAAAACCTCCGAAAGCTTTGGAAAAGTAGATTGTATAAAAACATTGGAAATTTTTATCAATTTTGTAAATTAATGATATTAAGCAATGATGTACATCTTTAAAATTAGTAGTACTTATGATATTCACGACACGTGTGCTTCTAAATCGGGAGTAAAAGCTGAAGACATATATCACTTAACCCTTTCCCACTTTTCTTTTTCCCTTTTTTTTATAAGCTATTAAAATAATGGATTTATTTTAATCTGTGATACTTTTATATAAAGTTTAACTACAAGTGACATGTTATGTTTTGTGTATTCAACAGAACATAAAGCTAAATAAATATTTACAGTCACACAGCGCGGTATTCATTCCCACATTAGACGAAATTATGATAAATAATTCATAGACCGCGTATGACAGAACTAAGCCAAGACTGAGTCGACATAATCCAATGCTATTAACCACTGCCCTACAAAAAGTAATATTTCAAATCGTGTTATATATGACCTAATAATAGAGAGAAATATGATTGAGATTTACGAAATCGGGGTCATTTATAGCGTTAAGGGTTAAGTTTAAAGGTAAAAAAATTAAAATTGAGAATACCATTTTGACTTCTACGATATTAAATGTAATAATTCTAATATATTATTAAAATTATACATAACAGCATAGAAATCCTTGTCATATTTTCGTAAAGTTTCGCTGAGGATTATTTGGAAATAACTTAGGGACAATGTTGATGGTAAACAGAAGAGTAACTTAATTAAATTACTATTTTTGATGTTGGTTTCTGGAAATAAATACTTAAATAATTGTATAAGTTATTACAACACAATGTATAATATGTATTTTCAAAAAGTTAATAGCTGTGCTTGATTGGGTAATGATCGGGATAGCAGTTCAGTGAGCTGGAATGGAATGTTATTGGGCTCTCGAATGTAAAGCATTAATTGATAGCCGATACGTTATTGCCAATTTATTCAATAAAGCTATTACCTTTCGTAGGCAAGTATTATAATTTCTGTTTATATGTAAATCAACTAAAGGGAAATTACATTGAGTGTCTTAAAATAATTTCAATTGACACTTACGTAAACACACCATTTAGCAACGTTATACATAAATAAAGTTAGTAAATGTATATAAAAAAGAAATGATCAATTGTGCATTATGAATTTTACAGATTTAATATTAAAAGTATGACGTTTTAGCTCCCCGGCAATGTGCCGCCCGCGGCGAGCGTCGGCCTTTAAGCCCTCGCGTACGTTCCGAGCCACTAAACGTCAACTATTGATAGGTCGCCAGCGCAGGGACCAGGGACCAGGGAGAGTGCTAGTCGGCTTTATAGCCAATGTAGCCATTACCGACAAACCTCGAATAAATACTGTCACCCGTTCTCTGGGAAAAACAATATTTTTTCTCTTTGTTTGTTCTCTGATTGCGAGCGTATTTACATTAGCCGTGTCAATAACGATTGCAAATTAGCGTGCAAGTTAAGTTTTATTAGTACAATAAATGAATCATTTGCTGAAATAAAATGTTCATGTAAAATATTTTGTTTTTTAATGTGGTACCCATCACATTAAAACGAATACTTTAAAAGATCATTTTTATTATATGTAACTATGATATTAAAATATTAAGGTATACTTATTTTATATTTAAATAAATACCATAAAATAATTTGGGGTATAATTTAGTATAGGGCAAAATCTATTAGGAAAAATCAAATTACTTACCTTTCTTGTAAGTTATGTAAAAAAGTATGTTAAAAGAAACCCTCTGTGTAAGAGTAAACAGAGAGAATCTAATATCATAATACTTCGATCTCAATGTTGCACCTGAGTCGTACTTTACCTAAGATAACAAACTAGCTCTAAAATGAAGCTAAGTTATTACAGAGTTAGACGGCATGTCGCAGGATGGGCTTAGTCTCTAAAATCAATCGAAGTTGTCAAAAAAATTATAGCTCACTATGGCTTTTCGTTTATGGATAAAAAATAATAACAAAATTTATTGCACGTAAGTAGGAGACATGACGTGTACCTGGTGATACTCAGCGTCGTAGTTTTTATACGATAGAAGTAAAATGATCATTTGTAGGTAGTTACTTATGACAAAAAACGAAATGAATTATTGAAATCTATTCATATTTATTTATATCTCCAAAGCACCATTTTCACCACAAATTGAAACAATTCGTTTATCTTGCTTGAATAAACATGCAGGTAATTTCGTCGGGCCACATTGATACACAAGATAAGGCAAACAATTAGAATTTATCACCAAATGTTCTATTCCCACTGACGTCAGGTGTGTTTACAGAGCAAGAATTTACTGCGATTTTTCTATATAATGTTTAAAATTAATAAAACTTATATAGAATATCAGTCTTTAGCATTTTAAATAATGATTTTTCTAAATTACAAGTTGAACTCTTCGGCAAAATTTACTTAAGTCAAATATGTAAGCAAACGGATACAATTAAAAATTACATATTATGTAATTTTCAGTCTATTTTAAAATATTTAAACAAACATTTTTTTATTAATTATTGATGTGATTTAAGAAAATCTTGTATTTTCATATACATACACTAAATACAAAATATTTCAAACATTATAGCTGTTCATTGGTTAATTATTGTCTTAAAGGGAGTGTATTTGTTGATGTGACATTAATATAGTTTAATCTCTTTCTTTTTTTTTTGCTTCACGCTTTATCCCGCACACACTCCGTTGCTTAGTCCCCGCTTTCCGCCGTTTTCGAGGCATTGCGTTATGAGTGGCGAAACTCAACGCCGCACTTTGCCTATTTTCCAGAGCGAAGAAAATGGAAATAGAAAGATCCATCTTCCCCGAGTGGGAATCGAACCCACAAACCGTCGCGTTTTCAGGCAGACGCTACGCCTCTGCGCCACGACGGTTCTAATGAAATAATAATTAAATCAATCAAATCGACATTGTAAATAAAGACTAAGTACTTAAATAAAATTTTATTTGTATAATCTGAACGTTATCGGTCATCAAGTTTAAAAAGCTGCGCATGAATAAACGCGGACAGTCAAAAGCAATTGAGTTTACAGTTTTATCAGAAACGAGGGGCAAGTGCCAATATAGATGGTATCTAGTCGCGCGTTCTCACGGCCGGCGCGTGCGGGACTCGTACCTGTGGAGACCAGCAATGCGTATACAGATGTGGCATATCTTATTTTAATCATTTTAATATAATAGGATTCTTAAAATTAATAATTTATATGTTTTTTACATAAAATATGTCACATGAAAGTTAGTAAAGTTATATATGTAGTTCATTAATGTATAAAATTAATTAATTTTTCTTAATGAAGTATACTTTAAAAATTATAGTATAGTTATCTAGTTTTAGTATATTAATTGTAAGATTATTGTATAGTAAAGGTATATTAATCTGGATATTACAAAAAACGTGGTCAGTTTTTAAACTGTGTTTTATTTTTATAGTTTATTTTAAAATATTATAAAGTGTATTTAAAGTGTATTTTAAAATATTTAAAATATTTCAAAGTGGATAAACAAAGTAGCATTTCTATATTTCTACTCTGCTTACTCTACGACTATCACACCCTATTTGTATAATCGAAATCAGTTACAATGAACCTTTGTCTGAAAAATTGGCCCACACAAGATATGTCCATTATTTGCAATAATATTCCAATATAGATTCACTATTTGTTAACATTGATGTGAAAGTTGTTCTGGTAGACAATTTGTTTTCTATTTCGTTTGATAGGGTGGGATAGAAGGAATATATTGATTTTGTAGACTTGTATGTCAAACCATAACACTAATAACAAATTAACTAAAAAAGCTGTAAGTCCGATAAAAATCATAAGACCCACGAAACTGTGAGATATAATTAGGTAAGTGGCTAAAATGCTACTGATATGATGTGGGCGTGCGAAAAAATTGCGTCTTATAAATATTGTTGAACTTGGTGCATGTACTTAAAGCGTAGTGGTATAAATTTCGCTTTGAAGCAGTGTAATTAGTCCATACTCAAGTGGGAGCCTGGCTCGTCGACGAGGCTCACTAGTGCTACATTTTAATTACAATTCCCAGCAACTTATTATGAAATTATTACTTCAAAGTATTTTATAAATAAAACTTAAACAATAATTTGTATTGTAAATATTACTACAGTATTTTAACTTTACTTTAGCACTTATAGTAAGCACCATTTCCTCCCCAAAAGGAATACATAATTTGTGTTAATTAAAAGTTATATACCATATGGATATTACTTAAAAGGAATGTAAATGGGTAGATTATGTAGTAAGTAATAGTGTCTGATATTAAACACATTGACATACACAAGATTCCATTGTGATAGAATTGAAAAGTGCAAGCGCGCTTAACATTCCAATTAAACTCAATTTGCGTCACGCACATGAAATCTTAATGTATAGTAATATTATTTGTAATATGTAGTAGTTGAGGACCGCCATGTTACAGAGGCGCAGCGAGTACCTGAAAACGCGACGGTTTGTAGGTTCGAATCCAATTCGGGAAGGATGGTTTATTTCCTACGGTTACCTATGCATAACTTGCCGTGCGCAGAATAAAGCACGAAGCTAAAAATGTAAGAGATGTAGTAATATAATTCAATCACATATATACCTAGATTGTACATCATATTTTTTTTTACCTTCACCCTTTATCCCGCACATGGCAGGGTAGGTAGAGGGAACTGCAGGAACCGTGGGAACCTAGTGTTAAAACACTTTGTTGCTTAGTCCCTGCTTTCTCCGTCCCCGCTTTCTGCTTTTTCGAGGCATTGCGTGTTGAGTGGCGGAAGAACTCAATGCCGCGATTTGCCTAATTTAATAAATCAATTTCAATGTCCATTTGTTCTGGGAAAATAAATTGTAACGTTGATTTCAGTCATTTAGTAATAAATTGTAACGTTGATTTCAGTCATTTAGTAATAGTCATTTAGTAATATATCATCGTATTACTTGTATAACAGAGGAAAACTGGGAACATATTATAACAATCGCTGTCCAGTTTATGGTTGATTTCAAAGTACATTGATTGACAGCTAATTGATTAAATTAAGTAAGACTTTCGTATAAATACAACTTTGTGTAACAATTTTTATTTTACACATATAGACCCACTTCGCGTACAATTTCTAAGATTGTCATGGAATATCATAATATTGTACTATATGTATACTAGTGAATATTCGCATTCGCATTCGCAAATATTCGCACATTTTTATACATTCGTATTCGCGTTTGCATTAGCAAACACTTTTACGAATATTTTGAGATTAAACGAATACCAGAAACATAAAAATTTGACGACGATAATACTCTATTAAAAATAGTAACATAACCTCTTAATCACATTGTATCTCAAGAAATAATTTTTTTATGCAATCTAAGTAAACAAAAACAAATTCTCTCTCTCTCTCAAAAAAATGTTATAAATTATTACTTACATTTGTAATGTTAATAATTTATCTACTCGAAAAAATAAATTATGATCAATCAATCATGACTAGCGCCAAATCTAAAAGAATTACTAAATATTCGCATTCGCCAATATATATATATATATATATATATATATATATATATATATATATATATATATATATATATATATATATATATATATATATATATATATATATATATATATATATATATATATATATATATATATATATATGTAGTAATTTTTTTGATTATCGTAGAAAAATTACTATACCAAAACTGAGCAGTAATGTAAGACAAAGTAGTTAACATTGCTGGGAAAAATCATTAAGTAGTTATAGTTGGGTGTTAAGTGTATACTTTATATCATTTTTATTTTATCCCATATTAAGAACCGCTTAAGAACCGTTCTTTGGAAGATATAACTTTTTTCGATGGCCTTAGCCGGTAGTAGTACTACATCATTAGCAAAACAAAGATTTACTAGATACTCGCCATTAATGTTTACGTCATATCGCTTTCGATCCAAAAGTTTCAAAATAACCTCCTACGTCATGAACAGTTCGCGAACAGCGGTAGAGATAACAGTCCTTATACCTCGTTGGTTTTGCATACGTATTGAGCTCTGTTTTTGATATCGAACCAATCCTTTTATATAGATACCTTAATATAATGAAATCGATGTACTTGTAATCTATACTTGGCATTTTTTTAAAACATTGTAGCGCCTCCCAGGTTTCGATTGTATCAAAAGCTTTCTCAAAATCTATAAACGGACTTCTTCATAAGGCTGGAAGGAAACCTACTAGCAAAACATTACGTCATGATTGCGAAAATATATAGTAATTTTGTTTTTACCTTGCCTTGTTGTACAAAATTTGTTCAAGATCCATATTAATGCAAACAGGCTGTCGTCTGGAAAATTTTCAGTATAATGGCAGGTAAAATTAGTTTTGGGATCCATTAGTAATTAATAGATAGGTTATTCTTGTGTGTGATGTTATTAAAAAACAGTAGAATTCTAATATTACATGAGGACATGTAATACATACATCCTCATATTATATAAGGAAATGTAGCCCCTACATTTCCTTATATACTAAGTAGTAGTTGTTTGAAACCGTGAAAACAAAATCAACATATTTAATTTGTACTACGCACTGGTGAAGACACGTTCTCAGTGTACGTGTAAACAACAACAAAATTTAATTTAAATGTGACTGTGACAGAGTTTTTTTTTTCAAGCTTAGGTTATTTTGAGAAAAACGGAGATTTTAAAGGTTAGTATTGTCACTATCAAATTATACATGTCAAACGAGATTTTAAAACATAATTAAAGCATTTAGATTAGAATACAGCCGAAATTAAAAGCAATTCAAATTTTGGGATGACAACACATACGATTATGATAAGTATCATGGTTATAACAAATATTACAAGCTTACTTTAGAATTTTATTACAAACACAAAAATTATATCATATAAAAATATATGAAAAAGTATAAAAAACGAAAAGCAAAGCAAAATTTTAAAAAGAAAAGAAAAGCAAAATTTCATAAATTTCCTTGACTGTGTAAACTTAGAATACAGTATTGTAACTCAGCTGTTAAAGAACTGGTGGCGTTCCCCCGTGGGAGGGGATCAGGATCTCTATAACGTGTAATGCGCTATGAGTGCATCATTTTGTATCCGTAGAAAAATTACTCACGATTTCTTGATTAAATTGTGGCATTTATATATTTTTTCAACGAGCATGAACACTGAGATATTATGGAAAAGGAATTTCAAATATGAGCCTTCTCAATAAAAACATAGTGTAATCACGATTTTTGGGTTTATATATATGAAATTAAGCCAAAGGTACGAAGTATGTTTGACACGGAACTGTTTATAAAAAAATCCGTCTTTTACGGAGATTTGTAGATTTACCTATGATTGCGTTGCATAGCATAGAACTTATATAATAAACTAATGTGTGAAGCATGTGTACGAATATACATTTTAAATATGATGTTAAGTGAAGGTAAATAGTGATCGTTTAAAATTTAAATACTAACAGGACTATCTGTTGTACCATTTCCTTTAATTATGATAAACATAATGGATAAATTGCCTTACAAATTTGTATTAAAAAAGATTATCAAATGAGTACGTGCATTGTCACTTTAGAAACGTCTTTAATAATAATGTTCCTAAGCTCATCACAAGGAAAGAATGTAGATTATTAAGGTAGGTTTCTAGGAACTAATATAAATAGATTGAAACTGAAATTGATACAGACTCAATAAAGTTTTCAAGAACTAATATCGCAAATTCATTTATATGTATATAATACCAAACCATTTAATCACTAATATAAAAGTTTCTATACTTTAATAATATTTAGTTATAATAATACTTTTACTTAGATACTCTCAATATATTTACATAACTAAGCATGCCACTACGGAGCCCTTCAAAACGCATACGTAATTTTTTTCATAAACATATGTGTATGTATGCAAACCAAAAAAGTACTAACTCCCAGTAATATTACGTCCACATAAAAAGTTTGTACACTAGGGTCTCTTCAAAATGCAATTTCGAAATTATGAAAGGCATGTATATACCTATATTTTTAATTTTCATACCGCAAGCTTATAATATATTATTTTGCGCTTGAAATTTTACTATATTTACAAGTTCTATTAAATTTGTGGAAGAAATCAAACGGTAATATCAGTTATATAGAATTTATACGTCAAAACGTTAACAAGCACATTCGGAAATTTTCAAGACAAGATTTGGAATGTTTGTTCTTAGTTATTCAACTTTTATTAAGAATATTTGCCGATTTGGATGGAAAGGAAATGTACATTTTGTAGTGTAATAATTATGAATATATTGAGCATTTTTTTACCATATAAGTGAAGCAAACGGATATTTGTTGACTTGATATTTGATTTTGTTTTCTTTACCGTTCCTATTCTTTTGAAGTTATTACTTTAAGCCTTTAACAAAATATATTAAATTCGTTATTTGTTATAGCTAAGAAGCTATTAGTATTATTGAGTAATATACTAACTATTCCATATTTATTTGGAATGCAACAATGTCATGTTTGTGAATTCTTCGTGCAGGCACTTAAGTGAACAAAGAGAGGTAGATGGTAAACTATATTGAAATACAATATTGTAGGTAAGCCAATGTAATTGAGATTGTTAGAAACCGAGGCGCTGCACGTTGTACTGTACTGTACCTCTAAACATCTTTAGGATTGTCTTAATGTGAAATTACTGAAACTACGATGCTAGAAGCTCTCTTAAGAAGTAATCAATATAGTTACAAAATTTTCACTAAATTAACTTTCTATTTACTACATTTCTTAACATTTCAAGCTACAATTCAATGTTAGAATTGTATATGCTATACAATTCTAACATTGAATTGTAACTTCAACATTAAGCTGTAAAAATGGAATGAATGAATTGGAAACGATTGATTTGAAAATTTTTATATGTTTTTTCTTTTATTTTTGATTATCTTGCATTAATTGTACAGACCAAAGATAACTTAGTGACGAGTTATAATATACCCTTATAGTTACAGCTTTACACAAATGTAAATATCATATGAATGGTTATTGAAATCACTTTTTAATATTCTCTTGTATTTTCTCTGTTTGAAATGTTCATATTGACATTAACATTTCATATGTAATGGGATTTATAAATAATATTTGAAGTGCATTTCAATATCGATATTTGCATTGCTCTCAAATTGACCGGCATGCGCGCTTTTTGGAAGCGGTCAGGACTCCCTGTAGTCAATTGTAAGAACTCCAACGGTGTTCTCTTCTAACTAAAGTATGTCAAATCGCGTTAAATTTTAGATCATTAATACAGAAATATTGTGATATAAATTCGTTTTTGTGATATATTAACATAAAACATTGTATTGTACATTTTTTTACTTTCTAAAATCCCATTGTAGTTAGATGTGGCAAGATATGTAGATATTGCATCATAAAAACTCCTATAAAATATTCAATGAAACTCAGTCTGTACGTATTATTATTTAATAAATATTTAAATTAATAAGGTATTAGTTAAAGTAAAATAATTAGATTGATAATTAATATTGAGTCAAGTTTTGAATATATTTTACAAATTTATTAAACATAGTATATGTAGGTACGTATCATATATACGATATATAAAATAGCAAAACACGTTATATAATTAAAGTTTTACTATAAAACTATATGTGGACAATTTTGTTCTGTGAAATTAATAAATTAATATACGAAGATAAGTTTATATTGAAAGATCATATTGACAAATTCGAGTGAGTAAAGCTAAAGCGAGATATTTCTAGCTCAAGTTTAGGCCGAATATTTCCTTATTAAAGTATAGTGGTGAAAGTAACATATTTACTTTGCTATCGAAAATGTCTGGGTCGGTCGGTCGGTACTGCGAGAGCGCTAGGGAAAATTTATAAAGAGCTCCAAGGCTTTGTCTAGGAAAATTGATAAAGCTATGAATTATTGGTAAATATATTATAAAACATGTGCTAATAACATAAGTTCTAAATAAATAAAATAAGCGTATCCATATTACACTTTACGCAAATATTTGATTATATCGGTTTATTTACGTAAATTGATGTTTGATCGATTTTAGTTTGATTTGATGATCTCTTAATATTTGTTTGTTAGTAATTAAAATGTTGTATTCAAATTTGAAACATTAATCGTGTAAATGTGGTTATGTTTATTAAAATGAAAATAAAACAATAAATAATGATTAAAAGTAGATATATGACTTTTCTTTAAACATTTTAGGAGTTTATCGACATTACGTATTCAGTGAGAATGATATTAAAGTAACCGTTATGATTCTAAAGAAATCTGTAAGGTAGAGAACGAAATTGGATTTGTTAAATTGTACCTAAATTGATATGTACTGTG
Organism: Dione vanillae; assembly: GCA_037178615.1. Classification (NCBI taxonomy): domain Eukaryota; kingdom Metazoa; phylum Arthropoda; class Insecta; order Lepidoptera; family Nymphalidae; genus Dione; species Dione vanillae. Next base: position 2,193,743 of record JAZFAU010000009.1, on the reverse strand, counting down.
TTACGATACATCTTTCAATGGGCTTTACTTTATATGTATGTTGCTTTTTTAAATGCTGACTTTTATGCCAGCCTGCAAAGCTTAAAAGAGATCTCGAATATTTTAATATTCTCGCACTCAATATTCTCAATACATGCAGAGCAAAGAAGAGATCAACGTTTATTCGTATCTACAGCGATGAGGCAATAAACCAGCGCTCTGTTTGAACGTCGCTATAGGGTGAAGATACACTGCGGGGCGCACAGTCACCCTACAATGGTCTAATAATAAAACGCCTCAGCCTCGTGCTGGATTTATAGGAAAAGTGTACCTATTATTTCGACACACAGTGGAGGCGCAGTAGGGAAGATATTCAATCAATAATACCTACTGGTTGTGTTTGCGGGTTTAAATGACAAATATACATTTTTTTTATGTCTTCACGCTTAATCCCGCACATGGCAGAGCAGGCATAGGGAACTGCTGTAGCCATAGGAACGTAGTCTTAAGGCACTACTAATACTACTACTAAGGCGATTACAAGTAGACGCTATGCCACGACAGTTCTCAAATATCGACTAATGTTTGCTTGCAGCTTCACATGTTTGTAAACGGGATTCAGATCAGTTTTCTTTTTTAAAGTTTTTAATGTTCCCGGATTTTTCTAAAATAACACGCGTATACTGTAACTTTTTTGCTTGCTATTTTTCACTGAGTACCGCACTAAAGGGTATAGCTACATACCTATGTATGTAATATACATAGGTATATTATACGTAAACAATTTCCCTTAAAATTAGTATGTGTATTAATGAAAATGTACACATTTCATTATAGTTGTTCTTTGTATGAAAAGCATGATTAAAATAACTAATTTCCATTATGATATAAAATATATCTTATATATCAAATTTTTTTTATATATTTTTTGCATATCAACACCAGTAACATGATGCACCGCTTCGCGACGTCTAAATCGGTAATTTTTATTAAAACTACCTTTTCAAAAACATTTGCCAATATAAGACCTATCCTATATATCTATGTGAGAACTATTATATTACTTTAAGCTTTAAGCTATTACCATTCCAACAATAATACCGTAATTAATAATAACTGTTATGTTGGCGTACATTTTACTTTTCATTCGTTTTTGTCCAGTAATTTTTGTGTGGTTCGCGCACAAATACAGACTCAGACAGAAGCAGTTAGATATAGTTAGATCGTTTCTTAGCTTATGCTATCAATTTTGTCTAAGACTGCTTAAATTACTTAAACAAAATATTTATTGAGAATCTAATTTCTCTTTAATCTTATCAAAACAGTTATTAGAAAAAGTAATCTCAAAAATAACCAAAATAATATATTGTTACAATAATTATATTCCAATAAGTACATTTTCTAAAACAAATATACTAAAATATGAATGCAAAAAAGGTAACTCTTTGCGTACACAATCACAATTAACTCTTATACAAATGAAATATTTAGTCACTTCGGCGTTTTACGAAGAAATCAAGAATGTACATTCATCAATCTGATAATTGCAAATTTTGAAATCATACATAATCGTGAATTTTATAGTTGTCGCTAAATTTCAAACCGTTCTGTTCCATAGAATAACTTACTTAGAAAAAAATGGTTGCCTGTAAAGTGGGTTTTACGGGCGAAAATTTTACGTGACAACGTCTTTTTCTCGGTAGAATATTTATTGATATGATTAATAATTATAATATAAATTGCACAAATTTTAACTATAGAAAATATATGTTGTTTACTAAAACATTGTATATGTGTCAAGTGATACGCGCGGCGGACCGATCATAGTTCGGTGACAGTTGACACATCGTTACGTTACTTTTTCATAAGTGACTCCGAGCCGCAACCTAATTTAAGACGTTGTCACGTCAAAAATGTTACGTTGCTAAATACAAAATAATGCTAGACACAAGAATTACAACATAAAATGATAGAAAATTCACCAGTCATTTTAAATATTGATATGTAGAAGCTGAAAAGCCATCAATATTTTAATTTGTCTTTTTTAATAATTGAAAAAAAAAATCCAATCTAAACGATCCGCTCACATAAACAAAATATTGTATATATCATTAATTTTTATATACATATTTCCATATAAATTTTAATGCGATAAGGAATTGAATTGTACAAATAAATTCAGTTAAAAGATTGCGACATTTTAACATTATGTATGTACATAGTGTTTGTATAATACATTACAGTAAATCTGAGTATATTGAACATGTACATTGTGATTCTGTATAACATTTCGGAACAAACGCAATTCAGTTTAGGTACATAAGCGCGAGCGAGTCGCTTGTCAGTAAACAACAGTAAAATAGTTTCAATAATTTAAATAGAAGCAATGTAAAAGAAAAATAATTCTAGTTCAAAATTACCTCAGGTAGATATTAATAGGGGTCATTAAAGCAGTAAATACTCAATTTCGTATGCATTAGACACTTAGTAATTTTCAAGATTTTCTTGTTATTCTTTTTTTTATGAAAATCTCAATTTGATTGAGTGACCTATAAAAGAGCAAATCGTATTTTTTTTACAATAAAATATTTTAATTTTGTGAGAAAATAAATGGATAAAATCTCCGCCGACAAACGTTTAAGGCAGACATATCCGCGGGTGATTCCGAGTCATCACGATAAAATCACTAAATAGTGACCAGGAAAGCGCTATTTGTATTTTGGCTTTGTAAACAACCCCCGCGGGACGGCACGCGACAGTCGCGTGGCTCGATTTAACTAAACTGTATCCGCCCTTTTTATTTGAACGTTATCCGCCTATACGCTATATTATATTTCCATCATATAAACATATCACCTGTATGAGTTCTTTGTTGAAATCCTTCTCGTACTGTAAATTATACAAGTTTAAAATATCTTATTTGTTCTCGTTTCACTTTCAGAATTTGTCCTTTACTTGTACAGTTCTCGTTTTTTTTACTAAATTTCTACGGTCTACGTTGTGTATTCGATGTACTAGGTAGGTACTAGGGCACATACTGTGGACCTAGAATAAAAATTAAAAGTTTTGTTACGTTGCGTTTTCATACAGTGTACGTAATGTCTTTAGATTGACAGATAGACGTTTATCTGCTCGTCTGTCAAGATATTTTTTTCGAATTTTATGAAAATTACGACTTATATTTTTACTTGGGATTTTAAGATCTGGATAACGAATAATTTTATTATTTTGTTAGCAAGTTTTCTTTAAATTTAATTAAAAATATACAAGTAACTACCTCAGTACTAAATGTATTGAGATACTTAAACAAAAACTAAAAAGTATCAAATATCAGACCTGTGCCGTGTACTGTATAGTCAACCAATGCCAGTAGGTGCCAACCTTGGTAAAAATAATAATATTAAATGATAAATAATATACCTAACCAAAGCAAATTGATATAAGTATGTATGTTGCTCTAGTTCTTTAACTAGTTGTTTAAATAATAAAATATATTTCATATTTGTAGGTTACAAATGAATATTGTACGTCAAAAGTTAAAAAATGTGTTAATTACCCTTACTAACTCACCTAACCTGAATCTCCGGGCGTCACGCGACGCGCCCTCGGGATTAGTCTGCCTACCCCACACCATCACACGATGATTAAATATTTCCGAGCCAGTTGACTTTCATTTGCATTTAATGACTCGTTGCTCTTTGTAATGTTTGATACATATAAAAATGCAGCTAGGTATGTGTCAAGCAAGCAAAAAAGTTAAATGGACATCGTTTTTAGACATAATTATACTATACGTTGCAGGAGCATACGCAACACTAACACGTCGATTTTATAGAAGAAAAATCAGATAAATGTGCGTATCGAGGTTATAATGGCGTAACGGAACAGTGTATAATAGTTACCGTAAAGAATAAAGTTGTAGGTTCGATTTCCACTTAAGTAAAAAATTTCACTTTGAAAATTTCACTTTGAGCACAACGTTCAATCCCCCTACTCTCACAAGGAATGTGTCGAATCCTGGTAAAAAGCGTAGAAGCTTAACATTAGGATCTCTCTTACCCATGTGGCTGCTATATGCAGGACGAAGCGAAGATATAAGCAATATTCTTTAAAAGTATTATAATCAATTAATTTTATATTATGTCCGTGTACAACGTAATTAAGATTTTAGTATAAATAATGTATAGCTGAAGTCCGCAAGCCGACGCTGTCTTTTAAATCCGCCCTCCCTGCTCAGCTTTACGTAGAATAACTGTGTGTACTTTTTAATAAGAGTGCCTTATCACCCTAGCACTCTGAGAGGCAAGAAAAGCTGTATCTTCGATTTCAAATTACTTGTATAATATCACTTATAACTCAGTTTTATAACCTTACCGTTGTTCAACGTGTTTATACAGTATAACAAAGAATTCTAGACAAGGGAAATCTAATGTTAAGACCTGTGACAAACATTCTTCATTGTGTGGTGTACACAAACCTACTACGTCATGGCAGCATCTATACCATAATTATATTCTACCAGTTACTTATTTGATGAGACTTCCTCTATAGTAGATCTATAACAGGGTATACACCTACGTTTACAATAGGGGATACGGTCCTTTGTCGTGTAAGACTCCAGCGCGCCATACCAAAGTGAATCTAATGCTGCTGTGATACAGATTATTTTACACATTTAATCTAAATTTCTTCTAACATTAAAGATCATCCGTGTCGGCGACACATGTGTAGCATCGCCTTTATTGACGAGGCGCTTGTACGCAAAAACAAATGAAATTCCACCTGTTTTTTAAAAATAAACCCATAAGTTTAATTATAAGAATGCGAGTCTGTATTCTTTATTTTATGTTTTTGTATAGTTTTAAATATGCAACGTTTTCTAAACTAAGTAACATAGTGAAAACCAAGAAAAATCATTGTACAAGTAGTCACACAACTAAAACGAAAAAGTTCTTGCTTTCATTGAAATTTTGCAATCGAAAAATAAATCATGCTCAATCTGTTCCAGTAAATGCTTCAATTTTGATGTATTAAATTAATAATTAATTAATTATGCTTTAATTTTTATGTATGTTATAAATCCTATAGGCATACAGTACATTTCGAATGCCAGCTAGTACATATTTTTCATACCTAGATCCAAATGTTAAGAGCCTGTAAAAGTGCCGGTCATGTTCGCACACGAGAAGTTTCCTACTAGAATGATCTTCTGTTATGATATACATGAACCTAGGTCATTTAAAAAAATATTTCCTTAGGAAAGCTTTTTTATATTACTTAAGACACTGTTCTCCGTTATACAATTTAATCATGAATTTATTATAATCTTAAATGTCCATATATTTTTTGTGGGTAAGGTTTTATATTTTTATGTAAAACTTTTATAAGTGTCTCTATTGATTTACAATCTTATAAATGTGGTAGAAGTAAAGATTAAAAGAGTATAATTATTTTTCTGGAAGGAATTCTGTAGGTAAATGAATGCCAGATGGTGAATCCTCTTTATAACTCTTAATTTTTGCAAAAATGAGTTATGCAAAAATATTTACTTATATAATAAATAATATAGTTATAACTGCGTAAATATATTTTACTTGTAAAATAATAATGAAAAAAATGTGGAACATAAAAATAGTAAAATTTATTTTAAAACAAATAAGTGGAATACTTGAATGTTTATGCTAAAAAAATAAATATTGATTTTTAAACTGTTGAAAGCCTATTGATGATATGAATACTTATTTGGGAAAATGTTATTTGTAGGCATGTAATATATGTATAACAATCTGTATATTCATTTTTCATGAGTAAATAAATGATAATTCGTATTTGAAGGCAAAAATAACAATTCATACATTTACATGGTAACAAAAATGAATCGTTTATTCCACTCACGTTTTACAAATAAACAGATTTTATTTTATTATAAAACAGCAATCCAAACAGAAACTTCCGTGAAGTACTGTTGTTAAATGTCGGAAAAGTTGAAGAGGTTTATGAAAAAATGGGTTTTTGAAAACAAATTCATTTTCAGTACGACTTTGCAACTCGTGGCGCTGGTAGTTAAAAGACTACTATGTAACAAAGATTAAAATTATCTTTTAAAGGAAATTACTAGTTTTTGTGGGTAGCTTAGATTGCAAAATTTTATGATATACCTACCTACATAGAGATATTAAAAGCATTAAAATTTGTAATGACGTTGTATAAGATGAAATATTGAACAATGTTTATTAATAATAAGTAGGTAGATTTCTAGCATTAAAATTTTAATATAAAAAATACTAGTAATTTTATGACTTATTATAAAACAACATAACGAATTAGTTAAAACATATTGTAATTATTTGATTTCTTGACAAGAATATCTGGAGTGTAACACAAAAATGTTTACCAATAAATTGGGAGGCAACAAATATGTAAAAATAACGTTGCAGCTTTTTTTAATATTAGGTATCTCACTGATGTTAATAAAAGCATGTTAAAAAATGGACGAACTGTCAAAACTATAATATGACAATAAAAACTGGAAGTATAAAGACCGCATCGTTTACGAGTTATCGAGTTGTAATGCGTAAATTGCGTTTGTATAACGCTTATTTCCTCGGATGGTAACCCGTCTACGTCATTTTTCTTGTTCATCACAGCATTCAGCCTCGAGTGGTTGCCAGCACAAAGAGTAGAAATGCACGCAGCGCTATTCATTCGAAAATAAATGAAAACACAATAATAATTCCATGTTACTTTCATGGAACGTTCATGTAATGGATAAGACATGGAGCAATAACTTAAAATATATGATTTAGTTGCCTTGTTGCACTTGTTTGCCTACCTTTGAGTTGCAATATGTGTCTAATTCATCACAATATTATTATAGATATTTTCTGGTACAACAAATAATATTTTCTGTAAATTAATATTGTTTAAAACAACATGAGACTAATAAGAAAATACAGAAAGTAATATCACTCTCAGTATAAAAATATTATGAAAAGCAACGTAAATATATAAAACGTGTAAATATTTACCACATCCATAACATTATTTCGTACATCCAGTATGTTTACACGACGGATGGCGCAAGTATCCGTTCAATGGCAGAATTGGCCCACTCGAGGTACAATAGTTCGTACCCAGCGAGATACCTCTCAAAAACCAACCACATTTTATGTTTTTAAAAGGGATCATATCTATGAACTTACAAAGCGACTGTACATTAACAATTGCTACCTATGTAAAGTTGACTAAAATTATTATGCAGTTGTCAGTTGAAATTATATATATGTAAATTATATATAATTTTATATATTATAATACTAAGTTTTAGGTATATGTTCTCGTCATGTCGTTTAATTCCCAATGTATACCTGTATTGTCACATTTTCGTTATCAACGTTCGGTTATATATTAAAATTTATTTCACATAATATATTTAATATAAATCTAGAATGTTTTACAGTCCCATTACGTACAAAATACATTTAGTAGTTTATGTAGTTAAACGTTGACGATTTCGCACGATCACGTTGTGTCACGATTTAGGTATTCATGAAATCTACTTTTAAATTGTCTTGGAAATTAAATAAAAAAACTATAAAAAATTAGAGATAAAGTAATGATTATGTGTAATCAGTATATCTTTATCTACGTATTATTTTTATTTGGAAATTAATTTTTATAACTGAAAATAAAATAAATATATTGTAACTAATAATTCAATTTTAATTCCTTTTAGTAAGAGCTTTCAGGATATATTGTTAAAGTACTTACAAAAAATAAATAAAACGCGGAACTATTTTTTATATATGTTTTCTTTAAATATTTTTTTCTATCCTTAGTGAGGATTAATACTTCGAAAATTATTAAACTATCTACCTAATATTGTTATTGACCTGAGACTAACTAGTTACTCATGAAGTCGTACCTTATTTATGTATCTACCATTATTTATGAGAAATAGTTCAAATAACAATTTAAATCTATATATTTAGTAAGAAAAAATATGCGAGAACATGTGTTAGAAATTAATGCTCTTCTTAATTCCGTATGGAAAAAGCAATTTACTTTGAATTTTAACATAATTTAACAATACATATAATTATTAATAAATTTTATAGTTATTGTAAAAATTTAGTATGATAAATGTATGTCATATAATATAATGATTTTATTTAGTATCTTTGTAGAGTTGTATAGTGCGTGAAGCACATATATCTACTATAATAGTAGATATATTTTTTTATTTAATTAAATTTGCCGAGCTACCATTTTTAACAATTATTTATTTTGTTTATTATGTAAATGTGTTACATAGATAATCTACGTATTATAAGAGATTAAACTTTTTAAAATGTCACTTTAATCATGTTGTTATAAAGTAAGCTGAAGCGTTTATTGAGCCAGTATTTCACGTACAGAGCTTCGGACATGTGCTCGTCGCTGACGTGGTCGGATCGCCGTACGCAATGGCGATATTTTCGTGTATATTTTTTATCAAAATTTAATTTTCTGCAAAAAGTAGAGCAGCGACGGCGACATGTTAACCATTCTACAGCTTCCAATAGACACGGTACCCGGCGCGGCCGATCTCATATGATTCCGAATTTTTCCGGCAAATGAAAAAACACAATTTGTTGGTTTCGGAAAGCGGCAAATATTATAGCTGCTGTATAATAGGTAGGTTTGGTTTCGGTGAGGTGGGCGGTGCGGATCGGCTTAGCCCTCCGCGATTGGCAGAATTAGTGGAGGGGGGAGACGTTTGATGTGCACCGCTAGGGGTCGACACTTACTCTCCTTACCATTGTAGCATCGGCTGGCGCGCGGTGCGCCTCGCGTAGTGCTCGTGTAACAGTTACATGAAAAAAATGCTCGAGTTTTATACGAACATAAATTCGGGATTGATGCAGGAGAGCATGCAGCCGCCGCTCTCCTGTGCCGGAAGGACAGGTCAGTTATTAAATTACGCTTTTCAGGGCTGTAAGCGAACTCTTTTTAAGTTTTGAATGTACATTTAACTACTTAACTATTTGGCGCTCAAAGTTGTAGTTGTTGTAAACATAGTGTAAATAAAATTTATTGAAGGTTAAGTGTATGTGTTAAATATTTATTTCTATCACTACCAAAAGTATTTAGAATGGCATAATATTTAAGGATAATTAATACTTATCGAAATATCGTTATCGATTTTTACATTTAAGATAGACATACGGAAAATGTTGATATTTTCTTACTATTGATAAAGCTTTCATACTAATTAACTAATTTTTTTTAATTTACAATACAATTTTTTGTACCTATATAAACGTTTATGTATAGAATAATTAGCTTAGACGTTTTTTTACATAAAATTAGAAATAGTGTTGGAGAAATAAAAATAGTGTTAATAATGCTAGAAATAATAAAACTCATATCAACTAATTTTATAAAATAATAATATATATTTATTTAAATAAGTAAATTCAAAAATTAAGAAATGTCACAGCATTAATTTGTTTCCTTAAGAAATATCAATATCTCTTTTCAGATCTCGCTATTTTTTAAATAATGATATTTTAATTGAAAACAAAGCTAACCTTAAATAGCATATTATTATATTCTAAAGTAAACACAAAATATCATACATCATAGATAGAAAGTATAAATATAGTAAATATTGTAAAAGTATATTGAAAATTGAAAAGTAAAAATGTTGTAAAATGCCATTGGATAATTTAATTATCATTCCATTCTTATTTATCCGTAATAAATTTGTAAAACGTAATTTCCTTTATCTGTAGTAGATTCTACGGTTGGCGCAAAACGGTATCGATCGTAGTAATTCCGTGTTATTGGAACAACTCGCTTGAGTTCTTGCTAGCTTTGCATATCAAGACATCTTGTTTTATATATAAAAATATAAGCCCTAATATTTAGTGGGAAAGTCAAGAAAGAGTTGTTATGAAGCAAAAATCATTATCTATTTTGATTCATTGGATCATCTTGGCGGATTTCAACGTCGCAGTGGCCGAAAATGAAAATACTTAAATACTAATTACACTTAATATTAAGAATAATATTTACTCCTATTCAATCAACTCAATTATTTCCAAACTACTATCAGTATCCAATATTGCACTTCAATGTCCAGATTGATAAGCTCGGTATGATAATGTTAAATATTGTGAAGAAATTATTTCAATTATTTCACGTGGTATAGATGAAATTATTTTAGAAACAAAATTTACATTTTTAGAAACAATTTAATTTGAGAAAATCTATTGCTAGCAATTCTAAAATGATTCTGTATTTTGTTTCATCGTGTGGAACAATAGTATTGAAATAAAGCATTAAAATGACAATGAATGGAACAGCTTTCAATATGGACACTATTCGCAGAAAATTACAATTTCGACCGAAAGTGAGACCAGTTTTGAATGCTCAAACAGTGATACCAGATTTCGGCTTCAAATCAATTTACTCATAGTTACAGCTTATCCTGTCATACAGCACAGTCACACAACTGCAAACTCTATGGTTGTGAGTTCGATTCCCACGGCTATTGTACACTGTTTTGAGTATCTAAAACTTCTTTGAATTTTCATATTGTTAGTTATAAGTTAAAATAAATATATTTTACGTATTTAATTATACGGATACTTAAATATATACCTACTTTATAATAAGATGCATAAATTCAATAATTTAGCTATAAAAATTAATTATTCTGAAGTAGGTAAATTCTACTTAGAATGAGAAGTATATGTTTTATGTTAATTAAAACACTTTTCACGATATTGTGTATTTTAAATTTTACGTTGACAATTACGGCATTAAATTATACTGACTTTTTAACGTCGCCAGACGTACGTTAAAAAGTCTTTTAATATAAAATTAGTACATAGTACTACACTAAACACCTTATTTTATGAAACAATTGTGTAATTAAAAATAACGCATTATTATAAGCTCATTAGTTGCAAAACGGCTCGCAAATAAATCCAGTAGCTGAAAGTTATCTTTCTGTCTTATTTAAATAGTTTTCATTTTATCGTCATCACAAAATAAATGGTTTTCACAAATCAACGCGTAATATACCTATCTATAAAAATAAAAAGCGGGAAGTAAAATCTTATATCTTACACACATAAGACATGGACTAGGAAACGTAGCCTTTCATCATAACCGTCTAACTGCAGTTCGTCTGTCCAGACCGTTTTCCGAAAATAGCGTGGAGCTTTTACAGCGCATAAAACTCTAACTTCTAAGTCAATCCAATTAGAAGATATGAGTGTGATATGCTATATTTTTTGCATTCTGACGTGAAATTTACAGGGAATATATATACTACATAATCTAAAATTATAACATTTGACAATAAGTAAGAATATCTCGTAATAATGAAAAGTTTAATTTTAATTTAATTTAAAATTCTTACTGTTTCCCCTATTTTAAAAATGTTAATTATTTCCTATGATAAAAATTATAAAAAACTATTTATATTATATCATTAATAAGCATTAATGATGTAGAATTCTTCACACGTGAATACTCACGTTAAAGCAGACATCGAGAACATCATATTGAAAAAAAAAATAGTAGGTAGGTACTATTATAAACATGGAACGTTGATATTTCTCACCGTTTACCAGGCGTTTAACGCAATCTAGCTTATTTTACGCTATAATATTTTCTCTTTTTAGAAATTCCTAACAATTTTTATCAACACCAAATGAAACAAAATTTGCTCAGGTTAAAATATCTTAGATATTACTGTCACAAAACAATATTTTGAACTTCATTTTGATTTGGTTCTAAAAACTTCAAATGAATTATTATTTTTTATGTGAATCAATAGATAAATATTTTAGCGTACATTGTAATTAACTATTTTTGATCCATAACTGGTGGTAACATTTCTCCTGCTAAATAATTAATAAAACTATACGATATAACACTACCGCCAATGGTTTCTTTTGGTAGTGTACAGCCCTGGCTTCGTGCGGAAAGAGCTAAGTGTATCCTGCCCTTTGGTGAGGTGGGCTTGAGATTTTTGTAAGTAAATAGTCAAAAGTCTTAGTAATCTCATGGATTATTTACAGGTTATATCTGGATTAAATAAGAGTAGAGAGTAAATAAGACTTTTTAAGACATGATGAATTCACGTCCATTTTTACTGTCGTCTAATTTTTAACGTCTAATTTTTACTGAGGTAGTGAATTCTCTAAAATAAAGAGTTCTTAGCGGAAACAATGTATGAAGAACAGTCGTGAGATTCACTATTGAGATACAAATCAAATATATCTACAAAAATAATCCGGTAAAATTATTTACGTTTAAACTTTATCAACGGTATGAATTCTTATAAATGACTTTAGAAAGGAAAAAGAAGCTTACATAAAGCTTTTAACTCTATATTCATTACTGTATATCAAGTTATATTAATAATATCTATGAATAAGATTAGATAACATTCGATCATTTTGAATTTGTTGTTAAATAAACAACAACAAAATAAATTTATTTTGTAAAGAATAAAATTGAAGTCTTGAAGAAGGACAAAAACAGAGATCAGAAAATGAATTTTAGCTGAAAAGTTAACACTTTCAAATAAAGTCTATTATAGCCAGTAATTTCTTTTTAAGGTCAGACAGTGAATACAAAATACAATAACACGTATTGTTAGACTTCATTTTAAAAGTCTAAGTTTTTATTTTATAAGATTATTTTGCTCTACTCCACTGTTGTAGGCATGTTTTTCAAATACTTATTTCACTTTATATAGTGTTTTTATAATTGTAAATTATTGTGCAATTTCTCGTTTGTATTACCTTTCTGTGTGTAACTACTCTAGTATGTCCAAAAGCCTTGACTTCTGATAAAAACAAACTACACATTTAGTTTCTGTTTTAATATAGTACTGATTTATATCTACCTAAAATTCGAAGTTAGTTAAAGATTTTAGGTAAATTATCTAAGGTTATATTGTTAGAAGGAACAAAATATTATTGGAGGTAATATTACTTAGCAATAAAGATAATGAGCCCAAATATAAAATAATGTAATTATAATAAACGATAATATATATTATAAAATATTCCATTTGTCGTTTGCAAAAATGAACTTGTGCAATTTTAAATTAAAATACACTCTTACGTTATAGTAAGTAGTAAGTAAATATTCAAAATATATTTTTTATTTAATGAAAGGTTGTATCAAATGGACTGCAAGTAAATATATCTAGTGAAAACCTAGTCATAAAATATTAAGAGAACAGAGATAGCGCAAAAACATTGTATACCTAGTATACATATGTGTAATATAGCTATGTCATATTATTTACGACCTGATTCATGACGGTCACGTCCGATATATTTTTTTATATAGAGAAGTTTATTTATACAGATATAATACTGCAAAGTAAACGACAATAAAATTAAAGTAATAATTTTTTTTAACATTAAAATGTCAGGCTGGACATTTAAATAATTTTATTGTTAGCGTTACAATTCCGTTCAGTTACACCTACATCAATTTCCAATGCAACCATTTCCTAAACAAATTACATTTACAAACTAAAATTAAAATCCAACATTAAAATCCCATATTAACTGGCGCAAAAAAGCAATGTTCAATAACAAAAAGAAATATAATTTGATAATATAACATGGAAGTCATTTCAAGTAGATAGTAATTATAAAATAAAAATCAAATACGCCAAATTTTTCGGTTGAAGTATACCGCACATCGATTAACTGTTAGGACGGCAGTTTTACGCAGACATTTTGTTCTCGGGTTGATCCCGCGACCCTGGTGACCCGGGACGCCCCTCCTCCGGGAGCCTCCTACAGGGGCGGGTCCCCTCCCTGTGTCTAAGGAGCACGTTGAGACGGCTGATACTTTCGCTAAACCATTTAGAGTTGCCATACCTATCTATAGCTAAGGATATAGGCGATCGTCGTTTATAAAATAGGTACTAAGCGGGGAGAATTCAAGTCGAATTTCATGCGCGTTGTTATACTATCAACATAGCGTTATTAACTGATATTTATTTTCTTATGGTGTAATAGAATGAATATTATATTTGTATTATAATAAAAAATATCATTTATAAAATGTTAATGTTTTTTTTATACAAATTTCGTCAATTTACAACATACATTTTTCTATATTATTACTCGAATAACAACGTCTACTACTGAAAAAAGGGTCCCTAATATAAAAAAATGTCAATTGAAACGCCTTATGGTTTTACGCTGATAAATGCTATTGCGAAACTATTGCAGCTTTCCATCTATTACATTCCCGCCACTTTCCCACTTTTGTTGGCATTTTAATGGAATATTTATGCGATTGGCATTTGTTTGAATTTGTAAACTTGTCACATACTACTAATGAAAGAATTGTTTTACACAGAACTAAGTGCGAGCATCAAACGGGAAAAGATCGTTGAGATCTGCGAAGGATGTGGTCAGAAAATTCAAGACCGGTATTTGATGCGTGTTGGAGAACTGTCATGGCACGAACACTGCCTCAGTTGCTGTGTCTGCGGCTGCCCCCTCGCACACACATGCTACACAAGAAATGCCAAGCTCTACTGCAAGCCCGATTACGACAGGTATACGTCTCATAATATTAAAATATATCTTATAAAATATACAAAACATCATCTTGTTAATATTTTCCATTTCAAATGTACTAATTATAATTAATTGACTTCTACTTATATATTGCGAATCCGGCTAGCGTGCTTGCGATTTGCCTAGCGAAATGCTGTGCGTGTACCTTACTTGTGCAATATAAATTTAATTTTTCTCAGATTATTCGGTGTCAAATGTACTCGTTGCGGCGACCGGCTGTTACCACAAGAGATGGTAATGCGTGCCCAGCAATATGTGTTTCACATACAATGCTTTGTTTGTGTCATGTGCTGCCAACCGCTTCAGAAGGGAGAGCAATACGTCATTAGAGCTGGCCAAATATTTTGCAGGCAAGATTTCGAAAAAGAAATGTATCTTATGCAGCATGCCGAAGATGATATGATAATAGACGATTCAGAACGTCCTCGCGACGGTAGGCGAGGGCCAAAACGTCCAAGAACTATTTTAACGTCAGCCCAACGAAGGCAGTTCAAAGCTTCCTTTGAAGTTAGCCCAAAACCATGTCGTAAGGTAAGGGAGGCCCTCGCAAAAGATACTGGCCTGAGTGTTAGAGTTGTTCAAGTGTGGTTCCAGAATCAAAGAGCTAAAATGAAGAAAATTCAACGCAAAGCAAAGCAGGAAGGTGACAAGGGCAACGACAAAGAAAAAGATAAGGATGAAAAGAGCATAAAACAGGAATCACCGTCAAGTGAGCATGGCAATTATCTGGGTCTCGATGTTGCTTACTCGTCTTCCAGTCAGCCTTTGAACCCGAACCTGCCCTATTCTCCAGATGGTAAGTTCACTCGATCATTATACTTAATGCTAATTTAGATTGTAAAATTTAATAATATAAAAAGAAAATGCCTTTATGTAAGTTGTAGACAAATTATACTATACTTATATATATAAGTGTCATTCCGTTATATCTTTAAATGGATAATATATGCAGAAAATTAACAAAATAATTTAATTTTCATCATTAATATGTCGAATGAATTGGCGGACAAACAATAATATCATAAAAGATCACTTATGAAAAGTATTAGGTAGGTTTATTGCATGATTGAGCATACAGCACAATGTATAAGATACCTTCTATTTAGATACATGAAATAATTTATGAGAAACAGCGTTCTTCAAATAAAGACAATAAATTGTCGTAGATACCGTCATTTCAGCTTCCTCTCGTCTCTCTGCGTTGTCTCAGAAGTCGTAGAGCGCTAAATTTGCAACAAATGTTGCTTGAAATACTCTTTGTGCTCATTCGTTCTTGCTATAAAGGCGTGTAAAGGCAAAGCGCTGCCATCCATATTTCCATAGTAATGGAAAGTGCAATATACTATATAATATACGTGAATATCTTGAAATATTATTTCCAATATAATCATTTGTATTTTTTATCAGGGTGATATTATAATTATAATGTTAGTAATATTGTTTATATTTAAAAATATTAAAGAAATAATATATTTTTATAATTTCATAATAATTCAATATAATTACTCGCCGTACTTTTTTCGTAAAATATTTTGTACCTATCCATCATAAGGTATTTTCTTGACGCATTTATCTCTATATTTTATTATATAATTAATCAAATTATTTATTCTGTCGAAATTTACTTTTCAGATTATCCAACGCACTCTGGGGACAGCTTTTGCAGTTCGGATATATCGCTCGACGGGAGTAATTTCGATCAGTTAGACGAAGGTGCGTCCGATACAATGAGCTTACAAAATTTGGAAGTCCCTCATCATCCCCACCAGCACGTGTCCCATGAACCCCTCAACCTCGGCACGGGCGCTGTAGTAAACCCTATTGACAAGCTATATCTTATGCAAAATTCCTATTTTAGCACAGATCATTGATTTCATGCCAACCGCGCAGTCCAACCCAATGTCGACGCGCGGCAACAAATATATCCTAAGGATTTTTCTAAGTGTACAGCAACTAAAACTAGTCATATTAACGGATCTATCAATGATACGTTGTTGCGCTACAGTTACTATTCAACTCTGTAGAATGAAACATTCAAAATAAAAAAAATATGAATAATATATAATTGTAAAAATATGGTGAAAGAGTAATAATATATTGCTTGTAAATTTGAAGAAGATTTGTAATTATTTTTGTGTTGTTGTAAGTAAAAATAATAATAAGGTATATTAATTTCTGTGGATTATTATATAGCTGCTTAGGATATGTTGTAAAAAAGTAACTTTAATATAAAGATTTTATCATTGTTATATTTAACATTTAATACAAGCTTATATGCGGTACATAGAAAGTACCTATCTAATTAGGTACTTACTTGAAATAAAAATAGTGAAAACGGATATTAACAGCAAATGATTGACTTCTGAACTCGTTAAACACATTTAAGTTATTAACGAATTAAGTAAATATTCAAATAACAGACTATCTGGAAATCTGGAACGCCTATTTGCAGATAGTACCTATATGTCATTTATACATGTTTATGTCATTACATGTTCTCGTAGAGAATAATAGTTGGAGCAACGTATTATGTTTATTATGTCTGTGAATACGAGCATTTGATTATGAATAGTAGTAATAAAAAATATATTTATTGGCAATTTTGTGGTAAAGTCAAACAGCTATGAATAAATAAATCCCCTATATATCATTCTTTTCATATACCGATAGCATGATCTGTGGTC
Organism: Dione vanillae; assembly: GCA_037178615.1. NCBI lineage: Eukaryota > Metazoa > Arthropoda > Insecta > Lepidoptera > Nymphalidae > Dione > Dione vanillae. The sequence goes on along the minus strand of JAZFAU010000009.1, from coordinate 2,176,465 downwards.
AAGCTCATGGAACAACCTGAGAGCCCGAAACATCATAATAAGTTGCGCTTGCTATACTATTCTAGTATTGTATTAACATTCATATTTCAAAATTCCATTGAACATAAAAAATAACAAGGGATGGGTCACTTAAAATAAGAATTTCCTAATTATAAATAATTATTAGTACATACGTTTATTTGTTCTCCAGTCAAAACATATCGTAATGTACATAATATATTATCATTCATTTTATATATTACAAAGTGTGAATACTAAAATATAGTATTAGAATAATCTATACCCACTCATGTTGCTGTGGAATGTCTAATACAGTATGTAATATTTATTTGAATCTGCTTAAATAATGACAGTTCCCTAACAGTGTTTAATTTTTTAATAGTTTTTTCAAACATTAGTCATTTCATTTAACAACCAGTAGGTAACAAATTTATGAAATATTGTAATTATTCCTAAATATGATTGTAGTTACAATTATAAATGTCAACTTAGAACCAAAAATTATTCACATAAAAAGCTTCATTATTTAAAATGTACATAATATACATATGGATAAGAGTAAGTAGCTTATGCACGTTATTTTCGTGAATTAATATTTGTACTTTACATATTAAGACAGGTGTTTTATTAATTTGTATCACTTGTTACATGACAACAGAAAAAACTTGCCTTAAACTTACTTAACGTTTGATAGACGTATCTGAATATTTAGGGTAGATTTAGCTTGAATAGTCACAAATATGTTAAATACATTTGTTAAATAGCTACATTTAATTTATAAAGTAATACCGCAAAAAAATATTTTCAATTCGTGAAGCATTTCGTAGCATTGTATATATAAAGTTTAGCAACTTAATAAAAGTTAATAGATATTTTTTTCATAAATTAACGTTTCTAGTCAAAGGGCGTGCTGTTTTAGATATAAGTAATTGCCAAATTTCGTGTTAACTAATTTATTCGAAACACGCCGTTATTTTATAGATCGATGTAAAATAAAAGATGATTTAGATGAGTGTGTTTAATTGCAATTTGAATCCTTCATATATAAATAATTAATATTAATATTTTGATTGCCATCGTATTTTGTTTTGGATTTCGGGGCTGGTGATGACACTAATAGTCTACATCTGAAGGAGATTATATGTAAGGTAAATATAGTAGTAGTATCTAGTATTTCAATATTTTTAGATTTTAACAATGTCAATCTATTTCAAATATATTATTTAACGCCATAACACTTTTAAATTTTTAGTCTCGCTAATTTGGGTATCTGATAGACTTATACCTAATATATAAGCTTTGTAGTTCAATAAATTGATGTAATGGCTAAAGCTTATGAAAAATAAGAAAATGCAAGAAATCTAGTTTCGTGTTACCGATTGTAAAAAATGCATACTCGGTTTACAAATCAAATTAAAAAAAAGAAAAGTAATTGAAAAGTAAAAACACTTATAAATATATAAATTTATGCTAACTTTAAACTCGTATTAAAAATGATCGGTACACGAGCAAACATGGTACAACCTTTAGGATTTACCTTTAAAATTTGATACAACCTTTTAAATTTAGAAAAATGATTATGTAAATTAGAAAAAGAAAAAGAAATTGAATTTTATAGTATATTGCGTTTTGATTATGTGAAAAGATGCCGTGCCGTGATTATGCGGTAGTCGAATCGAAGTAATATTTGTATTAAAACGAAAAAGGCAACTAATTTGTGTACTTATTATTAACTAAAATGAAAATAAGTTGCCTTTTATTTTAAAAATAATATATTTTGACAATATTTATTATATATAACGACCTGACTAATCAATATACATGGCTCAAATTTTTTTTTCCCAATAGTCGTCTTGCAATGTTAACTTTTTTTAAAATAGAAACCTATTCAGCAAAACTTATATGGTTCCGGTTATCCACAATTATTATTATTTAAAATAATAATAATTGTGGATAACCGGAGCAAAATAATTTAAAGAAGTCATTGATAATATTTGTTATTTATAGAAAAAAAACTTACAATCCATTATTTTATAACCAAATAAAATTTATCTACAGCTATTCATAAAATAAGCATTATTTAAGCTGCCATGGTAGCAAAAGTAATGAACAATATTTTGACAATACATGACATTCAAGTATAAAACTTGTTCAGGATCTCACATCGTTGTGCATGTACGACTCGCATCGTACAGGTGGACGATATTTATTTTTTAATCTCTCTAGTGCAACGCAAAGTTTTACGAGTACCTAAGTGTCTTTCTAAACAACACTATTCTACAGGAAACAATACTATTGATTGAAAAATACGAAGAAATTAACATTTTAATAGTAGAACTTTTGGTTAGCCCCTGAAGAAGTTCAAGTTCAAATAATTTCAGATATGAGTGTATAAAAATTGTTTCTAAATGATTACAAGAGCGTATTTGTTTGCTTAGCATCATAAAGGACGATCAGCGCCATTGATTATTACTCTTTTTTGTATTTTATTTTTTTAAAACCATAAATTTGCCGCAAAACGTTTTCTTTATTTGATCTTGTAGCAGCTTAACAGAAAATTTTATTGAACTATTTCATAAATAGCGTCATATTGTAAAATTTACTTCTCTTGATATATGTAGAAGATAAAGATAGAGAAAACTGCATACTATAAATTTAAAATCAACCAGCTTGATATTAAGAGATACATAATCGAATTAAAAAAAAAAGAACACAGCATTGTTTGAAGTTTCGTTGTAAGAAACTACCAATGTGCCGCAGACTTAACAGTAAAGAGTAATTTAACAGACTGCAAAGTTCATATCAATACCAGGCCATATTGTTTTACCTGACCTTGGTAAAATCGATGTACACTGTCGAGTGTTCCTTTGAACCTGCCTGGAAGTCAAAAGACATAAATATTGACTTAAACTTTATCGCAACAGGTCTGCCGTTTTACATATACACACACATTTTCACACTCTATCCCTAGCAGGGTAGTCAGAGAGAACGGAACGCCAATCGCTGTGGTCCCTATACACCTTTTTCGCCTCGTCCAGTCATTAGCCTCTTCATACATGCTCTCCGGGGCAAGCACTCATGCTTTTTACGTGACCTTCCCCCAGTATCTTCGATATTGTGTTTTCGAAAGTCAACGGGGGCCTCTCTCTTACCACTAACTTTTGCTTAGTATAGGTATCTTTTTAACATTATTTCGACGTGCCCAAGCCATTTGAACACGTTCTTCTTCATTCTCACTGTGACATCCTCGCTGATACCTACTACCTACATTCTGTACATTTCTACGCTGCGGTGCCATCAGCTAAGCTGACTACGCATATCCTTTTGCAATACCCACATTTCACTGCCATATAACAGTGTCGGGACTAAAACTACATTGTGTTCGGCCAAGCGTACGTAAAATATATTTATTATATATTAATAAACCTAAGACATCATTCCTTCATAATTTAATTTATACTGTCTTTTTTTAACAGGTAAAATATGTCCAAAGGGCAATACTGACGTGTCGCCAGCATATTTAAATTTATAGCTAATATTAAACTTCTCATAATGTTATCTCCTCTTATAGGTTTTTCTAATACAAAATTTGAGAACTAAGTAATTCATCGCATATTTTTATTAAAATTCAGCATATATGTAGGTCGCTAAATAATAATTAATTTTTAATAATGAAAATCACACGTTGATTCTTCTTAATAATGAAACAAAACCATTTTTATTGTATGTTTATTATTCACCAGAAAATTGCCAGATACATTATTCCAAAACGGTATATATAAAAAGAGAAACTCATACAATATTTTAAAACAAATATAAAAAGGGGTGCCTGCCAAAAATATTGTAAAAGTGCATATAAAATGTAAATGTAGGCAATATTAACGTAAGTATAATACAGCACTGTTTATTCTAAAAACAAAGTTTACTTACAATTATGGATAATTTACTATAATTTTTAGTATAATTTTATAAACCTAATTTCATTAAAGTCAAATGTTTGCAATCTTTGTAAAATGAAAAGATATTGTGTAGAGAGACAGCAACGTGGCAATTTTTCTTTAAAGTAAGAGCAATAATCTTAGATTTAACCAATTAAATTAAATAAAATTAAAAAGAAAGAAATATTTTGCCTTTTTAATATTTTTTAAATAAAATGCATCGAATCACGAAAATTCATTTAAGCCATAGTAATTGTACACCAATAATATAAATAAGGAATTTAAGCTGACCCATTAGCGCGGACTAGTGCATCCTTGAATTTTCTAGAATTTCTTTCGAAAAATGCATATCCAGCATCGTGATCCTTCTAGCTCGACATAAAATATCGAGCAGGTCAGAGACAACTTGCATTTAGAAATCAATCCATAGGTACTCCCTGAGGTATGAACGTGGACTTAGTTATCTAACATCTACCAACATTCGATCTACAGAACGTCTCCACCTTTATTAACGTACTTTTTCCTCACTTTTTACTTTTTATATGTTATAAATAGACGTTACTAAGTAGCCGACTAAGACTAGTTCTGTGTACTTGTTTTGGCCATAAATAGTCACTGTGGATATTCTAGGTACATAGGAACGTAGTAATTTTCAATAATTTAATCCACAACGTGTCAGCAATATAGTGTAACCGTTTTTGCGGAGTCTGTGACAAAGCACCGTCCAGTCGACTTTATTAAACAAAGAAATTAACATTAAATTACAACATTAACTCACTACTTGCATTATCATTTTAATACCCAGCACTAATAAGGTTCCGCGATTCCGTTTCGTTGCTATATTAAAATGACTATGAATGTAGGTAGGCACAAAAGTAAAGATAAAAACAAAAATGTATGAAGTATCACACATATTTAAATTTCACCTTTATCCCTGCGATATTATAATCATCGCCTAAGCTTTAAATTTAAGCAGGAGAGGAAGATTCACAAAATACCGAAAACAAGTAAATAATTTCCTATAGATATCGAATAAAATATTACAAAGGTTTAAGATGGAATCATTTAGACGAAGACATAATATAAGCAAACTGGCAGTATTGTTAGTTGCCAACTATGCCAACAGCAATAAGCGTGGCGAGATGTTTCAGAGAGCTATCAAAAGCTCCACTAGCTTCCTCGATAGCATCTCTACCACGAAAGCAGTGAGCGGCCGACTAAACGATATTAAGTTATATATAATAACTAGTTTGAAAATTGTTATCTAGTAAAAAAAAACAATCAGATCAATCTTCTCCAACATGTTGTTAAGCGGTCAAAAAATACGTTTATGGCTTTATATTATAAGCTTATTAACTAATAAGCTTTAATTAACAGCTTTTAAAACTTACGAACAAGACTATATTTACAACTATTCAGATACGGCAGATGCAACCTCAATTTTCATTTTCTTATACCTATGTGTAATTAATGCTACAATTTTTTATAATTTAAATTCAAATAATTCTTATTCTGAAAAGAAATATATTTTCCTCAACAAGAAATTATCGCTTAGACATTTAATGCATTTTTTTAAAATCATGATTAATATATATATATATATATATATATATATATATATATATATATATATATATATATATATATATATATATATATATATATATATATATATATATATATATATATATATATATATATATATATATATATATATATATATATATATATATATATATATATATATATATATATATATATATATATATATATATATAACCAATTTATATCCAATCTATTGAAGATAATACTTATCTAATATTTACATATTTTTGTTGTTCTTACGAATAGGTTAATTTTGTCATACAATATATGACAGCTTGAATTAATGCTTATATTCTAAGTCTTAAAAATATATAAACTAATTTTACTTTTGAACACGACCTCGACAGAGAATTTTTTGAGTTTACTATAAATACTTAAATAACTATATATAGTATGAATATTTTAATTCTTACTTAATTAAATAGGCGCCTTTAAACACCATACTTAAATTAAATCAAAAATCCAAAATAAACAAAAAGTAAAGTCAAACATAAATGAAGAAAAAATGGTAAATATATTTAATATTGTAGGGTTCCGTACCTAAAAAGAAAAATAAACTGTTTTAGAATAACTTAGGTGCCCGCTGTCCAAACCATTTTTTTTAAACTAGTAAAATCTAAGTAAGATAGATGTATTTAGCAAAAAAAAAAGAACATACAGTAGTACAAATAAACTGAAAAAGGATGACAATTTGTAATTTATAGATGTTTCCCATTTTATTGGTCTAGATTTATGCAATTAAGTAGAGGATAAAAAAATAACGCAGTTTTTATATCTACTAATATCTACAAGAACTGTTCGGTGCGCGAGTACCTCTTGCCTACCTACCTTATTTGGCTACATAAACAATAGTTAGAACAAATATTCTAATTCTAAATAAAAAATCTAATTTCTCTAAAAATTTGCTTCTATATCAATCAGTTAAATTCAAAAGACGTAATGTATTTAACAAACATTTTATAACTTTCTACTCGGTTAGCTAGCTAATTTGCTATTTATAGAACTGCTTTGGTTTAAATATTAATGATTTCTTTTGAAAAATTAATATTTTATTATATTTATATTATGTGCTAAATTTAAAAATAAGCTAACTTACTTACTAATCTTGAAGAAGAAAAAATAATATAACTAAATTTAACTCTATTAACACTAAGTTATTTACAAAATGACAACTGTCCATTCGATCAAAAAAAAATTTAAGTTTTTTATTCTTATTTAAGAGTGAAGTGGTCAAAATCTGTATTTTTTAGAATTAGGACTCATAAAAAGATCTAAATATTAATTAAAAACGGCTAATAAATATCTAAAATACCTACTAATACTTTAAATTAACGTAAGGATTACATAACGTAAGAGGCAAAAGACCAACTGTAAACTACATATACAGTTTCTTAATTATAATAAGTAGACATGGCTAAAATGGTTCTTCAGCTGATTTAAAAACAAACCTAAGCATGTGGTGATTAAAAGAAACGAAACGTAGAACGGGTCTGTAATTATTTTGTCTACAACTTATTTATAATTTTGGATATTAAAATTAAGCTTATTTTAACAACTATCATTGAGAGAAGATTGACCTACACTATATAAGTAAAGCAACAAGTAATTTATAATGTAAGTAAGTAATTCGTTGTATGAATCTATCACCAAATCGGTGTCCCCTTTTCGTTACTTCTCATTTTCTTGCGGGTTTCAAAACAATTTCTCACTAAGCACTAGTGAAATATTAGCTCCAAACATCTTAGTTACACGGTACTAAATATTTATATTTATATAATATCACCATTTCGCCCGATCGTAGAACAGAGTCATATTATTAACAGAATTATTTCAACTAAAGAGTGGAAGAAACAAAACAAAAAAATATATTAGAAAAACGTATTTATTTTTTTAGAAACAATAAGAAGAAAAATCAATTCACTTTGTTCTACGAACGAATGATAAGTAATGATATAGTCAGTATTGTTCTCGTATTCATATATATATTTACGCTTCAGTTTTCAATGTTAAGATGATAACCCACTTAGAAGTACGAGAAGCTAAACATGTTTCAGGTGGCCACTTCATCGTTGCCGGCTTCGAACTCCAACTTGACGTCTCCACTTAATCCCTCAACGTCTACTTCGTTTTCTGACGCGTTTAACATATTTAAGGTCACCTGTGGGAAATATTTATTAACAATGATATACTAGTATTATAAGTCTTTTAACTAATCAGTTCTTCATTATTTAATCTGACAGACTGACATTGACATATTATAAAAATGAGAGTTGTAACTATTGGAAAAAATCGTTATGAACATAAAATCATAATTTGTTATTGTATACGCTTACTTAACTTATAACTTAAGAGCATGCAAATCTCCCATTTTTTTCATTATTTATATCAAGTAGAATTACTGTATAGAATTTTTCTATGGTAATAATTGTAAAGAGCATTTTTATACGTTTAGATTAATTTACTATATTATCCTCAAATAGTTAATAAATTTGTCAAAGAACTAAGAGATTCTACTATTTGTATAGAAAAATTCTCTGTTTCCATACGTAAGCATGCATTCAAATTCCATTCCATGTTGTGTTATTAATGCTATAATATTACACTTAAAGCATGAGGCACCATAAGAAAAATATTCACACATTATTTGCATTCAATAGTAGTGAGTTAGAACACATCTAGTATTACACATTGTGTACTTAGTTAAGTTTTTTAACTTGGGAAACTAGGAATTTATACCTAAGCCCTTTTATTATTATATAAACCTTCGTCCATATAATAATAATGGTATATATATATATATATATATATATATATATATATATATATATATATATATATATATATATATATATATATATATATATATATATATATATAACGCATAGATGTTACTAATTTCTCAAATTAGTATCGAATCAAGCTGAATTGTGCTATACAGTATTTATAAATTGCAATGTGAAATAAGAAAGTCATGTTAAAATGTTTTTTTACTTTCCGTTTGATCAGTGAACACGTACTTATATCTATTTTATTATTAATTAGTTATATATAATAATTTAATAAAATATAATTGTCCACGTTACTAAGTGATATCTACCTAGCATGCTATAGAAAGATGTTTTTATGTACAACGTTCATATTTTTTTTATTTTTACAAAATATAAACATATTTTCATTAACCGCTGTGTTTCTTTGCTATAATGTGTGTAATGTTATACATATAAACCATCCTCATGAATAATTCTATTTTTTAAAAACACCACATCAAAATCCTTTGGGAAGTTTTAAAGGCATAAGAATACATAAGAAGGTCAGAGCGAAGATTTTTTTCCATATATTTATATATAGATAAGGTAGAGTAAGCGAGATAGGTAAACTATATAAATTGAAAAATGTTACCATAATAAATATTACTTATACGCATAATATGACACAGAGAAGGACATTGACGGCTGTAGCTGTAGAAACATATAAGCATGTCTACAGAAATTTAGGTCTTACTTCGCGAAAGCAGCAAATCATCCGAACCCGCTGGTGGTTTGCGCCTGCGCCTGCGTAGATATATGCAACAAGCCGCGCCGGGTATGATATATGGGCCCCGAGAAGGCCCCGCGATTTATTAACCAACGATGCTAACCCCATCACTAAAGCGAACGACGCAAAGTATGTAGGTTTATATATATCACATAGAGACGAGGTCCTTACTTTTCTGTGACCCAACCGCAGGCGGAATCCAAAAGTGAACTCCAAAAGGGCGTCAAGTGCCCTACCCAGTAGGGAATACCCACCACTACAAACAGTGTACGCAAGCATGGTCCGAGTCTCGCAGGAGACGCTGTTGTGACACTGTGCTCTTATTTATTGGAGCCACTTCGTGGTAGCCAAGCCAAAGTCGGAGCTCTTTTAGCTCGGCCTCCCCACGCCAAGGTGACGCTGTAGAGGCCGCAGGGCCAACAGCATACTATCCATCCGAACGAAGACGAAGACGGAATTTGGGTCATCGCGATACAGAGGGAGTAACCCTGTGGACCCTGCGTATAACTTGGGAAGATGAAGCTGGACGTCGTGATGCAGGACGTGAGAGCCAATGGAGAAACTAAGGGACCACCGAAGATGTTCAAGATCTGACAACAGGCATGGATAATGCAAGATAGTAGAAAATATAATATGACATATTATTACAGAGATAGACTCAAAATGATCGATTTTAAACTTTAACCGTAGCACGAATGCTGTAACGTGCTCGTCTCGTTTGCCTTGCCTATTACGCAGAACTTCCCCATAATTCGACAGGTGGGATTCTCCAGCACTGGGGATGCTTGTACCCTCCTGAAGTAGTCTCTTTCATTATCACTCTTACACTTTCAGAAGTTTGAAATTGGGTTCCGGAGTTTACTATAGAATCGCTCGGATAAAATTTACTACTAAGTGGTCGTATTAAATAGCAAGGGATGTAAAGGTCCAGTCTGGCTTAGAGAAAGCCATTGATGACAATGTGACTCTCAACTAAGGTTAAGGTTCGTCAAATATATTTTGTTGCCTTATGATTTCAATAATTAATCATATATCATAAGAAAATAATATAATATCATAGCATCTTCCAACGGAATATAGTAAGTCATTTATTTAAACTAAAAAGAAGAAAGCACCAAGAAAAGACCCTGTGGAGGAACTCTTATACTGCTTAATAACCCAGAAGATTTCTTAATATTTAAATTAACTCTCTTAACCGTGCTTGCTAGGTAAGAGTAGTAAAGCTTCATGACCAATGTCGAATGCTAACAACAACCACATGCCCCGGGCATGTCACAGAACATAGAAAGAGTAATTTATGATTTCTACTAAATCTAATAGATATTCTTTCCGTGACCATCTTTTCCTACTCTAGCAGTAAAATAACCTACACATCATAGTGTGTCACATACATGGCATGACATGACATTATGAATAAATAGCTACATAAGTACCTTTTTATGCAGATTGCAGGGACTAAATTATTCTTTCAAATAGTAATGTACTATTCAAAAGCAAAGTGACACTTTCTATTCTATAGTTGTAATTTAAATTTTGTTTTTTACTTTTCCTATAGCTTTTTAATAACTAAACGATTTCTGAGTTATATTTTTTTATTAGTCATGCATATTATATGTATATTGTTCATATTAAAAAATTGGATATTATGATACAAATTTTGTTTTATTAGATAAACAGTATGTTTTGCAAACTGTTTTTATGATATTAATTTAACAATTTAACACACAATAAATAAAAAAATATATCACACACTTTCAACTGTTAACAATGTCTAAAGAAATATTATTTCCTATACTTTAAACAAAATTAGAGTTATATAGTTCAGTGTTAGTTATAAATAATAATAATTACTCAAAAAGTCAATCATAATACTATTATACATGCAGTAAGTAAAACAAAAAAATGTTTTGCCATAATATTATTAGACAATATATTGTTTAGTAACTGAATCAAATCTGTATTTTTTTATTTTATATGATAACTTTAAAATGTACAGCACAGATCACATCACATAAAAATCATAGATAATTATTAATAATAGGAATTTTATTTTTAATATATTTGTTAGATAAAGTACCAAAAAATGTGATTAGAATAATATTATGGCAGAAATTATTCATACTATTAAAAGGTTCAGGCTAAGTTATGGTGCTTCAGATAAAATAAGCATAAAAAAGAAATAAAGTACTTTGCCACATTTCCCTTCACATTAAAATGTTTGATGAACTTAGTAATAACAATAATAACTATTTTATAATTAAAAATGTATACTTAGTGGATATTCACTTAAATATGTTTACATCATATATGAAAGAACATATTAAATATATATCCATGTTAATAAAAGAATATAGAAAAAAATGTGAAGCAAAGTGAAAAATAAAAATTCAAACTTCACTAACCAAAATATAACGAAAAAAAAGGACAGCACAACTATAAGGTACATAATTTTTGCATTAGTTAGTGAAGGTTTGAACCTCTGCATATTTTCCTAACCCTGATTGGGTCATCGAGGGTACCTGTGGGTGGCTGGTGACAGTGCTGCTTACCTGTCTCACTGGTATACCTGCATCTTCAAATGCTTTCTTCCGCAATGTAGTACGGATTTGAGAACTGCAATTAAGAGAATATATATACATATATTATACAGATTTACTTTCTCTTCCACTATTAATTGTAAAAAAGTTCAAGTACTGTGGTTTTTTATTATATTAATTACTGATAGATATGTGAAAATTAATTAGACTAAAAGATGTACATAAAATAAAAAAATCAATACATACACTGTTCTGCTTTTAATATGTTGACTCAATTTGTTCAGATCTATTGCAAACCTATGGACACAGCCGCGGAGCATTTCCATTTCCTCTTCTGTCCATTTTCCTCTGCAAATACATGTGAAATTACAACAGAATACAGAAATAATAATAAAATCACAATAAAACTAATAAAATTAATATTTACATACCCAGGTTGTGTATCTCCCATAGGGTGCAGAGACATTGTCATTTCTGACAATAGATTAAAAGCATTACTAGCTTCTTTAAATATTTCACCTACCTAAAAACATTAAAGCAATGTTATTTTATAGGGTTATTTAAAGTGTTGTGTGTGCTTTTCTCTGGGCTACATTTACATAATATATCACATTATCAAGTACAAATGGAACAATATAATACAATAAAACTTTCGCTTTGTATAAGAGAAATAGTTCATACTTTACTTAATGTTAAATTCTATAAATGACGAGAACATCTGGAAAATGTTAAGCCACCACTGAAATAACATTTATCAAAACTTTACTAAAGTCAAGTTCATTTTTTCTAAATAAAGTGCTTGTTTTATTGCAATAGTATTTGTAACTTGTGATTTATTAGCTTCTTGATTTCAATGTAAGAATTACAAGTGCATTTAAATATAAATAAATAAATTATTATTTGTATACTTTTGAAATTGTATGGAATATTGTAGTTTATAAAACCTTAACCCACCAACCAAACCTAAGCCCACAAGCTACTTTAGTTTAGGTAAGTAGTTAATTTTACCGGGATTGTATTGTAAAAGCAATGTCTCACGAAAATTTACTGGCTCAATGCAATAGTAATAGGAGCAGTATGTATAAAGTAGCTAAAAAGGCAAGGCAAGCACATCACATTTCAGTTAACAATTCAATTATGTCTGTCAATAGTATTGTCCTAAGCTTTTTCGCCAAATCATATATCTAAGAAAGGAATTTATATGTAGCTACGCTTGCTATGCAGTCAATCTAACATCTCCTGAGGGTGCCTCATTGAGGGGTAATTTAATGGAGGTAGCTATATATAAATTTCTTTCTTAGTCAAGATGGACTTCCGCGAAGTAAAGCCTGATTCTATTAGATATTTAAGAAATCATATATCTTTACTAAAGCTGTATTACTTTCTCTATTTTTACGTATGTTAGTAACATAAAAATAGTTTAAACTTAACTTTTCAAGTGTAAGCTGTTAAAATATTAAAAGAAATTAGGTCCCAAATATGGTGTGGGAGGGAAAAAGCCCGAAAGTCGACGCAGCATTCTTGCGCAGATCTATACCTAAACAAAGCTTTCATCTCAGGTTAATTTAGGCACACTGAAGGCAGTTATTTAATTATTTGATAGGAAATATAGGAAGATTATTCAGTTAAGTTGAGATGCCATAAATATTATAATGTACGTTACTATTAGTTTTATTTTGATCTAATACTATAAATATACCATTTTCAACGATATATCTACGCAGTTGTCAATGATGCATTATTTTACTTACTTTAGCGGCAGAATTGTTCATAGCTGGGGAAATGGATGACTTAAGTTTTACAATTTAACAAATATATAAACTATTTACGATATAAACAACAAATTAAGTAAAATATATAATACTTTCAAAATATTGGAAGGAAATTAAGTTGTTTTAAATAAATAAAAGAACTAAAAAATTAATGCAAAGCAGGCACAGCCTACAAAAGACAGAAAATCAATAATCACAAATCACAATGCACATTGCGCAAGCCGGGATCCGGGAAGGTGTTAGTGCTGCCAACTATGATCACAAAAGTGAATATAAATGCGTATAGATACAGATTATACGACAAATTATAAAATTATATTTACTGATTTATAAAACAAAAATGAAATTTAAATATATTTATTTTAACACATGTAAAAAATTAAACATTAATCTCGTGTAGTAAATAAATATTTGACATTTTTCCTTACCACAGTAGCGGGGCTGTTCAATAAAGATTGCAGTGGCATTATTATTATAGGGTCACTTCTTCAAGATGTATAGGAAATAAACATAACAAAAATAAACTTTATTGAAATATTTAAGAAATAAAATATTTTAACTTCAACCCAACAATGAACTAAAGAAAATCAATAAAATAAAGTGGCCATATCCTGGTTATAAAAGTTGCCAGTGTCATTTAATATAAAAGGTTTAACAGACGTTCGAGTAGCAAAACATTTTTTTCAGGATTTGCTTTTAGTTTTAAATAAAGAATAATTATTAATAAGACTGAAGATTATGAAGCCCTATGATAATGGCATATTTTATTTCGTTGGACTGCAAGTATGAATAATATTATTAAATGTAAAAAATATTTATGAACAGCCATTAACAAGGCACGGCTGCTATAATATGTGTTAGATTCTACTAGTTGAATGAAATAGAGATAGGCAGCGGGACACCGTTCTCTATTGTTGGCAACATTTTAATATCGTGGCGGTAAACAGACAACACTATAAACATTCTTTCAGCAAAAACACTTGAGCGCGAATTTTTGTATCTTAAATTGTAGTCAATTTAAGATACAAAAATGAATGAGACTTGTATCAATCATGTATTAAAAGAAATGTGTTTAATTTTAAGTTTTATAGTTAATTGTTTGTAGAAGCGTATCTTTATTAAAATCAACTAATAGAATCATGCGGTATAAAACTCAGAATTATGGTATCTAAGATAGTTATTCAAGATGAGTAGGTATAATATTGCCGTAGTGGTGACGAAACTATGGTGGGGAGTGGTATCTACTAGAAAACGAAGGAAATGACTCTTGTAAAAGACAACCAGACAATGCAAAGGTACCGTTGGTTGTATTCAAATATGAAAAAAAATGCTTTCAAAACAGAGAAAAACAGAGAAAAGAAGAAGAGAAACAGAGTTATGTCTAACAATTTCATCAATATTAATAATTTCGTTATTATAAAACAAAAACTGCTCTAGTTTAGCTCAAGATCAGGAGTTTGCCTCAATATAAATTAAATCTCAACGAATCAAATCAATAAAATCTTCTTTGAGCCCCTTAACCGCACTCTGTATAGGATTTCCGATCTGATTCCGAAATGAGGATTCCATTTTAAAGTGGAAGAATAGTGTATATATTTTTAATAGACGAAATTACAGACGCAATAATCACCAATACAAAATTCACTACCTACGTGAAAATAACATGGCGTAGGTAATATTTTTATTATGATAATTCAATGGTATATTTATATAGACTCAAAACATATAAAAATTTACAAAAAAAAATTTCACCTAACCAATGAAACACTCTCAGAATATCTGGATGAGAAAGAGATTGTACTATCTACAATGATAGTTTTACAGAGACGTGATATAGAATAAATGTCAGGTAAAAGGTTATAGATAATGTACTGTCTGCGACTTAAATAAGCTTGCACGCTATTTGATAAGTTTTCTACTGAACACCTTGTACACCTCGCAAGTGTGCAAAGGATCTTGATCTTTTAGGCTGTGTTTAGGATGTATCACATAGGCTCTGTCAGGCAATCCCTTTTATTTCCTCTGGGGATATCTCACTCAGGAAAATTGTGAAGGAGTTCCGTTGGAGGAAAAAATTTGTCAAATATTCCACTTCAAGCCACTGCATAGACTTAAAGATCTAAGATACATAGAGATAGACAATAAAAGACGACTTTATTTCATACTTTATAGGGATAGTGATTGCTCATATGGTAATATCATTCGAAGCTTCTACTATAGCCTTTTTGCGTATAAAAAAGGAAATGCCTTATGAAATAATCGAACGAGCATTATGTCACGTAGAGAGGGAAACTCGCTAAGGTGAAAATGAACCATCATTAAATCTAGCGGAAAAAAAACATAACTAAAAACATCATCATATTATTACACCATTTGAATTATTGACTGTAAACTATACAACGATTGCTGATCCAAGTGGGCACTTCTTCAAAAATTACTTTTTTTTAATTTTCTTTGTTATGGTAATAGGACAGTGCACAGTGTTGAGTTCCACCACTGAACATAAAATGTTTTGGGAAGTGGAAAGTTTGGGACGTAGTGCAAGACCGCTTGGTTTCTTATGAGAAATACGATATAGTTACAAAATAAATAAGTAATGAACAGTTAAGTTCTTATTTCTAATTAAAATGGTGGCATTTAAGTGTTTTTGTTCAAGACATTGAATTCTATGTATAATCATAGATTCAGATCGATAAAATAATATTAACATAATTTCACGTTTTATCCCTAGCGAGGCAATCAGGTAGATAAATAATAATTTAACATAATAGTTAATTATAAATCTATTTAATATTTATTAGGTATTCAGCCCATCCGGCCTATTAATTGAGCGAGCGCGGAAGCGGTACAATAAAGACACTTTCTTGACAAACCGAATTAGAATGTATGCAAAATTATATGTGGAGTGAAAAATGGCCTAAATCGGACTACTACACGACAAATTTGGCAAAAGCTTTGCTCTCGAATCGAGCCGTAACTCGACTAAATGTAAACAAATTGCACGCGCAAGCTAATCCAATGCATTTTCAATGAAAATCGAATTTTGTTGGTTTTTTCTCAATTATTCCTCAAGGACATGTCCGATCACAGTTTTTTATATATGTTGGCACTCCTCATGACCACAGTGATCGTTTAAAACAAATCCGATCAAAATCGGTTCAGTGGTCTAGGAGGAGTTAGCGAACAAAGAATGCATAGACCCCCACTAACAGAGAGCTTCGCTCGTCGCTGCGCTCCTCACTCGCTCAATTATAGTTTTGAATCAAAAAACATAGTAGCAAATATTAAATAATAATTATTCTTTTCAACATTAATCAGTTTTTTCGTGTTTATTTTTTTATTGATAGTCTACTTTTTAAAAGGCGTAATTAAAATATTATTGACAGATGACGTAAAAGCGCCATCTAATAGATAATATAGAAAACATGCAGTCATTACTTTTGCTGTCTATTACAAGTTCACAAAGATGGCGCTTCTAAATAATATATAATAAAAACTTATTACTAAATAATTGTAGATGGCAATAATAAACATGTATAATGCTATGGTATTAAGATTTATAGAATAATTCAAATGGTTTAATTAATTGGTTACTTGACTTTCCCACAAACTACCTGGGCCAATTTTTACTGGTAATTTTTTTTATTTTGAATTTGAAAGTTATAATCTTCTTTGTCCTTTGTTAGATGATCCTCAATTATTCCTCTTAGCGCCAATAATGTAACAAAAGCTAGGAAGAATTAGGGAATATGACAATTTAACCGACATTCACCCAGTTAGTAATCTAAGAACAATAACAATATCCCAGCAGCTCTCGTAACAAATAAAACTACTCTACAACTGACAAATATCTCCAGGGCCTCTCTCAAAGCTAGGTAGTTCCGTATTTCATAATAATAACTAAATTTAAAGAAATAAGAAAAATAGCTAGCAAAATGAGCGTATCTTTTTCAGTGACGATTTTAATTAACAAAATAATCTTTATTAAAGTTTAGACCTACTGGCTGCTATTTTTTTTTATATGATAAGTGGCAAACGAGCTGACAGGTCACCTGATGGTAAGTGAATACTGCCGCCCATGGACATTTGCAACACCAGATGAGCTACAAAATGCGTTGCCTGGCCTTAGCCTTTTAAATGGGAATACACTCTTTTCTTGAAAGTCTCCAGGTTGTATGTGTCCCGAAATACCGTATACGGCAACTCATTTCACAATTTTGTGGTGCGGGGCAAAAAATTTCTGCTAAAACGCACAGTAGTACTCTGCCAACTGTCAAGGTGGTGGGGGTGGTAGAGTTGTCGCGTAGATCGATAGCGGAAAGAGGCGGCAGGGATCAGCCCGAACAGTTCTTCGGAGCACTCCCCATGATATAGGCGGTAGAGAATGCATAGCGAGGCTACATCTCTACGTAGTGCCAAGGAGTCAAGCCGATCAGAAATTTCTTAGTAATCGACAATTCGAGTCGCTCTCCTTTGAATGCGGTCTAGAGGGAGAAGCTGGTACTGGGGAGCCCCTGCCCAAAGAATCACCCGTGCTGTCATCTGCATAACAATGAATGCTACTCATTGGCAGCATGTCATTAATAGTGCAAGAGGAACGGCGGGACACCAGCATTAACGGACATTGAATCGGAGCATCCGCCGTCGACTACGACCTTTATGATTCTGTCAGTTAGGAAACTGGTGACCCATTCGCATAATTTCTCAGGAAGCCCATAGGAAGGAAACTTTGAAAGTAGATATTTGCTATCTAGCAGTAGGAGCTTCACGCTTTATCCCGCACATGGCAGGGTAGGCAGAGAGAACTGCAGGAACCATAAGAACCTAGTGTTAAGACACTCCGTTACTAAGTCCCTGCTTACTCCGTCCCCACTTTCCGCCGTTTTCGAGGCATTGCGTGTTGAGTGGCGGAACTCAACGCCGCGCTTTGCCTTAGATGCCAGAGCGAAGAAAATGGAAATAGAAAAATCCATCCTCTCCGACTGGGGATCGAACCCAGTAACCGTCGCGTTACAGGCAGACGTTGCGCCTCTGCGCCACGACGGTCCTCAGGACCGTCGTGGCGCAGAGGCGTAAAGCGAGTAGGAGGATTTGACTGTGATAGTGAAATTTACAATGATATTCTATTTCAGAAATCTCTTACTAAAAAAGAACGCCAAATATTTTAACAATCATTTTTATCCTCCTAGCTTGTGTACTACATTTTGAAAAATATTGAAATTGCTGTTGACTTTATGTTTGTTTTATATTTCTTAAATATGAATTTAAATTATTTCTATTCCATTTTATAATTTTTGAGGTTTGTAATATTATTATTTATAAAATTTTATTTTTTAATATCCACACATATGGCTTAAAATATTCCTTACAAGAAGTAATAAACTTTTTATTACTTGAAAATTTAAATGTACAAATGTACATATATAAGCATGTATTTATAAAATATTCGACGTATACGCTACGTCGGCGGTGTAGCAATCAGTGCCTCGAGGTACGACAAAAGATTTACGGGACAAGAAATCAGTTGTGTAATGTTTGAAATTTCATATATCATACCACTTTTTTATAATTGTATAATATTCTACTTTTAATAATTTAAGCTTATATATAAATAAATATTTAATATATATTTTTGTTATCTGTATAATCAGAGTAAAAATAGAATGTTTGTACCGACTGGACGGATTAGAACGAGAAAGGCTTTTGTTGTAAAGCTTCTTATAAGCTTACCGTTAGCGAAAATATTACTTATTACAAATAAATAGAAATATTCTCTTACATGTAAAAATATAAACAAAATACAAACATGTAATAATATTTGTAGTAGATTTAAAGACATTGTGTGGTGGAAACTAACTCCACACTTTGTCTTGCTACTAAAGCATCACGACGGCATCATATTGCTTGGAGCCAAGGAATTTACGTTTGAAAGATTATAATATTTTTGACGTTGTTTGAATTGTTATATAATGACGAGATTGAGATGAATATGATATTTACGTTTGATGATAATAGTCGTGACTATATGCATTTTATATTTCATTATTAAATTTGCAGTATAAGCCTCAGCCAAGATTATTACTATAAAAGCGGCATATCAAAAAGGAGTGAGGTGCTTGCTATTGTTGTTCCCTTTTATCAGTTTAAACACGTCTGCTAACGTAGCGCTATAGGAACAATCTTATATGTATAACTTTTATGTATTATTGCGCAATAAACGTAAATAAAAAAACATACAATCGATTTTAAAACTTTCTTTCCAATTTTTGAAATCAACTAAGAATTAAACTTACTGACCTTAGTTTTAACTTAAATAAGCACCGTAAGTAATGTTTAGCACACTAATTACTTTAGATAAGCCAATATAAGAATTTGAAAAATTGTTCCTTTCATCAGATCATCATCACAGTGCGTAATACAATAGAACACAAATATTTTGACTTGTATACGTTGCTGTATAGAAATTAGAATAATGTTGCTTTAAATAGTAGTTTTTAGAAAATAAAAATTGTGCAAATATATATATTTAATGAGATTTTTAATAAAAATTTCAAGGTTTACCCCGATTTGCCAGATATTCCATCATCTGATCCAGATAAAAAGACAATGGGACAACCTCTGAAAAAGGCTCTTTCAAACAAAAAGTACTTTTTTAAATCGGTTCACGTAATCAAATAATAGAGGGACATGAAAATAATTCATACAATGAACAAGGTATTTTTGGAAATTGGTTAAAAATATCACTCTAACTACTATTTATATGTCATTAAAAAAAAGATTTCAGTTTTTCCCTATAGGAAAAGTTATCTATTACAAAGTCATTGTATTGAAATATGGCAGGGAAAGGTTTTTCAAGAATCTCTGTTAACTTATCTTGTTGTTATCAAGTCAGGTACTGCTAAACAGTAATATCATAATCCTTTTTTTCCTGAATTTTTTCTCCATAAAATAATATTTTTCTTGGATAATTTTATAACAATGCCTCTTCATAAAATCTTGTGATTTTAACGTATTTATGAAGCAAATCAAACGATTTTTCAAATTTCACACGATACGGATACGTTAGCACTTCGTTGTGACGACAGCTGGTTTGAAACGCCATAAATTAGAGAAGAAGAGTTTGTCTTCTTAACCAATGCTGATATTAGTAGTGAATGAAGAAATATTTCATATGAAGAGAGTTTGGGTTGAGCATGCACTAACTGCAAGATCGTATGACATCATATGGACAACTGCAAATTTAAATATACATAGGTACTACATAACTTAAACTTTGATGCTAATATTTAAAACAGTTTAATTTTTTTGTAAAGTAAAATAAGGTGTTTTTATTCACTTTCTTGTATAGATTAGTGTCTAACCTAATGTAAGTTATATGTTAAGTGAACACTGACGTCTGTAATTCCCTGTAAAACGATTGGGGTGCTGCCGGCCTTTAAGATAAGGAGTAGACGTGACTTCTAAACGAACCCATGTCGTATCTAACTTTAAACACTGCCATCGGCACCCTGTTTAAAATGTGGCACGTGAAAATAGTTACTAAATTAAGGGAACAGAGTATTGGAGTACCATTTGGGCAGGCGCTTTAATGAATGCATACATGGATGACTAATTTAGCTTAAAAATCTGCCGATTTAATTTCAATATTTCCAGAGCTAGCATAATAACATCCGAATCATTTAGATGATATCTTTAAAAAAATTAAACATCCTAATTTACTTAAGCAACTTAATGATTCGTTAAAAAGTATAGTATTGTCTGTATGCAAGACAGTTTTCAATATAGCCAGTGCCTCACCTACATAACATTTAAATTAAAATATAATTTTGAATTTTCGGATTCAACTAGCTGTACCCATATCGTCTTGCTTGGTAACATGGCCCCTAAGATAATGAGCAGGTATTTATACTGAATTCAACCAAGTTTTTCTGTGACTAAAATTGATGTGATGCCCCATCAGAGTATTCCTGATCCCACCAATGAAGAGAAGATATCCGAGTCTGAATGAAGTATTTTGTAGGGGTCTTGTAAGTTCTAAATATAATGATAGAGATGAATACGTAGTAGCAAGGAATAAAATTAACAGATTAAATAAAAATGGCCTTGTTTAAAGGTGTTTGTGCTATTTACTAGAGATTTATTTACAAAATTCCAGTACTTAAATATTTTCACCAAGAACAATTACTGAGCGAGGGATATTGTTTGAGGTGTTATTTTTTTATATATATTTTAATAATATTTTGTGTTGTTTCAGGAAAGAAAAACACTTAAATTTGCTATTCAAAATACTTTACATTCAAATAAATTTAATTTATTTTTTATATAATATTTTATTTTTTCTTTTAAAAATGCAATAGATACAATATACTACCCTTATTTTACGCTAAGAAGAAAATAACCTTATTGTGATTATGTCTATCACTAATATATTCTGTTTTTATTAATTTTATAGCAATACTTTATAGATGATTTTTGACCTTTTAGAATATAATATTATATTTGTTAATCAATCCTGTACGAGAAGGAGTCCTTGCTTTTTCTTACTATTTGTTGTCATTCTCCTCGTACTTCAGCGTCAAGTAAGATAATGGGTTATCCCTATAACTATGCTTGATTAAAATACATACAGTTAAGTCGAAAAACGAAGAAATTAATACTTTCTTACTATATCAACTTAAATCTAATATTTAATATAATTTACTATGTGCTCAGCATGCAAAAAAGCTTAGCTTCCAACACAAATAATATATTTTAAAATTTATTCACTTTACGGACTTATAGTATATTTTTAGTACGTTTTCTTGAACTTAGACTTAAAGGCTTCTTGAAGCCTCTTCATTATTTCTGTTAAAGTATTATACTAGAAGCTTTTCTAGAAAATTATTAAGCTTATTTAGTTAGAAACTATTACATTATTATATACAGTATTTTAGTTTCCCTTTGTAATTTTAAATTCAAATTTCATGAATTCATTAGTACCATATCCTAAACTATTTGAGTTTATATATATTTATCTATTTCATAAGTAAATAACTAACGTAAAAGGCCTCCCGCTTGTTACTGGAGAGATAGAGAAAAATCAGTGTAAAGATACTCTGTTCTCCACTTTTCATTATCCAAGTTTAGAAATGTTGAATGTTGTGCATCTGCAGTATTCTTACCTAAGAATATTCATAGAAGTTGGGATCGATTTATTATGAATCTAGAAATTCTATGCGAATTGTTGTAAAAACCAAGGGGTATTCAAGCAATTGCTTCGTAATGCGAAGGAATTGTTAATATACGATAATACTGTAATACTTATTGTGACAGTATAAATGAGTGTTACTTTTGGTATAGTGGTAGCTTAAGAATTTTTTAAAATATTTTAAAATATTTTTTAAAATTTCATTTTTATATCGAGTCGAAAGCTGGATTTAGATTCCCTTCGTCATTTGTCGACTAATTAAATCAAGTATATAAGTAAGTATATCATAGAATGTAAAAAGAACTAATTGGAGAATTTGTTTTTCTCCGCTATCGAGATAAAACTCAGTAAAACCACATTTTTGCTAAAAAAATTCATTTAACATATTTTTAGTTCTTTATTTTGAAAAATGACAGAATTATATATATATATATATATATATATATATATATATATATATATATATATATATATATATATATATATATATATATATATATATATATATGTATATATATATATATATATATATATATATATATATATATATATATATATATATATATATATATATATATATATATATATATATTACACGATTGTTGAACCAACTTATACTCAAATATAGATTTAAAAAACGCATATTTACCTCTTTGTGTACAGAGCCTACAATTTTATTGAAACGCACTTATGTACGTAAGCTTTAAGCTTGTTAGTATATTCTTTATTTACACCATTTAATTTACATACCTACTCGTTTTAGATAATACTTAATACTGAAAAAACTTTTGAAAGTTTAGAGTCCTCATGATTTTTACGTGACCTTCCTCCAGTTTCTTTGATATTGTATTTTCGAAAATGTGAATTTTCCCATTCACAAAAATCTTGCATTCTGTCCGTTCTGCGTGTCTTTAAATATCAGAACTTATGTCTTACTTGCACTTAGGCTTGGAGCATTATTACTTTCACAATGGTGACCATTTGCTTCGAAAGCACCGTTTGAAACTTGTAGATTGATGAACAACCTCGAGATTTACTAGCTTATGGCCAGAAAAGCTTCATGTTTTCCCGGAAATTACTCGTCAACCTCTCATCTCTTTTTTCTTAATCTAGTAAAGACTGCTGCATCTTTATCAGTGCTTTCGTTTGGTGCTTTTGCAGCTTATACTCTTTCTTTTTATCTCTCTCTCATAATTTATCAATAATTGAGGCTTTGTAATCCTGCCATGTCTTCTTCTTTTTTCTACAACAATATTCACATCACATCCCACCTTTTTTTTCAAATCTCTTTCCACTAATGTACCTTCCAGCTTTTTATGCGATGATTAAATACCAAATAAGCACACCTTGTGCGTTTGCGTCAGCCTACAAACAGATTATTAGTAATTAGATGGTGGTCCGTAAAGTACCCCTAAACATGCGTGTGTCCATCACTGTTTTCGAATTCGCTGGTCTATTAATTATACTTGTCTCTTCCATTCGCTCCCACGTATACTTGTGAATTTGTTTGTGGTTAAATATCGTGCTTGCCACAAACAAAGTCCTAGCGTTAGTATCAATATTATTAAATTATCTCACGTCATAAAATTACTCTTGTTTTACGCAAAAAAAAATACGCGTAAAATTTCATTCTAATTCCCTTTTATCTGCTAGCCGATAGTATTCTATTTATAAATCTATGATAGTTGATAGTCCGAAGTTTTAATAGTCATGGAATAGGTGTAGACATTTTCTAGTAATCCCCTTGATGGACGTAACGTGAATGAATCGTGCTCTAACATGAATTCAATAAATTAATTGTGGTATAGATATGTACAATTTGATTGGCTATTAAATTAATAAGCATAATTAATAATTAATTTGCACAATCAGTTAATACGTCAATCCACATATATTAAGAGGAAATTGTTGCTATAAAAAGGCGGGAGAAGGTTTCCTATGCGCGCGCTATCGTGTAAAAGTTATACAAGGTATCGACAGTATACCACATAATAAAGAAAAAATAAAGTAAGTATCCAAAAAAGTAAACGTAAAAAATTATTTAAAAACAAAAATTATTAACTACTTAATACTATACTGCACTAAATCGACGACTTGGATAGATCAATGTAAAATATTAAACTAAGTATAAGTAGTACTAACAAAATACCTGTTTTTCTTAAAATAAGAGAAAAAATAGCCGTTGCTAATTTTATAGAAACTTAAAAGAACTTTAACCAAATTAGATTTCTTAACCTTATACAAACTACTTTTAATATCGAGATTTTATACATATTACGATTAAAATGAGAAACAAACCAAATGTCGACAAAAAAATTATCCATCCGTGGTAAAAACTTTATAAAAATTTATTTTATCGATATCGTTTACGGGGACGTAACTAATTACATTCTAGGGCCTGGAATATTCATTGCCAAGCTATCATTCTAGATTGCAGGAGTGCAAGCTGCACACGTGTAGTTGCAGCCGCGCGCGTCCCGAATTGTCGGTTCATATATTTTGCGTTTGGCAAATTAAATATAGTTTTGATATTTTTAATTTGAATAAATAAAATATATTTATTATTTATTATCTTTTTTAATTTTTTAAAAATTTCGGTCGTAATTAAATGTGAACACATTAAAATACAAAATTGTATTGGTAAGTATATTATTAATTAGAATTATTCACTAAACTAATCTAAAATATATTCACATTATCGTTTAAAATGTTGTCTTTCATTTTTTCTATTCAGTTATCTGGTTTATTACATAGTATAGTACAGTTATAAAGTAACATTTATACATTGACTAAAATTCAAATAAACAAATCAATAAAATATAATATATTTATAATAAACAAAGAACCATAAATATACGTTTGTTTATAAAAAACTGGAGAATTTGAAAGATTTTTGGAGAAATATTTTTTTTTCTTAAAGTATTCCTCTTTCTCTAGAATGGAATAATATTTTGATTTTTTTTTGTTCAGTCATTAAATGTGACAATTATTTCTGACCATAAAAGAAGAATAAACCAAACATCTTATTTTTTACATTACATTTTATAAAATTATTAATTAGGTACTTTTAAAATACAATCTAATTGTGATATAGGTATATAATATGTTGTTAAATATTTTCTGGTCCATAACTCCTCAGACATTATATTTAGCCAGCTATTTGAAAAATTCAAAATTTTGCTGACAAAGTTGAACCACTTCATTTATAGCAGACTTGTGCTCTGTAGTTGCTGATCATATTGATGTTAGTCAGATTTTTAGATGTATCATTGAAATCACCAGCTCCTCCATCTCCAGAATATGGAAAAAAAAGGGAAATCAGATATTTATACATATAGATTTCGATACTGTTGTCGGAGATTTTACAAGCACTATCCAGCGTTTCGCTATTAAGAGTCTATTTTGCACAATAAAATAGCAAAGTAATATTAATTGGCTTATTTTCGTACGATTGTCAATAATGAAGAACCATAAGAAACTTTCAACAACAAATCTTCATAAGAACTCTTAATAACTAAGTGAGTGTTGTTTTTATTTCAATGTGATAAAATCATTGTATCAATTTACAATTTGTTCAATATTCAAAAATGATATGACTTAAACTTTACATTACAAATAGGATTCGAAACAACAAAATTATAAAACGTATATTGATTTGCGCCCATATAATAATACAATTTGTTGCTGAACTTGGCTCTCTTAGTTCACAATAAAAGTTTTGATTAGAACGTCTAGCAATATTTATTTTAAGAAAATTGTGGGTAACCACGCTTAAGAACATTGTTAAAATGCGTTATCACGCTTAAGAACAATATTCTTAAAATAAGTATGTTTGAATTTAAAGACCATCTAATCGTAATTGAGTCTGCGATCACAAAATACCACATTACATTTTGGAACAGTAGTTGGCATTTTATATGAAATACGAATCTGAAGTTCTGCTAAACATTCCTTGAACTAATAAATTGCATTTTTGTGTATCTTTTTTAAAGAAATCTATAAGTGTCATAACATCATCTTTACCACCACAAAGAAATGGCGTAATTAAAATATAATCATTGTCCCGAATTAGGATCGAACCTTCTATATCTTTGTATAAATCTTTGTATACACAATAATTTAACTTCAGTTTTTGCTTTCCGCTATTTACATCAAGATATCAAGATATGATATATATATATATATATATATATATATATATATATATATATATATATATATATATATATATATATATATATATATATATATATATATATATATATATATATATATATATATATATATATATATATATATATATATAATATTGTTATATGTGTATTTATAGATTTTAAAACAATTATATGAAATGCAAAACATTATTAATAAAGTATTCCTTTAAGTAAATTACAGACTAAAGCTATAACTTATATATACATATATGTTTTGAGCGTATTTAACATAGTCTGGGAAACCTGCTAAATCATGTGATCATGATAACGTAAGATTTCCCTTTGAAATATTTATACGACAAAGGAACATTATTAGGAATATAGTTCGTATGGAGAATTATGCCTCAATATCTAGAAATAAGCTTTCACAAGGTTTGTATAAATTAATTATTATGATACAAAGATTGCTTCTACAGAAAGTCCAATAAAAAATTAGGGTTGAGTGGATTTTTTAAAATATTAATACTTGATATATCAGTGTGGTTTTATATGTTTTAGAAGTTAAATTTTTATAAAATTAGCCTTTATTAAATGTTTAGTTTTAATAACATTATGATATATTTTATAGATAACAAATTTAAATACACAATTAGAAAGATAAGCTAATAAGCTTAGGAACTTTGGCAATGCCTTGATGAATGCCTTGAGGTGTGAAGGGAAGTTCAAGTGCAAATTAGTTTAGCCATGTTAGTGAAGTGAACATAAGGAAAAATCTTAATCTTTGTAAGGGATTGCAAAGTAAATAAAACTTTCGTAAAAATTTCAATGTAAATCTGTATTATTAAGCTTTAATTTGTTCATTCTAGAAACACTTTCCAGTACCTCTACTTTGTTACGACTTATTCCAATTTTTAAATGAAAGTGACGGGCAATATGTACATATTTTAATTATTAATCATTTTAATAAACTAATTAAAATTACATTAAAATCCACCTTGAATTATATTTTACAAATATTATATCCATTTAAATAAATTTATTGTAATCTTGAACTAAATTACTAAATCATAATTTTTTAAATTTTTAATTTAATTTCTACTTAATATTTTTAATTATTATTTAAATAATTAAAATTTCTCTATAAATTCATATGTAAAATAAAATTAAAATATTTTTTTAAAAATAAAATTTTATTTATTATTTTTTTTATTTTGTACAGTTTTTTGTTATATTAAATTTTTAATATAACTTTAATTACTCTATATCAATTACAAGACAGATTCCTCTAAATGAACTAAAATAGAGAAATTTTATTTAGGTTTCAATATAAATTACTTACTATTTTAGTATTTATAATTAAATTTTTAATAATAGGGTATCTAATCCTAGTTTATATTAAAATTTATTAAATCATAATTTAAAAATGAATTTTAATTAATTTAAAATTTCACCTAATAATTTAATATTTTATTTAAATTTTATTATTTATTATATACTGAATTAATTTAATTTAACTTTTGTTTAACCGCAAGTGCTGGCACAAAATTGGTAATTAATTTTATATTACTAAATATTAATGTCGACCGTCGTTCGAGGACCGTCGTGGCGCAGAGGCGCAACGTCTGCCTGTAACGCGACGGTTACTGGGTTCGATCCCCAGTCTGAGAAGTTGGATTTTTCTATTTTCCATTTTCTTCGCTCTGGCATCTAAGGCAAAGCGCGGCGTTGAGTTCCGCCACTCAACACGCAATGCCTCGAAAACGGCGGAAAGTGGGGACGGAGGAAGCAGGGACTAAGTAACGGAGTGTCTTAACACTAGGTTCTTATGGTTCCTGCAGTTCCCTCTGCCTACCCTGCCATGTGCGGGATAAAGCGTGAAGCTAAAAAAAATATATGAATTTCGTAAATTTTTAATTTTAATTACCACTTAATATTTTGAATTATTATTTAAATAATTAAAATTTCTCACTAAAATTGATATGTAAAATAAATTTAAAATAAATTCTTTAAAACAATTAATTTTATCTATTATTTTTTAATTTTGTATAGATTTTTTTTATATTAAATTTTTAATATATCTTTAATTACTCTATATCTGTGTGTATGTCTTAATTAACTACTTTTCCATATTCTTTATTTAAAAAAAATACTTTCTAAGCTATTTGAGCTTTTTATTGTTATTAATAATGTTACCTGATCCATAAACAACTATGAACTAGGGAACAACAATTTGAGAGTGGTAGGAGATTATATATTTTTTATCTGAAGATCTCAGGAAAAGATGCTCAGTTTGCCTAGAACTGTAATAATAATAATTGTTATTGATCTTTGAGTATACGAACGGATAACTCGGTTAGGAATATTTTATCCTAAGAGTGATTGAGGTTATACATACATTTTTTTTGAGTTAATCCTGACAAATTTAAACCTACAAGCGTCTGAAATTCGCAGAAGCGAGAACATGCAAGACATAGTATGGGGTCAGGAATGGTGAGTCACCTCGGACTGATTGCTCAGAATATCTTACATATTGAATATACGGCTAACATATGCAACCTGATAGTTCTAGGGTTTACAAGTGTACAAAATAGAAGTTACTATGTTTCTCACTATAGAAAAAATTTATAATCCACTTAGACCGGATTTTGCCTACAGTATTCTTTGTGGATTGTCCTCTGAAGTGGTTCCTACAAATGCTGAATTAATCAACCGACAACTAATATTAACTAGCACTACTATAAAAATAGGCCAATAATTTTATTCCAAGTGGTGTAAAATTGTTAAGCGAGAAGAATGTTTATTTTGATGGGGCGTCTGTTGCAGCGTCTACTTAAAAACCTCACAATTTTTGTATGTTTAAACTGGGACCTTGGATTTGGGACTATCGTCTTTATGTTTATCACTAGGTGTATGCATATAATTATTTTTATTAATTATTTTTTTTATGTCATTCTTTGGTGCCTAATTTTGATAAATTTTTCACGAGCTTTGTTCTCGTTGATGTTTTTGTTACAGTGCATTTTTTACTACCTCCAAATATAAAAAAAATGTTATGTCAATATAGTAATATATTACATATAACTAATAAATATATATCAATGACGTAAGTTTTGAATATTATTACAATTACATCAACGGTAACTAACTAGTTACCTTTGATATACTAAAATTTATTATTTTTTTTTGCTTTGTTTCTACTAAAAGTTCTTACTTCATGCCAAGCTACATAATTTTTAGTCACAAGAAGTAGCAGGGTTTGATTACACGGTGAATGACGGACAAATGTGGTCAAAGTAACGTAAAGTTTGAATGATCTTATATTTCCGTTGTAAAGTTCCGTTAAGTGGAGAATGATATTATAATTCCGTTGACTTAAAAAATTATATTTTGTTTATGTTCCAAGGGATCATTTGCAAAAACGTAGGTACTTTGTGTCTTCTTATCTGGCGGTCATATGTTACAACTGTACTTTGAAATTATTAGCACAAAACAATTAATCAAATCCTTGTAGACATAATAGTCGCCTACGATTTTTTCATACAAATATAAGAAAAAATTAATTACGATAATAAGTATGACTGAAATTTTTGTTAAACAAAGTCATAAGTAAAAAATATGTAGAATAATGAAATCCTTTAATAACATTAAAAAAATACGTAGTTCTGATTGAAAACCATAAATAAATTATTATTTTAAACATAATAACAATAATATTAAAACTAATAATAACTACTGTTTAAAATCACAGCTGTATTTTGGTGAAAATACAAGCTTCTAATCTAATATTACGATGCACAACCTTAGCATGCCCATATTTCTACGTACTTTTTATTCCAGTGCCCTTGATTGATGACGTCCGCCTTTAATAATTTTCCACGTACCAGAGCACTTAGTCAAGTAATCAAAATAATTGTAATACATACAGTATTTATTTACAGGAAAACTAACTTTTCGGCGAAGGAGGGCAACAAGACGCCTAGCAAGATTTAGTGCAATGTTACAGTGACATACTCGATTAAACAAAAATATTAAAATGAATTCCGATCTTAAGGCATATGACTATGAAAACTTGATTGAAATATACCAATACTTTCTACTGTTCGTTATTATAATACTGTTTTTTCATATACGGTCGTTTCATCTAGTAAATCGTAATCGTCAAAGAAATATGAGGCATATGAATAATCGACGTGATCGTTAAATATATTAAATACATTAATGGGTAAGTTCAACTTTCTTTTATAAATATATGTATACAAAATAAACAATATCCTTTGATATGACTGTTGTCGTGAATTCGATTTCCGCTCAGGAATATTATAGGAATTTTTCTTTTTTAGTAAGGCAGTGTATGCAACAATTAACAACAATTTGACTGATAATGTAGAATGGAATACCTTGACAATAGTTTCTCTCTGTTTACTGTGCTCATTGACTGACTGAATAAAATTTCAAATTCTATTCAAATAAGTATATTTTATATACTAGATACTAAAATTTTGAAATCTTGCAATATATAATATAAAAATGAGAATGTCTACATGCTTACTAATTTTAGGCAATTTTAACAACTTAGGTATATGTGGAAAGAGTTCTGAAATGTTATAATGTCATAATTGATTTATAATGAACCAAATTTTAATTAAACGTATTCTTTTGCAGATAATCAATTAACAAACTGCAGGCCATATTTATTGAAGTGACAAAGTGTGACATTGGTGTGCTTGTGCTATTAATATTAGTGAAATCACAAAAAAAAAACTAAAATGTCTAACGAAAAGTTCAATACAATATCCCCTGCGTTGGAAGCCCAATATATAAAATTAATTTTCCTTTATAAGATCGTAGCAATATTGTCAATTATTTTACTTTTTGTGATTTTCCGGTTAAAATGTCGGAGGAACCGTCCTGCATTAATGAGGAGGATGCGGCGTTTCTTCGACAACGCCGATTATCGTTTCAATTAAACAGGTGAGTGTCCTTTTTTATATGTTCACATATTATTTATTAAATCACATCGTATATAAAAATAAAATGATTATAAAAAAATAATATATTATAATTTTTACTGTATGCAGTAGAGTGACTACTTTTATAAATACAGCTGAACTGATTTGAAAAAAATTGTTCATACTTTTTAAAGTTGCTGGATTGCTTAAAATTATAGTTATGCCCAATAAGGTAAGTAAGTCATAGGCTGATGTACATGACTTATTCATAGTGAAGATTCATCACCAAACAGGATGTCTGCAGAACCCGCTAATTAAAAACATATATTACAAATTTTATGTCGAATTTTGTAACATTATTAAATATCTTTGATTATTGAAATGTGCCTAGACTTAAACATTATTTGTATTTAATTACAAAGCTACAGGTAAAAATTGGTATTGTATAAAACTTCTTAAATCTTTTCTAAATTGGCTTGAAGAAATATTCTGCAGTAGGTATAAATTACCATTTGTTTACGATAAAAAATCTGATGGTTGCATTTTTAAAACAAAAATGCAACCATCAGATATTTGAGTTACATTTTAAAATTTCTTGATGTGCTTCATTTGAAATTTATTTTATATTTTAATGTGCAATAGATTAAAAATAATTCAATTAAAGAAATAACGTTAACCAGAAAATCAACGATACCAACTTGAGTAAACGGACATTTGTCTCTAAATATATCCTCTTACTCACCTGTCAATTAAATTTACCACGATTAAAGAAAGTGACGACCTATTGTTCCTCGAGATACTACAACATTATATAAAAACGTCACGTCATTAAAGACAACATTGTAGGGAAAAAATATAAGAACGTGCCTTACTTTAGAAAAAATCAACATTTCTTATAAATAATAAGAAAATAACTCCAAGTATTTAGTAAGGGTCTTGCGACTTCATTGAAGTTTAACGTTTTTACTGACACTGACCTAATACGAGACGCTAAATGGAGCGGTCTTTAAATAAATATTTCTAATTTTACAATTATTCCTTTGCCTATTGGTATTTAGTATAGCGGCGTTCTGGAAACGATGCGCTAATTCACATCACACACATTCTATAAATTAATTATAATTTTCGGAGTTTAAATTTTATTAAATATTACGCAAATGTTAAAAAAAACGGTCTGCTCCCAAAAATAAAACAAGCGGTCGTCGCGAGCGCAGATGCTACGCCGATAAAACGGTATGAAACTCCCGGAATACTACGTATATTCTGAAAATATTCAGTTTCCCACTGAAGACAGCTACTATTTGAACGTAAACAAAAAGCTATTGATAAAGACCGCGCGTTTATCAGCAAACATATACAAGAAAAGTTCTTATGATCTAAATGGAGACAGTATAGTGTTAGCGAGTGTAAGTCAAGTGTTAGTGACTGTGTTAGTGAGAGATATTTCTTAGTGATAAGTGTTATGTTCGCGGGGGGTGGTGCCGGCTTTCAGAAACAATCAAAGCCTCCGTGGGAAAATGTCGGTTCAAATAGTGAGGTGACACCAAGCTGGTGAGCGATATAATTAGTATCATAGTCACACTAGTGACGATAATTCTATTTAAATTGAGCATCCCGCAATTAGTAAAAAATAAATATCAATTTAACTATACTTCATATAGCATTTTTTAAGTCAATTGTCGTAATATGAATACAATTTCGTATGTGAGAAATAGAGTGAAGTCTTTAGTTGTTACAAATACTATTTAAAAAAATATTTATAAGTATATATTTTTTTAATTATAAATATATATAAATATATTTATTTAAAACAATAAATATCACTGGAAACTGGTACGATATATGTATATACTAAAGTGGTCACATGATTATGAGTTCAGTGCGTGATAAAGTACCCAATTTAATAAAAACAAGCATCTAGTAAATATAATGAACACAACAATTTATAAGAAACAAATTATCTAAATTTAGACTTTGGACTTTTAAATGTCATGTATTATATGTTGCTACTTTGGCATATTTAATTATTTTTTTTAATCTTTAGCAAAAGTCATCCACCAGTTAGATAATAAAAAACATAATCATATTTACTAAAAAAAGTAAGTATTTTTGTTTAGAAAATAAATATTTTATTCCTTTTGTTATAATCTTATTGGTACATATATGTAAAAAATTCGTTACTATACGGAATAAAAAAATATATATAACAGAAAGATATGAAATGTAATATCAAAATTTGATTGGTTTGTTTATTGTTGACAAGTAAAGTATTAAGGAGCACGTTCCTATAAATATAAATAATCATAATTAATATTTTATCAAAACTCACCTTTTAACAATTAGCAAACAAATCTTACAAGTCTTATATAGGGTTCCGTAGTCAAACTATAAGAACTATACTGTAGAAACTTGTTTATTTGATGTATTCTGTGAACCATATTAAGAATTTTTACACAGAAATGGAGAAAAAACTAATTTTGGGGCTTCTCCATACTTAGAACTGAAACATGAAGAAAGATTTTTGGTACTTATGGATTAAACTTACTAATATTTCTCTAAACCGAATTTGCACGAGAGTTTGCACTTTAAAAACAAAATAAGGGGACCCTCTTTATATTAATCATAATAATTTTATTATGTGCTACAACTCTTCATAAATTACTTTATAAGTTAAATTATTTTAGCAGATTACATGTTTTGATTGTACGTTTTCTGTAGGTTTTTTTCAATTTTATTTCATATTTTACACGGAGACCGTAAAATTATCTTAACATTCCGCTTGTGTACATTTTTCATAATATTTTTAATTCTTATCGTAATTATGTCTCAGTAAAAAATAAAATTGCTTCCTTTTTGACCTCCTTGGTTTCACTTTTCTGTCATATAAGAGCTAAAAACCTCAAGAAATACTTAAAAATGAATACTAATATATAACACTGTCTGAACTTATTTTATTGCGTGATAACATTTTTGATTTAATAAGAATATTGTCAACTATCCTTTCATCAGTAATATTTTGTATACACTTCAATTATATATCATTATTAAAAAAATACTTACTTGGATTAGCCAACAAACATCAATTTATTGATCCAAGTATTTTTTTATTTATTTCCAAGTATTTTTTTATGACGAAGTCTCAACAAAGTCTGCCTGTAAACGTGAATATTTGTAGGTTCGATTCCCACTCGAGTATGGATTGTTTTACTTCTTTTTTTTTGCTTTGGTAACTAGGCGTGCTTGCCTAGTGTTGAGTTCCGTTACTTAACATGCAATGCTTGGAAAGAGGGCAAAAGTAGGTTTTTAATCAATTTTTTTTTAAATGATTGATGTTATTGGATAAATATTGATATTTTTATCAATTTTACTAAAAATTAAGTACTTGTTTATTATGTAAAACTGAGTAAAGGCGAATCTTGTTCTAGACTCAATTGTCTTACAGCCTCTAGTATTTATTGCGTTTGAAAGTGCATTTGAAGCCTATGCTTATATTATGCTGATTTAGAAGACTTTGTACAAGGGCATAATGAACTGTGAGTAATCAGTGTTAACTGAATTTATGAGTTTTTTAAACATTTTCGTATAGATCAACAGATTAAATATTTTAATTTTATTGAGCGAGTGAGGAGCGCAGCGACGAGCGAAGCTCTCTGTTAGTGGGGGTCTATGCATTCTTTGTTCGCTAACTCCTCCTAGACCACTGAACCGATTTTGATCGGATTTGTTTTAAACGATCACTGTGGTCATGAGGAGTGCCAACATATATAAAAAACTGTGATCGGACATGTCCTTGAGGAATAATTGAGAAAAAACCAACAAAATTCGATTTTCATTGAAAATGCATTGGATTAGCTTGCGCGTGCAATTTCTCTATGGCCAAACACATTGTGAACTTAATTTATTGAGAAACCCATTGAAATTTGCTAGCGCGCGCCATAAACAGAGATTTCAATTCCCCAGCATAACTCTATGGTACAATTATCACCCCTCATCCCTCAAGGACATCATTTCATGAAATGCGATATAGCTACCACTTGGACCTAATTTCCATGCAAAGTTTCATCGAGTTCTGTCAAACGGCCTCGGAGGGGACAGGCTACAAAATGCGGCGAAGTGAACATATAAGAGCTTCGCTTCAAAAAGTGTCTTTATTGTACCGCTTCCGCGCTCGCTCAATTAACAGGCCGGATGGGCTGAATACCTAGTTTTTAAATTTATAAATGACATTCAACTTTCATTATGAATATTCTCATGAAATTGTTACATATAAGTTACTTCAAATATTCTAGATTTATGGGTTTTATACGTCAAATATAATTGCTTACTAAGTTCACAAACTGAGGGAGCATAACACGTATATATAATAGTAACAATAGATAAAAAATCACATTGAATAATACGTGTTTCAAGAAATTATTATGAAGATATTAATTTCTTGAAACAGGTAATATTCTTATTACTAATTAACATTTTATAGATTCAAGTGCGAAATGCCTATTTACAAAATATATATCAATTTATAACGCGGAAATGTGACGTGTCGTTTTGTTTATTTCAAATGAAACAAATTTTTATTATCAATTTAGAAAGTAAGAATTTAAAAAGTAAAAATAAATATTTGTAGCTATGTATGCTGCGTTATTTTATTTGATGGATTACCTGGTTAATTTCTTGTTTGTTTTTATAATTTCATTCCCAAACATTAACGTATGAATTGATTGCTGCCAAATGTCAAAAGAATGAGATTGACAAATCTTAGAAAAATACTTAATAAGTTACAGTAATTTTAATAAACACATATTTATTTATTATAATTTCGTAAAAAGTTCTTATTTATAGCTTTTGACAGCTTCACTGTGTTATTAGTAGAAACATACTAAAATTCACATAATTCATATTGCAAAAGAAAACGTAGAACCATCTGCCGCAGAGATTACACAAAATTATTGTAGTAGTGCTAATAGTAACTTTTATTTTCACCGTTCATGTTACTGCAATTTGTCAGCATTCTGAAGTACTGTTCAACGCCATCTATCATTTATCTCTTCAAATTGTCTATTGTAAATCAGAGCCACCTATCTATAAAATATTTTCTCTGTCATCATTCTATCATATTCACTTTCAGTTAGACGTATTAGCGCCATCTAGTGTATTTTCAAAAAGAATTGTTGACGCTTTAGTGGTATTAGTTCGGCGAAAGGGGTTCGATATAAAAGGGGGTCGTTTTTACTTTGTTGAAAAAGAATGAGTTGAATAAACGTAGACCATTAGTAAAAGTAATTAACAGAATAATAGCTAGTTAAGTAGCTTTTTATATTAATATATGCACTCAGTTTTGTTGTAATCAGACTATTAATCTTAGAACTACAGTCGAATTAATAACTCAATTTGGATGAAATTCTGAACTGAAGTTATAAAATTCCGTGCCAAGCGTAGTTAAGAGATGGCATCCGTTTGTAGAGACTCCGTTTGTAGAGAGCCCGGGTAAAACTATGACCAACAACTGGTATATTGTTTAAAATAGGCCTTGTTTAGCCGTGTAAAGTGACTGTTCCGGAAACTATTGAAGAAGCGGGAAATAAAATCAATTTAAACCGACATTAAAATATTAAGATGATACATATAGAAACATTGAAAAGTAGAAATTTGTTTATTTTTTTAGAATAAGAAAAAAATTAAAAACAATGAAAGAATTTACTGATATTTAGGTATTTTTAAAAGTTATAATACAACGGGGATTTTTTTAATTACTTTATTTGCTTATACTGAGTGCTTTGCTGACAGCTTCAGCTTGCACATAACTTGCTATAATTTATAAATCCGTTTAAAAATTACGTTACAATAATTTTAGTTTTTATTTAAGTTCGTTTTTGTCCATTATTAAGCTAGCTTGTTGACTCTTACGACTACTTAAAAGCTGAAAAAACATAAATTCAATTCTCTTATATAAATACGTATATAACACGTAAACAAGACCACCTCTAAAAGAAGATCTGCCTTATTAAATCTATATAATTAACATTTCCATTGTTAAATGTTACATTTTAAGGGCCGATTAGTGCATTTATTAGAGGACGCAATGCTTTATTTTTGGGACATGTGGGGGGGGGGGGGGGGGAGGTGTTCAATAGAAACTTAACCTCAAGTTTGTGGGGTCGCCACCCTTGTCCTCCGGCCGCCATCTTGGAAAAAGTGGGGGAAACATTTTTTTCGCAATATCTAGGAAACTATGCGTCGTACAAAAATTTGTGAAATCATAATTTATAGCAAATTGTTTTGCCTATAAATATGTTTCTATAATTTTTTGCCCTAAATTTAAAATTAAGGAAATTATAAGCAAAAATGTGAAAAACTTTTTATAATCATTTTCTTTTTTACTCTATAATGTTTTTATACATTTTTCAAAAAAAAAACACCTTAGACCAAATCTTGTAGATAATCTTTAGAGCAAAATTTTTGTCTAAAATTTTTTTTATTTCATTTATCTTAAACCCTGACACAGCGCTCCAAAGTCAACCGGGTTCAATAAGAATTCAATTAGAATCCATTAAATATATTCCCACAATTTTTTAAAAAACATTACTTATTTATTTTTTCAAATCTTTTTTGCCGCCACATTGAGGTAAGATCTGCAGGCTTAAAAAATTTTTTCAAGATGGCGGCTGGGTGACAATGGTGGCGACCCCACAGACTTGAGGCTAACCTTCTATTGACCACATGTCCCAAAAATAAAATTGTGTCCTCTAATAAATGCATCCATTATATAATAGGGTACTCGCGTTATAAACATGCAATCGACTTGAAACAATATTCTAATCTTAATTTAACATTAATAAACACTGTAGGTAATAATTGTATATTTTTATTTATTAATTTTTGGCGTACAAGTTAATATGGACAAGCAAGAATTCGAAGTTGAGGAATTATATTTTCCATAACCACCTTACATGAATAATTCAATAGTACACAATCTTCGGTAAATAACAGCTCGTTACTATGAGATGTTACTACAAATATTAGCACCAAGAATCAAAAATATGTTTTTTGTAAGTAAATTCATGAATCACTTATTCAATGTAAAGTACCTCATGATTTTCCTAATAATCTATTAACAGATATTGATGTAGTGACGACGAGAAAACCTACGAAATATACCCTTTTATATAAAAAAAAGCAAATCGATTTAGAAATCGCTGACTTGAAGTATATAAAACTACATGTCGATCATAAAACTTGCACTAGTATTTAAAAAGCAACAGATGTGATAATTATTAAAATTTTCAAATGGTTATCTTAACATGACAAAGTTCAACGCAAAATAGGTGCCAAGAATGATTATACCACCTTAAGGACAACATTTTTAAGATAATGTTTTCGTGTTTTTGAACATCTGAAGCTTAGACAAGGATAAATAATAATGTCAAATTGTGACTAGAGATGAAATTTAGTTACACATTTATTGACCTCACTCTTAACAAGATTTAATAGACTGACACAAAAAGGCACACCACCATCCGAGAATTTTAAAATGTCACAGTCGGCTGTAAAAAGTCATGGTAACAGTATAATAACTAAAAAAATAAACGTAAACGAGGATTTTTTGGAATATTTATTTAAAATAATAATTATAAATAAATTATTGTCGCGTCTTCTAATTGATTGATTGAAATTGTAAAAATTATATTAACAACTTAAATAATTTAAAGGTATAATCATATAGGCACGTCACATACAGTAAGTTCTTTAAAATATCCACTAAACACACCCTATAATCTCATTCACGATAAAAAAACAATTTTCATGTATTGAGTTAAAAGTAAATCATAAAAACATTTCGCGTGTAAATTTCTAGAGCATTTGCTTTCAGTTATAGGTAAATATACTGGCCTTAGCCCAGTTTACGGCTTCATGACGTCAACATTGAAAGGCATTACTGCCTTTCGATGGGTGGGACTGTAAAGAAACATTAGTTTCAATATTTTTTATTATGACCTATTACTAATATCCTCACATATTCTAATAACACTTAATAATGTATTAGGCTATTCTCTGACTTATTCAATTTCTCTTCGGTTTGTCACCTCCATTAAGGTGTACCAAAATATAATTAAAATAAAACAGAAAAAATAACGATTATCTCTCTCTAATAGGTTTATTGAGGCATGCCCAAATTGCTTCATAATCGTGAAATATAATTATAATTATGGGCTGTGATGTCACTAACTCTATATATTAATCTTAATAATTAAACATCATGATTAATGTTACGTCTTCTGATTTTTACCTTTATGTTTAAAGTAAACAATTTTTCACAGTATTTTTTATATCTGTATCAACATAATAAAGTGTTACGATTTGTTTCACTCCGAAAATAATGGATTACAACATTTTTATAAAATGAGAATTCTACTCCGTTACTGCCATGTGCGGGATAAAGCGTGAAGCTAAAAAAAAAAAAATCTACTTCATTAGTGACAAATATACGTGACAAAAATATTTCGAAAATGTCAAGGATTCATATGAAAACTTTGATGATTATAAAAAACGGGCGAGCGCGAAATCGTGCGCTATACAAATGGTTGAAGCTACGTAAAAATTTAATGAAACAAATATGTTTTACTGTAAAAGACAGCATATTTGTGATATATAAGAATTAAGGAATATTTAAAAAACTATTATAGACAATACAGCAATAGTTCTATCAGTGAAATTGATTTTTTTATATTATTCATAACTTAAAGACAATTTAACAATATTAACAATTTGTATTGATACTTAAATTTATCATATATTTTCATTTTTTCCGTTGCTGTAGGCGTGTTGAAAAATCTTCCTTTAGCCAATACTGCCCAAGGCTATATGCTTATGTTCTGAATGGTAGCTTTTTATGTCTTATAGTTTTCTCAGCTGGACGGTGTCTCTGAAGTACCCAGTATTGAATAACAAATTATATATAGGCCTATAGATATCATGACGGATTATATTACAAAATAACATTCAATCTTTATTTTTACACATATCTTGAAGTCTTTTCGCATCTCCCAGGCATTCCGTGACCGATTATTGTTACCTTATTCAAATAATTTGCTCTTAATTTGACTGTCTAATATAACATATTAGATGTAGCTTTTGTGTTTTTTTGGAGAGAGTCTAGCTTAATTTAATATAACACATAAATTTATACTGCATAGTAAGTATAGTGAGTTGTTGATTTTGGTGCTTTAATTGGCATAAAGTTGTTCTTCAAATCGTTTCGGCTTTATATCATTTTTAGGATCGTAGCGGAGCATTTATCGTCGTAGCACGTTATTGCAGTAAGTGCGTTCGAAATACTACCAGTATAGATAAAATTTAAGCTTCTTTGTGGTTACAGCTACAAGCTTTATTGTTTCACCTGTAAGTGTGACGGTTGATCATGTAACATATCTGCACTCATTGTCACGTTACTAAACCTTTTTAATATATAACCATCTTGTAATATTTATCAACGCAGACATCTCACTTTAGTGTTTGAATTAATTATGTCATAATAATTATAATAATATATCTAAATTTCTAACTCTCCATTCACTCTTTCTAAAGGCAATATATTTATTTAAGCCCGATCTCTACACCTTAATCAATTACTATAGATACTATTAAAATATAATAGAAAACAATAATTTTTAATAAACAGGGGGACAGATATATTAAAAAACCTGACACGTAACAAATAAGATTGGTTTTAATAATTAAAATAATG
The DNA here is from genome assembly GCA_037178615.1 of Dione vanillae. Lineage (NCBI taxonomy): Eukaryota > Metazoa > Arthropoda > Insecta > Lepidoptera > Nymphalidae > Dione > Dione vanillae. The sequence goes on along the minus strand of JAZFAU010000009.1, from coordinate 2,135,047 downwards.
GGGCCTACATAAGTTGTGACTGTGTGAGAATTGGAAGTTCAATTCTCACTCGGGGAGTACGCATTATTTCACTTACTCGTTTTTGAAACAAGACAAAGTGGTAGCAATTTTAAAATTACGATTCTATGATATCAATTAAGTTTTTTAACTGATCAAAATTATAGCATCATTTACGGTTATCCAATTTGATTTTCGTTTTTGTTAGAATAAAGCCTACTTAAATCAAATAGTAATAAACGTTAGAAAAATGGTGTCTCCATAATTATAAAACTAACGTAATGACAACCAACAATCATGGCGCATAAAGTGATGTGACGTCAGCGCAGTTATCGGTGCTCTGAATCAAGCAAAAACAATTGAAACTTAGTGTATTAGTTATACTAATGTTAAAATGCTATTTCATAGTATATAAGTACATATATACATACATTGACTATGTCATAATTAGTGCTACACCAATCATAACTATGCTCGCCTAAGCCGCAGGATTGTCTATTTATGACACGTAATTAACATAATTATTCAGCTGAATGTTAGATTTGCTGCTAATAGTATAAATGAAAGTCCATTTAAGCGTTAACTTAATTTTCATATTAATTTCCTCTGTCGACTGCGCTTTGTGATAGTTGCTTGTATTCGATTATAATTAAATTAATTCCGACAATATATATTCACTGATAATATAATATATATCAAACATGCCAGAATATTATGTCTTGTTGCTGAATAGAGAATTACAATAGATTAATAAGCTCTACAAATTGAACACGGTATTATAATAAGGTTACTTATGGTAAATGTGGTATAGACTAGTATTGGCAGCATTTTTTTATCTGCAGAACAAAGACACTATTTCTATTTTTTGGTAATGTTTTAAATTTTTTATCTTGATCTTCACACCTTATCTTTAACGGGTTAACAGCTTACATAGTAACATTCCTCAACTTTCCACTCATACTCTAAATATTTCCAGTGGATTCGTGAACTTTATCTACAGCCCAGAGCGGTCTAAATTTTTTTTAGCTTCACTCTTTATCCCGCACAAGGCAGGGTAGGCAGAGGGAACTGCAGGGACCGCGGGAACCTAGTGTTAAGACACTCCGTTGCTTAGTCCCTGCTTTCTCCGTCCCCGCTTTCCGCCGTTTTCGAGGCATTGCGTGTTGAGTGGCGGAACTCAACGCCGCGCTTTGCCTAGTTTACCAGAGCGAAGAAAATGGAAATAGAAAAATCCATTTTCGAACCCAGAAACCGTCGCGTTACAGGCAGACGTCGGTCTACATGACGACGACGTGACTACTAAATTAATCAATTACATATAGACGACGGTCTAAATGTAATTGATTAATTCAATAATTAATTTAAAAATCCATATTAAATTTCAATATTTATTGTAAAAGATATCGTCAACACTACCATTTTCGTTTATAAATATTAAAACGTATTGATTTACAAAACGAATATCAAATATTCGTTCCGGGAATATCCGGAGTTGAACAAAAACATCATAGTGACTAGTGAGTTATTGGAAAACAAATATCATCGAAGCATGGTGCATATATGAAACCTTTTACTAATGAAAAGTGTTTAATTAATTTTCACAGAATAAGATATTTTATCCAATATAATTCTATGACTTTGAAAGATGTAAAGTCAGAATATGCTAGCAAGTAAAACGTCATCGATATTGTTTTTATATAAAATCAGAATCAAAATTCATTTATTCGTGAAGGTATCACAGGTTTGCGATGGTCTCACTTACGCAGGTCAGTTTTTTATCTACTATCGTTTCAGAAAGGTGCTTTGTCAAGGAAGAGAAGAAATGGCGAAAGAAATTCCTCAACACTTCTTTTAAATACAATGAATGTATTACTATATAGTATTGCCTAACCTAAGCAGAAGTGGTTGTAGAACTGATAAACGACTTACGTCTTTGTCATTGATATAATCATCAACCCCATAATAACCTTTGCTAACAAGTTGTGTTTTTGTCCGTTTTTTTTAAATTTTATAGAAATGCAATTAAACACATTTAATTACATACTTTGGTTAATTATAATATTCGTCGACAGATTAAACGAATTTATAATACGGTAAATGAAGATAAATTACAAAATTTTAATAACAAACTTAATTAGTAATTGTACTATAATTGCACATATGAGCAATAGTTGACGGTCGAAAGTTGAACTCTGGTCAGATTCGTCCATTTACAGCCAAAAAATCTAGTTTTACACTTGATTTTGGAGCATAATTGGCCGAATCTCCCACTGTCCGTGAGCTAAAAATCTTGCGATATACCTACAAATAAATACAAATTATTATCTGTTTTAAAAGTGAACATTTTTTTAATATTAACTAAAATAAATAGTAACGGTCAGAAATATATGAATTTTGCTTTCATTCATTTTTCTTAGTCCTTTTATTAGACATGCCACAAGTCTCACCCACATCATTTCTCAATATACCTTTATATTTAGATGACAAAAGTTCATAAGTAATAAATTTCAAGTCATGCAGTGTTAAATATTTTTATGATTTTTAAGGTCTTAATCCACACTGAGAATAGAAAAATACTTAAAGAAAGCATATAAAAATATATAAGCAACGTGATTTAAATCCATGTCCTCTCGCGCACAAAAAGTGTTCAAAATCTCGCTTTTTATATGGAACTTTAAAATCCCTGTTACAAAATAATACGTAAAAACAAACTAAATTCACATGTTTCAGAAATAATTAAAACATTTTGATAAGCCACTACAAATTTCGGAATAATTTCACCAAAACTGAAAGCGGAACTTACGCTACATGCGAATCAGTTCAGGACAGTATTATGGTGATATTGACATGAGAAAGCGTATCAAAATATCACAACTAATATATGTACCTATATGAAAATCGGTATAACTCCAGTGCAAATGAGCATTGGTAAGTTGGCATACGCAATCATCCGCTCTGGAATCTTGCCAACTACAACGGGTTAAATTTTTAAGCAAACATAGGCAATTGGGTTTATTGGATCAAACTTAATTAGACACGTCTACACTTATGTTGACGCTATTCGTTAGGTCTACGTCTTAAAAATGTGCATAATATATGTTTTATCTATTAAATATTTTAAAAAGTAAAATATATTTTATTTTACAATAAATAGTTTAGTTATAGTTTTATATAGAGCTCAAGGCAATTAAGCTTAATACATATTCAATTACAATATGCTATTATTTATTCAGACTGACATAATATAAACAACTACTTGGTACTATATATATAATATAAAATTATTATAGCTTCACCCTTTACTCCGTATATACCAGGGTAGACAGACGGAACCGCAAGCATCGTAGAAACCTAATGTTGAGACACTCTGTTCCTCGGTTTCGACTTTTTCGAGGCATTGCGTGTTGAGTGGCGGATCTTCTTAACGCCGCGCATTGCCTAGTTGCCAGAGCGAAGAAAATGGAAATAGAAACATTCATCTTCCCCGAGCGGGAATCGAACCCACAAACCGTCGTATTTACAGGTAGACAGTATGCCACTGCTATCATGAAAATAGTTCAGTTTTTTATAATTTTGAAGAAATTTGATGAAATAAAACTTGACTCTATATATTTAAAGGGTGAAAGTCGAACGTTATTGTGATACGCGAATTAAAAATATTTGTTAAGTAATCATTATCTTGATCGGACTCACAATGATTGTAAATTGAATGATTGTAGATTGTAGTGTGGTAGTGTTAACCACATGATTAAAATTAAACTATGCTGCTAATTCATTAATTTTCTGAGTATTGCCATACGAGTTTCAACTATTTTGTATAAAATAAAAAATATATATTTTTTACCTCGCGGTCGTGAGCATAAGCTCGGCAATTTCTCGTTATGCTTTGCTTTGAACAAGCAATACCGTGAGGTAAAATATATTAATAAGTGACATCGACATAAAGGGCAAAATAATACATGTTGTACAGTGATTAATTAATTATATTCTTTGAAAAAAAAAATAAATATCATATTCAATTGGAATTATTGGCTTGAGTGTAGTTTGGTACTTCGTAGATATAATAAATTTATATATTTTGTGCTCTAAAAAGCTGTTTCTTATATACATTTTTGTAAAAATAATTAGCCACAGTTCTCTTATTTTATAATTAACATTTTCATAGTAAAAGATTTTATTAAATGATTTCATGAAATAATTACACATACAATGCAATTAAACATTTTTATTTAAGAAATGAATAAACTAAATTGATATAATTTTAAATTTTCATGGCGATTTTATGATTGATATTTGACTACGTCGTATTATTTGTACACATTTTATTCACAACTTCTGCACAGTATTGAATAAATCTAAATTGTTTTATATAGTAATATTTTTTTCTATTAATAGGTTGGGTATTACTTCCTCGTAAAGCAATATCATCCGGATATGTTACATTAGGTTACATAATGTATAGATACGCGTACGTTTGTAATGATGTACAAAATTTGAAAATAATTTTAAATTAAGTTATTATACAAAGTTTGGACCACTAATGCGATTTCATAACCTTGTAATGAAACGATTTGTTTCATTATTCCGATCCAATCTACTTATTCATTAAATATTATATTTAATTTATTCGTCATAACATACTATATAGATAAGCGACAATATACATACATAGAATCAAAGCTACTAGACATTTTACGATACGTAACTTATATGGAATAAATCTTTTTGTAATTTTCTTAGCTGCTCACTTCTGTGATCAATCAATATTTATTATCTCTGCAAGTGTTTTTGAAAAATATTGTGACGTACTTTTCCCGTAAATAAAACAATAATAAATAATTTTATTTACTTTTTAATTAATTACAAAAGCCGTATGTACTATATTTACACAAGTGTGTCTATTAAATATTTCTATAAAACAAATATTAATTATTACTCAACATATTGATATAAATTTTTGGTTAAAATTTTTCTACTTGTTAATTATAAAGAGAAAAATTTCTCTAGTATAGTTGGTAAAAATAATAAATATGAGGGATTAAAAATTGGAGTAGGATAATAGACAAAAGGACATAATTACTTGTCAATTACAGACATTGTTCGTTATCACTGAGTTGAGTGGAAAACAATGAATATACTGTTTCTCTTTTTTTATTAAACAAAGAATATTGTAAAACAAAATAATAATAAATATTTGTCGTTTGGTTAAGTTTCAGTAGTATTAGTAGTACAGATATATGTGTATGTATATCTAAAGTGCTCTCTGTTTATAAATATAAAATATCGAAATTTATAAAATTATCGGAATACGACGGGGAGTTTTGGATACGATATGCCAGATGAAAATAAATCTAAAAACCCAGAAAAGTACACACCAAGGAGTGAGTGCATAATGACTAGAAATCATGCCAAAAATTAAAATTATGACGCCTTTAGGTTTGTTTTTGTTACGGAATTTTAGTTTTCCTGACTTCTGTAATATTCAAAGATTCAAACTATATATTGAATTAAAACCCCAAAAACGTTTTATTCTTGAGGTAATAACTTTTTGAAACTAACAAATTTCGATAGCAGTGCCATGAAATTATGATGGCAAGAGTGTAAAAGTGTACTTCAAAATAGTTACGAGTTTCCAGTTCTTTTTAAATCTGTAATTGACGTTAACGTAGTAAACAACATGTTAGAATACATAACGTTAAATAAATAATCTAAAATATAAATATCAGGATAAAACTATAACTACAAAAATCATTATAATTCAGCCATAATATATTAAATATGTATATTCAAAATTAATTTACATTTACGTGTAACAATTATGTTGAAAATGAAGCAATAACAATAAGGACAATAGCGCCAAGCAGTCACAGGTACGGCAGGGCGGGCGGCTCGGAGGCGCGGGCGGGGGCGCCGCGGCTCCATGCGATGCGAGCAAAGCCTCCGCGACATTCGCGCGTCTGCAATCGTCGCGCTTCCACGCCCGCGCTCGGTACGCCCATGTTACGTAACGCTATTTACTCCGACATCTGTTGAGTGTGAGGGCCACAGCGCGGCACGCTTGCTCACCGCTGACCATCCGCGCGCACGTCATGTACCTCACAACGAACACCTCCAACCGGCGAGATGCCGATGTGCCATTCAACCATCCGACCGGCGATACTTAATAAGATGTAGATCTGCGACCATCAACTTACTGCCATCCATCCTGCCAGATAATTTTAAGTTATAGGTTTAAGTAGTGCTTTCGCTTAAGTGGACTTTGTGATGTAACGAGAATAAGACTGATGGAGATCCGTCTTCGCCGAATTCGGGGGATAAAAACCTCGAAGAATGCATTGCTGTTTTGAGACTGAAAACCATTGCTAAAACACGCTTTCACTGCCGCCTATGCCTTCCACTACTAGCGTGTTAAGTTAGTCGTAAGAAGCCACGGGGCTTGAAAGTAATCTATTCAGATAGCAGGCAGAGTCCACATCCTGCTGTCCGCGAGTTTAGAGGTCGACGAAGCGTTGGTCTTCACCAAAATTCGTGATAACATCAGCTCGTGGGTGCTGTGGTGGCGTCAACGCCATCTTCGGATGGGCGCACCGCACACCCCAAAACAAATAGAGGAAGATGACTGCGTGCCCCGCGTGGCCATAATCGAGGAGCCTCGACAGCAGCAAGAGCGCAAGCTGGAGCGACGACGGGCAGCGGGCGGCCCGCGGCGGCGTGGCCTTGAAAACGAATTGGAGGGCGAACGCCGCCGCCCAAGGCGTAAACCGTGCAAGAGGTTTGTCTCATGTTTACACTTCAAACGCTACTTTTTATTAAATTCATATTCACAATTGATTTACAATATAAATAAAGATTCTGTCAGATTTTGAAAAGCTTACAGTGAAAACAAATTCTAATTCTAATTATTATTATTTATTTTAAAATATAACTTTTTGTCACCGTGTTTTAACATTTTGTATCTTGAATATTTGATATCAAAAATCCCCAAATAAAATATTAAATTAACTCATGTTTCATAATTTGTCAAAATTGCATTTGTTATTAACGCCATAAAAAGTATGAAATTTTTCCCGACGTTTGAATTTATGTGAGAAATATTCCACTGTTTTTTTTTTAAATATTATGAATTTTTTAACTACATTACATATATAAGTTGTAATATAATCGTATTCTAAAAAGCTTATTAAGAATGTAAACTAAATTTTATGCCAGACTGCGTGATTTAAATAAATTATGCGGCGTTGAGCTGCGTGTGAATAGGAGGCCTAATTCAGCGACCAATTTAGTCCTGCGGCTGTTTTGACATTGAACATTGCTCGACCTAAAAATGAGGCAGTAAAGCTTCACCTTGGACTTGCGAAACATAAGGACTGCCGCGTCGACCGTCCGTCTATCGATTCGAGTACTAAAGCATGACCCACACGTTAGATTCAAGTTTTCAACAAGTTTGATACAATTATATTCGCTAAACACACTTTACCATTCAAAGAGCTTTGTGCTTTTTAAATTTCGGTCACGTTCAGCGTTACATTGCTTGTATTGATTTGAAGTTTACTCTACTAAGGGTTTCACGCGAGTTTTCAAGGATATTTAGTGATTCCCAGAGTTACTAGATAAGAATCATTCCATGATTTAAGTATATCGAGTTTAACACTTTTATATAAATATTTTTATTTAATATTTTTTGTCTGTGTAAGCTTTAGTCATATAATCTTACAGATAGCATATTGTGTGTTCGAGCCTAAACAATTTGTTTAACAAAATAATTAAAATAATGTTTATTGTGCGTATTGTAATATTAAATAGTACATAGAGGGGGTATCAAACCCGTTCTGAGTTTGATACATTGCGCTTACTATAGAGCCATAGTTTGGTACAAGTTTTGTTTATTTGTCTCTAAAAATTAGGTGAACTTACTGTTTATAATACACGTCTACCACCTGCAAGCCTCTTTGGCAAGGAATTTAAAATAGGTCAAGAGCATCGAACTCGTGTGAAGGTAACATCTGTATCACGATGTTTAGACTAAATGTTTCATAACGAATCGACGATTTGTAAACGTATGGAACTATTATGTTGTCATTTCCTTATATTGTTATTCGTATGCTAATAGTATGAAACTACAATTTATTGTATTAATTAGCATAGCTACCGTCGCCCGCTTGAAATATATAATTATAAACTAAATAAACTGCATGTTTGCAGCACTTTAATACAAAAAATTAAAGCACCCTTATTATTTAAAAAAAAGATTTGATTATTTTACAAATTAAAATACTACCTGTGTTTATATTAATAATGTGACTTTACGTATTACGGACCTTACATCACCTTTTATTATTTATTATTTCAAGTACTTTAATGAATACAAAATAGTAGGTATAATATTGTTTAAGTTAAAAAGGAAAGATTCGTTTCGACAATGTTATATAATATTGTCGTGGTTTTATTTTGAAATTAAAAAGATAGTTTTTACATTATTTTAGCCACGCACCTGAAGTTTTCAAGCATGTTAAGCCAGTATCTTAGTTTTTGAAGTGAAACTTCTTTGCTGTTTGATTATAAAATTTTTGCAGACTTTTAACGATAATATAACACGAACGATGTGGAACGTTATTGCAGTGGCAAAGTGTCCACATGACACATGATTCCCTTCGGATTACTGTTTGTAAATCATATAAATACAATAATAAATAAACCGTTAAGTAAGCAGGGACTAAGTAACGGAGTGTCTTAACACTAGGTTCATATGTTCCTGCAGTTCCCTCTGCCTACCCTGTCATGTGCGGGATAAAGCGTGAAGCTAAAAAAAAATATCCTATACTATTAACCATAATATTATGGTATATAGTCTTTAGCTTTTTTCTACAGAATGACGATCCAACAATTTCAATTCAGCCCTTGAAATTAACGTGCTTTACAATATTAGAGTAGCTAGAAGCTGCTGTATCACACCACCTGTGATTCGTACGGCCCATGACTTGCTATCTTTTGGAGATGGACATATTGTGTCACTGTGGCCTTTTGTACATTATTGGAGTTCAGTTCATCAGGGAAAGTGGTATATCGTTTAACAAACGATATATTTCTGTAAGCTATTTCAGCATTTTCGTAGTTTTACTATACATAATTTCTCTTGAATCTCTGTACATTTTAGTTAACCATATTGAAATCCATTTTGAGCTCACCAAGAATTTTTATCATATCCTATGTAAAGATTTCTTTAAGGAGATCTATTTTTAAGTGCTCCTTTTACTAGAAATATATAAATCAGATACAGATAAAACCCTTGAATACTGTTTTACTAGACATAATATAATACCCTTGAAGATTATTTTACATTTCATGCCGTTGTCGTTCAGTTACGTTATAGCATTATATATTTATTTTTCTCAATATATAATATGTTAAGCTACTAGCTAACGTGAGACATAATAATGAAATTGAATACGCGAAAACACGAAATCTAAATTTAATATATTATAACTACCACTCAAATGCGTTTTGGCTCTCTTTCCAAAACGGAAATAACAAAGAATGTTGTGTATAACACGTGGCACATTCTAGGTGTTCGAGGTAACTCTCTTCCGAGGTACAGTAAGCTATTCGTACGTGACGTAATATGACCTTCCTCAATAAATTGACCAACACATTTTTTAATTTAGGTGCGATAAGTGATGAAAACCTGGGATTTTCTTTGAAATGAATATGGTTTTTCATTGAATGAATGAATGATTAACAAATTATATCGACGCGTTTGTTTCTTTGGCTACGAAGAAAGCGCGATTTGTTGTTTACTTGTGTGTTTAATTTTTTCAACTACTCATAGCAACAACATTTACCTACCATTACCTGCAGGCAATAGTGAATTTCCTTAATAGAATAGACAGAATAGGCTTCTTAACACCTTGGTTTGGACTCTACACTTGCACACAATCTCATTATTGCAAGTAGTCTTGACACGTTCAACTACACATTGGCCATGTAGGTACGTTAACAATTTCATGGGCTGTTGTAGTATTCGATATATTTGCTTAAACATCGTTTATACATAGTTCGTGTTCTTATTCCTATATACATAGCATACACACACATGAAGAGAGTTTTTAGTGGCAAGGCCTTTTAGCGTTCTACCTGAATTTCACGATAACGGAGGAAGAAATTCCACCAGAGAAATAAAATTAAGCTAGTAATCAACGTGAGTCATCATATAACTCACATGTATATTTTTTTTATTAAACGAAAAATTTAATTTCAATTTTTTTTACAATTCATCTAATAATCACCTAAAAAACGTTTCACTTTCGACTGGAATGTAAAAAGAAATTAATATTCAGTTCTGTTATATATGCCTACTTAATATCTTAAATTTTATCAATTACATATTCTTCCAAAAATATAGTCATAATACCTTTTATCATAAGGGTCTATGTACGTCTCAGAAAGCCCAATGTTAAAATAATAGTCTTTTACTGACTTATTTTTTTTGCAGAAAATATATATATATGGTTTAATCTAATTTTGTATCGGGAATTTCCGTTCAGGGAAACTTTGGAGCTCTGTTTACATCAGTTTAGTAACGCATGGCGTTTTGAGCTAAAATTTAAAACTTTCAGCCCTGAGTGTCAGCTTAGATAAATATCATTGTGAACCATGTCAATGTTAAATACTATAACAATTCCAATATTTATTTATATAAGTATATCACGATATTGTCTATTTATGCAAACGCGATTACTGCACCAATACAAAATATAATAGCATATGAAGCACTTCAAGTCACTGCGCCAGGTTTCGCCGTGCATTACTTTCGATTACACAACGTCAAACGTATTCTGTCAATCTCAATTTTATTGGATATTGAGTAAAACCAATTGCTCAAATACTCAAAAAATATCCTTTAAATCTAATGAAAGTATGTAGTGCTACAAATGTCCACAAGGTAAAGCTTATTTCACCATTGAATATTTTAAACACAAAATCAAATTGTCTTTGTTTAAGCCAATGTCACAATTTTATTATCTCAACAATTTAATAAAAATGCAATCGTAAGTATATCGGCCGCATTGTGATTCTAGTTCAATACTTGAGTAAAAAAATTTTATAATAATTATAATTTAAATACAACATAATGTGAAACTTTTTAGAAAAAAAAAATGATTGCGTTGATTCTATTATAGCACAGTTGGAGCATGCCTGTCTGCGTGCGGTAATTACTACGTTTAAATCCAATAATTATTTCTATCAGGCATTTCTTGCCACATTCCAACGTCTGTACGCTTACAACGAAATAATTCGTTATAAACACTCAATATTCGCTCTTAAGGTTTATAAAATAACTAATTATATTAATTATATAACTAACTATACTTAAGGTTTATAAAATACTGAATAACTGATATACAACATACGTATTTATTGCACTTACACATACATTTCATATACAATGTTTGCATACAAGTGCAAGTGCGTGTAAAACTAAAATGCTGCATGCTACGGCATAAAATATTTAACTAAATTAATTATTAGCGAAACAAATATATGTATGTTACTTTGTGGTACATTTGATAGCGTCTCTAGTACTATTTGCCTACAATACTAAATTCATACCATTCAAAAACGGTTAAACGAAAATAATAATACATAATATATATTTCCAGTTAAGATGTGCAATGTACATATATGTATGTGGCTTCTAACATATACTTTACTTCAGCATTCAGTTCCTGAACTTATAAGATTTCATGTGACTTCTTCATAACTTTCCCAGATACTTTTAGAATATATGAGTGATAAGCATAAGCTAACATTTGCTTGTAGTTAAACATGAGCATATCGCACAGTTCATTAAATTGCTAAAAATATTTTAATTTAAAAAGAAGTATTTGATATAAAACAAAATATTAATTTACTTTTTTGCTGTGCCTTTAGTTCTTATTGCCACGTAATTATAGGTTACCGGAAGATACAGAGTTTTGATTACACAGCAGTTTTCATATAAGCAAAAAAATTATCTTGAACAATTTTTTATTCTTTTTATTATTTTTTGCTTCTAAAGAATAATGAAATAAATTTCAGCTTGATTTGTCAATTTGACTTGGAGAAAATAGTTTTGGCAATCACACTGACAGACAGACGAACAGACAAACGGATAACTAAACGATCCTATAGTGATTTCATTTTTACATTTTAAGTTACGAAATCCTAATAAAACTTCAAAGTATCTTAATTTAAATAACAATACCATAAAGAGAAAGATTGCTTGTCAGCACCAAGTTTGAACCATGTTTTTACCATGACAATTCTACCTTTTTTGTGGTCAAAAACCTGTGGGAGCAATAAAATCTAGAGATCTATAATTCATAATAATTTGTCGCCAAAACTGCCTAACTTATCCGTTCTTGACAGAATTGCCCCTGTCCAAAAATTCCGAATAAAAGTCCATGATAGCATATGCCTATAACTTTAACAGGTTTTACGTTTTACAAATTGCCAAATAAAAAATATTTTAAATAAAATATATTTTTTATTTGGATATGAAATAATGTTAAAAATAATTTTAACATTATTTCATATCCAAATAAATGTGTAACATACATTGTTCATGTTTTATGTGCTCTATAAACATTTTAGCAGATATCATACTTCAGAAAAACGAGAGCAGAGTAGTTGGAGTGTCGTGTATCGAAGGCGACAGCGTGCGATTTCAGGCGGAGAGCGCTGCGGGGCTGGCACGTACCTAAAGTACCTATTATCCATACTAAATCGCATTATTTTTAGGACTCACTGGTATAAATCGTTTTATGTTAATGTCTATTGAAGAATTTTAATTTTTATTAGAAATACAGTTACAATTTTCATCACATTGTGTATCTTTTATATATAATGAACAAGTAAAGCGGATCATGCAAACATTAATTATAGTTTGGCTTGAAGGAAAGAAAGGTTGGGAAATCTAGTAGCAGGTTTTATACAACATAATACGGTGAATAGTAATGGATAAGCCACAAAAAAAATTGATAAAGTGCAATATTCGCGCACCAAGGGTTTCGTACAAATTCCATTATTGTAGGTATTCCGCAGAGGAACATACTACTTATAATAATAGATAAGTTTAAGTTTCTGATTGTGTTTTCTCCTTTTGTATGAAATGGATTATAAATATAAGTTGATGATGATTTCTTTCTGTGTTTAACTTACAAATTATTAAGTAACGTAAATTTAAAATACTAGTAATAGATTTTTCTGGAATATATTTATAAATTTTTAATGTCCGGATTTTTCCATTTCTCATATATGCTTCTTTCGGACTGCTCCATTTTTCAAACATTAAAAAGGGATCATAAGTCATCTGTTTTTCTCCTTTTGAGGCACGGAACCCTAAAATGGAAGGGAACAATTGTAACTAACAATTGTAGGAAGTAATAAGCTTTTTTGTTGTCATGAGAAAATCCTACGTGTGGAATATAATCTCATGTATCTATCTATAAAGAACGATAAAAGTTCGTAGTGCCATTAAATCCAAGCTAACGAAGTTGCAGGAATTTTATTCGTATTAAATAATTAATTATCATTTTAATATATTGAATTTAATATAGAATTTTTATGTTACTATACTGTCCTAAAGGTAAAAGGTTTTCTGCGCTATACACATAAATGGTCCGTAGAAAGTAAATGGAGGTCGCTAGAGGGACATAAATTATTTAATTTTTCGCGTTTAAATTTAAAAAAATATTTGAATTCAAGTATTACCGCTGCTGTCGATACAAGCGGTAAAGTGAACTAGCTTAGCACTATAACGCACCTTCTTGTAAGTGCACGTCGGAAACAAAGCCTTCAATTTCGAACTATTTACAGCTTTGCGTGAGTGTGCTAAATGTATACTTCACGTTTACTTCCTGTATTTTATAATTCTAATTCTTAACTTTTTTTATTCAAATACATTTTTGCAAGCTTTTTTTAATCGCCGAATTAACTCAAGACTGGTGGTATAGAAGTTCAACTTTAATCAATATTTTTATGTTAGATATGCTTGCAAGTTTGTGTCATTTACATATGATGAACAGAGTATTTAGTCTTACTAATTTATCTGGAATTTAAATAGTCACTTTAAATTTCGTGAGTGGTGACTACAAATTCCCAAAAAATAATGTAATTTTTATATATATATATATATATATATATATATATATATATATATATATATATATATATATATATATATATATATATATATATATATATATATATATATATATATATATATATATATATATATATATATATATATATATATATATATATATATATATATATATATATATATATATATATATATATATATATATATATATATATATATATATATATATATATATATATATATATATATATATATATATATATATATATATATATATATATATATATATATATATATATATATATATATATATATATATATATATATATATATATATATATATATATATATATATATATATATATATATATATATATATATATATATATATATATATATATATATATATATATATATATATATATATATATAGAAGCAGAAAAATCCATCTTCCCCGAGTGGGAATCGAATCTTCAAATTGTCGCTTACAGGCATACGCTTACGCCACTGCTCCACGGCGGTCCTCTTATTTTATATTTTTGTATATTCTAAATGAATAAACTTCTAATGTGACAAATTAAAGTAAACATGAACAACATTTAAACTTCTTACACATCAACATATAACGTTTAAAATAAAATATCTACTATAAACACATGCGAAACAATAGTATGTTAACGCTTTATCCCTAGTGGGTAGCCGGAGCGGCCAGAGCGCCAAACATCTCCCACTACCATTAACCTCTTTATACATATCCTACGGATCAATGCACAGCAACATTGTAAAAATGATTGCGAAGATCTACTAAGAGGTGTTCCTTTTTTACCATTGACGGTGAGAAAGAAAGGGACCTCAGTTGACCTTCGAAGTCACTTTCTTATATTTTCTTGCGTCATATCTTTATTGTGTATCTTCTCTCGGCACTTGAGCTCCATATTCGACATATCTACATTTTCGTGATAATGATGACGCCTTTACATATCTAAAACTTTTTCTTGGGGATTTGGTTAGCGAAACTGACTCTGCATATCTTATGAAGAGGTCACGTATTTACAGCTAACAAAAATAGCTAACGCAAATCACTAAACATTTAATTTTGCTGTAGATAGCATTAGCAATATGAAGCAAAAAAGAAAATTTGGAATGTATATGATTATAAAAGAATATAGTTTATAGGCCAATTAGAGTAGAGAGATAAATGATAATAGTGAAAAGATTTACAAAAGTAATAGTTGATTAAAAAAATCAGATTTTTTTACTTAAAATGTATAATATAATATATCATAAGGCTCTAATAAAGTATAATATATAATAAAGCTTGTTTTAATGCTAAAAATCAATCTAAACATATTATATGTGACCATATGTGAAATAAAAAAAGCTGAATTTATTTTGATTATCTACATTTACATTGTGGGTAATTCAAATAAAAAGGGAGGACAACTAAATGTATATGGTATATAGTATTTATTCCTTGGAAGCGTATGTTGTTTAGGGCAGCTTTTTCGATAACTTAAATGGGCTATGGAGGACTGTTTGGGTAATTAGTACAAATAATCATAATATAAAATTCATTAAATATTTGGTCGAGGTGATTAGAAGTTGACAGTTCCTGCTTTTTATAATTATCTTGTTAGTGTCTTGATTCATATACGGTGATAATAGCCGTGTTTTGGTTTAACATTTAGATTTCAAAATGTTGAATAAAATGAAAAGATTAACGCCATCCTGACGTACTAAAGGCCATTCTATTCATGCACAAGAACTGTGCATTTAAATTGAATTTGAATATAATCCAGCAGTGGTAATAAAGAATAAGGCTATAATTGAATTTTCACTTTTATAATCTCAGCACATTTGAATTCAATGACGACAAACTATTTTTCAATAGACATTTTTACTCGTATTTCTATTGAAATAGTTTATTTATAGCTCATTATGTTTGCTGTATAATATATGCTTCACATTAGCATAATATTTAAAGTAACTTAAATAATTAACTTACCGATGTTAGGAAGGGTCTTTTATTTTTGCAGTAATGCACTACTAAAAATACAATTCAAAACACGCGCTCCACTAAATATTTAACAATGTATACGTATATAAGTGTATGTTTTACATTTCTTTTTATATTTACGTTAAACAACTCGAGTTTCCTCATTTAACTTCGTGCCAATCAAAACTCGCCTTAGTGCTTGAGCTTACTTTGATATTTTGTAATTATTGAAAAACTTTTTGTACTGTATTTCGGAGACATGTCATTATTTCAGAAATTTTAAGTTATTTTGTAGCAGAATATAAGCTGTTTTATTATATAATACATACAAAATATATATATATGTTTATAAGTAAGTTTCTCATTAGTATATAAATTTATTTATTATGTTTAAAAATTGTACCCAGTAATTTACCTGTAACTTCATACCAACTATACATGGCAGAGATGCACCTCCTAGGTTACTACAAAGCGGTATATAAATAGGTTAATTTTTAGTTTAAGTTACTAAATGAAATTTCTAAATCCAACGAAAATTATAAAATTTTCGTAAAAGTAAAAGTAAAAACTTTTACCATTTTCTCTTCTCTATTAATCTCTTGTGCATCCAGCTACCTTCCCTTTAATAACATGGGCACTGTGATGACACTTTTATTTCCACGGTGATTTGAATTCTGTAGCTTTTAATACACACTTTTCGTGCGGTCAATAAAATAAGTCAACTTTTTGACCTCAGTTATTAACCACTCACTAACCACTTACCAAGTTCTGTTGCTAGCATCGCAGTTTTAAATAAAAATCTTATTGCCATTTAATGTCAGGCACAATATTTGGGCTATTAATAAGTAGGTAGTAAACTAAATGGAAAAATAAGTCGAAAATTCAAATTACATTTTAAAACAAAATAAAAAGTTTTTTTATATGACCGAGGAGCTATAAAATAAATTATGCCTTCCTTTTTGAAATCTTTAGTTTTCAATAGTCACTAATTACGATACTCGTGCTATAGAGAAACACTGAATTACTACAAAACATTCTAATTGTATACTACAGCCCACATCCCTATGAAATAAGTTATCTAAAACTATCCAAATGGGAGGGTCGGTATGAACATCCATAATTTCCGATAAATTTCATTAAAAATATGCAAATAGTATCTCTAACTTATGAGTTCTATACCTGTTTCATGAGAAGTGAGTAGTAAGAAAAATATTATTTACAAAAAACTACAAATTTAAAGTTGCGGTCGTTTCAACTTATTTTGTATGGAAAGAACTATGAACTTGTTATGGTTTCTCTCTATATACATATAAATAACTTCAAGAACTTACGAGAGCTTGTCAAATAACATAAGTCTAAGTCAAAGTAATGCAACTAATAAGACTCGGCAAGCTGGAATCAGCCGCAATGATAAGTTTAGTAAGTTTCGTTTTGGTTATATATGAAAATATCTATCAATTTTCAATGTTGAGATTTTTCGCTTAGGGATTTTTCCAAATTTCATAACTTTAGATTAACCGCATGTACCTTGTAGGCCTTAGTAACGCGATCATTTTTACATAAACGCTTGTATTTTTTTCTGTTCTTCTAGAGGTTTACTTGAATATTTGATATTAATTTCTACTTGTTTGTTACACATTATTAGAAAAAATGGTCTTGACAGAGAGACGGATAACCAAGTGATCCTTTGACGAATGATGAATAGAATCCTCGTCTCATATTTTTGTATATTTATTTATCATTATAATTAAAGTGAGTAAATTGACAATGCAATCGATTTTTGATTAATGGATGATGACATTTCTGATTTTCCAGATGTATAAACGATTTTGTCATCACTTGACATTGTCAATATGGTGGATGGCCTGTCAGGTTGTTTCTTTGAAATTACATTTCTCTCCGCAAAATTCAATTAAGACTCTATATCCTGTAATTTATGTACTAATATTGACTAAAGTTGTGTTCCACCACTTTATATTTAATATCTTGAATTCAGGTACAATTTAGAGAATAAAGTACCTTGATAGGTTCTTGCAGTCTACCCTACCCAGTTTGAAGCGTGTAATATAAGTATCCTACCAATTGTGCTTAAAACATAAGCCAGGATAATGAGTATTAAATTGAATATTTGTGTAGAGTAACTTCGAAATTTATCATTAAAATATATATATATATATATATATATATATATATATATATATATATATATATATATATATATATATATATATATATATATATATATATATATATATATATATATATATATATATATATATATATATATATATATATATATATATATATATATATATATATTGTAGATAGAAATAATAAATCTATTGCGGTCTTGGGTAAGGTGAGAACGTTTTGTTATCTTACTATGCATTGGGAAATAGGTCACTGTTAAAAAAATATGGAAAATGTTTAAAATAAAGGACAATGAGCAAGGTTTAGAAATCAAAAAATTAAAAGTTAAGTTTCTTATATACAAACAGAAAGAAACTCCTTAGCATTCCAAGGATTCGCCGAGCACGAGTCAGGTCTATTGCAATACAGGGAGGTAAACTCGGAGCAGCGATTGTGACCTAAGTGGGAATTTAAAAGGCCTTTTTAAAATGCAATGCCTTCTGCAGTGAAAAATTTCTTTCTCTACATAACAGTATTACAAATGTTTTACTAATACCATGTATAAAAATACTTACTATTTATAGAAAATAAAATAAACATAAGTATGTCAAACTAACAAAGAACCTGTAACTAATCTTGTCTCTAGAATATCTTTTAATGGTGTTTTGATATTTATAGAGCTTCGGTGGTTTCTTTAAGTTCATCTCAAATTTATTTTATTTTTAATAGGGATGTCTGGCGAGTCTAGTGAAACCTTTTATTTTTTTATAAGTTTCTCCATTTAACTTTACCAAGAAAGGAAATTTCTTAGCTCTAGGTGATTTCTTTGATATTACTTACAGGGTGAAGTCCTTCTTACCGTTTTAAGACTGTTCAGATATCGATATCAATAGGCAAAAATTTTGAGACTAGATTATATTATATAATATAAGTAAGCATGTTATCTGTAACCGCATAATAGAGTATTATTCGGTAACAGATATCGAAACATCTAAACGTATTAATTTCATAACTGAGTAGCAATAAGCTCCTAGTGACATTTCAATTAATACCGATATTCAACCGTATCTTAATTTATATGCATAGATAATTATACTTGTAAAGTACATGTACAATAGATAGATAGATAGATAAAAACTTTATATTTTTAGTACAACATATATTAATTATTTTGAAAACAAAACAATAAGTAAAATTTTGTTTATCAGGAATAGAATAAAATGTATTTAAATATCACAATTAAAATAATAGTATAAAATACCCACTAATAAATTATTTGTAACTATTTAGTAACTAATAACTATTCCTTTGTTTCTATATATTGTTGGTTTCCTTACATCAATATAAATACTATAGACATAATACGATTGATATGTAATATATTAAGAGTAGATGTATTTTATACAGAAAGTTATTAATTAAATGTTTTACCGCTATTTAATGACAAATTAAATTTTACTTACAATTCTTAAATAATTTCTAAAGGTACAAGGTCTTGATTTGGACTATAAACCGGAATGTCATAATACTTGTATCTCCTCGTATACCCTAGTATATGCTACATTAAACGTGAAGCTTAAATATTATTAATAAAAGTCTACCACTCACATGCTTTAAGCATTTTATTTTTGACTAAATGTAATACTGTAATCTAATACCATTAACGTGACATAATTCGTTAACAACATCTTTATCTCCACCTTTAATGTGTTGAGAATGAGAATATATTTATTGTAATTGCTTTTAAAATATTATTCTTAAAAAAGGAAGGTATTTTAAGGAAACGGATAAAAATAATAAAAAAAATATCTACAACATTAAAAGAAATATATGACGACTGCCAGCTCACATGAAGTTAATATGGCTCGTTTTACTAATTGACAATTTACATATTACAATTGTCTACAATTTGTTTCAAAATAATCGTTGAAATTGCTTTAAAATAAGTTCTTTTATTAAAATAACTGATGGCTTATGCAGTATTGATTAGTATCGAGCAGCGTATTGATACGATTGCAGCTCTGATTACAGGTCGCATGCTTCAGTTCGTATTGGGGCAATTAACGTCATATGCGAACATTATAATGCAATAAAGTTTCCCAGATAAACGCCAGGATTGTCCAGCCTTAGCGAGTAGGTGGAATTTATTGATTCCTCCACATGAGCTCTTGCTTCGCGCTGAAATCAGCGTCCCGACATTTTTAGCGAGTATTCAAAAATATAATCATTGTTTTCAAGTAAGCTCACTGGGATATTATCAAAGAATATAAATTTATTCATATATTTAAAGTATTTAGTAAAAAAGAAACGAAAATGAACACTGCATTATTTCACGAACATACTTATGACTAGAGAATATTGATCGATTTGAGTGGAGCAACAACCAGTTAGAGGTTACGGGTGTTTTATGAACATTTAACGCTCCAACAATAAAATAAGTTGTAATTCCTATTAATGGTAAAAATTTGGCAACAGACGACATATTCTGTCCAAACTGATACACATAGTTCTTATGATATTATAACACCTGGTGATGTTTTGGCAATGAGGAGATTGATACTATTAAAAAGATAAAATGAAATATTCATTGAGCCAAAATTTTGTTTTCTATATCAAAAGAAAATTGGATAAAAGGCTAGCTAGCTAGAAGTGGAAATAATTACACATATCTGTTAAAATTTGTTAAAATGCTCACAAATATATCTTGCAAGTTCAGCAATATTGTGTTGTCTACATATCGCTAGAATCTGGTCACCATTTCTATCATGCTACCACAAATGCTTCAAAGGAGAGTGCAGTCCTTGCATCTAAATGTAAATGTCAAAAAAGCAAATATCTTACTGGTACGTCAATAAAATATATTGTGTTTTTTTTTTAATTTATTGCCGTAAAAAACGAACTTAATGAAAGTGCATTAACTAGAAATTCCTAAGCCTTGTCCATCATTTACTTACTGTTAGACGAAGCACAGTTCGGGCCAGCTAATATATATTTAAAAATTTATTTTTAAAAAGCTGGAGACAACTTTTTAGAATTTATATTTTTCTAATTTTATATTGTTCTAGAGCGAATGTTTAACATAATAATAAATAATTTTTATTTAATAGGGGATAATACGTTTGAAATAAAAAAGAAGAAGCAACCCGATACATTATCTGGTATGTTCTTGTATGTTTAGTTTGTAAATGTATGGTGATAACTACAAAATTTGCAAATTGTAAGTGTTGCTAGTATTTTTATCTCTGTATAAATCTTTCTCGATTTTACGTGATTTCCCGCGAGAGGTATTATACAATTCACGTCACAACATACGAGTGTGCAAGTTAATTGTATTAGTCAGATTTAATACATTAAATATGATTAAATAAACTAAATTTTGTACATTTACTGTTCCTTTTTATCTTAGACTACAAATTGTTTAATTTTTCTTCTATCACGTACTTTCGAATGTTGTATAGTAAATTATAGCGTAGAAGTTTAAAATTGAATATGAGATTATCCGGGAAAACATTTCAGGTAATTATTAAGCACTTAAATGTGTATTCTTTACTCTTAGATCATTCTTTCGATTACGTGAAGCACATTAAAAACTATTGCGTAATTTAAACATTTTAAGCGAAGTTTGATGGAAAACTGCTTTGTTCTAATACTAAGTAAAGAAATATTTTTAAAGTGTATATTTAAATAGGTGATTAGATAGATAGCTTTCGACGTAATGAGTGGAATTGTATTCACTGTGAACAGCCCAGGTTGACTATAAGAAATCAGGTAGTTGTGCAATAGCCAAGGTTATTCACATTTTCTTAACAAGTACAAATTATAATTTAAGCCAAAAGGTTATAATGGCTTATTCTAAAACACCAAGATCAATCACGAAATAATATCTTAGCATATATTATTCGAGCTGTTGAGTTTTTTTGATGACATATACAAATAAAAACAAAAAACTAATACAGAACTATAAAAAATAAGTTAAACAACATAAAAAATAAATACTTTGTTAAGATTTTTTTTGATATACAAAAAAATGTTAGTAATATTCAGTATGTAGTTTAGAGACTCTTATGCTTGAAACATCAACTATGTCATTTAGAAGAAATTTACCCGTCAAATTATTTAGCCACAAATAATACAATTTTGCCAACTATTTTAACTCTCAACAAAGGGGTAAATGTTGCCCATGAAAATTCATGAAATTAATTTTCGGTAACAACTACTGATAAACATGTATGTGTAATGCGGATAAACAAAAACTGGCAAACATGGCATAACGTCCGCACAAACAAAGCTGTGGGAACCGGCTACTAAGTATACGTATTTATTATACTACATCTCAAGTTTTGTTAAATTAGTAACAATTATGTTGTAAAGTAAATTACCAGACCTTTATTAGGCGACTTCTCAACATTATGCCTAAGACTAAGTTTGCGGTACGCTGACAGTGACAAGCATTATTTAACCGTCACAGTGGCAGCGTTATTAGTGATTTAAAATGGTATCTGGAATAAGGAAATATATATTTTTATACTGTAATTTGAATATATTCAAATTGTAATATCCTTCTATTTCAATTAATAATATATACTGTTATATACATAAAAATAAAATAAATTATTTATTTTCAAAAACTAAGAAACATGCTTTTATAACTTTACGTTCTCATTATCAAGTCCTACTCATTACGCAGGATAAGTTAACATAACATCTAATGAACATAATGTACATGATGATAAAAACCAGAAACTAAATTTAACACAATATGAAACCTGGATAATAAAAGTCTGTACATTCCTTAATTCTTTCAATTGAGTAAGGAATTAAAATCCAATATATTGTCTAAAAACGAGATCCATCTGTAAATAGCTTTAGCGTAAATATTTATTTCCAAATTTTATACTCACCAAATGTTATAATTCGGATAGAATTTCCTCTCTAATAAAATCAACTATCGTCTGTTCCGAAAATATAATTGTTTACTTGATACTATTTTGAGTAGTCAGTGATTACAAACCGATCCTATTGTAGAATCTACCAGGAAAATAGAAAAAACTTACTAAATATGAAATGTTTTAATTAATAAATAACTGGCTATGACATTTAAATAAAAAAATACATAAAACAATATTATAAACACTAAACGTTCAACAAGTATTATTATATTGATATATAATCTTATATTATAAAGTTGAAGTATTCGTTTGCCTAAAAAATGACAGTAACTCTTTTTTGATACTCCATTAATCGAGAAAGGCATAGGTCCATAACATATCACGTTAATTGTTTCGTGTCCGCTGTCTGCAAAGTTGCCTCGGTCACTCACTCGCTGCCTCGTCACGTGTCATTCACACTTATTTCTACAGGCTATGTAGGCGGAGCTGCAGTTAAAAGCTTATATATACGAATACATATTTCTTGAATTATTAAATTAATTACAATTTACGTAGTAATTAAAAGATAAAAGTTAAAAATATATGTAAATAAACATATAGGTACATAAAATAAACATCTTTATTTGCTTTTCTTTATCATAGTATTCCATATGCACTTGTATACAACAAAGAGTCAATCAGCCATTATATGGCGAAATAAATAAATTTGTAAGCGTCATTAAGTTAAGGAAATTCTTATGTTACTTGTAGGTGCCTAAACAATTATTATAATTTTTTTTTGTAAACTTGAGTAATGACAAGGCAGAAGAAACATAAGTAATTTACCTGTTTACTAGTATACTTATAATAGGGCTGTTTATTTTTTCATAAGTGTATTAAATGGCCATCGTACATTTAATATAATTGTCACAATTAGAACAGTTTTAATAGAATATTTTCGCTTGGTTGTTCGTTCCGTAAATATCAGTGAAATATTTTGATACAATTAGAACAGTTTTAATAGAATATTTTCGCTTGGTTGTCCGTTCCGTAAATATCAGTGAAATATTTTGCTCTTACGTACTATTTCTAAGTAGGTGAAGTGATTTAATATTATATTATATTTCCTCTTTGTTTCCTTTAAGTTCAATTTGAATAATATAGAAACATCTTGTGAAATGAACATGGCTTAGAAAATTCATCATTAGAAGTTGAAGCTTTATAAAATTTTTGAACAGCTCCTAATAACTAAGCTACTAACCGTATATTTCAACTTAATTTAATAGGGACGCATAACTTAAAAATTTAAACATTTGATCTCTCCCAAAGTATTTAACTATAGTATTTTGGGACAACGTCTGACTTTCAGGATGGTGCTTGTGGGTTCAATTTCAGACTTAAGGAATAGATTTTACGTCTCGAATCTGGAACCTCTTCCCTTAGAGTGGAAATCAGAAAATGAAGTATTTCGACACTATGATTAACTTAGAACTTAGGTTCCCTGTGCTTACTCTGCTATATGCGAGATAAAGTATGGAAACTGAAATATTTTATATTATAAAATAATATATAAATACATTCTATAAAATAAATAATGTAATTGCTATTTTGCACACTCGTTTCAACTCTCATGCAATATAAATTCTTAACATGGCCTTAATGTAGTCGAAATATCTAATAATATAAAATGAAACAGAACGTAAAAATATATAAAATAAGTTATGCATTAAAAATATATTTATTAATATTAATATTGTCTTTTAACTTGGCTTATTCATCATGATTTGTGATTTGTCAAGAAATATACAAACGCAATCAATAAAATACACATGTATAGCTTTTCCATTCCCGCAGTTTGTATTCAACCTCAGTGTTTGGGGACTTCGAAAAGCCAATCTCGCGGGAACTCGATATTTGCGGGATTTTCATATAAAAAATATGAATATTTATTTAAGGCAAATATATAAATAAATTAATCTATAAAACTCCAAATGAATGTACGTATGCTATAATATATATATATATATATATTATATATATATATATATATATATATATATATATATATACATATATATATATATATATATATATATATATATATATATATATATATATATATATATATATATATATATATATATATATATATATATATATATATATATATATATATATATATATATATATATATATATATATATATATATATATATATATATATATATATATATATATATATATATATATATATATATATATATATATATATATATATATATATACATATATATATATATATATATATATATATATATATATACATATATATATATATATATATATATATATATATATATATATATATATATATATATATATATATATATATATATATATATATATATATATATATATATATATATATATATATATATATGACTATATATTGTACTATAAAGCTACAATCATTTTCAAACGAATGTGTGTATCAAGAAAAGAAGCAATTATGACTTTAATTGTTTATTTTCTCAGTACAGTTATGTTAAATATTTTTACAAAAGAAACGTGACGTGTCTGAAATTTTTAGAGTTTTGTTCTAAAGGAAAAGACTATGTTTTTCCTCTGGGTGCTTATTTTTACATTTGTCAAGAAAATTTTCTCCATCTTGAAGCTCTACTTGAAACAATCAATCTGAAATTATTGTCAAATATCAAAGTCTGTAACATCAGATAAGCATAGAAAATGTAATCGAAAAATGTGAGCGTTTGTGTTTAATTTTGCATTATATATGAAAATCGCCACGTGATCAAAACCAACATTGTACTTCCCGTTGACCTAGAGTTATAAAATTTGGTAATGAAAGTTGTAAACTTATAATTTAGAAAAATGACAAAGAAAAAAACATATTTATGTAATTCATATCTCATAAAATCACTACTCTTGTACTGAAAAGAGTGACTCCTGTGCAAAAAAAGTGAGTACCCTGTAAGTATATAAAATAACTATATAATTAAGTATATAAAATAATTTCATATAAACGCTAGTACTACTCTTACTTAACTAACATTTGTTATATCGTAAGTTCAAGTGAATGCGCTCGAGATGATAACAGGCAAAGCAAATTACATGCTACTTCATCTCCTGTTTTAAATTAAGATCAGATTAGAACTGAAGCGCTCCAAAAAGGTTTCAATGATCGTTTTTGCTCTTAGATAAATTTAACAAGCTGAATTCCACTCCCGCTAAGAAAGGTTTCGCATTTTTTTGGCAGATATCTGTACAGCTACAAAAATATTTTACTTGTTGGGCGCGTAGTTAATTTACATTTCTTTGCCGATGTCTAATAAGCGCGTATTACAAAGCCCAGTAATTTGCGAATCTCACCATCTTCAACCCCACAAATCCTGCGTACCAAGCGCTTATGAACCTACAACACGCGGTGATATTTTATTATAATTCAAATATGCAAATTAGTTTATAAAAATATCAAAATCTGGTAACAGGTTAACTACAAATATACATACATATTTGCATTGACGCCTAGCTCTCTCTGCCTACTCTGCTAGAGCAATACCATAAGGGAGCTTCAAGCAAATAAATATTTGCAACTTGATTATTTTCCCTTTATAATATAACACATATATTATTTTCAGTTACGTTAAAATTACTGTTTCTGTTTTCGTGATTCAAACGCTTTCATGCCGGTCGCTCGTGACGGCGCACCATCATTGCAAGGTCGGCTATGGTGGCATGTAAAACTGTTTTCGTTACAGCTATTTTGTGAACTGTACTCTTTATAAAACGTCTATATTCAGTAAAACTTATATTCTATATTTTACTTTAGTTTAAATATAAATATTTTAATAATAAATTCTATTAAAAATAAGCTTCATTTAATATCTATGTTAATTTCTGTCGTGAGACGTCGTGTATGATTTACAATAACACAACCGTGTATATTGTGTTGTTCAAATGTGTATATTATTTGTTTTTAATATAGTAAAAGAAGCCTCTTTAATTATAGATATTACTTCTTTAATTATTAATTGCGTCTGTATGCGTCACAGGCAACGATGACGATCAAAATACATCGATCGTCGGTCAATCGACGATCGAACTACCTAATTTTTAAGGAATATCAAATAAATCAAAGAAAACAAAGGCTAGCATCAGCTACAAGTTTACTGAGGAAGTAACCAAACTAAGCTAATCTTTAAAAACCAAACTTAGCTTAGTTTGGCTATTTGGAAAACCTAATACCTTAAGAAAAGTTGTTCAGCATTTTCTCGTGATGTTAGAAAATTGAAGGCTTCTAGAACTTGATGTGAAAACTTAGAACCTACAAATTCGTCCTATGTTTGTTCATCTAAGTTAGGAAGAAATTATAAAAGCTACGTCATTCTACTGCTCTCTATGAATATTCAACAACTTAGGTAACAAATCCACATAGCACATATGTAACTCACATTACTTCATTTTTCATGCTTTCATGCTTTTGTTAGATCTACTCCACGCTATGAAATATCGAAAAAAAAAAAAAAAACAGAAAAGAAAATTCTATACATGAAAGATTAAAAAATATGTTAAACGAGTAGTTGATATATTGATAATGAAAAACCAATCAGAGATTTTTACATCTATCTGCTGGTTTGTGTGTCAATCACAGAAAATCTTTTGTTGTTGCTGTTCGATGTAATTCAATCTACAAAAATGTGATATTACCAGAGTATAATGAGGTTAAATACTGAAAGATTCAACATAAAAAAAAATGGTTGCCTGTAAAGTGGGTTTTACGGGCGAAAATTTTACGTGACAACGTCTTTTTCTCGGTAGAATATTTATTGATATGATTAATAATTATAATATAAATTACACAAATTTTAACTATAGAAAATATATGTTGTTTACTAAAACATTGTACATGTGTCAAGTGATACGCGCGGCGGACCGATCATAGTTCGGTGACAGTTGACACATCGTTACGTTACCTTTTTCATATGTGACTCCGAGCCGCAACCTAATTTAAGACGTTGTCACGTCAAAAAAGAATAAGTTTTGTCATGGCATTACCTAAAAACCTGTTTTTTATTACGCTGGGAAACGACTAATCGCAGACCGTCCATTAAGCAGTCTGGCGAATGGATGGTACTTTGTTACATTATAGTATATTGTGGGTTCGTTTCCCATTTGGGATTGGGCAGTAGCCTCTCTAGGGTAGGGTGAATTAGAGTTGTACATAAAGCCTTCCTTTATTCCTAGGCCTCTTGTGCCTGTCTAAATTTGTATTAGACTCAAGCGCTCGCTCCGTGGCCTTCTTTAATGCGATAATAGATTCCCAGAAGAAGAAATAATACACTAATAACGAACTGCACAATGTATGGGGATAGTTTAATCTATACCCCAAGTGTATAAGGTATTCGAAGAGAGTATGCTCAATCGTACTCAATGTTCCATAATAATAATAAATTCCTCCATTCTGCCTGAAGAAATTCTATTTCAGATGTCCCACTACAGATTTTGTGGTGTATACTGCTGGACTCTCGGTAATCATGCCGACCACGTATCGTATGTATCTGGCATCATGTTCACGCAACGGGCAAGTTAACATAAGATTGCTAGTTCGAGAACACTAATTCGCCACAGTAGCCGCTTTTTTAATACCTTACAGCATTTATAGGTGGTCGTAAATATCGTAAAGTTACTGCAACAGCATTTTGAGTTCCACTTTGAGCAGGACAAGGAATTTAAGTATTTTCATATTGTTGTAGGGGAAAATCGAGGGAAACGAAATATATTATTACAATATTTCTTGTATATCATACAGGATATACTGGAGAGAACGTGCAGCTAAAGAAGCATATCATTTAAACTAATATGAAAATGTAAAATCTTCTGAATCATCACATCTATTATTATATTATTCTATCACAGAAATTATTTTATATAGACTAATTTGTAAATATGTGTATTTATTATTTTTGGATGTGAAACATTTTTTAAAAATAATAAATTTATAAAGTGACAATTAGTCTCTTTGTAAATTAAATTTTTTAAAGTTGTTTATTACCTAAAACCATATAAAAGCCATTAATGTTATTTTTTACATCATACTATTCTTAGATAAACTAATAGAACAAAAATATTTAAAATAACTTTAAGTAAAGAATACATAAACGACGAATTATATGTGCAATATTCATGTTTGGCATCTTGCCGACGCCAGATGTGCATAGTATGAACACCATGAGGAGAGCGCGCTTTCTATTTTGAAATTTCACACAAGAAAATTTCAAGAAACTATTTCGTACATATAAGGCCGTCACAGGGCAATGGTACAGTTTCTCATCGATGAACATGACAATGTGGGTTCGATTGGAAACAAATACTGTAAATATTTTTATTTCCTCGCTCTGATAGGAATATCAACATTTGTGTAGATTGTCGGGAATAGAATCACTATCACTGCTTCTGCTTCTACATTTCTATATGCATGATAAAGCATGTAGCTATAATAAAATTCTATTCGCATTTTATGAATGTGTCACAAATAGTTTCCATTTTTTTTTTACTTATTACATTAATTATTTACTTTTTATCGAGTCATTTGTATTAGACTCAAGCGCTCGCTCCGTGGCCTTCTTTAATGCGATAATAGATTCCCAGAAGAAGAAATAATACACTAATAACGAACTGCACAATGTATGGGGATAGTTTAATCTATACCCCAAGTGTATAAGGTATTCGAAGAGAGTATGCTCAATCGTACTCAATGTTCCATAATAATAATAAATTCCTCCATTCTGCCTGAAGAAATTCTATTTCAGATGTCCCACTACAGATTTTGTGGTGTATACTGCTGGACTCTCGGTAATCATGCCGACCACGTATCGTATGTATCTGGCATCATGTTCACGCAACGGGCAAGTTAACATAAGATTGCTAGTTCGAGAACACTAATTCGCCACAGTAGCCGCTTTTTTAATACCTTACAGCATTTATAGGTGGTCGATGCAGATTTCCAAGTATAAATAAATTAAAGAAATAGTTAAAATACCTCATTTATTCATAAGTCAAACAAAATCAACGTTTAATTTTATCCTTAATTTAAAATAAATCACGCATTAATAGTCTTACAGTATATTGTGATTGATATAATTTTATAATCCGGCAAACATTTTTGACGAGACTGTTCATATGAACAGTAAATTGGCAATTCGATATGCATTGTCAATGTACTGTTCAATCTGAAAAAATACTTTCAAATTACACAACTGATTTTAGTCTCTACGATTTGAATTAACAGTGATTGACTAAGCGAATGAGACGTTATTATTAAAAACTTAAAATTTGTATTTATTTTATGGAATTTATTATAGAAATAAATGAAATAGTTTAGATGAAGTAACGAGAAACGAGACATGGATATTAAATGTAAACACTCACATATATATATATATATATATATATATATATATATATATATATATATATATATATATATATATGTATATATATATATGTATATACATATATATGTATATATATATATGTATATATACATATATATATATATATATATATATATATATATATATATATATATATATATATATATATATATATATATATATATATATATATATATATATATATATATATATATATATATATATATATATATATATATATATATATATATATATATATCAATCTTCTCTCCTCGTAAATATATAAAAACTATTTTATTTATTTCAGTCTATTTACCTGGACTTTACAAAAAATTGTCACTAATCAATTTTAACTACAACTTTAATATAATACAGCGTGAACATAGAAATAGGTTAGATTTTACTATAAAAATTACGTTGAAGGACGGTAATTTAACATACTTTTATAAAGTTTTTATGAAAATTGCTGCTAAATAATTATATTGTTGTTTAAATGCACTTAATGATTTTTTTATTCTACTTTTACTCGTAGGATATCAATAAAAAATATATGGTTTTAGCATGTTTATGCATTTATAAGTATCATCAGACTGTTAATCTCACAACTTATTCCACTTCATACATACTAGGAAGTAATAAGCACAAGCATTCATATTGTAGTAGTAGTGTAGGATAAATAGGATAAAATATTTAAATATGGCTTCAAGTATTGATTTTAAATTTATAATATAAAAACTTTCTAAGGTCAAGTTAGCTAATCAGCAGCAAAACGCAGTGTATGTGGCTGTGGACCACAACAAGATTTAATTATTATTGTATTATTAATATTATAGTATAAGATTGATTATTTTTATATAATAGTAATATAATATTTTTTTTTTCAAACATAATTATCACTACAGACACTTGGTCCGAACCCTTTTTAACTTATACTAAATGTTCTTAGCATATATTATGCTAATGTTAATACATCGTATATATAATTAATATTACTATGTAAAATATACTATTACATAAAACAAAATAATATTTCAGACTCATATAAATTTCTAACAAACATCTAGTTTTTCTATTATTATTAAAAATTATTTATTTTAGTTTTAATTTTAACGATGAAAAATAAAAATAATAATTAATAAATTTACATTTACATTTTAATTACATGTCACAAATTATTACAAATTATATAATATTTTATGCACAGGTCTATTTACATGTCCATTGCCAATTATTAATAAATATATAATAATAATAACTGCTGATAGTAGAAATTTGCTCGAAAAGTTTTTATATTTATAAGCAAAAAAGCATTGTATCAATTATATATATTATAAGTTTTCCAAGCAAAACAAAGGGTCTACAAAGTCAATGTAAGGGCAAGTTACGTAATCGCTTGCGTAACTTTAAAGATCTTTATGCTGATAACTTGAGTGTGTTACGAAATACATATATATTTCTTGACCTTGCGTTGTCTGATCGAAGCTTACGATTATACCAGTACCGCCGAATGGTCATTTTGAAAACCAAATATATCCGAAGTAATAGCCACATAAAAAATATATAAATACGGTATATTATAAATAAATAACATATTAATATTCTTTTGGTAATTAAGTAAGGTTATCGTAGAGTGTGGTGAAATGTGATCAATACCGTGTGTCTGCTACGAAGTTACACATTTGTAGAAGCAAAAAAGCGCGTACTTAATACCTACTACATTACGTGAGTAGCATCTCTTTGTCTTTTACATTTGCTCAATTTTTAAATAATATCCTTTCCTTAATAACATTATTCTTTTGTATACTACAGAAAAATACATATGAAAATATAGTTATTCAATCTTTTTATAAATTTTAACAATGTTAATTGAATATAATATATTTTGATCCACATACTATTGTTAAAAGTGATCATTATACGGATGATACGGTTCTGAAAACTTGTTTAATAAGTTTAAGCCTATTAGAGTCTATTTACAGTAATATTGACAATACTTTATTTATGATAAGGTTAAATATAGCTAACAATTTATTTATTATTATTATCTACACAAGCTATCCCTAGGGCAGGCAATGATGCGATTATCAGCCACGTCAACTTGCGGTGTACACAAATCGAAATGTTATACCCATTTTATTCACTTAAAACTTTATTATATAATAACTGTATATTAATTGTATAAATAATTAATTTATAACTAGAAATATATAAGCTGCTTATAATTAAACACAATTTATACGTTAGTTAAGAATCGTTAGATATAACATCAGAATTTACTTTTTACTAGTAACTATAGATCAATTTATATTAATGTACATATATACTTTCGATTGCATTTGAAACGATTCATTAATATGGAATTGGAAATATTGTTGGCAACGGTAAATTTATCTCTAATAGAAAATTCTTCCAGTCAACTTTTGGTTATGAGTGATAGCATATTTGTATAGAAATAATAGATTAAAACACGCAGAAATTATTTATATTTTGTTATTATTCACTGTGCAACATATTATGCTTGTGCTTGTGTTGTAACTCACACAAGGTGTCGCTATCTCATCCGTTAATCTGGATATCGACGGTTAAAACTTGTTACGTTTTTGCCAAAGCTTACAAAAGAAATGACTAAACTTACTGTAAAAGCTTTAGAATAAGCTTGCCCTAAAATTTTATCTCTACCTAATTTCGTTGCGCTTCGAGAAATTCTATATGCTAATTCGTATGCTAAAACTTACATGCAATAATTAAATTTATTCTTACTTCTAATATTTTTTTGTCTTACATTCAATCTTTTTCTCAGCACCTTACTCAAATAAAAAATAACATTGTCATCAATTGTATTAAATTATACATACAGTTAATATTGTCTAGCATTCAAGTAAGCCACATGTAATTAAACGGTATAATTATATACGTGCGAGTCAAACTCGCGCATGTATGTTCAGTAGCTAATTACTTATTAATCACGAACCATTCGCGCCAGCTTTAAAGCTACAAGATGGGTGGAAAAATATGCTTATCAACTGAAAATAACTGTCCGATATCACCCCAAATTTATGTTCATTTGCTGTTTTCTTTTAGTATTATAGTTTTCTGTATTGAAATGTGTATTTTGGTCCCTGTTGTAATTTTTAACTGTCTTTTTTAGAACTATACTCAATCATATTATTTAATGGCAGTTCACATATTTCAGATATATTCTCTTAAAGAATTATGCCTAAATTTAAAATTAGCTTTTATTATTTCATTTAAATTAGTATAATTATCAATTATAAAGTCATTTTCACCTGAAGACAAACCCAAAGTTGCTCGACGGAAGTTGCAAGTAGAGCTTTGAGTCTAGCAAAGGATTCCCCTTACCACCGACGGCTTCGCAAGCAGAAATGATAGTGCCTGCTCCTTTTCGTGGACGGATAGCCCTCTGCCCTCCCTAACTGATGTTGCCGTCAAAGCCAGTAGAGCATTTCCTCACAAACAAAAAAAATGTTTAAGTCAATAATCACTTTCACGTGTGATGCTTATCTTTTATTAGTATGGATATGGCGCTAAGTATGTACATGTACATATATATAAATAGTGGCGTATCCATATCAATTAAGTTTTTGTAAGTACTTTGTATCCTGTTGTTTTTTATAATGATGTACTTTTTTACATAGAATGACACCATTATCACTTATGTATTAACATTTTTCAATTTTGTATTCTAATTCATATAAAGACACATTATCATTTTTAACAAATTATTAAAATAAATGGGAAGCACTTCGAATTGGATAAATTCACGACGTAATATTGGCTCTTTGGCACATTGCCTGATGCCACCATGTGTGCACCGTGGATTTTAGCAACTAAACGATGATAATACTATGTACATAACAAATATTTGATTTATTGAATAACTTTAAAAACGTCGCTAAATCCGAGATATCGTAAAGTTACTGCAACAGCATTTTGAGTTCCACTTTGAGCAGGACAAGGAATTTAAGTATTTTCATATTGTTGTAGGGGAAAATCGAGGGAAACGAAATATATTATTACAATATTTCTTGTATATCATACAGGATATACTGGAGAGAACGTGCAGCTAAAGAAGCATATCATTTAAACTAATATGAAAATGTAAAATCTTCTGAATCATCACATCTATTATTATATTATTCTATCACAGAAATTATTTTATATAGACTAATTTGTAAATATGTGTATTTATTATTTTTGGATGTGAAACATTTTTTAAAAATAATAAATTTATAAAGTGACAATTAGTCTCTTTGTAAATTAAATTTTTTAAAGTTGTTTATTACCTAAAACCATATAAAAGCCATTAATGTTATTTTTTACATCATACTATTCTTAGATAAACTAATAGAACAAAAATATTTAAAATAACTTTAAGTAAAGAATACATAAACGACGAATTATATGTGCAATATTCATGTTTGGCATCTTGCCGACGCCAGATGTGCATAGTATGAACACCATGAGGAGAGCGCGCTTTCTATTTTGAAATTTCACACAAGAAAATTTCAAGAAACTATTTCGTACATATAAGGCCGTCACAGGGCAATGGTACAGTTTCTCATCGATGAACATGACAATGTGGGTTCGATTGGAAACAAATACTGTAAATATTTTTATTTCCTCGCTCTGATAGGAATATCAACATTTGTGTAGATTGTCGGGAATAGAATCACTATCACTGCTTCTGCTTCTACATTTCTATATGCATGATAAAGCATGTAGCTATAATAAAATTCTATTCGCATTTTATGAATGTGTCACAAATAGTTTCCATTTTTTTTTTACTTATTACATTAATTATTTACTTTTTATCGAGTCATTTCATACTTTTCATCGTTATAATCAGCTCACAATTATTCAATAAATATTTATTTGAAATATTTTTTGAACTGCGGAGATATTGTATTGATAAAAAAATAGTAAGAAGTAAAAAATTACATGAGGTGAAATTTGAAGAGAACCCAGAATTCGTAGATAAATCAATGTTAGTAAACATTTTTGTATAATAATTATTAACTTAGCTTTTCATCGTATAGTGTATAACAATAAAATTTATGTGCCTGTAATATTTTACTTATTACTAAGTAATATGACGAGAGAAGCTTTTTTAATATTCAAATCGATAAGCCAAGTCTGCGAAGTCCATTTTATCTATAATTTTGTTAGGAAAAATATTCGATAAACTAATTATTTATTTCATTTATTTATATAACTTTCATCTTTTTTATATAAATAAAGGAGAAGTTACGTTTTTTCGACGTCAAGAATATCATGTATCCCTGTGATGTGATGTAAAACTTTGTTTTTTTGTTACTGCAGTGAAACCCTATACTATTCTTTTTAAAACTTGTAATTTCATTTTTCATTTGCAATTAATTAATCATCTTGAAATATATTTTTGTTAATTTTTCAGGTAAGCGTAACGAATTTAAAAGAACCTCAATTTGTTGGCAAGTATTAACTTTTGCTGTTGGCTGTATATACTATGCTGAAGATTTTGTCTTCGGATGTTAATACAGCCATCCACTCATAGGAATAAATTTCAAATATAGTTTAGGTCAACGCCTGTAGTTTGAATACCTTTATTAATATAGTATCCTAGTCGACATTTCCAGTGAGATCTCAGTTTTAATAATATATTGCTATGAAGTTTACTTTAACCGAGTACTTAGATTTCACATAGCTGTATTAAGATAGATTTAAATTTAATCTTGTTAGCAACTTGATCTCTATATCGCTTTGAGAATAATTTAAGTTATAAAGAAATACAAAGAGTGGTGTTGTTTTCACCTCAATAAATTAAAGCACGGTTTTGTTTAGTTAGTATTAGTACTTTATAAGTAAGTAAGACCTAAAAAAAACAATTATTTTTAAGCTATATTAGTAATAAAATTTTCTTTATGACTTCAAACACCATTTCATGTATAGGGTTTCAACATTAATTTGGCAAAGAGGCACGTCGTACACCATTTTATTGTAGAAGTTGAATGGCGGGTAATAACGTCGAAGCCAAGTCAGCGCAGGCAATTAATATACCTCTTTTACGCACTCACTGTATCTCATTTTATACTAATACTAATAATTTAAACAGCATTTAACTGAATTAGTTTTATTTGCTTTTTGTAGAATATTATTAAAAGTGATAGACGATATATAAATGTTTTCAGTCCACGTCAATTTATGTATAAACAATAATCACTTTTGTTTCTTAAATTCGTGAAAATAACAATCATTACAAAAATTTCAATATTTTGTACCTTTACCAAAGTTGGCACATCAATTGTATACTATTTTTAAAAATTAACTCAATAGTCACAAATTATACTCCATCATATACCAAAACAATATTGAATTGCACAATACTAAACAATATCGAAAATATATTAGTTCAGGATTTTAATTACGACGTGCACGTGAAAGTACATAACAAATATGAATTTCCAATTTTCACAGAAGTGACGTATGTAGTTTATAAAATAACGTCACTCACTTATAAGTAGCAAAAATAACAATAGTAATATGCGTATAACTTGTAGCTAGTGGATAAAAATTAAAGCAATTGATAATATTGTTGAAAAATATTTTTAATTATATCATGATAAAAGTTAAGAAGCAGTGGCACTGCGAGTTAGAGGACTAGGAATTAATAATAAATATGTTTCTTCTTTTTACGATATTTCATTGTGAATTTAAGCTTATTTAAAAAAACTTTGGTACATGTATAAAAAGAAAAGGATATATATATTCAGAAGGTTTTTATGAATTAAAAAGGCAGATCGGCAACGTTTAATAGTATCTATATAGAACAAGAGCTTTATGTCATTATTACTTAATTATAACTACCTCACGGCTTATACAGTATTTAAACAAATTGTGAAGTTATCTTGTATTTAAATTATTGATATATTTTATCTATT
Source organism: Dione vanillae (assembly GCA_037178615.1). NCBI lineage: Eukaryota > Metazoa > Arthropoda > Insecta > Lepidoptera > Nymphalidae > Dione > Dione vanillae. Next base: position 2,097,527 of record JAZFAU010000009.1, on the reverse strand, counting down.
TTTGTATATAACTCGATAATTAATACATTCCGTTACATTGTATTGCAAGGTAGAAATTAAAAATATACTAAAACAAACATAAGCTCATATGCACACGTGTATCTGATGACAATATAGTATTTTTATTTTCAAAGCATAAACCTGATGGATAGGGTTTTGAATTTATGCTTTTTCAAATTGTAGTCAAAGCTTACTTTTAACCGACTTTAAAATCAATTCATCAATCAATCAAGGGTAGCAATTCTACTGTATGTTTTTTACACAATTACTCAGCAATTTCTAAATGTTTCTAGTCGTTTCTTTTTTTCTATTGTAGATTTAGACATAGTCCTATATGAATTTTATGAAGACTGGCTCAGTATTTTTTTTAAAAACCATTTGATTCAGGCAATATAAACATAAATATATATCAATTTACATCCATTCTCTCCAAAATTGGGGTTTCTTTGTGTCGGTTTTACTAAATTATATTTTTTGTTACGTAGTCATCTTAATTTAGTGTATTTATCGGCAGCGCGATGTTAAGATGAAACAAAATGTAAATTTCAAAATATTTGCACATTAATAATACCTATTTAGTTAAGAATTGATGATTATAAGAATAAGATATTATTAACCTTTCTAACAACTACAAACAAGAAATCGAAATATAAAATATTAAAACTTGAAAATCAACTATTTTTATTTACCACCTGCAATTATTTCACATAATTTAAAATTAGTTTTATACATATTCAAATGGGCTTATATAAAAAAATGTATATGACAAAAGATGCCAATCATGCCTGAAAGCTATTAAGTTTCAACACTTAAATTCTGTACTGCTTAAAATACTGGATCTTTATCTTTAAATTTTTGTACAAAATAGTAAAATAATATTGTTGTATAGAAAGGCTTATTCTTTCCATATATTACATATCATAAATCTTATTATTTTGACTCGTACAAAAAAACATTATTACGAAAATAAAAAAAATGTACCATACGTATTACATTTGTGACATGTCATCTAACATTTTATAACTTAGTACTTGCAAAGTGTACAAGATTGCAAGATTGATCAAGCTGGCAGTTTTCCAAGGAACATCCAATTTTTCAGTAATGAAGCCATTTTTGACATTAAGATACAATTATATTATATTTCTATTATTTTAAAGTGATGGTCTATTTACATTAAAATTGACAAATATTTAAAACATAAAGAGCCTTCCATATTGGACTTCAAATTATCCATGACAAGGGCAGTAACAAATTATAATTAAATAGATTTAAGTTATAGTTACAAGCTAGTTACACGATTTAATAATAAGAAATTAATTAAGTAAACTAAAATATGTTGATTTTGAAATGTTTTTATCACAACCTTATCACAATTCAAATCTTCGATGTTTCCGGAATTACTCACATTTAGTATGCATGTGTTGTACAGATTGTTACATAATTTTTCTTAAATCACTCTTAATTAACCGTTTTCATAACGCCTTTCTATATTATATAAATTTTACCAGTAAAATTTATATAATATAGAAAGGATAATGGATCATTTTAACCAACGTATAGTGTACGTTATATTTATGATTAGGTACCATTAATTGGCATTCTAAGGAAGTTACATAATACAAACAGATTTTATCTGGGCTGTTCTAATTATTAAGTCAAACTGTGAAAAATCTCAAAAATATCCTCATCAATAATTTTAAAATTTGCATAAATATTTCTTCTATTATCACTGTCATTATGAAGAAATTTTGAGAGAAACACTTAAAGCATTTTAAAAAGTTCATTCTTATACAGCAAGATGGCGCTTTGAATTAAAAAATACATATATTTTTAAATTTAAGAGTTAGTAATGAATCAGCTTTTAAAATCATACCTTTTAAAATTGACCATATTTCTTAAGAAAGAAAAATACAAAAAATGATGTTTTAGTTAAGCATTTGGTGTCCAACTAAATTGATTTTTGAATATTAAAGTTACCAGCCCCTCATAACAGATTTAGAGATAAATAAAATTATTTGTTATATTAGATCAGATAACAAAATTATTTTATTTAATCCAATCAAAATAAAATTTTATTTTGTCCAATGCTAGTTGCCCTCGTGGCGATGTAGTCGAACGCGAGTTCAATGATCATTCTATGAATTGATTAAAATTATTCTTATTTGCCTGCATTTATTAGAACTTAAGTGCAATTAATCATTAGCGTCTAAAGATAAAGACCATGTTATAGTTATCTAATTAAGGCCTAGCCTGATATTGAATGAAAATGCGTCAACCTATCTAGACTGTAAAAACATGGAGGGAGATGAGGGGGTGCAGATTTATTCTAATATGATTCAAAGATATCTTTTGTTTTTTAGTTGTTAAGTCGTTCCAATCAAATCGAATCTAGGGTTTAATTTATTTTAAAGACTGGGACTTAATGCAGAACTACATAAGTCCAGGTTAATTGTAATAAATAAAGATTTTACAAAACTTAAATTTCTAAAATTTAATAATAAACCAAACATACTCTATAGTAATTTTTTTAAAATTATTAAAAATGAATTTAATGCTATATTCACTTCCAAAACAATTGATTCCAGGGGTTTCTTGTCATTTAAGGATTGGGCGACTGTGGGAATTCATAAGAGTAGACAAAGGTTATATGAACTTTATAGTGAAAAAACATATAACCACAGTAAAGCATTTATAAATCATGTTAAGACCTATTCCAAATTGTTTAAAAAAGTGTGTTCCATGGCAAAATCTTTACATATTAAAAATAAAATTAAAAATTCCAATGATAAAATTAAAATGACATGAAACATAATAAATAGTGAGGCTGGAAGAGCTAGGGATCACATCTATGAGTTTAAATTAAAAGTTGGTAATAATGTAACTAGATCTGACCTAGATGTTGCATGCACCTTTGAAAAATCCTTCGCTGACATTCCAGTCTCCACAACCAAAACTCTTATATCTTCCACAACCGTCGCTGAATCACTGCTCAAGGAGAGCGTACCAGAATGTCATGTAGAATTTAAATTTGAATTAGTTACTTCTAGAGATATTGTTAAAACATTTAAATCCCTAAATATGAAGAAAACAACCGACTTATGGGGCATTTCTGTAAAACTAATTAGTCATATAATAGACGCTGTTGCTCCTTACCTCGCTACTATATTTAATAATTGTATAGAACATGGTGTGTTTCCTGATTTAATGAAATTTAGTAAAGTCATACCTATATTTAAATCTGGTAGTACAGCAGATCCCAACAACTTTAGACCAGTATCTGTACTACCCTCATTTAGTAAAATTTTTGAAAAAATAATATTAAATCAAATATTAGTTCATTTTAATGTGCACAATCTTATGCATGAAAAACAGTATGGCTTTACTAAGGGTCGTTCTACTACGGATGCTGGAATAGGACTAATAAAAAGTATCTACGAGGCTTGGGAGGAGTCACAGGACGCTCTTGGTATGTTCTGTGACTTGTCCAAAGCATTTGATTGCGTCCAGCACTCCACATTGGTCATGAAACTACACCATTACGGCATAAGAGGACGTGCACTCGATCTTCTGACCTCTTATTTAGCTGACAGAGTTCAGAGGGTTGAGGTGAATGGCAAGAAATCTCCTGGCTCATTAATCAGTATGGGGGTCCCACAAGGGTCTATTCTTGGTCCTTTCCTATTTCTAATCTATATAAATGATCTGCCTCATTTAGTTGGAAGGGACCATGAGATAGTATTTTTTGCTGATGATACTTCATTGATTTTTAAAATGAAAAGACAACTAAACGTCTATGACGATGTAAACAATGCTCTCTCAAAAATAGTACATTGGTTTAGTGTTAATAACTTACTACTGAATAGTAAAAAAACTAAATGTGTATTATTCAGAACGCCAAACACAAAAACTGTTAAAGCCGATGTACTTTTGAGTGGTGAAACTGTGGAACCCGTCGATTCTACGGTATTTCTAGGTATCACCATTGACTCTAAATTACAGTGGGGACCTCATATTGATGGATATGGCGAATAGGCTCAGCTCAGCAGCGTTTGCTGTCAAAAAAATTAGATTGTTAACTGATGTGGATACGGCTCGCCTTGTTTACTTTAGTTACTTTCATAGCATTATGTCATATGGCATTTTGCTTTGGGGTAATGCAGCCTCTATTAATTCCATCTTTGTTCTGCAGAAGCGGGCTATTCGTGCAATCTGTAATCTAAATCCAAAAGATTCCTTAAGACAAAAATTTAAGGAAATAAATATAATGACCGTTGCATCACAGTATATCTTTGATAATTTAATGTATGTAAAAAAAAATATTAACGATTTTACTAAAATTGGTGATGTACACAATATTAATACAAGAAACAGGCATAAACTTACCGCGCCTGTAACTAGACTAAATCGCATCCGCAATTCTTTTATGGGACAGTCTGTATGCTTTTGGGTGATTCCGCCGTTTCATGCAAAAGACAATTCCAGACTGATTTACCAATGAAATTTTGATTTAATGTTAAATATTATTTTAATAGTGGGTATAAGTACAACAACTTTAAAAGGTGCATTTGAAATATCACAAATTTAATAGTTAGTTTTCGAGAAAAAAAATAAAAACTACCCTAAAATTCATTCCTCTCCTTTTCCAGATAGGATTCCCAGCAATTTTTTTTATAATATTTTTGTCTATGTTTGAATTTATGACATTATTTTTGTGTTGCTTTAAAGTAAAACTCGTTGCCTAGTAATTACCTATTTCAAATAAATATTAAAGTTAATAATAATAAAAGAAAAGCCTAATTTTAAAATTGTTACGAAAAAAACATCATCGCCATCCGTGTCTATAAACTCCGTAAAATCGTCGTTAATAGCGACATCCGTAATATAGTTTGAGCTACAGCGTGTTTCTACAGGTCAGTCAGCCACGACCACCGAGCGAAGTTTACGTATGCCTACGGTTAGTAAAATTATTAACGTTTTTCGGTTGTTAGGTATGCCTTCGACCAGAAATCTCGTCATTACATTCCGAGGTTTTTTTAAGGTAAGGTATCAATTAGATTATTTTATATACATAATTATGGTGATCACAACAATTTTTTTTGATCTCAACTTTTAAACAGATTTGTAGTAAGTTCGGTAACGAAGTTATTATTGAAAATGTTTAAATTTCTCATTCATTTCCATTTCATTACCATCCTTTCCTTCCATTTATTTGCAGGAAGGTAATAAATTGTTTTGGAAGGTAATGAAGTGTAAATGTAAAAATATATATCTCTACCGAAAAAATAGTAGACGAAGTATTGCAAGAGATTCGACCTGAAAAGAAAGAAGAAGTAAAAAATTAACACTTCAAATGAAACAAAACAAATATTGATAAATCAAAAAAACATTTTAAAGGAGCAATATTGGGTAAGTTATTCTACGTTTTGTAAATACAGACCCTTTTAGTTAGTTTTTCCTAAAACGGGTAGTGATACTTGTCAATGCAAATTAAATTACATGCAAACGTTCATCTTTTAATCAAGGCATTGAAAACTTCGGACATTATCACTGAAAGTTCAGGAACACAGATTGTCAATAGTCTCGGTTGTGATATGAAGATCACAACAAAAAAAGGTTCGAAGATTATCCACGTAATATTATTAAAAAAAATAGAGTCCACTTTGGACACATTTCTTAAGCACACTCTAAATATTACTTAATTATTACACTTATTATACTTATAATAATTATTATACTGTACAATATGAGGTTATCAAACAACTGTAACAAACTTTAAAAGATAAGGAGATACTTGTGCACGTAGACTTCAGTGAGAATTATTGCTTGAAGTATAATGAAGAGATACAATCCTTTCACTTTGTGTAGTAGAGAACAAGTATCACTCCACACTGGAGTTTTTTTCTAAAAAAACAATGACACAAATAATAGACCTAGAGACTAGATCGTTCTATACTTTTAGCGATTGCTTGAAACATGACGCCGGCGCGCCAGTGCTATTTGCGCTCACTTATATCCTATTTTGAAGATGGCACAAGGATTAGTACCGTATGTAATAGTACATTTTTTATCAGATTCCCCATCGTTTTGCCAGATCACTAAATTGAGAGAAATTAATCCTAATATAAATAAAGTGACATGGAATTAACATGGACAAGAATCCGGTCATGGTAAAGGGGCTCCGGATGGGATTGGTGCAGTTGTAAAAAGAACTGCTGATAATTTTATCAAATATGGTAGAGATGTTGGTAGGTTTGAAGATTTTTGGGGATTAGTAACTAAAAATATACCCAACGTACATTTTGATATTATAGCAGAAAACGATATTGAAAAACAATATTTCCACCCGACATTCCAGGATTCAATGGAACAATGAAAGTACATCAAGTAATTTGGACCGCTGATAGTGATAAAATCGAAACCCTAAAAATCTAGATGTAGCTTGTACTAATTCTGAACACCAACATAAATATGAGGCATTCATTCAATCTACTCAACCAGAAAACGAACAAAAAATAACAAGGATTATGAAGAATCAGATGACATTGATAATTGTAATATTTTTAAACTGCGAGTGAGAGTAAATAAAGAACTATTTAGAGAAAAAAAGTAAAGTAAGAAGAATAAATAGAGCTCTTTGATTTTTGGTAATTATATATAAATGAGTGTTATTTTTTTCATATTAACTTATTTTTCATATTATGATATTCAGTGTTGTTGTTTAGTTTGTATTTTATTATTTAACACATAATAGCGTTGGCTATCCATAGTAATTTGAGATTTTTTTTATTTTTTAGAAGTTTCATATTTTTTATATTAATACTTACTGTGATTTTGTAATAACCAAATGCCTACGTATATAGTTCCTATTACTGAATATAGTAACTTCTATAAGTCGTGTAACTTCTGTAACTGGCTGTTACGTAAGGCAGTCTTTAATTAAGTTGATTTCTTTAGACTGACCTGAATAAAATGAATTAAATAGAAGAGTAAAAGATGTTGATTACTAAAATAATGTTGTTTTATTTAGCTTTTATTCATTACCTTCTTTTGTAGTTCATTAGAATCCTTTCCTATTCTAGTACTCTTTTGCAGTATTTCATTACCAGTCCAACTTAAATCATATCCATCCTGCGCTAATTCATTACTATCTTTACGCTTTTCATCGCCATCCAGTTGTTAAATTTTGATTGTCATTTCCTCCGCAATCAGAGCACAAAGAAAAGTGCCATCCTATTTTTTAGGAAACTGGGTACGAGCTACATTAGATGATTTAAAAAAAAGTACATATAACCAATATTTTTTTTTATTCCGCGGAACGTAGTTTTTTGCGCGAAATGGCGGAATCACCCTTTTACAATAGGATCCCAGAAAACGTCCGAGATTGTTCTATATCACAATTTAAAAAGTTGTGAAACGACGTTTGTGTGTTAAAGGTTATTACCATATTAATGATTTCGTAAATGATAACACACCTTGGGAATGAAATGCCCGCTCCAGTGTAGTTCAAGAGTATCTTTGTCAATAATAGGAATTGTGAAATTGTAAACATCTGGAAAATTAAAAAAAAAAAAAAATAAAGCAGAAGCAGAAATACCGCTGAGTTTCTTACGCCGGTTCTTCTCAGGTCTGAGGCATTAACTTTAGCGAACCGGTGGTAAATTAAATTAATTATTTGACGTTCAAAAAATGAAGCTTGTACTTCTTATTTTGAATAAAATTGTTATGAATTTGACTTTGACTTTGATTTATGAAAAATGGCCGGGCATAAAAAGCAGTTCAATTGACATGTACGTATCAAGAACTAGGAATCTGGAACACCGGGTGTAAAACTACAATGTGTCAGTTAAGTTGTAAGATATAAAAAAATGGTTCCATAATAAAAGTTGTTGAGCGTGATAAACATTTTTAATTGGGCCTGATGTAAATATTTCATTAATATTTTGATGTATTAAAAATAAAAAAATAATAAGTAAACAATCTATAAATACTGATAGGTGGAATCATAAACTCCACGTTGATGCTATTATGGGCATCTACTAGTTGAAAATATAACAAATATTTTTGTTAAGAAATCAGTAAGGCATGTAATAATATTTCTAAACCTTCGTTCTTATATTATTAATAATAATAATTTAGCACATTTGACCCACATACATATTGATATATTTTTTAATATTTATTTCGTTTATATTCGTATTTTAGAATTGGTATTAAGACAAAAATATGATAATATGGTTCATTTAGACATCATTCTATATTTCTATATTCATATCAAATTTCGTGGTAACAAACTGGAATTGAAAATCTGCCTAGAGTTGTGAAGTACACCACAGATTGGCATTTTATATGCACAAGACAATTTTGTTTATCTTTTTAGCCCTTTGATGTTTTTATTCCTAGTGGCCTCACTGGTAGTGCTTGACATTTATGAAAGGAGCAAAATGTCACTTAAAATCTTACGACTTATAAAACGCAGTGTTTTGATAGTTTTGGGAAGACAATAACAAATATATTACATAGGCGCTGGAATAACTTTTTCTCTCGTGAATGATAATAAAAGTCTCCTTTCTTTAATTTTGTTGTCGAACAGTTGTAACAAAACTACATTCTCACCGATACTCGCTTTTTAGATGAGTTTATTATTTGGAAACGTAATAAATTAGAGAAAAATCTTTACTAAAACACAAAACACCTTGCTTATGAAATCCTTGACAAAAATTGCTGTATTATTCAGTTATTACGTATTTAAAAACAATTCACAGTAAAAAAAGGAAGAAAATTTCAGAAAAATATACATATCAAATACAACCAATTTGTCTAATAAAATTCAGAGCTTAATTCTAGTACTCAGGTATATCTCTGAGGTCTTAATGTTATACTAACGGCTTAAGGCTGCAGTACGCCGTCAGCCATTTCGTAGCCCCAAATACATCTATGTACTACTATGTACCGAACGATTATCCGGATGCCATTGTGTAGAGTTCACTGTTTTAGGAAAGTACTAAACAAAACAGCATTGCGAGGCGCTACGCGTTTAAGAAGATATTTATAAATCGGTCGAGAAGTATAAAATGGAGTCTTGATATTATATCATCTCTACCATTTGTTTGACCCAGATAAAATTCATAAGTTTATGTGTTAACCCCTTTGAATCTGTGTAAAAAAAAATCAGATATTACAAAGCAAGTAACAAAGTTGATTGCCCATAAGGAGATAAGGCCTATTTTTTTTTAATTATGAGATGACAAACGAGCAGAAGCCACTGCAGGCCACCTGATGTTAAGTGGACACCCTTGCGCACAGACATCTAAATCCTGAGAGGATGTGGATGCGGTGCCAACCAAATACCCAGACCAATTTCCTTTTATGGGCTCCCAAAACTCTCATGCACAAGACGATGATATTCTGTGAACGCGTTTTAATTACCCGGTTCGAATCTGGCCATTTTGAGTTACTGATGTTGGTATAGCTTGAAATAAATATTTTAGTTGAATTAAAAAATATATTTCATTTATGGTTGTGGAATTAAGACTTAGACTTTTCGAAGACATCCTTTAAAGTTATAAAGCCCTGCGTATATGTGATCTTATCATTACATAGAATTTGTATGTTATTTCCGTTCGTGCAATGGTGAAAGATATAATAAATTATATATTCTTACACCATAGTAGAGACTAATTACTTTTGTCACGCGTAAATACTTTTGATATTACACATTATATTAGGAATAAATTATTTTATTTCAAAAGTTCATGGTGAGCATATTTTGAATTTATTTACCTGAGAACTTCGTGGCATGTCATGAACTAAAATCTTAATTTTGTGATATTTAAAAAAATACGTATCACTATATAATATTAACTTAGATTTTTATATAAATTACGACAACAGATTTAAGTAGTAAAGAACTTTCGTCGTTTTCGATATACAATTAATCACTTTCAGCTTGAGAATATTTTAAATCTTAACTCATAGACGGAATTGGTTATACAATATACATGTTTAATAAAAAATTGTAACTTTTAACAGTAACTTAATAATGACTACTATTTTTCGCACAACAGGTTTCTTTTCTTGTTTTAATTGCTTTTATTCTATAGAACACAATAGATTGCTCGCTCACCTTCAACGGCACGTTGAAAGCGAGCACATACGAAAGGAAAACATACACTAACTACATATTGTAAAAGGAGTTGTCGAGAGCGGGTCTCTAAACGTTTCTTTTTGTTTCATTGAAATTTCAAATTAAATATTTTTGTTTCAAACCGTGACCAATTGTTGTGATTTTGTTTATATAGTAATACCAAGTTATATTCATACCCATGGTACCGATAAAGGTGAACAAAACACTACTGCTTTTTTTTTCGTTTACAAAATGTATTTGATGAATATAAAATTCAACGAATTGTATATCAATACATAAACGAATGAACACGTCAATCAACATAATATAATTAGTTATTACTTATTTAGTATAGCTTAGATATAGCATACTTTTGTCATGTTTAATATGCCTTTGTTTGAAATATTATAATGAATGACACTTCACCGCTTGTTTTGCACATAATGACGAGAAGTATTCTTAAGGGCTACCTGTTGCGCCATCTCTTGTACGTCTGGAAAAACTGAATGTATACTTTATAAACGGTATAAGTTATCCAAGACAACTTATGCCAATACAATAAAGTTTAAATTCAAACAATATATTATACGCTTTTCACGTTACCACTTTAGAGACAATGCGACGCTTAAAAATGAAAAAGAACGCTTTCTAACGTGACTGTTTGTTACTTAAGTGGCATCTCAATTACTTGTTGCCAATAAAGGTCTTAAAGTATATTTTGACTGAGATGAGCTGTAAAATTATAATATTTTTGCTACTTTTGTTTTGAACTTTATGAAAATTTTGTCAATTCAATATATATTCATACTAAAACACGATACAATGCGCTGTAGAATTTTATATATAGCAATTTAAATTTAAAAATCGTCTCGGACAGAGGCTCGTAATAACTGACTGTATATACGACGCTTGTGGGTTCAATAATCTGTGGGACGTTTCAGATGCTCTTGGAATAAATTATTTTCTCTCCTAGGTACTTTATGTAGGCAGCGCCCACTGTAATTTGGCCCGTCAACGCGCGACTTCTTGAAAACTTTAGAATTTGTCTTAAATATAAGCTGATAGATCTTTACTTGATATAATGTATATGCTCATTACAAGCTAAACCATTCAATTCCACGGTAACACGTAATATCTATTACCATTTTGCAAGTTTTTAGATTTAAAAATAAGAAGTAAGATTTTTGTTTTTTAGGTTTTAGAATCTAAAAACGGAAAATCGATTAAATTTATCCTACAATTGTACAAAATCTATAGCGAATAAATTTTTTTATAGTTAGACAAGATATTCAATATATTTCTGGAATTACTTAACTAAAAACTTCGCCAAGTGTGAATTGGATCCATGCACTGAAGATCCCTTACTAATTTCGTGTTTAGTCTACATGACATGATATGACACGATGTTAGTTGATAGAAAGTACAACTTATAAGAATTGCTTAAGTTTACCAATAAGTCGGCGTAAAGTTGAAAAAATATTTTGCTTTACTGTTACATCTCATAAGTTACAAGTTTTTCCTTCATCTGTACCCACTTCTTGCCAAATAGCCACATTTTTTCTGAACAGGAAGTAACTTATTCGTAAAGTAACTTATGCTGAGAGACGACAAAATATGTGATGTAAATTAGTCGTAAACTGTACCTTTTGATTGCATGTAGTTAAGTTTAATTTTTATGGGATCATGAAAATTAAAGATCACTATACAATCGCCACTCAACCCGCAATGCCTCTATAAAGGCGGAAAGCGGGGACGGAGAAAGCAGGGACTAATTAACGGAGTGTCCTAACACTAGGTTCATATGGTTGCTACTGTTCCCTCTGCCTACCCTGCTATGTGCGAGATAAAGTGTGAAGCTAAAAAAGCTATTCTTAATCATAATAAGCAGCATTGAATTTAAATTAAAAAGGATGTCCGTAGGGTGGCAAGAATCATAAATTTCTCTTCAAAGAAATTACGCGTATGCCCTAGCTAATAAAATTTGAAGAAAGGAATCACTTTATTATAAATTTTATTAAATATAATTTTCAGTTTTATTATCAGGCGCATAAACAAACAACGCAGATGGTCTTCCTATTCGTGAACATGCCACGTACAATTGACTAGATTTAAACAAACTTTTAAGGATTGGCCTTGTTGATTGACCTTGTATCATGGCAAATGCAAGACGTATCGGAAATTGAAGTCTTTTAAATTTAAACGGCATATCTGTTGGGTTAATCGGGATCCTCGAAAAGAGAATTTCCTCACCTTTGAATTTTCCTATGATTATCGTAGCGTAAATTACATTGGTCTTCAATTTTCTAATCACCAAACGCGTACCGTTGCACAGTTTTTGTTGGTTTATGTTTCGAAGCATGATTACTACGGAGCCAATCTTTAGGCGTAAATTGTGCGGTGGTAAGCCAGGCACGTCCAAAGAGTTTAAATATTCAATTGGATAGTTAGTGGCTTCATCTTCATTTGTGACACAGTCAATAAATTTGAATGAATGCATTGTTCCAATGATCTTATTTTGAATTATGTTGTTAAGGTCATCTACATCTTTATTCTTAGCCGCTAAAATTGCTCGCTCACTCAACCGTTCATTACTTTTGTAATTAGAAACAATATTTTTAAATACATTGTCGATAAGTTCGTCTTTTGATGAGACAAAATTATAGAAATTATTTGGAAATAATATTAATCCGCTAGATTCATCGACAGGTACTTGACCATTACCGATAGTCAGCAATTGCTCCGAGAAATCTCCAGCAGATTTATCATTAAGCAATGTAACTCTCATGTTTGTTGTCAGCTGCAGTTTTTTCACATAGCGCCATAGATTTGACGATTTGAGGCATGCGTTTATTTCGTCAGTAGGTATAGATCTTGAAGGGGGGCGAAGTCGGATAACCTCCTCGTGTGCACGTTTGCTGCTGGCCTCTTTCGGATATCTTTGTCATCCGGGGAGACGAGCAGTGAAACGTGCCGGTGCACCCTGGGCGGCGAGTAATTATTGCCTACAGGATTTTCCTTGGGTAATGATTGCTCGTCGGCGAATAATCCGGCGCGACGGCGTTCTTCCGCGTGTTCCTCTGATTAGCAGAGGACACAGTGTGAGGGACTAGACGGGTTTACGCAGCGTGTTCCCGTCACGTAGGTGCAGCGTTATATGCGCCAGCGCCGAAACTATCGGAACTCCACTCATGGTTGCGGTCATGTCTCGTAATCATGAGGGGAACCGAGGGTCTTGCCTTCACTGGCCGGGCTGCGAGGAAGAAAACCTCTATAAAAAATTACCCCAACCCAAGCGGCGAAGCAGCGTGAGGGGTGCGTGGCTGATGGGGAGATCAGTCGCTACTGCTGGTCCCGCCAGGGTACCGGCCGACACCCGTGGCGTATTAGGCTTATCCAAGTGCAGGGGGCACCGCTTGGATGGACTGTTTTTCCCCCATACTCGTGGGAATCCTATGGAAAAATATATTTTAAACCCAACCAATGAAGGATACGTGGGAGTTATAGAGTCTGCTTCAGACTCGGGAGCTGTGCAGAGTATGCGGCGCAAGCGCAAAACTGCTAAAGACGATTCTGGATCGGAAGCCGAACATGGCTCCAAATGCCATACGGCGAGGCGAGGTAGGCCACCAAAGGTCCGTGGCGCTGGAACGGCACGCGCTCGAAAAGAACAGAGACAGCGCGTGGAAAAAGCTCGTGAAAAAGATCACGATTTTGAAAGGAGCCTGTCAGACTGGGCATCACAAAAAGATGTATCAGCGCAGTCGACAGATGCAGAGAGCGGCTCAGCAGTGAAAGTTAAAAAGGATGCCTCCCTGTGTTCAGCTAAGGAGTTGCGCACCTACGCAGGAGAACGTGCAGCTTCCATACTGGAAGTAGCGACGAAATCTGGCCATCTTAAAGGCACCTATGTGCGCAAACTTAAAGATGCTGCAGCAGTTCTCACTGAAATTATTGAGACTCTCGCCTCTCGTACTGAGAACGAAGAAGTACGACGTTTGTATGAGGAGAATCAGCGCCTCACTAAGGAGGTAGAGAAACTCAGATCGGAGCTGCAGTCTTGCAGCAAGGATGTGCAGAGCTTAAGAATAGCCCTTGCGGACTCACAGAAGTCGCTCCAGTCGGCTCAAACGCCGACTGATAATGTCGGAGATAGAGTGCTCGAGGAATTGAAGCGCACCATAATAAGTTCTGTGGGAACTTTGATCGACGCTCGTTTCGCTGGCATCGAAGAACGCCTTTTGCCAGCAAGGTCTATACGTCCTCCATTAGCACATGAACGACGTCAAGCCGCTCTGACGGGGAGTGCTGCGCCGATTCAGCCAGTGGAGGCCCCCTTGGCAGAGCCTCCTCCGCCCAGGAAAAGGGGAAACAGGGAGAGAAAGAGAAGGGCGGGACCTGCCCCTCCGCCGATCACCGATTTACCACCGGTGTCCGCCCCCTCTCCCTCTTCTTCTCGTCCGGCTGCTTCTGCCGAGTCTTGGGCAACGGTTGCGGCCAGGAAATCGCAACCTGGATCGCGGCCGAAGGTGCCTTCCCAGCCTGCGGCCAAAAAGCCTGCGGCAAAGAAGGCGCCTAAGAAGAGGCTCCCAAAGGTGCCGGCGACCGCGGCAGTCGCCATTACGGTCGTCGAAGGCGCGACGACGACCTATACTGAGGTCATGCGAGCTGCCCGTACGCGGGTTCAGCTCTCTGATCTCGGTATCGAGACGGTCGAGTCTAAAAGGGCCGTCACTGGCGGGATCTTGTTGAACATCGGGGGCCCCGACAGTGACGCCAAAGCTGACCGTCTCGCAGCGCGGATGCGTGAGGTCCTCAAGGACCTCAATGTGAAGGTGGCTCGCCCAATGAAAACGGGCGAGCTACGAGTACTCGGCTTGGACGACGCCACGACATCAGACGAGGTGGCGACGGCCATCGCAGAGGCAAGTGGGTGTTCGACGGAGAATGTCACCGTTGGCAGTATCCGTCGGACACCCATGTCACTGGGCACGGCACACGTGAGGTGTCCTCTCGCTGCCGTGCGTAAGCTGGCGACGACCTCACACATCCGCGTGGGATGGGGCTCCGCCAGGGTCGAGGTGCTGGAGGCAAGGCCGCTATATTGCTTCCGGTGCCTCGAGAAGGGCCACGTCGGGCAGACGTGTCCGAATGGGGCAGATCGGAGCGACCGGTGCTTCGCCTGTGGAGAACGCGGCCACAGAGCGAGCCAATGCACGGCCAAGACGCTCCGGTGCCCCTTGTGCTCAGATGTGGGTCGCCCGTCGGCCCATCGTCTGGGCGCAAAGACATGCTGCCAATCGGGTAGTGGGAGGAAGAAGGGTAAAAAGACCGCTCCTTCCACCCCAGCTCATACGACCGCCGAGGCTCCCGCCTCAGCACCGGGCTCTGCTCCGCAGGAGGCCATGGAGGTCTCCCATTCGCGGGAGTAAGGGTGCTTCAGGCGAACCTGAACCACTGCCGCAATGCTCAGCAACTTTTAATGCAGACCATTGCGGAGTGGTCCATAGGCCTCGCGGTCGTGGCGGAGCCCTATCGCGTCCCCGACCACCCTCGCTGGTTTGGGGACGCCACTGGCACCGTGGCTGTCCATTGGGCAGGCGGTGTGGGGGTCCCACCCTGTTCCCTACTCGAAGTGGGGCAGGGGTTCGTGGCCATTCGGTGGGGCCCCTTGGCCATTGTGGGGTGCTACGTCTCTCCCAACAGGTCTCTTGCCGACTACGAGTTGTACCTGGACGGGCTGGCAGACTGCGTTCGCAGATGCCTACCCCGTCCGCTGATCGTCCTGGGGGACTTCAATGCCCACGCCAGGGTTTGGGGTAACTCTAAGGACGATCCGAAGGGAGCGACGCTTCTCGACTGGGCGGCTGCTTTGGACCTCCGGCTCATTAACGTCGGGTCGGAGAGTACATGCGTGCGGTGGCAGGGGGAGTCGGTCGTGGACCTTACATGGGCGACTCCTCCTGCGATTCGCATGCTCTCGGGATGGCGTGTCGCTGAGGAGGTGGTCACACTATCCGACCACCGCCACATCTTTTTCGATGTGGCTATCCGCTATCCCGACCGAGCCAGCTGTCGTCAGGGAGATACCCTGTCGCGACGATGGGCCCTCAAGCGGCTAAGCCGAGATCATCTCGAAGCCGCCGCCATCGTCGCGGCTTGGCCACAAAACGCCGAGGAGATTTTGCCCGACCCCGAGGGTGAGTCGGTCTGGTTCAGGGGTACGATGACGTCGATCTGCGATGCATCGATGCCCCGGGCAGGCCGCTTCGAGCGCCGGGCGATGCACTGGTGGTCGGCGGAGATCGCACAGCTGCGTACCGCATGCTTGTGCGCCCACCGCCAGTCCAGCAGAACCCGGAGAAGAAGGCATGCCACTCCTGAGGAGAGAGACGAAGCCTACAGGGCGTTCCAGGAGGCCAAGAAGGCGCTGCGAGATGCCATCTCAGACGCCGGCGCTCGGTCCTGGAACGAACTCCTTGAGGGACTCGACAGGGATCCGTGGGGGCGCCCGTACCGCATGGTGCTGGGCAAGTTACGCCCGTGGATGCCTCCATTGACGGAGACCTTAGATCCGGATCTACTGAGGAGAGTGATAGATTCGCTTTTCCCGGTGATCCGGTCAAGTCCCCTGTACCCCTCGCTACCGCCAGTCACTTGCACTGACGAGTTGAGGGTTACAGAGCAGGAGTTTGACCGAGCACTTGGTCGCCTGAGTACCCGGAACACAGCGCCCGGTCCTGATGGGATTCCGGGACGGGCGTGGGTGTTGGCTTCGGCTCACTTGGGGGATAGGCTGAGGCGGCTGTTCGACAGTTGTCTCCGTAACGCCACGTTCCCCAAGGCCTGGAAGGAGGCAAGTCTGGTCCTCTTGAGGAAAGACGGCAGAGACTCGGACTCTCCCTCTGCGTACCGTCCCATATGCCTGCTGGACGAGGCTGGCAAGCTCTTCGAGCGTATTGTCGCTTCTCGTCTCAGCGAGCATCTGTCGTGCGTCGGTCCCGACCTGGCCGACAGCCAGTTCGGGTTCCGTCAGGGTCGTTCGACCGTTGACGCGATCATGCGCGTCCGGTCCCTGACGGAGCAGGCGGTGGCTCGGGGGGGCGTGGCGTTGGCGATAAGCCTGGATATCGTCAATGCCTTTAACGCTTTACCCTGGGTTGCCATCAGGGAGGCCCTGGTGTATCACCGTGTGCCTCTCTACCTGCAGGCGATTGTCGGGAGCTACTTGCGCGACAGGTACATTGTGTACGTGGGCCAGGAGGGTGCGAGGACCCGGAGGGAAGTGTACTGCGGGGTTCCGCAGGGATCGGTCCTAGGACCACTCCTGTGGAACCTCGCGTACGATGCGGTTCTGCGTGTCGAGCTCCCCGCAGGCGTCAGCGTGATCTGCTATGCAGATGACACGCTGGTGCTGGCATGTGGGTTGAGCTTCGAGATGACCAGACGGCGAGCCGAGCTCGGAGTCAAACTCGTCATCGCGAAAATCTGCGAATTGGGTCTTCGGATAGCGCCGCATAAGACGGAGGCGCTATGGTTCCACAAGTGGCCGGTGGGCCGGGAACCACCCTATTCGCAGATCATTCGCGTAGGTGACTCAAACGTCCAGGTGTCCAGGTACATGAAATACCTGGGCCTTGTCCTGGACGGTCGCTGGAGCTTTGAGGAGCACTTCAAGCTCCTGGCCCCCCGGATCGAGAAGGCAGTGGGTGCGTTGCACAGACTGCTGCCTAATCTCGGGGGACCGAGGGAGGAGGTTCGTCGCCTCTATGCTGGTGTCATGCGATCGATGGCCCTCTATGGGGCACCCGTTTGGTCACATCGACTGACGGGCACCCGCCGCTGTAAGACTAAGATCCTGAGTTTGCAGCGGAGAGTGGCCATCCGCATGGTGCGGGGATATCGCACGATATCCTTCGAGGCGGCGACCCTTCTGGCGTGCTTTCCGCCGCTTGACATCTTGGCGGAGAGGGACGCGAGGGTCTACGACCAGACTCGCGCCCTTCGTCAAAGCGGCGGAAGTGCGTCCTACCCTACCAGCGTCCTCGAAGCACTCAAGCGGCAGGAGCAACGAAGGGCACACACGACGTGGTACGCCCGTCTCTGCGGAGATCGGTACGCGCACAAACGCGTTGTGAGTGCGATCCTGCCCGCCTTCGAGGCCTGGATGCGTAGGAAGCGACGAGTCACCTTCCGACTTACACAGGTATTAACCGGTCACGGTTGCTTTGGAGAGTACCTGTGTAGGATCGGACGCGAGGCGATGGCGGTTTGCCACCACTGCGGGGCGGACCAAGACACTGCCCAACATACGCTGGAGGCGTGTTCCGCGTGGACCGCGGAGAGGCAAGTCTTGGTCCAGCAAATCGGGCGAAATCTCTCCCTGCGAGCAGTCGTGTCGGCGATGCTACGCAGGGATTCGGCGTGGGAGGCCGTAGTCAACTTTTGTGAGTCCGTCATGGTCCAGAAGGAGACTGCGGAGCGGGCTCGGGAGAGGGCCGATCCCGCCCGGCGGAGGCGACCTGCAGGTCGCCTTCACGGCCTCCAAGCCCCAGTGCCCGGGGCGGAATAAATAGGGCACTCTCTCCGGCCGTTGGTGCGTGAGATGGGGGTCTCACGCATCCGTTTTCATACGGCCGAGAGGAAGACCGCAGTCCGGTATGGCCCCGGACTGCTGGTGTACGCACCAGCGAGGGGTGCGGGGAGGGCGATACCATCTTCGCCCTCCTGAGAAGGGCTCCGCAAGCCACGAGCGGAGCAACGCACGGGAGAGGCCGCGGACGTGCTGCGAAAGCGATCCCGTAGCCTCTCCGTTTTTTCGTGCTGTGGGGGCCATCGCAGGGGGTTTTAGTGAGTACAATCTCACATAACCCGGCCTCCCCCCCAGGGAGTCGGGTATCTATGAAGATTTCCCCCTGCGTCAGCAAAAAAAAAAAAAAAAAAAAAAAAAAAAAAAAAAAGGTATAGATCTTGAAATTACTGGCAGTATTTGGCGGAAATTCATTGAGTGCTCGAGTCATTGCGTAAATGCGCCATTGTGCATTCGTCCCAGATGATGATTTTCGATACCTCTAAAACTTTGGCCAGTGCTGAGTGTTTTGCAATATTACAGGTTGGTTCTCCAAAATTTTGAAGATTTAAGGGTAATTTTAATACTGAATGTGCCGCACGGCATCCTTCTAACAATATGGTTGCAACCGCTATGTTGGATCTCGTCCGAACGGTTCCTAAAACTAATGACATGAGGAATGTCTTACCAGTTCCAACAGGGGCATCTAGGAAATATAAACCACTATTTTCATCATCGATTGCCTTCATTAAAGTATCATAAACTTCCTTTTGTTGGTAATTCAACAGGAGTACATTCGTTTGAACTGCTAAATCTATTTTTTTTGTAGCTTCACACTACAATCTAATCTAATTCCTGGTGATCATATCCACGTTCCCGTTCCAATTCTCGATTAAATGCGTCATTCATTTCACAATATGGTGGTGGCATTCCTAACCTGATTAATAAATTACCGCACATGAGGTAACACACATCTTCGATCAAGAGTACAAGAATAAAATCACGATTATGTATCTCCTCATTCTGGAAGTGGCATGAATTTGATGTAAAATATCTTCTGACATATTATCCTTGTATTTGTGCCACTGGTTACATGGGTTTGATGGAAAATATGTCAAAAATATGATAGTGAATAATGTGCGTAACTGACTTGGAGATGCAAAGATAATGGCTTCAGCGATTGTCGTATCCCAATAGGTATCGTTTTCTAACAAGTTCAATTCTTCACACGATATGTTGTGAATATTACACCATTAAGAGTTCGTAGTATCTCAAATGACGTTGGTCCACGAACATTTACCAGCAACAACCGCAAATAGAAACATTAATCATTCTTTGGATGAACTGTATACATACGATCAAGACCATCAGTAGAACGCCCAGGAACCGCATTGCCTTGCTTCCGTCTTTGAAAATTCTTCAATGAAGCATTCTAAGTGTAATATGTGGCATCTCCGAGTAAAGCAAAAATCGTGCATACTGATCGCTATGGCAGATTGCAAAAAACAGGTCAATGTAGTTGCTGGAGGTGTTTCAGCAAGTTGCGTAGCATTCGAAGCCGTGAAATATACTCGTTGACCATTCTCCAGATGAACAGCCAAATGTATAACAGTAGGATGACGTTCGTGAATGGGAAATGTAAATATACGCCAAATCGTTTCATTACAGTTCACATAACGACCAACTTGACAGCGTGAAATTTCATCGTTAGTATTTGAGGATTGCAAGCCAAAAACCGCCATAGCCTTTCGTGATATATTTGCAAACAT
Source organism: Dione vanillae (assembly GCA_037178615.1). Taxonomy (NCBI): domain Eukaryota; kingdom Metazoa; phylum Arthropoda; class Insecta; order Lepidoptera; family Nymphalidae; genus Dione; species Dione vanillae. Next base: position 2,077,069 of record JAZFAU010000009.1, on the reverse strand, counting down.
ATTTTATGGATTTAACTGAATAACAGTGTTCAACTTTGCAATGTGTCTTGAACGTTTTAGAAATAAGTGGCGAATATGGAACAATCCAACTGTTGTCGACAACGAAATCCATTCTTTTCGCTTTCGTTGTGACATTTCGACGGTTGTCACCTGGTGATCGACGCCGATACAGCGGATAACCATCATTACCAGTGACAGTCTCCGCCGTTAATTTTCGTGGATATCGTTTTTCATCGACCATGCAAGGTGATTGGGCATAGATGGCACCACATGGTCCATGGATCATATTAGTAGTAACAACATCATGTAGGTCTGGAGCGACTTCATAATCAGGAATCTTGGTACATATGATATCATCTAATTGGCCAGGCTGAATTCTTTCCACTAACCAAATAAGAATGTGTGCGTGCGGCAGGCCTCGCTTTTACCATTCAATTGAATACATCCAGCATCGAGTATCTCCAAAGACACGTTGTTTAACAATAAAGTTCATCAGGGATCGAATTTTTTGCCTGAATATATGTGCTGTGATGTCATGTCTATCATTTGATGTTTGTCCGGGGAACAGCAATTGAGTAATTTCTATCCATTTTGGATTACAGGTAAAAGTAATAAAGAGATCTGGCTGTAATGTATTTTACATACATGTCAACGCACTACTGCTGAAACATTCGACGAAATCGCAGCAAATAGTTGTCAGCATTTTGACGAATATCATCAAATGACATGCGTAATAATTCATTGAGCTAACTTTCTTTGTAGTTTCTTCACCTGAAATTAAAAATTTGATAATTAACCATTTTAAATGCAAATTTTAAAGGCAAACAATACAGACATTAACCATTTTTTTAATAAGTATTATTTTAAATCAGTGTCTTTCACAAAAAAATGAAATAAATTATGATACTGATACTCACCATTCAATGGATTTTTCATTTTAATATTAAAATAATATCCATTTTTTCCTTGCCAAAACATCAGCGGGAATTGCAATGCGTCATATGATTGATGAGTTTCAGATATTTGTTGCAGTTGCCCAGTATTGCGACGTGTAAGCACAATATCGCGTATTTCCAATTGTTCACCAACAATCAGGATGGCAACTCCTTATACTGTTGGAGCATTAAATGTCCTTTTATGTGTTACAGATGGGCGTTTATCTGCTTTGATGACAACTTTATAGTCATCACTTGGCATGCGCTCTAAAGCACTCTTAAACAACCTGACCTACGCATGATGTTCATGAAGTAGACACCGCAAGTCTTAAAGAATTGCTCGCTTCATTCTTAGATCCCTAGACGTCGTCGACAAGTTGTTCTTCCATGTTGCCCATGAAATTTATTTGTAAAAAAATATTCTGTGTATCTTCGAAAGGTAGTAATGATCCAATTCGATGGTGACGCTGTCCTTGTATCAACAAAATAAAAACCAGACAGTATTATGTGGGTTATACTATATATCACTTTTGTCGATGGGAGAGGAGATTTCAGAATTGGCAAATATACTACATACCAATAGATAAAGTAAATTATTCCTTAACTACATTCTATATAAATACAAAAAAAATATATTAAATGTCAGATTAAATCCTCGTTCTTCGATAATATCTGCCTTAAATGATGCCATTTGGAAACAACCATGGTATTTATGAGTGCAAGAAAGTGGCGTAATTCTTGTGTTTCGCCACTAAGCTACGAATACAACGGCTCATGTAGCGGAGTCAACAATGGCAATTTCACTTTACCATTAAGGCAGCATAATTCAGGCGTTTCTCCAGAAAACTTTAATGCACCACAACACTCGCAAACTACGTCCATTTGCCCAATACGAACGCTAGGATTCAAGCTGTAATCATTGCTACAATCGTGTTGAAACGCTGCTTGATTCAAATCAGCACTTGATAAATATCTTATTCTGCGTCGTAAATTATCTCTGTTGTTCACTCGATGATTCTGCATTGCCAACCGAGGTATTTAACGGGCTGCTTTACTTTGCTCTTGTTATTGAGAAGCACGAAATTGAGCCATACTATCGCGGCGTTGTTCACGTGCAATTTCTTGTTTTTCTTCAGTATTTCGTATTCTTCTTGCATCAAGGCTTTGTCGGGAAAGATTCGATCATCTTGGTCGCGGCATTATTAATTAGACTTCACTTCAATTCACTTAAAAAAATATTTCAAAACTCAAATTTTCAACCATACCCAATTTTATAGTTCACTTCACTGTTTATACGAATGAGCAATGGCACTATCATTACATTATTATTGTTAATTATTTAATTAATAGAAATAGTTTTAATATTTTTTTTTACAAATATCAAATTGTCATCGATACGTCATTACATAGCTGTCATTATACGTCAATTACATAGCTGTCATTTGAGTTTTGTTATTCCAAGTCTGATTCTTTTTTGTTATACAACGTTTTATAGTGAATGACGTTTCATGTCAAGTCACACGGGAACGTTGTCGAACGGGATAAAAAATATCCTATGTACGTCTCCTGGCTTTAAGCTACCCTCTATTAATTTTTCAGCTAAATCTGTACTGGCATTCTTGACTTATAAGTGGTGTAACTAACACCACTATAATATATATATATATATATATATATATATATATATATATATATATATATATATATATATATATATATATATATATATATATATATATATATATATATATATATATATATATATATATATATATATATATATATATATATATATATATATATATATATATATATATATATATATATATATATATATATATATATATATATATATATATATATATATTATTTGGTTTAAGTAACGTAGGTAAATTTGTATGAATATAATGAGAACAAACCACTTAGCATTCTATGGATTTACCGTGAGGGTACCAGTCCAAGCTTTGTAGGGAGAGATGAGCTTAGTGCAGTGCTAGGGACTTACCATCCAGATATATGATTTACAGAGGCCATTTTAAGATACATTAACCTACACTTCCTCTGGCCGAGTTCCTTTTACCACTTCACTAAATTTGAAATGCCCACTAGATGACGAAGTATGATCATCATATAAAATTATAAATAGATTATTTCACAATACATTACATAGATTCGTTATCTGTACAAAAAAGCTTATATAGGAGTTGAAGCAATACCAGCGCAATTAGTCTTCAGCTAGAGTTCCACATGAAAATAATAAGTAAATGCTAAATGAATGAGAAATTGCATTAAAAACGTACGAGAGGTATAAATACTTGAGTAATACGCTTATTACATACATGTATGTCGGCACATCTTGTTACACCTAATCTGATGTTGCTATGCAGTATGCACTATTATGTACATGCATTGATTATTGAATTATCGTCTGTAACTGTATTAAGTAACGTCTTAGTTTGCTCTGTCAGTAAAATCTCGAAAGGGGCCTGGAGTACACACTTGGAATTCCTCATAGATCGTATTCTATACTAAGATTTTCCTATTCGTATTTCGAAGGAATTACGTGAAAACATTTAATCTGAAAGTGAAAGTGTATGTGGTTCGTGCAAAGTAAAAGAGACATTTTTACAAATGCGACAGAGAAATGATATTGTAAGTTTTAATCGTATCATTCCTAAAATATTTATAAGATATTATACAAGCTTTAATCATGTTATTTCTGCGAACACTTCTGAGAGGCCACCAATTAGATAGACGTTTTATCAAAAAGGCTTGATGTCATTGCTGCCCATTACGTAAATTGTAAGCGCAATTTACGTCTATCATTGGTGGGCATATAAAAGTCTTTTGAGTTGAACCGTTGCTGTGAAACTATTAAGGTACAGAAAATAGATTCACTTCTTAACATTCAAATAGAACTTTTAAAATATTTACATATTCTGAAAGCTTTAATGAAATACATATATATTAAAAAATAAATAATATTTTTGATGTCATAAAAGCGAATAAAACATTAATGAAGCCATATTAATTATCATCATCACTTATACCGAGAGCGCACTAGTAATGACGTATTAATACAAACATATACTATAATCACATATAGAGGTCATCAGTAAAGTTTATATGATTGAGAACATGGGCTTAGTAAAATGAATAATTTTCATTTCTTTTTTTAAATAGTGTTAAAGTAGTGTCAAAACTCTATGCGCAGTGTTCTATCTGAATGGACTTTGAAGTTTTAATGGTAGAACTCAATATATTTATATAATTAAATAATTCTAAAAAACATAATAACACCTCTATTAGTTTTGTTCTATTTTTTTATACATTTTTCCATTATTTATTAGAAAATAAATTATATTTCTTTAGTAAATATGTAATTCAAATGAGTTACACTTACTTTTATCAACTAAGTCAACCAAAGTAAATTTCTACCTCAAATTTATCCAATGATTTCGTGAGTTTCTGAAGTACTGTTCAACCACTAGACATGCTGTCGTTAAACATTTCAGTTTTGCTCTTACTTTGTGTACGTAATGATAGTCCTACATAGAAAATACTGCATATAGCACACGTATAGTATATGAATATGCAAACATGTGGTAACAATGAGTATACCCTCTCTTTCCGATCGATATGTCTACTGTAGACGGCAATTTGGTCATAATTTGACATGTATATTCGGTGGCACTAATCTAGGAGGGACTTATATGACGAAACGTTTTAATATTATATACGTTATATATTGTGCATTGAAAATAGATTAATAGATAATATAAAGTAGTCAGTAATAGTTAATACATCAATATAAAGTAATTTATAGTAGCTACGTACGTAGCACCTTCGTAACTGGAACGTAAGTAGTACGCAAGTGGTACTACGTGCATACGTACTACGTATTTAATAGTAACGTCTTAGTCGCCAAGTTAAGTCTGTTAAGGCCGTAACGCATTACATATTCTCAACATTTTTCAACCTAAAAATATTATTTTTCAATGCAAGTATTAGTTATTTTATACTATAACAAGAATAAGAATTCTTAACCAAAATGTTTGCAAGAATTATTATTATAAATCTACTTGACCGTAATATTAATTTATTTTTGAGTGATATAAGGCCAACTTAATGGTACTAATGATGGTACACGAGCTTCATATTGATATTTATTTATTATTATCAATTTTAACATTATACGTACATTATAAATATGAATATTGTATTTCAAAATAATTAGTTCACGTTTCAGCCTTTTACAGTATGTGTTGTGTGTTTTTTAAAACTGTAGTTGGCAACAAATATTATACCTACTATAATAAAGAATATTTATAATAATGTAAACGTAAAATAAGTCAATAACTATGATTTTATGTTTTATATATTATCTAACTTAAAACCGGCAAATTTTAAGGTGCCATATTCTTAAAAAAATGGATATATAGCATAACTTGGTTGTTCATTTGTCTATCTATCTGTTAATATGTAACGATAAGGATTCTTTTCGACAAAAAGCCACAATCAAAATTCGACCAAATTTTCCACGACAAGTCAGTGATGGTATGTACATGGGCATTCTTTCATAAGCATGCATATTGTGTGTTCGTAGAAATCGCTGCTATACCTTAATATAAACTTGATAAATCCATAAATTCAGTTTTTTCGCCTTGAAACTATCGCCAGATTATACTGTTATATTAATTATACAAGATCCATTCAAATGGAAATTTCAACCGCACTGAAATTTGTCTAGTAGTAGTGTAGGTGTTATAGCAAAACTTGCATAGATCTCAAAATGCCATCTTATTCAATATGACTATTAATAAACACAAAGCACAGGAGTATTTCTATTAATATAAACTGGCTTTGACCGGTGAAGAGTCTTAACAGTAACATAAACAATACCGACGACTCAGCTACGCTGTTATGGACTTGCTAACTAATTGCTACGACGTAGCACTGTTGACTGTTGCTGTGTTTGATACTTGTTAGAGTTTTGATTATTATAAATTTATATTAAATGGAAATATATAAGAAATAAATTCGCTTATTTTAATAAGACTGTAAAAAGAAACCTGCGTAAGCCTAACAAGACTCAAAAGAAGTAATCTGCAATGCGGATAAATTACTCTCAATAGAATCAGTTTATGAACTTCTACATTAAGCTATACAAAATTAGAAAAAGTAAATAAAAATATAAAAACATTACATTAAAAGTTCATTAATATACATAACTAGCACTTCAACTGCTGCAATATAATTACAGCTATCTATCATTAGTAAATAATTATTAGATTGTGATTTCAAGATAGTGAAAATTATGACAGTTACAAAAATACTAATAAAATATAGATAATTATTTCCATAAATATTCTGCACTTTCAGATGGAATCGTCATTCTACGCCTATTTTATAAATAGGAAAAATCCCAGGCGATCACATTTTATACGGCATATATTTAGACATCAAACATTGCGCTTTTTCTTGTACGAACCCAGTAATCCTATTGAAACGTAATAAGTCATAAAATTTTAGATGTTATCGTAGCTTATACGCCACTAAGCCGAGGCCGTAGTCTGGTAACAGATCTCAAGTAGAACACACGTAAAGCAGTAGTTTTCTTTTTGGCTAAGGATAACCTTATAATTAATAATAATTATATTAATCTAGCTAGCTTTATACCAAAGCAAATTATAACATTTTAACCTGTACTTGTGAGTTATAGCACATTTACGTTTTATTCATGCAGTCTATTATAGCATTTTCGAATAAAAAGCGCTCCAAGTGTCCTGTTTTAAAGGACGCGATCACGCCTCTAATAAAATTATTGATATTAGCATGCTGTGATTATAGACTAAGCCGGCCTGAATATCTACCGGCCTGAAACTCATAGGGACTTGACATCTCAAAAAAAATTCACGTTTTTTGGTTAGTATGGTATGTCTATACCATAAAAATATTTAGCTTTCATAAAAAATCAAAACTTTTACGTATATTTTCTGATACTCATTATATATCTCTTACTAACTAACAATGCTAACTACTATGTAGGTAGGCACCATCACAGACGCACATGATACACTCATCGTCCCTACCACTAGAGGCGAAATCCTAGCTTTATAGTGATACAGGAGGGGTCCCAAATTACAGTCCAAAAGGGCATCATGTGTACCTACCCAGTAGAAAATATCCCTAACTACAAACAGTGTACACAAGCATGGTCTGTGTTTCAAAAGAAAGACCCTTGTGACAATGTGCTCTTAATTGTTGGCACCATTCAGTGGTAGACAAGCGAAGGTTCCTACCTTCATGTACCTTCGATACATAGAGCTCCTGCTCTATTAGCTCGATCTACCCCAAGTCAAGGTGACGATATAGGCCACAGGGCCAACAATATACTATCCATCAAAATTAAGATAAATGATATATATCGCTATCGTAAGTTATATAATTATGTAGGACAAAGATATGACGAAATATTTCATTTGGTAAGTTAAAATGATATAAGTAAAGTAAATGAAATAAAATCAAAAATATAAAACCTAAAAAATTATACCGTAGTTAATTATTCGTGTCCATGCTAGAAATTACATTCCTATTAAGTTCCAAAAACCTATTCCAGATCGAAATGGTCTTGTAATATAGGTAACACTCACCGAAAAGTTTTACTATATTGGAAGGAGGAGAAGGAGGATTGGAAAGAGCAGAATACTTGTTAAAGCGTACAATAGGTGTGTTGGTACTATGATTTTAGACAGTATCATGGATATATTTCACAGGATACCAAAATTATCCACAATGAAACTGTTAATTTTTAGGATTGTCTACTGATTGAATTGATCAATATACCAGAGCATATAAAATGGTAATAAAATGTGCCGCTATGCCACGACTACTGGACGTCTTTTTAACGCTGACAAATGCAATTTTCGTATACAATTCACATTTCGTAAGGACTAACCGTACAATAGAGCTTATCAATCCACCGTTGCCTTTAAGGTGCCAAAAATTTGTTTCTTGAATACTCGAAGCTCTAGCAAGTGATCGCCTTGATCTTCCTACTCTTGTCTTTAAACTCCGAACACGCTACACTAGTGGCCTACTCTAATAGCTTGAAAGATTCACAGAAAGAAATCTCTTTCTGTGAATCTTTCACGCCTTATTCATTTAAATATGCTGTACAATAAGATGTTCCTTTGCCATAATCATGGCAAAGGAACATCTTATTGTACAGCATATTTAAATGTCCCTATCCACATCAGCCACGGCATTGTAAGGTCTAGATCAGGCATTCCTGTGTGAGGCGCAGGCACATTTTTGCTATCGTGGCATCAGCCCTTCGTACGAATAATCACTTGTACGATATACGTGAATACTTGGTAGCACCACTATATTTCCGACGGAAGATTAGCCGCCATAACAATAAAGAATTTTTTTTTTTGCAAAATATTATTTATGATTACATTGTGTTTTTTTTTACTTTTAAATAACTTAAAAACTTTTAAATACTTATTTAAAGTGGCCTTCATTTGCTGCAATATAGTGATTTAAACGGTTGAGGTTATCAATCAACAATCAACAATCAAGCATTGTTTTAGGGACTCCAAATTATCATGGCACTCGAATAACTTTAGGGTAGTTACAAAGCTGATCATAATCCTGTGGATTAGATAACGCATCTTTTGCACTTAAGTACCATTTTTTTATTAATCATTTAAAAAATTACTAATGTGAACTACATTGTTCTAAAGACGCTATGCCTCTGACATGACAAAAGAGAACAATGAATTAGTAATCTACTTAAATATAAAAATCTAATTCATAGAACAAAAATAAGCTTGACAATGTAACCAGATACTAAACAACAGTAAGCCTAAGAGAAAATTGAATATTGTGTTTATAGTAATCCTATGTGAAAATTCTATTTCATACGGTCAGTATACCTACGTGGTGGAACGCGTGGAATTGAAGCTATTTAAAAGTAAATGAAATACTATAAATAACCAATTTTATGTTATTTGCTTAAATCAATATATTGTATTGGGTCACCGGGTGACGTTCCGTGACATTTTAAGAGGCAGGGCTGAAAGCTGTAAGTAAGGAAATTTTAATAATTAATTCTCAGTGAATTCGAATCGAGAATATAACCGTCATGTTAACAGTCAGATGGTGTTAGTACACCATACAGCGCCGATATGTAATATATTTCATAGCTTTTAGTATTTAGAAGAGTTTTTAAGAAAAACATGAATTTTATTTAACTATCACTATTTTTTCATTTGGTTAGACTATAATAAATAATTGGAAGATGAAAAAAAGTCCCGAGACCTTGAGTTTTTGTTTGTAACTGTGTCATCATGATACATTAAAAAATGAGTTCTTTAAAATCTTTGTATGTAAAAGTGAAAGCTCACTTACTATTTTACTATTCACTTACTCACTCATTTGTCACGAAATCTCAATATCACAAGTTTTAGGAAATTAATAATTTGTGGAGGACCGTCGTGGCGCAGAGGCGCAACGTCTGCCTGTAACGCGGCTAACGCGACGGTTTCTGGGTTCGATCCCCAGTCGGGGAAGATGGATTTTTCTATTTCCATTTTCTTCGCTCTGGCAACTAAGGTAAAGCGCGGCGTTGAGTTCCGCCACTCAACACGCAATGCCTCGAAAACGGCGGAAAGTGGGGACGCAGTAAGCAGGGACTAAGTAACGGAGTGTCTTAACACTAGGTTCATATGGTTCCTGCAGTTCCCTCTGCCTACCCTGCCATGTGCGGGATAAAGCGTGAAGCTAAAAAAAAAAATAAAAAAAAAAAAATTGTGGGCTCGGGTAGGAGGTAGGTACTCACTAAGAGGGGATTTTACGAAATTTAACCCGTAACGATTGTTTTTGAGGTGAATATTTTCTATGAAACTTAATTAGTAAAATTAGGAGTGTCAAATTTTACATAGTGGTTCTATTTAGGATCTATGGTATATACTTACTATTACGGAATTTTGTGATTTTTGTAATTGTTTTGATTTGATCATTTGGACACATGCTAGTGCATTATTATTTTTAATTACTACGTACCAAAACAAAGTAACTTGACAAAAGTGCTACGAAAAATAAATAGTTTGGTATGAGTCTAGTCAAAAACAAACGGTGTAGAGGTCCTAGATAACCTTCAAGGTATAAAGATTTGCAATAGAATAGAATATAAATGGAATTACAATTTTATTAGCCGGAGACTTTAAAAAAATACGCCAATCAGACCACGTCCAGACCACGTCCAAGATGATGGCTAGACTATCGATAAACATTTACGACCGAATTGTAAGGCAGAATTTTATCAACAAATTATTATTTAAGAGATGAAGATGCAGATGTTTGAAGATGGAATATAAAATATATGCAAATAACAGTGATATGCATAGTTACTGGAATTCTTCTCAACCATGTCTAACGTGAGCCCTCTAAGCCTAATCTTATTAGAACCTGTCCATAAATATGACTTACCTAACTTAATTCTTAAGCAAGTTCATTCGTTTAGTATACTTGTGGCTGAATATTTCTTTGTGTCCTTGTCGCCACACGAATTGCTATCAACAAGTATTTTGCCACTTCTTGTAAGTATAGTGTAGTGTATTCATAAAGGTATTACTCGGTTAAAAATATTTATTTAACGTATTTATTTAATAATAATAATAAGCCCGCAGGGCAGCTTGTGGCGAGCTGTTGGAGAGTGGCGACCCCACGGACCTGAACCCTCCAGAGGGGAATTGTAATCTATCCCCCGCCTCTGGCTTGCCTTCATTGGCCGGCAGAGTGGAGCGCAAGAGCTGTATGCTCGAAAGGGTGGAAGTTCTCAACCTGCGTAAAAAACGTGCGAGGAAATCCGCTCACGAGCTTCTCGTGATGGTGAAACCGGTGCACACCTCTTAACACCCTTAGCCAACCACACCAATCCACACCACGCTTTGTGGGGGCCCATCAAGTGGGAGGCGAGTCACCGTCCGACCTTTCTATTTGAGACTGTTGGAAAGACGGACGTCCATTAGTCTCATTTAATGCCAAATCGTAACCAAGCGTAAGTAGTCAAATGACATATGTTATAAAGTGGAAGCGGATGATATAGATGAAGTGGTGAGGAATTCACGAGTAAGTCTTAATATTATGGCATTTTGAAGTGGAATTTCCTGTATATCTAAACTGTTTTTAAGGGTTTTGGGTATGGACTCCAGTTGATGATATCATTATTGTAACTATATGGATGGTTTCTGTTCGCCATTGACGCTGTAATTCTATTGCCAAATCTTGGTATTTGGTTAATTTTTCAGCAATTGTAGTTTGCAAGTTATGAGTGCTAGGTATGGGTATGTCAATTAGATAGGCAGTTTTTAGATGTTTGTGATATAAAGTGATATCGGGTCTATTGTAGTGAATTGTTTTGTCGGTTATGATGATTCTATCCCAATATATTCTATAATTACTATTTTCTAGAATGGTGTCTGGTTTGTATTTGTAATATTGTTTTTTTTCTATAAATCTGAATTTATGAGCAAGATGTTGATGTATTATGGCAGCCACTTGGTCGTGTCGGTATTTATAGTCCGTTTGTGCGAGTGATCTACAGGCGGATGTTATGTGTTGAATAAATTCAGGACTCGAGTGGCAATGTCTACAGGTATCTGACTGAAGGTTTGGTATACGTATTATATGTTTCTGGTAGTTTCGTGTATCAATTACTTGATCCTGGATTGCCATCATAAATGCTTCTGTCTCCGGGAAAAGGTCTCCACGCCGCAGCCAGTCGTTCGACGCAGTTTTGTCGACATATGATTGCTATAAGTCTTAGCGATGCCTTCCGTGTAGACACTTCTGTTGCCAACAGGCAATTTTCTCTCTGTCATCATAAATCTGTTAGTTGCTCTGTGGGTTTCTATCTACAAGATTAAGTGGGGTTAGATGACTGTCAGCTAATGTAATTATTTCGTGGAGTGATGATTGTTCCGATCGGTGGTAGAAATAGTGTATAAGAAGTGTGATTTGTCTATTGTGTAAGTTAACTATATCAATTAAAACTCGACCACCTTCGTTTCTATATAAAGTCATTCTCTGCACGCAAGATCTAGGATGGTGTTTTCGATGGAATGTCAAAGAAATGTTTATGATTCTTTGTACATTAAGGAGATCAGATTGAGTCCAATTTATTATTCCGAAGGAATAAGTTAATGTCGGTATTGCAGCAGCAGCAGCAGTCAATAGCTATTGACTGCTTTAACCAAAATGCGAGGGTTAAGTTGAGAGTTTAATAAAATGTTAAGGCGATGTCTGAATTTAGTTTTAAGATTATTTTTAGTTTCTCTTTGATTTATTTGTCGGGATTGATTGAAACCTAAATATTACTACTATACTATTCGGTTGTAAAGACTCAATAGTGTCTCCGGTTTCTAATGTAAAATTGTTGCGGACGATTTTTCCCTTTTTTGACCGAAAATATTTTGCATTTGTCAATTCCAAATTCCATGTCAATATCATTTGAGAATGTTTGAGTAATGTCTGCAAGTCGTTGTAATGACTGTACATAAGATGTGTGAAAGTTACATGTTTGTGTGATGTTGTGAAAGGGTAGCCTAAATCGGATTCATTCAGTAAGCGATATAAAGGGTTTAGTACGAGACAGAACCATAAAGGACTAAGTGCATCACCTTGGAAGATTCCTCGGCGTATTGGAATTTCTGGTGTTTCTAAGCAAGAGAGTCCAGCGGTTTTTAAAAGAGTTGACCAGCATTGCATCGAGCATTCAAGAAAATTAATGACTTGTGGGTGAATTTTAAGAAGAAGAAGAAGAAGCCAGCTGTGTGGTATGGAGTCAAGAGCTTTTTTGTAATCTTTATAGTTTCTCTTTATAATTATCGGATTCAAACAAACCCGGTCCTTTGGAAGGCTTGCATGGGGCACAGATCCAACACGTAGAGGCCCCTTAGAGAAAATAAAAGATTCTAATGTGACGCAACACCCGGGATCCATCTCTGAGTAACCATAGATAATTGCCCAGAGGTGGTCGCCGGATAATGCGTGGGAACTATGGAAAATATGAAAAACTAAATTGTTACTATGGAATGGAGTTTGAATGGTGAGTGACCGTGTGAGTAGTCTCTAAATACCCTGTATGGAAGAAAACAAATATATTAATACATAATCATAATAATATTATGTCTTTATATATTTTTTTTTCCCTTTCTTCTATGATTAGTCATAGATATAACCACAAAATTTAGTAACGATATTCAAATGCAATTTGGCCTCGATAAATGTAAAACTCTCCATATAGTTAAAGGTAAAATACGACAAGGTAATTATACACTTAATGAACATGATGACACTATTTTAGCTCTTGAACCATATGATATTTACAAATATTTAGGATATAATCAATTAAAAGGTTTAGATCATACAAATATAAAAAGGATTTTAACTGGAGAATATAAAAAAAGAATTTATGCCATTTGCAAAAACTTTTATTTGGAAAAAATCTTATTAAAGCAATAAATACTTATGCCACCCCAATATTAACCTACTCTTTTGGTGTTGTAAAATGGAAAAAAACAGATATAGAGCAATTAGAAAGGACAATACGTACTATTAACTAAGTACCTTCACCCCAAATCTGCCATAGAAAGGCTAACCATTAAAAGACTAGATAGTGGTAGGGGCCTCATAAATATTAATACTTTATGGCAAAAGTAAATTCATTCTTTGCAAATATTTTTTATTAAGAAATCACATAATAGCATAATACATAAAACAATAATGGATAATGATCATAATTACACTCCACTAAATTTAATAGAATCGTGAGGTAATGTCGAAATCGAACCCAACCCAGACCTACAAAATCTGCAATATATATAGATAAATGGAAAAGGAAAGTTCTTCATGGAAGACATTCCACATGATCTGGAACAATCACATATAGACTCTGTAGGTTCAAATGTGTGGCTAAAGGCTGGTAGCTTGTTCCCTGAAACTGAAGGATTTATAATAGCTATTCAGGATGAAATCATAAATAATAAAAATTACCGAAAACATAATTAAAGATACTAAAGTTACAAATGCTAAATGCCGTAGATACCCAAGCCAGACGGAGGAGACACATGACACATTCAGACTACATATACAGACACAACCAAATTGTTAATATCGTACACCAACAACTTGTTTATAAAAATAAATTAAGAAACGCCATAAGTAGAGAGAAGAAGAAGAAGAAAATAAATTAATTACGACAATTGATACTCCTTACTATAAGTACACTCCGGAAACTATATTAGGAAATTCTTCTCATAACTTATATATATAACTTATATATTACGACCGAGCAGTTCTGACAGATAAAACTATACATTTCAATAGACCTGATATTATATTACAAAATAAGTCTGATAAAATTATCTACGTACCTTGTTTTTTTGACAATTGACTACCTAGACATAGCTGTGTCCAACACCCATAACTAACAAAGAATAATAACCGAAAAATTAAATAAATATGAAGAATAAAAAGAGGAAATAACATAAATTTGGAAACAGAAAAAGTATACATAGTTTCTCTCCACTTCCGGCGTCATACCTAAACATCTTCATCGTAGCGTTGACATACACCTTACCTTATGCCCGTGAATGCAGGTGAAAACCAGCCTAAAGCTGAGAAAAAAGACATACGTATAATAATAATATATTTATTTTTATAATTCGTTTCTATTTGCAAGCCAAGCTCTTGCTTTAAGTTTGGATACTTGAATAGGTCCACTAAATAGTTATGACGTTGGGCTCTAGGTAATTAAGGAAGTTTATTATTTAGGTATATGAGCAACCGAAAAAATAGTCAAAGACTAACCAAACACTTTTGCCCTTCAACAACAATATACCTTTTAACTTACTTGGTAAATAAAAGAAAAATAAGTATATTTTTGATATTTACACCTTAAATAGGAGATTAGATAAGTAAATAAAAAAATATTATAATTTGAAATATATGATAAAATAATGACACATATCTGTCAAATAATTAAAAATAAACATAGTATATATATTATCAAATATATTGTGTAAGTAATTGTGGTAAACACAACAAGTGCAAAATTTTCGAAAACAACACAAAAGTTTTGAACCAAATCAGAGTAAGGAAAACATTATAATTACTTTAATTTGTGCATTAATTGACAGAGAGATGAGACAAGTAAAGCTAACAAAACGCAAAACCTTCAAAGTGGTTTATGTACGAGTATTTCGAGTTTTAACTGAAACTTTGCAAACAAAAATATCGAAAAAGTTGTTCAATTGTAACTCTATGTAGGAAGCAGTGTGTCAAAAGCTCTACAAACAAAATGGGAAACTCTTGAATGATCTTGTAACGAGTAGACTTGATATAAGTTTCACCACATAAAAACTGTCAAGTTTAAAGACAAGAACATAGCATAATATTTTATTAACGCGCATGCGTTAAGCGATTTTAAACAGTACGCAAACCGAGTTCTCCTCAGTAAACAATCGGAATTTAAAGGGAAAGCTCGTCTCGGTCGCTATAATTGCTCTTTCCCGCGTAATTTCGCGATCTTAATTGACATAAATCGTAATATCGGTACAAAGAAGTTCATTTTATATTGTAGGATTTTTTCTAAGCTTTACGTTATTAAATGACTAACTACGATAACTAAAGTATATTAATAATTTAGCAAACAGAAAGAGATACTTACATATTACATTATATTTTTTATGCTGAACTTCAATAAATTTGATTACTATATTTTATATTTTTAATACGTACATACTTTTTCATTTAAAGTAATGTTTTCCTTTAGTACAACAAACAAAATGTATTCAGTAGCGACGTTATCATTTTTATGCTCGTTACATACTTATAAGTACACACGTAAACTAATTTACTTATGACTAACGTTTGTTATTAACGCTAATGTTTCTATGTATTTTAATTAAATTTAATGTTTGTGCCATTTTCTAAATAAGTATGTTTGTTTATATTATAAATTAATTGTTTTAAAATATTAAAGGATGTTTTTAAAAACAAATTACATACATAGCAGTAGTTCTGCTTATTATAGTATAGGCTGACAGAACGTAGTGTTAAGACACTACGTTTTCACTCTGACTGAATTTGCAACACTGCTTATTAAGCAGATTGCTGTAGTTTATCGCGGCCTTGTCTTACAAAAACTAGAGATCAAAAATGAAAATAAGTAATAAGATTTTTTCATTTTTTCTAATTTACACATATGAAACTACAGAATATTTTTTTCAGTTCTGTATCTACATTATGTATAAAGAAAAATATATAGCCTATTCAGGTAGATTAATTGTATACACATTTTAATTAACATATTAAATCTGTTGAACATATGTAGATTTTGAGAGCTCCGTAGCTCAATAGGAAAATTGAAGCCTTATAGCTAGTTCGTCTCCATTACTTTGCTGTCTGTCTGTCGATCTATCATTCTATCGAACTGTCTATCCCTATGTCGAGAGAGCATGGAGGTAACAGGGTAAAACTAACATCAAAAATCTAAGCCTACTTAATCTTTGGAGCTCATAATATAGAAAATATAACTATTAAGTGAATGGAATTAAACAATTGCATTTTAGCCACATATTGTATGAATTTTTCGGCATAATCATAACCCAAAGGGCTGTTCCTGTGGCCTTGAATGAATGTATGCAATACGGCAAGAAGTGAATATTAAGTACAAAAATATAAATCTTTAAGTTTCAGAAAAAAATACAAATTTATATTTATAGTTTGACCGTAAATTTTAACTAAATTTGTGAAATTTCATAAGCTGTATTTCCCTTTGACCATCAAGAAATTGAAACGAATTCTTAGGTGCACTAGTCTGACTCGCACTTGACAATCATTCAACATGCTTCAAAGTATTTACTCTGATTTCATAAAAAAATTCATATAAAATGTTATTGCTTGGGTTATAAATTGCTTATAATTGTATTTGTAATACAAATATGACTATAGATTAAAAAGATTTATATTCAGATTTACGATTACCTTTTAGTAGCATACCCTAGTGTACATCCTGGTTTTAATAGAGTGTTTCAGGGCTCACATTGTATCGTTGCCCTATAAGGGTCACACTGACCGTGACCCTGCACTGAGTCTTCTATAAGTGTAAGGTGTGCTTTAGAAAACTATTTTTATATTACGCTGGGAAATGCGTTTATGTAGACCATCCACGAAGACAAAACGTGCTTTGTTAGCGGTACTGTGGGACTCCCTTGGTAAGTCTGATCCAACATACTAAAACCCAGTGTAAAAGCGTCATACATAACATATCGCAGGATCACTTGCGCAAGCAATTACAACGCCAATGGAAGGGTGCTGTAGTGTGCCAACAGCCTTAATACATTGCAGAAGGTTCCTCCCACATAAGTACCTCTAGGATAAGGATTAATTCCTACCCAACAGAGAAAGAGGATCAGTTACTCCAACCCTTAAGGACTGGAGTTATTAGTCTTTCCCTGCTACCTGGTCTATGGTGGCAAAACGATTGTGCATTTATGTTAGACTTGTGCACACACTTTTCGTAAGGTGATTACTTCATAGAAAGAGACCATTGCAGACCAGTTGCTTTTGCTATCCAGTAAGAGCCTCTACACACTGGATAGGGATAAGTGATACCTATATTCACTATAGCCGACCAGGTATGGTATTGTGGGGCCCAAGAGAGGCATTCAGTCAGAGTATGATGCGTCGAATCGACGGAAGCATGAAACTCACGACATACCGCGCTCTAGGTAGGGGTCCATTATATTCATTGTCGCTGGCCTGTTACTAAATATTCATTGCTTCACCTCTGCTCAACCCTTGCTCCCTTAAGCTTGCTCCCTCAGCCACGTTTGATATCAAATTCGCCTGTCAGTGTGGTGTCTGTAGTAAAAAGGAATATCACAAACCCGCTCCAATCAGACCATTACGATTTGAAACTTGTTCAACGTTTCCGTGGACGACGTCCACCCATGTGTAGTCTTTGTACTACTGATTTCGGGTCATCACCATATAGTATTCTTGCAATTCTTATACTGATACTTCCTACAACTCCTAAAATGATACGTCGAAAATAAGGTGGTATGGGAGTAAAATAACACAATTGACGTTTAGAAAATTGATCTATAAACAATTTTCGTTATTCTACTGCATAGGTAGTGTTTATGTTGTGTACACATTTACAATAATAATAATAAATGATTCAATAGATACATCTAAATAACATAATAACAATAAGTAACATATTTTTGTACATAATATTAAAAATATTTTTATATATTTAATACTAAAAATATTAAAAAATTACTCATTTTTATTTAATAAGGGACTAATTTTATTGTCCTAACGTTATTGCTCGCGTAACAAGTATACAAAGTAAGCCTGTCAAATAATTTGAATTGAAATATCAAAATCATTTCCATAGATTTATATATTACGATATTTATGGGTTCAACAAAAATACGAGTATGTTGCATACAAGAAACATGGCACAGTAACTTTTCCTTGTGTTCGGTCTTGGTCTGCATGCTTGATTTTGTTTCAAGTCTTAACGATGTTATTCGCCTCGTCCACTATAGAGCGTCACCAGGTCTATCTAGATTGGCCATGTTTACCTTTTCCACGTGAATTCCGGTCCAGAGCAAGCCTAGATGAGTTATATGTCTTTGGAATCCATGCAAACATATTTAAGGAAGTATCTGAGTCCGTTTTCTTGACTGCCGAGCAGGGTGAAATTGAATTGAAGAGATAGTTTAGGTATTAGAATTGCACTAAGTGACATTTTTCTTTCTCTTGACACGCCCAAGTTCTGTTAAGACGCTGCTGAGGTATATGAATTTTAGGGAAACAATATTCTCAGGTTAAAAAGCCATAAAAATAAAATTTATATAAATTCCTATTCTTTAGTAACTTCGAAGATATGCGTGTAAGAGCAGAAAATTTGAATTATCCAAGTTATTATTCTTTCTTTCATTATTGCTGTTATATTGTACTACTAAATACAGAATAAGCTTACTTATGGTACCGACCATATTTGGAAGAAAAATAAAAGAATTCAGTTCAGTATTTACTAGATACAATACGTGAAAACGAATACGTATTGTGGGAAAGTTTCATTATGCTCGGCGTAACACATCAGAGGCATGCAAAATATGAAAGAAAATCGATTTCCATCACAACTTTTTGTACTTTGTAATCCATCTCTTTTTATTCTGTTTCCAATAAACAGGATTGATTTTTACCCCCAAAACACTTCGTTAAATTTTGCATCGTAAGCGACATTTTAAATAAATATTAAAATCAAGCTTCTTTTGAGGAATTGTTATGTATACCTGCAGCTATTCTATATTTAAACTTTCGTATATTTAACTGAGGTTTGAATAAAATATCTTAAACAAAAATGATGCCAAGCGTATTCACAATAATTTCAAAGTGTATCGCATAATGTACTTCTTACATTTTGCCACAGTATGCGCGACACAAATCCGTATGTAAACATTTTTAGGCGTTAATGTAATAGCATGGAAATGCAAAATATTTTTCATTAAGTAAGTAATGCATGATAAAACATTCAGCTGTGATGAACTATTATCGAAATAAGTGATTAACATGGACTATGTTAAAAAAAAGGCAAAATATAAATTTTGTGTGATGTACAAATAAATTTCATAAATAAACAAAATAATTATAAGCCATTTTGTAGTTAAATAATTCATTATTCTACTTTAGATTAGAATAATCTAAAATTATATAACTGATATAGGTTATGTAATAAGCAATGTCAGTTATGATGCGTTAAAATACTCAAAATGTTAATAGGCACTATATAATTTCATAGTATGACATTGTATTACGATGTTGTAAGTAAAGTTTGATTAATTAATGTTAGCTGTCCTAAAAGGTTATTTATTATCAATATTTGTGCATTTGTTGTTGTATATACTGTTTTCACCTAGTTTAAGAAATTTAAAATTTAAATGCCTTTTAATACACGTAGTGCTATACACTAAGGGTTGTGTAATTTGAGATGAGTGTAATAATCTCGTTTGTATAGGTAAATAAGTTTGGATTGTTATGTTTTTGACTTTCCACTTTTTAGGCAGTCGAAAAGTCTAGTTCATTATATGTAGAGTAAAATAAAGTTACATTATTTTTAAATTATTGGTTTTAAGGTAGGTATTTAGCTCTTACTAATCAATGACGTGGGTGCTACAAATTACATCACACACAACATTCTTGTAGTTGACTGAGAATACCACCTGTTTCACTATCATTAGAAACTCGTGGGCGAGCTTCCCAATATTTCCATGGATTGGATGTATGATAAAAATTTAAATACGTATATGTGCTTACGTTATTCTATTTTATTTACTTAATGGGTGATCTGTGGATGTAAAAGAAACAACATTTAAATTTTTTTACGCTATTTTTATACTACAATATATTGATTGACGCTCGTTTTAATATTATTAATACTTCTAATACGTATTAATATATCTTTTATCATTGTTTAAGCTTAAGGTTGTGCATGTCTATAAACCATATTTGCTGGGTTTTATTTAATTTTAGTACGCGTAGACCACAAAAGTTACATAAAGATATCAAACATTGTTTATTAAAATTTGAAATTAGATTTCAAAGCATAATTGCAAGGTTTCTGTGACTTATCAGTGGCAAATTATATGTACCTTCTTTATATTTTGTCTTTCCAATTCAAAATTTTCTAAAATATATTACAGAAAAGTATGAAAAATAAATCGAATTTAAACTCAAATTTGTTTTCCAACGAATCATTATGGATAGGCATAGCATGGCTTTTCCATTAGCGAATCCTTGTACCCAATTGAGATGTACTTTTATGAGTATTCAAATGCGGTTTATTACTTTAAATTTAAGGTTAACATTTACGGTAAAATGATTGATCTCATAAAATATTTCTTTATAATAAGTCATTTTAACAGTTAATCGTTTACATTATAAGGCATCTTTTGTTCTATGTTTTTTTTGGAATATATCTATAAATTTGATCTGGAATTTATATAACTTTTTGAGTGTTTCATTATGATTATACTATAAGTTCTATCTTATTGCCGAATTTGATAACTCTAGGATAACGAGAAGTACACAGTAGATTTTAATAACGTGACAATTTTCGTATAAAATGCAAAAAAATATAAAGCATAAATTCTGTTATTTTCTTGGCTTTGAAGTTTGATTTTTCCTGTGCTTCAAGAGGTCATAGATCTGAAGATATGATATTAATCAAGTGATTTGGAGAAAATAGTCTTGACAGACGGCCAGATGGACATACAGACGGACAACAAAGTGATCCTACAAGACATGTATAGGCATTTATACGTATCTTCACGCTTTATTCCTAGCGTCCGCGTGGTCGTTGAATGGAGCACCAAAAGCTGCATAGATTTCTTCAGTTACTAAATTTATTTAAGTAATATTTATAGTCGCATTCATAATATTACAAATTGCTCTTTCTCAACACCAATCAAACTTGCATATCTAAAGAATTTGATATTATTTTAACTATTTAATATCTACCTGAACGTGTTAGACCTAACCTTGTATTTTTTTTGTTAATAACATTCTTTACGTTACTTGAGAGCTTGTAGACCACGAGCTGAAGTTAGCCGAGCGATGACCATTCACAATTTCGTACTGAATTGCAACAAGGCCGAAAATTTGCCTGACTTTAAGCTTATACCTAAACCGAAAACCCGGTCAGATACTAAATTTAAATTATGAAATTGATGAAATATTTAATATTTTTAATTAAGAATTTGTTTACTTTGTACTGACTGATAAAGATCAACAATTCGTACGTTATCTGTATTTTTATGATCGCCAATAATACCACATGTAAACCACTTCAATACACTATAAACATTTTCAATTAATATATCTAAATGTATATCGTAAAGTATATTAATATTAAAAATTTACATTTTACTATACGTTACGAATTATATTATAGCATTACTAAAATGACATACCACGTACATTACTTTTCTGATATTAATGATGATATTTCGAACAATAATCATTATAATTATATTGTTTATTATTATGTCATTTCGATCACATTTCTGACAATTATTCATGGGTATGAATAATTGTTCGTTACCTATGCCTACTTTTAATTATCTTTAAAAGTTTTCGTTTGTACTTCCAGTCACGTGAGCTACAAAAATATTAGTCAAATAACGAAAATTGGGGCAGACCTGAAATTTTATAAGCTAATTGAAGATAGAAGGCCAATATTAATTAATTTTTCTCGTAAACAGTATATTATACTCATCGAATCACTCTCCACGAAGTCTCACAAATTACATATGCTAGGATTTTTAGAATTTTAAACTATCAGTAACATAGATAACGAATTATTGGAGCTTCATATATTTTTCTTTTTACGATGTATGTAGGTGCTACCTAAATTAAAATTTGCCAACATCTAAAAAAATTAAATTAAAAAATCTAAGTCAAAAAATTTATTTATGTATTAATTACTATTATTAAATATGTGTGCAATAAACCATAAAGACTTAGCAGAAATATTGTCTAGAGCAAAAACATTAGGTTAGGATGAATTTACTTTGACTCATAAAAAGATGTAGAGGCCCTAGACAGAAATTTACAAGATACAAGTAATTTCAAAAAACCTGTGTAAAACTTTTCTACCATTATTATTAACCAGTCAATTTAAAGAAACGTTGCCTGTCACAGGTGACTGTTTCACGTGTCACGTGAAATGGTCATCTCAAGTTAAAACAGTTACTGTAAGACATATAAGATGCGATTACTTTTATGAACAATTTTAAAGTAGAAGAATTAAAAAAATGGTTACCTAACTTTAAAAATAGAAAGGTTTTAGATTTGAAAAGTTCAATTAATATCTCTGAATTCTAAGTACTGTTGTAAAATAATAAAATAGTTTAACTAATAAAATATATCGTAACATTCATCAATATCCAAGGAATCGTGATCGTCCATGGCTAAGATATCACACATACAATATATACATTCATATGAGTCTTAATTGAAACGTTTATTTTTTAACAGATGAAAAAATTATTGCACTTAGTTTACAAGTATTGCTTGTAGTCGGAAAAAGGTTATTTACCCTAATATATATTATAAAAGCCAGTTGTCTTTGCCAACAAAAATATTTTCGTCGTTGCACGATTTCGATGGAATTTTATTACACGCTCCATATGGTGTAGGCAGCTACTGGAGAAGAGTTCGACATATATTTTCAGGGTTGGAGAGATGTAAAAAAAAAAGTAGA
This sequence comes from Dione vanillae, assembly GCA_037178615.1. Classification (NCBI taxonomy): domain Eukaryota; kingdom Metazoa; phylum Arthropoda; class Insecta; order Lepidoptera; family Nymphalidae; genus Dione; species Dione vanillae. Next base: position 2,053,783 of record JAZFAU010000009.1, on the reverse strand, counting down.
ATCAATATATGTTCAAAAATGAAACATTATAAGTAAATAAATATGAAACGTTATTAACAAAAAGAAACTGAAAAGTTCCATAAATACGCACGCGAAGACATAAACGAAATCTGAGGTATCCATAAAAATTGATAGTCGTATGTTTATGGTTATAGGGTAGTAAAATTTTAATCGACGAATCATTACATTTAAAATTGCTATAATACTTTTAGCAATAACAAATTATTATTACTGGATGTAGTATAGTACGTTAATTTTAAATATCATTATGAATAATTGGTAATAAGTATTTTATAGTGACTTACTTGCGGTGTTTTTATTGACTTGTGAAGTACTGTGAAAGCCCCTACGTACGCGTGACTAGGCTAAATGATAAAACCCTTGGTTTTGCCTCATCGGTTCGCTACCACACGACACGAACAATTGAATACAACTTGTGCGATACGTTTAGAAATAGGTCAACGTTTTACAATCTACAATATACACTATGGACTACTGCTTCAGCTTAAAAAAGAGATTTGTTAAGAAGAACTCTTCGGTACATACTAGTTACGAAAATTTATGATAATAAAAGATTATGCAATTAGACTAACATTTACTGAAATAAAATAGCAAATGTTTATGTGATGTTACTTTTTAATATTGTTAATCCAACACGCCGCGTACGATGTAGCGTTAGGTACACCAACTTACATAACTAAGCGCATATTTACTATGTTCTACTATATTAATGACATGAGATCATTAGTGGGCTAGCATGATAACTCTTACAAAGTTATAAAATATATTTATATTCCACACTGCCCGCTATACTTAGAACTTCATGCATGTTTATATACACATATATAGGTACTCTAAAAGGTGAAGTTATACCAAGTTTTCTATTTATATTGTTTGTTATCAACACTTATCTTTAAATATATAGGTATTTTACTTTAAAAGATACGCCTTATCATCATGAAATTAAATACGAAATCGAAATATAAAAAATAATAGTAGTAAATTGAATATTTCATCTAATATTTTAAATTTGGCGCCTGGTAGATTAAACAGTAATCTGCTATTTTTGCTAAGCGGAGGTTGACCCACAACGCAACAACGCCCTCGTAGTATAATTTGTATATATTATAAAAAGCACATATTATGTTAGATTTAAGAACAGATATATAATAAAAATGTTATCTATAAAATGAGGTGAAATAAGCAAACGAGAGCTACGACTAGAACACGGGGAATATGTTATATATATCACCATGACAACTTTTATAGCTGCATATTATTTTAGAAAATATTGCCTGAACAATGTTCATTTTACTTGTCATGAAGTATTTAATAACATTGTACATCACAGTTTGTGTACAGCATCAGCATCCTCACTCATATTTAAATATCCAGCGAAGTACGTCATATAACATTTATATAATTCACTTTTTATACTTTTTTAAATATGTATCAATTTGTTAACATTAATTAAATGACAGACTTATGACTAACTGGTAATAGCAACCTGCTTACATAACGCTCTTTCTTTTCTTAATTTATGGTTTTCTTCTTGCAATCATAAAAAGTACCATATATCCAATATAAAACGTACCATACATATCATACATTGTTTATAATGTAGAGCAAAAAATGTTATTATAAAAAAATATTTAATAATTATATAATAATAAATATATATAAGAGTACTTATAAATTAACATTGTCTTGCAGCTTATGTACGAAAAACTTTGGTATGGATCTCAGAATAGGACAAACCCTACTTCCAAATCTCCGTATACTATATAATTATATATATACTATATATACTATATATACTATATAATTAGTTTAACTTAAAATTGTACTTGATACTTTTTTTAGTATACTTGGCCATACAACTTTTATTGCATAGCACATTATTATTATCACTATTTAAATGTAAACATATCTGTTTTAAATACACACATAAATTTGTCTTTGTTCTTATATTTACTATTGCTTTTAGACATTGAAAAATGTGGTTTTATATTAAAAATTATCTGTATTGATATTACATCTACCTACCTTTTTAATGTCTCAATGGCTTTTTTTGAGAGTGCACATGTGACTACACAAATATTTAACGTCCTCGGTGCAAGCAACAACACTTGGCCTGGCATTTTTAGTACACATGTATATATATATATATATATATATATATATATATATATATATATATATATATATATATATATATATATATATATATATATATATATATATATATATATATATGTATATATATATATATATATATATATATATATATATATATATATATATATATATATATATATATATATATATGTATATATATATATATATATGTATATATATATATATATATATATATATATATATATATATATATATATATATATATATATATATATATATATATATATATATATATATATATATATATATATATATATATATATATATATATATATAACATATCCCCCGTATTCTAGTTAAAGCCCTATATGACTAACACTTATAGTCGTATCTGTAGTGCAGGATACGCTGATTGGGGCATTTCAAAGTTACAAATTAAGAAGTTATCTATATGACCCATTTGTTTATATACGAACAAATTTAGTATGAATTACTAATTAAGTTGTAAAAGTCGATATCTTTACCACTTACTGATTGATATCTAAATCAAATTAACAAACATATAAAAGAAATTATTGATATTATGTTAATAACCTTTAATATAAATATGAATTATTTTTTTATACCAAAAATATTTATGATGTGAACTACGATTAAGCATAATTATGTAGTATTATTGGCATTCTTGTATTTCAAGTTTTTGTAACTCCAATGTTCTATAGAAAAAGTCGCTAATTAGCGAAAAGACCGCCCTTTCGGCGTAATTTGTGTTTATGTTTTTTTTCTCTTTTATTTTTCTTTTTTTCTCTTCTTTGCCATGGAGACATTGTATAAAATGGATGTAAATAAATATATAAAATGTACCTAATACTTTTTTGCTAACTGAACTAAGCATAGATTAGAATCAATTTGGAAAATAATTCAGTCATAAAAACAATATTTTGCTTTTATCTGTATATAAAATTTAAAGTAACATTTTAAGGACATAAATAAACCAAACCACTATTTTATTACTATAGAGTTATTTTATTACAAATATTGTATTTTACTGTAAAATACTTAAACAAAACATAAGAAATATTAAATATTTTTCCACCCTCAGTGTGGACTAACACTTAAAAATTCATAAAAATATTTGTACTATTATATAAAATATTTGTATTATTTATATCAAAATTTCAGAACTATATAATTCTTTTAAGATTTACAATTAGCATCTTAGTTTTATAGTGTGCTCTGGATTCTTTTTATAATGCCAGTGTCAAAGGGCAAATGACTTTGTTAGCCAGTTCCTCTTTCACGATCCAGTTACATTCCTCAGAATAAAATCCAAGTCAACTCCATTAAAACCGATAATGCTCGTTATATTTATTACTTACTACTCCGCTTAATTTTATGTTTGTTTTTAGGAACCACGGAAATCTAATATTAAGACACTTCGTTCCTAGCTTTCCGTCCTTCGAGGCAACTCTTTAAATTTATATATGGTGGACCATAACCAAGCGTGCGAGTTTATGCAGCTGGCCTTAACTAAGGCCAAATAGTTTTCTTTGTTGCCAACTGTATATTATGTAGATCACACAGTTGCCGTGATAAACTTTAAACATATATAATCAATCAATTCACTTTTAAATAAAATTACTCGATTTACTTATAAGTAAAATTACTAGTATATGAAGTCATAGTAACTATCGACCAAGCGCAAGTAATACTCGCACACAGAAGCTTCCGTTCCAATTTCTTGATCTTAAGCGTACCTCTGAGGAAAATACTACTTGTAAATATTAACAAAATTCAATTTTAAGTTGTACTGTAACTACAAATATATTTTTTTAATGGTTTCATTCTGTCTTAAGCTTGTAAAGGGTGAAAATGTTCCCGTTAAAATACCGTAAGTTCTATATTTTCGCCAAATTTTATTAAAAAAATCTTAGAGAAGTTTGGCCGAAATTTCAACCCACGAAATCATACAAGCTCTGGTTGACCACTAAGACATTGCGCTCTGGTTGTATATATACTGATTTTATAACGACGTTCACTGCAGCGAATGTTACAAGGAGTGATTAGGCTATTATTTTATTTTTCTGTGTACCCAAAGTTTTTTTTTGAGTTTCATGCTTTATCCCTCCATAGCAAGGTGAGTAGAGAAAACCGCAAGAACTATGGGAATTTGTGTTAAGTAACCTTACATGGACAGCGCATATTGATAAGATTAAATCTAAATTATCCTCCTTTCTTGGCTCGTTGCGTGGTATCTTTCGGTGTCTACCTCGTAGTGTATGCTACACTATATATTTTTCACTAGTTCAATCAAACTTGTTTAAGAAGTCTGCAAATTATCCAAAACAAAATAATAAAATTTCTTTTCCATTATAAACCGTTTACAAGTACAAACAATATATAACGAAACGAAGTTTTTAAATATTTCTCAGTTTTTCCAATATAATACTTGTACTCTTATTCGCTAAATTTTGGAACATCATTTGCAAACAGAGTTATCTTTTCTGACAAATACCCAAAAAGGAAATAGACCCCTACGAAATGCAAATAATTTATATTTACCCAAGACATGAACTAATTGTGGACTGAAATGCATTACTTACGAAGGAGCACAATTATACAATAAATTACCCCGAGATATAAAAGAATGTAAAAATTTTGATAAATTCAAAACATTGTTAAAAGAATATCTATTAAAAAAATTAGAATCCGACCCTGTAAAATAACTTGTCGAATGTGGGTAAACTTAATATTGAGAATGTGATGATTATTGTATTACCTTCTTTTTTTTTTATTTTATTTATATAATTAAACCATGTTTTTGTGTGTATAATTATATGATAATTTTTGTGTAAAATGTTTGCTCGATAACAACGCTCATAATAGCTAATGTAGAAATAATGTGTATTCTCAGCAAGTGAAATGTAAATTTCTTTTTGAGAAACTAAAAATAAACTCTTTAACCACAAGATACTCCGTTCCCTATTTTCGCCCTTATGAGGCATTTTGTATTGAGTAGCGGAGCTCATTGTCGCGCTTTGTCCAACTGTCAGAGCAAAAAAAATGAAAAGGAAATAATCCATCCTCCCCGTGAGAGAATCAAACCCACAAACCGTCTCGTTTACTGCAGACTAAGCAACTCTGCGCAACGATGGTCCAAACAGTTTTGTTTATAATTATTTTAGAAGAGAGAACGCTATTTAAACAATATTAAAAACTTCTTTTCTTAAATAATTATGACATCACCTACTTTCACTTTAGTGATTTACGGTCGGTCTTAATAACTTATTAACTTTTAACAATCTGTCAAATTGCCTACCTTCAGTAGCTGAAACTGCAAATTAGTTGGGCCGACTGCTTATAAATAACGTAGATCGTTTTAATAACCTTCTGTCAGTTTTAATAACATTAGTTTGTTTTAAATATCATCTGTCAAAAATTTGAATTCGTTAGAATTGAGGCGTTTATATTCGTCTGTTAAAGATTAATTTTCTATTTTAATAAAAATATTGGCATTGTTTATTGATGAAAGTGATAGTGACATGCTCGAAGCCATTGTATTTAATTCTGTAGCAAATATAGGACCTGCAAAAAGTAGAGAGTATAGTCGCAATAATTATTGTAGTCAATTCGCGCGTTATCATGGTGTGACAGTTGACGTACATTTAAATTCAGACTAAATTACACTAGGGAGGCTACAGCTCTGTGCCATGACCGTTATGGTTATTATTACTAAAAATATTACCATCTTTGAGAGTATTACGCACGTTATAAATACATTAGTTTTATTACTAGTACACGCGGAAATAATAATGAGTACAAAAAAAGTTCAAAATTTTTATCATTTGTTAAAAATGGGAAATATATATAATGAAAATACTTAAAAAATGATATAAATATGATATAAAAATGCACAGACAGCAATATTGATTTACTGATAGAGTACAAGTTTTAAATTAAAGTCCAAATGCCTGAAAATATATTCATTTGTGTTTGTCTGTTTTACTCTCCCTGCAACGTTCGGTAGAAATTTTTCTTATTAACTCCCAAATATATATAATGAAACCCACCACGCTGTCACTATACTGTCAGAAACGTTTCTTAAATTGCATTATATCTTAATGAAAGCCATCTTTTAGACATCAGCCTCGTTCTTCCAAATAAGCTTCCATATTATCTTAAAATTTACCTATACATTCAGATCCACAGAAATGATGAAATTACTCAGTATCAAACGGGGCGCTACATTAGTAGTAATGAAATTGTATGGAGGATTATGTCAGGAAAAAGCTACACAACTTCAGCAACTAATCTGACAGCTTTTTTTCTAGTTATGCGAAATTGATTAATTTGCAATAAATTTGCTATATTCTGAAGTCCCTCAGTGTTACACAATAAATGTGTCTTTAAAAAAAATCAAAGACGTAAACAAGGAACAGCAGTCCATGAGCAGATGCAACTGGGAGAACATACATTATATATGTATGTTTTCTCTTAATTCCCAGTATATTCAAACAATAAGTTTTTTTATTTCATTAAGTGTTGTAGGCAACCAAACGCCTTGGACTGGTCACAGAACATACCAAGAGCATCCTGCGACCCCTCCCAGGCCTCATAGTTATTGTTTAAGAGAGCTATTGCTGCATTAGCAGTAGAGCGACCCTTAGCAAAACCATATGGCTTATCGTGCATAAGATTATATACTTATAATTTATTTAAAATAGTTTTCTCAAAAATTTTACTAGTTTTAAGTAAGGATAGTACTGGTCGAAAGTTGTTTGGATTCTGTACTACCTGATTTAAAAATGGGTATGACTTTACTAAATTTCATTAAATCAGGAAACACACCATACTTATACAGTTATTAAATATAGCCGCAAGTTGGGAAGCAGTAGAGATTAGTTTAACAGAAATGCCCCATGATGTCTTTTTTGATATTAAGGGACTTAATTGCATAGATATTTTCTAATATTATTCAGAATTACAGAATCGTGATTGGTTGAGAGGAAACGCTATTGTAGCTATATTAATGCCATTACTTTTCAGTTTTTTTTAAATATTTCACAACATACGTAGCGAAGCACGTACCGGGCTGATAGTAGATTTATATTATTAAAATTAAATTTTTAGTTCATAAAGTATTAACCTAAACTAGACACCGATCAAAGTTGCATTATAAGGAAATTTAATATTTACGTGAAACGACATGTTATAGCCGTTAGGTATCAGTAACTAAGTTATTCTTGTCCCTACTTCAATATTGTGTCGTTATATCATAGTATATTCACAGCAAACTTAAGTATATACAAAAATTATGCACTCTTTAGGATTTTATTATTGTTAATAAGTAATTCAAATAGTATTCACTTTAATTTTACTGCGATAAGTATATAAAATTTTATTATATCAATGTAAAAGAACTAGTTCTAGTAAGACTATTTTTTTAGTTCACGCTACGCGCATCACCAGCAGCATAACCAGGAGCAGTGAAAACCTGGTGTTAAGACACTCCGTCCTCTACCTTCTGCTACTAACCTAACGTCAGGCATGCTAGAGCATAGAAAATGGAAAACAATAACTTCATAGCAAGAATCATTTCGTAATAACTTCTTATATACTAGATTAAAATGATAACTAAGCGTAAAAAATATTTTAGAAAGATTACAATCAAATACTATAAGAGCTGTTGTCGTTTTCGAAACGATATGACATGTCTACCTTCACAAAGCACATCCACCTCCATCACAAAGGCCGACCACGCACCTGTAGCATCTCTGTATTAAACGGGCTCGTAGGCAGCGCTGATCAAAAAATCTGTGATTAATGATCAGAGGAATCGTGAATTAATCAGAATACACGGGGTAATTTGCGGGATAGTTTCATTTTGGTATCTTTCATTCTTTAATAATTATTATTAATGGACAAGTGTAATTATATTGTAGGTTTTTCTTTGGAAGAGCTCTGGGCGCTCACTATAATAAACAATACTTGTAAATAATTTTACCTAATAGATTGCGATTTTTCACCACATTTGATTTGCCAAAATTTGCCTATCACCCTTTTTTTTAACAAAGACGTTCATTATATACTTTCGTTTATATAAGGTGCACCAGTCTTAAGTTTAGTAATTATACAAACAAACAATAGCAGAAGAAACTAATATGATTCTATAATTTTTTCGTAACATTATGATTTTTTTAATTATAAAGATCAGATTTTATTCTAGTAAAATATTTGAAACGTTTTACTATAATAAAGGCCAAAAAAGAGATTATATTGTTCACACCCAACTTAGTAGTTTATTTCGTAATTAGTATAAGAAAATATGTAAAACTTAATTAGTTTTAGTAAGTTGTTGATATCAATATAGATAAATTGAATTAGTTAATAAGTCAATAAATAATATAATTATTTTACTTATATACTTGAACAGTAAAGTAAAAAAGTCAAACGTCCTATAATTTTATAAAAATAAAAAATAATCGTCTAAGAACAAAAGAAACTTATAAAATTTATATCTTTTTAATGCTTTATTTTCATAGTAACATAAACTTTCACATTAATGTATTCACTTTACTTATATGCAACGCGAAACTCTTCTGTACTTTAATTAGACATAATCAATAACTATAGTTGCAGACGCTCGCATTTAATTTAAACCCTACAATTTCTCTAAGAGTAAACATCAGAGAGGATGCAATTTCAAATAAAAGGGCAAGTCAGAAAACAGAACCTGAGTATTGAGTTTTATTGAAAGAGTTTGAAGCGTTGAAAAGGAATTGCACGAAGTGGTATACCAGCTTTTTGTCTTCTATTTTACTTATTTAATACTCCTTTGTTCTAAAGACGTGTCTACTATATATGTAAATCCCTATAATAATTAAGGACTAAAAAAATACTTAAAGAAAACATTTAAAAGGACTATTCAATTGAAAGTGGCATTAACTAGTAATCTTGACAATGTAATCATCATTTAAAAGGAATAATTTTATTTTATATGCAAACGATTACTTTTACAAATTTGGAGCAAACAAAATATAAAGAAACCTTTTGATTGTTATTATTATGTAGTGACATATTAATATCCTTATTATTATCTTAATGAAATCTTTTAAAACGATATGCATAAAATATTTTAATAATTGTTTTGTTTTGTAATATCGGTTTTTCTAAGTTTATTTCTTTTTGTAAAGACATAAAACGTGCATGCGTGCGTATTTGCGACTTGATGGTAAGTAATAAATAACCAATGAATCGTGAATAAAAATTTCTATTATTTACCATAGTAGACTTTCACTTATACAAAGCGATAAGCTAAAGCGATAGCCATATTGACGGCCATAGATCAATCAGTCATCCTCTACATAACCATGATTTGGATGTTTTTTCACTCTGTTCAGAAAATTTCCATCTAATTTCTTGAGGCCATTGGTAAATATATTAAGCTGCCTAAGCTTAAGTGTTTTAATTCTACGTTAACTATCTGGGTCCAGTTATAGATTATGCTATCTCTGTCCCTGTCCAATCGATAAATTTGATGAATAAGTTTGATTAATTTAGGTTAGACTAGAATACATATTTTGATGACTTGCAAAAAAAACTTTACGATGTTAAATATTAAAAAGATAGGCATTATATAAATAGAAGAGGCCAGATTTTCCATAAAGTTTTATTATGCTCTCCAGGGACATAGCTATAGCCCTATATTCGGATGTAGGATTCTTTACAGAAATCTGAGACAACGCCGACTAAATAAAAGTCTAGGAGCTTCATACATGCTTTGATAATTTGTTACCTAGTTATATTTCATTTAAAAAAATCAGATTTAGTCCCTAAGAAACTAAGTACTTTTAGCCTAGATTTTATATGCCTCTAGCTTGCAAATGGTAGCTCGCTTGCAATACGTATCTACCAAAGCTGTAACTTGTACTATAGAACTAAGGAAATAAGGTTCGGCGTATTTAAGTCTGAATTCCTTATGTTGCTTTATTATGTTCATAAGAAATATTATTTATACAAATATATTTTTAGCACTTTTGAATCGTATTAGGAACTTATTGTACTTACTTACGAAAGATAAATCTTCGAAGAAGTTAAAGACTGAGGATGGAAAAAATACTTAAAAATAAAAAATACTTAACGTTTCGTAACTATGAGGATTAACATTTTAAAATATATTTTATAAAAATAGCATTCTCTTTCGTCATACGTTTGTTCTTTGTTATAATCTTTGGGTAGTGGAAATTTGTAAAAATCTCCATACAGCGATGCTACCAACGCAGTAAGTTGTATAAGAATTTCCCGCGGCGCGGCGTAATGAAGAACGTATGGTTTAGTGTTCAGAACGCCTGCATGGTTTGCATGGTGCGGGTTCAAGTCCTGTTGTCTCCAAATTTTATATGTTTTCTTTAAGTATTTTTCTACCTATATCACCATTTAATTTTTAAACATAACTACTATAGTAGCTAGCTTAAATGAAATTCACATGAATTACACACATTCTTATCATTTGAGTATTTCTAAATAATGTTGTTAGTATTTTCTTTGAATTTCTATATCGGTAAATTTTAAATAGGTGGGGATTTTATTACACTTATATGAATATACTCAGACCCATATACGTTTTATTTATTTTTTGGAAGCGATAATTACATTTTACGAGCTTATCTTTATTACTTGTTCCTACTTTACCTACTTGTTCATACAAAAAAATTCCGAGCAACTGTTAGAATACACGTATATTTAAAACATCTCGCATTATAAATCAATCATAACAAGTCTAGCTAAAATAAAATCGGTTAGTATCAACATACGTAATTTGCTTTTCTTTTTTAATACGGGAACGCGGCAAGCATAATACTGTCCATTCCGTCTGAGCGTTTCAGTTTTGATGGACAAATTAAATTTTTGTTCTTGACATTGTGTAAAGCAACTTATTTACATATTTTTAGCTCTCAACAAATTAATATTTGTGTAAAATTAAAGGAGACACACGATAATTAACAATTCACATCGTCATGGTTTACTTTGTTTCTGTAGTTCTGTAGTCAAAAAGTATTTAATCATTATAAAAAAATATTATACTATTTTCTGTAAACAGTACAATATCACATAAATTCTTCACATGAAAATAAAGGTCGTTTAAAAAAAGTATAAATAAAATGGGGACTAAGAATAAATTCTTGTTGTACACCGAAAATAAATTATTTTTAATTATGAATTTTAGGAATATAAGGAATTTAAATCGAAAGCAGCATTCCCTATGTTATATTAGCATACTTTTAATAATAGCATTTCATATTCTATCATCATACCATCAAAGGCTCTAATAAATTTAAAAACACTCCATTAGCACTTGGCGACTTCTCCCATGCGTATTGTGTCTAAAATGCAGCACGAATATTTACTGTTGAAATCATCGTGAAATCTGTGATAAGACCATGTTGCACATTTTGGAAGAAATTATTTTTATTTACAAAAACTGCAAGCTGCAATTGATTTTCAAATTTTAAATGTACTTAAATAGGAGTAAACTGCAAAAGCTATATCTGTAGCTAATATTATTTTAATAAATTTTCGTGAAGATCGTCGTAGCACAGAGGCGCAATGTGTGCCTGTAACGCGCCGGTTTCTGGGTTCGATTCCCAGTCAGGGAAGATGGATTTTTCTATTCCCATTTTTCTATTTCTCTGGCAACTAGGCAAAGCGCGTCGTTGATTTCCGCCACTCAACACGCGATGCCTCGAAAAAGGCGGAGAGCGGGGGCGGAGAAAGCAGGGACTAAGCAACGGAGTGTCTCAACACTAGGTTTCCACAGTTCAAGCAGTTACCTCAGCCTACCCTGCCATATGTGGGATAAAGCGTGAAGCTAAAAAAAATTTAATGTAATGAGTCCATTCTATGTAGCATTAACTTGAATTAACTTAATTCACAGATTTTACAACTTTGTTTCTTATATTAGCCTGGATCATTATCACCATAATCATCATATACGTTACAGGAATAAACATATTAGAAAATTTCTAGCTTTTGATAGGAATGCACTACAATCTGTAAAATCGAAGTGATTGTAACACAATACGAATAAACTAAAAAATTATATGCTTTAAAACATCCTGGTTTATAGTAGATGCTTAATCAATCAGAATTGTGCCCTTTCAAATTGACGAGTTATAATAAACTGTTTACACCATCATACACGAAGCCAACAAGCAAGCCTTACACCTCCTAAACTCTACTTAAAGTACGAATTCTTGAAGCTAAACTTGTACAGGTTTAGCAATGTCAATAGGTGTTAACTAACACCGCGTCCTAAATCTACAGTTTAATTTAATGTAGCTATTATTTTTTTTTTAATATTTTATGTAATGGTAAAATAGTAAGTCATTTATCTTCACGCAAAATTTTTAAACGGCTAAAAATTCGTCAATTATGCAGTTTTTATGAGTCATATGGACTCTTGTATGTATTTTTTTGTATTTATCATAAGTGATCTCTGCGACGCCACCCCGTCTCGTCGTAATGGCGACTATCCAACGTCATTTGCTAAAGGACTTTCCTAGTTAGTCCTTTAAAAATAGAATCCATGTTTGATTAAATGAAATATAGGATGCCGTCTTATTGACTCCATTTTGGAAACGAAAAGCTTAAGGCGACAACGCTTAATCCATATAGAATAAAAGGCTTTGCTGTTTATCATTATGTTATACGTCCTCTACGCACAAAAAATAGTTCTACTATTGACGTTGATATTCATAATTTCAATCTCGTTTTATAAGATAAAGTAACTCTTTTATTAGAATTTTATTTTTAAAAAATATTGTTTTCAGAGTTAGAATTTTACCTTCCACTCAAATAAAATAATGCGTTTAAAACAACGCATTATTTTATTTGAGTGGAAGGTAAAATTCTTATAGTTCCCATGTTCATCCTGATTTTGTGGGATCTCTATAAAATAATGAAAGTTACACAAAAATCCATTTAGCTGTTCCGGAAATTAGGCTCTAAGTAATTTCACCTATATGTTAAAATTTATTTCTGTATTTAAGTTATGGGTGAATAACTTGAAAAATTGTTATTTTCGAAAATCACGTACATTGTATTTTTTTTTACTAAATAATATAACATAAAAATCCTCACATTTTCAATTTCACATTCGTAATATTATCAATAATCAAAATTTATATTACCTTACCTTTTTAGGTCTAATTTGATTCTAGAAAAATATAATCAAAAGTTTAGATAACAAAATATTATAACATATTACAAATAATATTGTTATCACCTATATTAGAAAAATATTCCATTATTTGTAATAAAGCAAAGTATCAGATAAATATGTGACAACTTCCATAGACATACACATACATGCCAAATATACCAACCACATACCACGTATGCGTCGAAAAAATCTTCTTCTTTACGTTTAATTTTGTTATACCAAAAATACTATTAATACTCCTTTTGTTATAACTTACTTGATAGTTAATTATTCCAGACAACCATACATTTTTGTAATTTTGAGTTATTTTAAAATATAATAAGTGAAAAAGCTAATAATCACTTATCTTACCTAGTTAACATTTTAGTAAAATATAACTATCGACATGTTGTTATAAATATAAGATTATGATGTATTTACATAATTATGCATTGATTGTGTATTAACCTTAATTAACAAATAAGACGTGTCCACGTGAAATAATGTGAAATTAAAAGGAGATTTTTCGAGCAGTGTGGATGGAAGCTCCAACATCATGCAGATGATATTAGTAGCCGGAGGGTAAGTTAAACCAAATTAAAACTACAACAGGGCTTTCTAAAGAAAATTATTTGTTAAATGTTTACAATTAATAATTATATATATCTACTAATGTATACTCTCTACTACTAAAATGTTTTGCAAAACATTTATTACACTATTTTTTATTATTTTACATTTTTTTATTACACAAAAGAAAATTCTAATAAAATTGATAAAAGAATACCATTATAGTTCTTTTAGATATATAAAAGAATTATTGCAATCATTTTGCATTCATTTAGCATGTCTGTATATTCAATGTTTTATTTTTATATATATTAAGATCATCCCTTTGCTGATAAGCGTCCAGAGACATAGTGAGAAATGTCGTCCAGAAAATAAATATAGATCAAAAATAAATGAAAAATGATGTATGTGGACTTTAATAGAAGTTACATATAGAATAGCACAGTTAGAACCAGACTTAGGCAGGCACACATCACGTAAAGCTTAAGACTTATAAGTAAATAACTTGCATTTCTGCTAGGATATTCAATGTTGGAAGTAGAGTACTACAAATCACTTTTTGTCAATTTGAACACTCATATTGTATTCACTTACCAATGACTCTATTATTGGCATCGGCATATGTACACACATGAGGCTGGTGAATAAAAAATTCGAAAGTTCGAGAAGCTTTGAAAGCACTAAAACTCATATCAACGTAGTGCAGGAAAATAAAGGGACCATAAAATAAATTTTATCTTATATATGTAGATAAGTTATACACGAAGAAAATATCACTTTTAGTAACTTGTATATCTGCCTGTAATTATTTGCGTATATACTGGACAGATAAAAATACCCATTACGCTCATATTTACATCTCTTTATCACGTTAGACTATTTAGAGAGATCACTAGATTGTTTATTAACATTTATACTTTACTTTCCATATTTTGAAGTTAACTTTGCATAAATCTTAAAAAAATATACATCCTCAGGGATATTCCTTAAACATTACTGTTCAATAGCCTACACGGTGGCAATATTAGAAAACAATATGTTCCGTACTTGCCAAATACTTATGACATATGGCGCCACGTGCAAAAGTTAGAGAGCATTTCCAACATTGTTAACTAGACCTTGTTTATAAAATGTTTATAAAGACAGGTATATTGATAGAATTATTATATTTGAAACAAGCAACCCAAGTTTTAGAGTTTTTAATAACAAAATTATGGATATAAGATGCATATTTGCTTTTGTAAAGCTAATAACTTTATTGGACGTGATCGTCGGAATTTTATTCTTTGTAGTTACTACTAACTAAAGTATTGGCTACCTAATTTGCAGCATATTCGTTATACATGAATCGTTGTTGTTTTCAAACTGCATTAACTTTTATATTTGAACAATATATTTTTTTCTTTCTATTTCATCATTATTTTTACTTAAGTCACAAAGTATCTGTATATTAAAATTATTATAACTAGATTTATACATTTATATAATATCAATTTTTATAGGATATTAATATCACTTTTCAAAGTATTATTCCACACTATAGATAGAAAAAAAAATTAAAGAAAATTAAAAAAATTAGAGCAATGAAATTTTAACGGCACCTCATGGGGGGCGCCAAGCGATTTGACCACTAAGCCATGCGCTCTTCATCACGCTGTTTCAAAATTCTTATATGAGTTATATAACTTATTGCATTGTTATCACTATGAATTGCCTCAGTATTTATAGTGAGCGCAATTAAGATTCGTCACTTATTAAGTTAGCACTAGATTGCCAGTACATCCATCGAGTAAAATTACAATCGTTCAATAGCTTAGTAATAATTAAGTTTTCAATTGAATTTAAGACGGAAACTCGTTGAATAGTTTTGGGTGGATCGGTCTCACTTTGTCAAAAAGCTACGTCATAACCTACTTTCATTATACATCTTGTACTTTCGTAGCGCTACTAATTTAGCTCAGTATGCCATTTATTGAAGCAACGCTACTGTATAACCAGTCTCATGCAAAAAGTGATTTTCTTAGATTATTTTAATTATTTTTATCTACATATACACCAATTATTAATATTTTATTTTCATTTTATATTTCTATAATTCGACTCCAGACTCCAACTACAAGCAAAATATTTTATAGACAGGACAATTTGTACGAAAATAAAAAAATAACAATTAGTCGTCGTAGAGACAACCCATTACTGATTTTAAGTATTTAAATTATAGAATAATTTTTAAAATGTATTTACTTAATGTAACTTGTAAATTTATACTTAGCCCCACATGATAAACATGATTAACAAATAAACATAAAATTTACTATAGACTTTTTTATGCAAATCAAGTACGAATTTTAATTTTAATTTTCCATTTTTATATTTACCACTTCCAACAATTTAGCGTAATTTCCTTGAAATATTTTAGGCTGGAATTAATGTTATGCTATAAATATATAGCGCCATCTAGCGTATTCTTTAGTAATCATTTACTTTTCAGTGGTTTCAGCAAAGCATGAATTTGAATTTTCGTTACCCCACGAAAGATGGCGCTTTTAAAGCTATCTTTTACAGTTTGCTTTACTGCACGTTACGCCATCTATTCAAAAAAATTCACTATTTTATTTACGTAGCTTGTGTTTTTCTAACTAGGGGGCTCTTGCTCGTTTCCTACCCTTTCATTTAAATTGCCGTAATTATTAGAAAACCCTTTAAAGAATAACAATGTTGCTTATATTCTTGTATAACATACCTAACGAATAGGCGGCGGGGACGGAGAAAGCAGTGACTAAACAACGGACTATCTTAACACTAGATTCCCACGGTCCCTGCAGTTCCCTCTGCCTACCCTGCCATCTGCCATGTGCGGGATAAAGCGTGAAGCTAAAAAAAAACGAATAGGTATACACTGTAAAATAAAAATCACAAGCATAGAGCTTTTGATATTTTCTAAAAATATTTTAACAAATTCTTCATTTTTCCCACCTTTTTACTCCTATTCAGCTATTCGTTCGTAGATGGCGCTAGCGCTATGCAGTAGTAATATCGACTTAACTATCTTCATTGTTGCTGAATATGTATTCATTCTAACCGCTTGCTACTTACGTCAGCAATGCATGAGAATACATTTAGGGTTTACAAAAATCTTAAATTTAATATATTTCGATTTTGAAGACCTTTTGAATTGATTAGTTTCAAAATGACGCATTCTGTTATTTTTCTTAATATTAACTTATTATCATAAATATAATTTTAATACAATATTCAAATGTTTAAAGTAAGTTGCATACTTTTTATACAGATATTTTCATAAATTTACTAAATTATTTTTTCATTACGCACTATTTTTCTGTGAGTAAAATATATATTATTTTACTCTAAGAAAAATAAATAGGAAACGAAGTTTCAAAAAGTATTAAAAAAGTAGTAGTAAATTATGTAACCACTTCATGTTGCTCTTAACTCTAATCTAGCCGATATTTCTCATTTCCATATTAATTTGAGTTATAATAATAGAGAAACAATACCAACAATTGTTTCAGAATGGAAATTACACGTTCGCAAAACACATTATGTGTGTCGTGATACATGCATAAAACATTGCTACTACGTATGCAAGTGTATTTTATCATCAAGCTAGAAGGACAAGAAGCTATCATGACAAAGACGTCTCACCTTAGCTACAATAGGCTATGGAGCTGTAAAAGTTACCATAAGTTGCTGCTTGAAATCCACCATAAAGGACTATTTACTATGGAATTAATATATAATTTTATGACGATATAGAAAATAATAACAACTATGCCTTAATGAATACTGTTAAAATAATTGACAGTAATAGAAGTAGGTATTATTGCGTGCATGTGTTATAACTAAATTTCAAATTATTGAAATAACTGAAAGTCCCAAGTAATTGTGACTGCGGCTACAGTTGGTTACATGAAGACAATCGACATCCTTCCTCAGTAAGTGGAAATATCGTGCTCTACAAAACAGACGAATCGAAATAACAATTCGTGTTAGGCACGTTACAATTGTAGGCGTTTACATACGTCGTTCATTACTTCTCTTTGTGAATTTGTAGTTAAAAACTCTTTAGAATCCAGTCCTAGGCGTTATACGTTTGACATAATTATTAGGCTTCTAGTTTCGAAATTAAATTAGTTGTTTGAAGTTTTCATCAGCTTCCTATTATTGTTCACATTATGAAATAGTTTCTCTTAAGTTATTTAAAGCGTTCGCTTTGCAACGTTATACTTATACGAGTTCTTGTACATAATGAAGTGGTTTTATATAAGTATACGACTAGTCATAGATCATATATATTAACATTCATTTGACTGTTTATTTTTTTATATCTTCACGCTTTATACCGCATATAGCAGGGTAGGCAAAGGTAATTGCAGGAACCATAAAAACCTAGTGTTAAGACACTACGTTCCTTAATCCCTGCTTTTTCAGTCCCCACTCTCCACCTTTTTCGAGGCATTGCGTGTTGAGTGGCGGAACTCCTTGCCACCTTTTGCCTATCCAGAGCGAAGAAAATGGAAATAGGAAACTCCATCTTCCCCGAATGGGAATGGGAATTGAATCCACCAACCATTTCGTTTACAGGTAGATGCTACGCCTCTATGCCACAACGGTCTTCAGCTTTGTATTATTTTTTAAAATATTATTAAGCAAGGAAACAACATAAGTATTCTAGATATGATTCGAGTCTGATCTTAAAGGTATTGAAAAGATTAAAGAAAATATATTTAAAATGTGAAGTTACTCATTGGAGCTAATTTGGAAAACCTAGTCTGATGCGTTTATAAAGCGTGAACCTGCTTTTATTTAAGGGTTTTATCCGGTAGAAGTGGAGACATTTAACATTTAAGACCAAAAACTATATCTCAGTGAGAGCAATTTTCGTGTTAATTGATGTTAAGTAAAAGTTTTTTTCATTATTATATATATTACTTTTATATGATAAGATGTACAATATATTAGAATAAGGTATATTGAGTACATTATTTTTTAAATGCAAATTTTGAAATGCTTCATTTAAACCACATATTGTATCAAAGGAATTAAAATCTATATGGTAATTTTGGTTAAACTAGACTTATGAAATTTAAAAAGAAGTGAAATTTATTGTTTTAATAGAGAAATATGTCCGAAAATAGTTATTTATACGTATATCACAGTAAAAATCATTACGAATTCTTTGCAGTCAATTTTATATAAATTTAGAGCAGTTTTTTTGTTATAACTCAATTGTAATTATAAAATTTATACAGAACACTCGAGACAGGCGTGAATATTGAAAGGCCTTGGAGCGACCTATTGTTCACATAGAAATCAGCACTAAGCATATCGGATATAGGTAAAATGATTCTTCTAACAGTAATACTTCAAGGGTATTATAATTGTTAATTAATATATACATAAATATTAAACATTGTTTAATAGGTTTATAAAATACATATTTACAACATATGTATAATTTTTAAGGTATACTTGGTAGTGCAGCCCAGCTTCGTTTTAACCTAGACTAAGCCATATAATGAAAATCTATATAGAAACAGACAAATATATAAACATATTATATTATATTTTTTGTTTCAGGTAAGTCTCTTCAAAAATTTCAGTAAAGAAATCTTGTTTTAGGTAAGTTATATAAAAATATAGCTTGCTGTGAAAAATCAACTGACAACCATATCTACAAGATGAAGAAAGAAAGCATCATTTAAAAACCAAGTAAGCTGTACATGCTTATTAAAGTCATTAAAATTGTATATCATATCATTTTGGACTCATGTCTCATCAGTTGTAGAACATTTGTGATATTATCTCCCTTAAGTATACCGAAACAACTATATTGCCTGTACTAGACGGCAGTTAGAAAACTATAGTATGTTTATATTTACTGTTTAAATCAAGTCAAAATAATAAATCATAGTAAATAATATAGGGTTATTGGTAATTCGCCTTACTACTGTCCTTGTAAAAAGAATAGTTAAAGTAAGCATATACCAAATGAACCTGCGCCTCATGGGAACCGTCCACGCGCTCTGACCACTAAGCCATGCGTTTACTTTACAACGCTGCGTCAAAATTTTTATATGCTTTTATACAAATTATTGCATCTTTTGCATCTCTGTAGGACCTTGCAAGTAGATTTTGTCCTGTAATACCGCGGGAAAAATGAATTTATATTGTGATATATTATATTTTAATTTTTTATTTGAACATCCGATTTTTACTTATAATCATTATTTAAGAAATACACATTCATGTAACTCGATTTTAATAGATATATTTTACCAGGTATTAGATAAATAGATCGATGTACAATACATTAGAATTAGGAATCGTAAATTACAACACATGTGTCATTAAAATACAAGAAATTGACTCACTACTCGTAAAATAGGTAATAATATGATTGTTTTACCATCATAATTGTAATTAAAGTTATCCTCTAAAATATATGTGTAAAATTAAAACAAATTTAGGACTTTCTTAAAAATAACTAATATACTAGATAATACATACATAAATCTTAAATAAGAGAAATATAGAATATTTTCTTAAAATTTACACGTTCGTTCGTTAACTTTTAAATAATAGCAATTTAAAAATAAATATTTTACTGTCATTTTCAACAAAATTGGAAAAAAATATCAAATGATCAATACAGATCATATCTATTAATTTTTGTTTGTGTTTTTTAATACAAAAAACAGTAACTTAACCTGGCGTCGTTAACACATTATCAGTCTTTATTATATTTCAAACATTTTTTAAAGCAATCTAAACAAACAGAAATCAATTCTCTCTTCCTTCTAAAAAAGTTTTTTCAGCCAATACTCAGGTTTTTAATGTTATAATCCTAAGTGCTATCTTGCTTGCCGTTATCAGTTGGCGCCAAATTTACAAGAATTTCAATTAAAAATACTGAATATTCAATTAAAGTACTGAATATTCGAATTCACATTCGCGAATGTTAAAAATGTCATTCGTTACATCACATATATATATAAATATATATATATATATATATATATATATATATATATATATATATATATATATATATATATATATATATATATATATATATATATATATATATATATATATATATATATATATATATATATATATATATATATATATATATATATATATATATATATATATATATATATATATATATATATATGTGTGTGTGTGTGTATATATGTTACAATCACTACTAAGTACTTACTACCCAAGATAGTACTCCAAGTACTCGTTCTAAGAAACGGCCTTGAACTACACTATTAAAGGTACTTTAGAGGATTGAAAATAAAACGCCTTTTCTTGCATATTGAATGTTGAGCTTAAAGAAACCATCGTAGCTCTAAGAAACCATCGTAGCTCTAAATAAGCATCTAAGAGTTGCCAGAACATATATTCTGGGAAAATCACTTGATGAGATTGTTACCTCACTTCCAAAAGACAGAAGTGTTCCAGAACTCGAGTCAAGACTTCAGTTCCATAAACAATTCATGATAGGCGTACAATCAAGTAGAGTGAGGTTGAGATCAAAGAGGAAAGTTCAACACATGGACTAAGTAAAATTTTTGATTCGGCAAGACGAAAATGATAGGTATAAGGTGCATACAATGAGCTTTGGAATGCAAAACGAGGGGGTAACTCTTGGAGAATTCTGTATCCCTTTAGCTTTAAAATCGCGCACCTTAATTCATGACTGGTCTGGTCTGACTATTAAAATTCTTCCCGAACGCGTTACTATTGACTCTTCCTGATCAAAATAATTTATTAAGAGGGGTAAAGCTACAAATAAATCTTGCTACATCTGTAAAAAGGCAGTAGGGACAGCTAAACATATGGTAGTGGGGTGTAGGGTACTCTTGGATAGTCTAGTCAGTCTTTCGGTAGTAAGAGCAAAGAGAAACATTACAACCTGCAAACGTTTAATAGAGTTTGTGAAAGAAGGTTCTATGAAAACACACGTAAAAACCTTTCCTAATATTAGATCCAGATCCTGATTGGACTTTTATGATGGACATATATGAGAAACAGTATAAAATCCCTGCGGACATTGGTGTTTATCGAAGCCTAAAACACGTAGTACTGCTAGAACTTACAGTTCCGTAGGAGTCAAATATCCCTAAAAATCATAACTTCAAGCTTAAATATTTCAAGCTTACTAACGAACTGACCAAGAATAGGTTTACAGTAAATTCATCAATCTACCTTGCTCTTCTAACCTTGCTAAAAGATCTCGGCCTGTCTAGAACTATTACTAATACATTTCTAGAACGTACTTCAAAGACGGCATTAGCAGAATCATTTCGAATTTGGTAAGATAGTGGGAGGAGCTCGAACAGTGAAGGTGAGCGTTAATACATTTTAAAGGGGCCCCTTTAAACCTACACTTGGGTCGCAAATCCCAAGCGCTGATCAGGGCTCGTCTTCCTACAACACGATGAGCCCGGCACCCGCACGGTGAATCCATGGAATGCTAAGCAGTTTCTTCTCGATATTGTTGAAATATTATAAAATATTTTAGTTGTATAAATATTCATAAAACGGCATATAATATGAAAAATATAAATGTAACAAAACTATTATTTCTAAAATAAATTACAATTGTTATAACCGTTATATAAAAATTTCCTGAACTTTTATTATAATAGCAAAAAAGTATCTTGACAAGACTTAAGGTCGACGAACAATGCTGTTACTTAATTAAGTATACAAACAATCTTCATGGATATTTATCTAAATAAAAGAAAGTAACAAACATAGAGCAAAAAAAATAATTTTTGGTGTAAACTTACGTTCAGATTGACAAAACAAGACGCTCGTTTTTTATTAAGAGTCTCTATCTTCACGAGTATTAAAGGATATACTTTAATAGAGTTATAGGTGAGTTTAGTAAACAGTTTTAACCTCTTATAGGTTTTCTTTTACGAGTATGTGACATTGTGCAATGCAGTGCTTGAAATACTTAAATTTTATGAAAGAAAAATTATTCTTATCGCAATCTATAGCAACAAGAAAGTCTAATGGGGACCGGCGGCTAATTAAGTTCACTCAGCTGACTCTCATTTGATACGAGAGCCGCTTTTTACGAAACTTATGAGAAAATAGTAAACAAAGAATAGTCTTACATTTCCTGGTGTAGATAAAAAACAAATAAATAAGAACATTGAAATAAATTTCAAGTTCCAAAGTGCATTTGCCGATGCTTTCGACATAATTACTTGTGCATTTCTTGAAATATTTTAAATCAGTTCTCATTTCCCTCAGGTATTGCATTAAAATTCAACATGAGAATGTCGCTCGGTTGTAATTTATATTTTCATAAAGTTTATAATTACCTATGTATCTATATTATTATGCTGTAGGAATGGTTTTTTATTATACACACGTATCCCTTCGTATTGTTTTTTAAATAGGGAAATATTACGTTTTAAAATTATTTTATTCACCTTAAAGTTAGCTATTCATAAAATTTTAATATATAATACATTACAAAAACATTTTTTATGACTTTTTCAATGAAAAAATAATTGATAGTTTTATAAAGCTTATTTTATAACTATTTAAGATTAATATATAATATAAAAAAAATATGTTGGAATGGTATGTCTTTAAAGCATTTCGCAAACCGTTGACAAAGGCATTTGTCAAAGCTTATCACGAGGAGCCAGTGAAATAACATGACTAATGGAGACCAATTAATTATTGTTCACACGCAATATGTTACCATTGTTAAACATATCGTTTGCCATTCATATCAATTACATTTTCCTTCTTTTTTATTTTAAAGCATTAATATAATATATTGACGCTTAATCCTGTAGTAAACTGACAATAATGTCATTGTGGTTCAACATCTGTTTGGCAGTTGTAACCGATTGTGAATTCGATTTCTTCTCGAGTATTCTTTTCTATAACATTTTAATGATCTCTTGATTTAATATTAATCCTATAACATCTTCTACCTCCAGCGAAGATTTTTTTATAAAATTTCACGTCAGTTTTAACCTTTTAAATTATTGTATTTTCATTGTAGGATAAAAATATAAAATATTTAAACTTAATACTGAATATATATTTTAAATATTATTATTAAAATATAAGCTAAAGTAAACAAGTTTTTTTAGTTATAGTGAGATATTTTTAATATACACGAAAACCTTTTTACATTACTTGACGAGATTCATAAAACTCTGGCGAGCTGATTTTGAGCGCTGAGTTCCTGGAGCTTCGTCTTCTTGATAATTAATAAACTGTCGTTTTAAAGCCGTTGAAGTAAAGCGATTATTAGATGAAGTAGTTTTCTCCTCTATCGATTTTTATCAATAAAAATTATTTTCATATTAAAAGCTGAAGCTGTGACTGCTCTGTTTGAAACGTCGTAACGATTGTTTGGATAATGCGAAATAGTTCATAGCGATAGAAGAAGATGAAGAAGAATTTTTGTTTTATTATTTTAAAGTTAAAAACTATCGTTATCACTCACATAAAAGAATTACGTATGTAAGATGATGTTCTAATAATATATGCTTGAACAGTGGTAGATATGGCTCATCAAAAAGAAATTACCTTACCTTCCGTATACAAATGCATTTTGTTAAATTTGAGCATAAGCACTAAGAAATATCAAACCAACTTTATTAAGTTTGAGTAATAAACTTTAAAAACTTATTGTACCCTTATATGTAAAAATAGAATAATGTTATCCTTTTGGCTAAAGAAAAACTATTTTATCAATACAACTTCTTAAAAAATTAATTTCATTTTGTATTATTGTAGACATTAATTTCCTATATCGTCCAATCGTAGAACAATATTACTTCTTCTTAAATCAGCAGAATACTTCTTTATAATTCGAAATTATCGTAGGACATTTAAAAGCTTTCTAAGTAGAATTTATTTTCATTTTAAAACACACAGCTCAACTAAATGTTTAAGCGAATAATCTTCGTATTTATAACTTTATTCCATCGTAAAGAAAATATCTTATATATTGTTAGCTTAAGCCGATTTTTGTCCCAGCATTTAAATGACGATCGTTGCTCATAAAAAGTTAGTAACCGTTTTATTTTGAAGAGCCAGCTATATATATGTAGATAAAAATATTTGTTGATTGTAATATTTAAATTTGATGAGGTCCAATCATCTACATGCCGAAAAAGATGATTGTTAATTGCTATATTTAAATTATTACAACTTAACAAAAGATTACAAAAATCGGGAAAAATTTATTGGCTAGTAATAAAGCGGTACTATGACTATAAGTAACAAATTAAAAATATGAGTCAGTAACAAAATAAAATATGACTTTACTGTAACATGAATTTTTTTTAATAAATGTAAAATATTGCAGCGATCTACTAATTAAATTTTTTAGTATCCTTTCTATAAAAAAACTACAAGCTTCCATATCGACTATAAATATATATTTAACAAGTCATAGCAACATCAAATGACAATTAATTATCGCTGTTGTCAATGACAATTAATATTAAAAAAAATGATTTTGATAAATCCTCACAACCGAAAAATAAAAATCAGATAAATCATAAAAATCGGATTTGTGACACAAATGTTTAGAAATTAAATGGCAAGATGTGATTTTAAGAGTTTCAATTCATGCAAACGAAGTTGCTACCACAACCCTCAATTACAATGGGACATTATTTGTGATCAAATAGTAAACTGATTTATTACTTTGAATGATGTGCTTGTTTATACTGATAAATTTAATGAAGTGTGCGGTAAACATTGTTTTGAAGTACAACAACCACTTTCGAATATTTTAAAACAATCTGTTATAAATTTAATTTATTTTAGCAGCATTCGCCTCTATGTTGGATATTTTAAATGAATTTGGAGGATTCATTCGCCAATTAATAAAACAAATGGTTTTGTGGTTAAATAGCTATTTCATGATATTTGTAAAGTTTTAATTATTTTCAATGTATTTAATGTTTTGATAATTAGTAATAAATATAATAAGTATATACTACTTACGCTTAAATTCACATTTAAATTAATAGCTTCTTTTTGTATAATAGAAATATTAATAGATATTTCATATAATACAATATGCAATTGGTTTTGTATCATAGATATCGTCTTTAGTTTAAAATTAACAGTCTTGAATCGCTATCTGATAGCGGATAGCTAAAGCTGATAGCGGCTCGTACACTATCATCGTTATTCAGTATAAAATTTGAATTTTAACTAAAAAAGTGAAAAGCTATTTCGGTGAAATGACATAACGTGACATATGTACAACACGACAACAAAAAAATTGTTATAAAACCTTGTTCATAACAATATGACTTTTTAATTAATTTATTTAATTCAGAACTAATCGAAACAAAACTAAATAACCTAAATTCAGTCACATGAAACCTATGTCATATAAAAAAAAGTAATAACAGTATCATCACATGAGAGTCTTATTCATAATGAAACAAGGAATTTTCATTACATTTGAGTTAGCTCTCATTGAATAGATGTATACCTTTAGCTACAGTAGTCTGTTTACATACTTTAGTTCCCACCACCATTTACTTCAATAAATCTAATCGGGTCAACATTTGAGTACAGTCATTAAATGCTTGTCGTCAGCCACTATCGGCGGAAAATAACTTAGAGAACTTAATCGTCACTTCCTTTACACTTCCTGCCAATTTGAGCACGCGACTCGCCTGTTACAGGTCGACCTCTTTAAATAGTAATTTCATAATGCTGCCTTTAAACTCAATGTCAGAAAGATGCAAAAAATGTTCGTTATTGTCAATAGTATTAGAATGAGAAAATATTGACAAACTAAAGCAAGAAAATGAAACAATATAGTTAGGAGTACACAGATTAAATGCAATAATTTATAATTCTATCTTATTATATAGTAAATTAGTAAGTAGCCTTTATAAACTTGGTTATTTTTTTTATTTTATAGCTTCACGCTTTATCCCGTACATGGCAGACTAGGCAGAGGGAACTGCAGGAACCATACAAACATAGTCTTAAGACACTCTGTTGCTTAGTCCCTGCTTTTTTTCCGTCCCCGCTTTATATAAACTAAAATAAAATTATAAAACAAGTAAAATTTTTAAAAATAAAAAAGTGTTTTTTTTTTCAAACAAAATAAATAATTTAATTATTGGTCCAAAATAAAACGCCATTTGTCAAATATGAAAAGAGATATATCTATTACTCATTCGGTCCAATTTTTTGAATGAAAGGTGAGAGATTGACAACGTTTAATAGTATTTTTTTGTTTTGTATTTTATCGTGAAATGGGAAAAATGATCCAGTACCTAAACTATTGATAAGTTGAGATATATATATATATATATATATATATATATATATATATATATATATATATATATATATATATATATATATATATATATATATATATATATATATATATATATATATATATATATATATATATATATAAATCCATTAACTATTTTTGGTATTACACATACATATACTTAAAATTTTAGCATGTTAAACCGGAGTACCTACCTTCCTACCTACCTAGCTACACACATGTATTACACAATAGTGTAACTAAATTTGTTTTGTAACCAAAGCGAGAAAATGAAAAAAAAATCCTAGGAAATCTCTTAAAATTTTACCCACGCATCACGTGTTCGACATGTTGTACTTATGATAAACGATTTCTTGTGGAATGATAAGAATCGTATTCCATTTATAAGTCATTACTGTTATATCATCACTTATACCATTATTTATGTCAACAAATAGTCAATATAGAAAATTATAGATTCAAAAAGATAGCTATCACCACCATATTTATATATATATTTTACTTTAGCCAGTATGGTATACGTCGATAGATTGATATATTTTTTATACCAAACTACCTGCTATTGATTTTTTAATTGCTTTCTGTTGCCTTCGTCGTTCATATGTATGTTGGTAAGGTGATAATATCTTTACCAAGGGTTGAAAATTGTTAAAAAAAAAACGAATTATAAAATGCCCTCTGAAACTGTTGCAATTTAAAAAATATATAATAAGACAGAATTATAAATTATTGCATTGACAATAACGAACATTTTTTACATCTTTCTGACATTGAGTTAAAAGCCAACATTATGAAATTACTATTTAAAGAGGTCGACCTGTAAAAGGCGAGTCGCGTGCTCAAATTGGCAGGAAGTGTAAAGGAAGTGACGATTAAGTTCTCTAAGTTATTTTCCGCCGATAGTGGCTGACGACAAGCATTTAATGACTATACTCAAATATTGACCCGATTAGATTTATTAAAGTAAATGGTGGTGGTGGGAACTAAAGTATGTAAACAGACTACTGTAGCTAAAGGTTTTATTCAATGAGAGATAACTTAAATGTAATGAAAATTCTTTGTATCATTATGAAGAAGAATGTCATGTGATGATACTGTTATTACATTTCTTTTATATGACATAGTTTTCAAGTGACTGAATTTAGGTAATTTTTTTTTTGTTTCGATTAGTTCTGAATTAAATAAGTGAATTAAAAAGTCATATTGTTAGGAACAAGGTTTTATAACATTTTTTTTTTGTCGTGTTATATATATGTCACGTTATGTCATGTCACCATATACCATACTGGCTAAAGTAGAATACTTATATAAATGTGGTGGTGATAACTATCTTTTTAAATCCATAATTTTCTGTATTGACTATTTGTTGACATAAATAATGGTATAAGTGACGATATAACAGTAATGACTTGTAAATGGAAAACGTGTCTTATCATTCCACAAGAAATAGTTTAATCGTTCATTTTCTCGTTTTGGTTACAAAAGAAATTAAGTTACACTATTGTGTAACATATGTGTGTAGCTAGGTAGGTAGGAAGGTAGATTTTCCTGTTTAACTTGCTAAAATTTTAAGTATATGTATGTATAATATCAATATATATATATATATATATATATATATATATATATATATATATATATATATATATATATATATATATATATATATATATATATATATATATATATATATATATATATATATATATATATATATATATATAACTTAAAATCCATTTACTATTTTTGGTGCTCGGCTGTTTCAATCTATATTCGTACACATTGACATTTAATTTTCATAAAGCTCGTCCAATAATTTACTTTGGATATAAAAATATCATAGAGTTTACGAATCATACTGAATTTATTTATTATTTTGACTTGATACAATGTACACAAATTTTAAATACAGCTTAATAATAACAAGGTATCTTAGTTATATACAGGGTTTATCTAACATGGCGGACGTTTTCAAAACTACTTATAGGGGAAAATATTTCCAGGCTATATACAAAGAACTAGTTTACAATTATCAATAGTTTAGGTACTGGATGATTTTTCCCATTTCATAATATTTATACGTGCTGTGTAACACGTAAGGTAGTGGTGATAAAATATAAATGACGTATAGGTGTCGTACTATAAAAATACTATTAAACGTTGTCAATCTCTCACCTTTCATTCAAAAAATCGAATCGAATGAGAAAGAGATATATCTCTTTTCCGCACTGACAGAATCGTGTACGCTTGCGTCATACTTAACAAATGTTTTGTTTTGGAACATTATTTAAATTATTTATTTTGTTTGAAGAAAACACTTTTTTATTTTTGAAAATTTTACTTGTTTTATAATTATACCAAATTTATAAAGGCTACTTACTACTTTACTTTAAATTACGGTTGCTGTTATATATGTATATATTTATATATAAACCACTAAAAATCCATTAACTATATTTAATGTTCGCTTGTTTCAACCTGTTTTCGAACACTACACGTACTAAGTGTACGTGTAGTGTTAAAACATATACATGCAATATATGTATAAAGGATACATTGGTTGGTTTATTGTAACTTTATTTATAGTCAATAATATATTTCACTTTTTTTCTCTTTTTACTTAATCTGTTATTGTGTGTTTGA
Organism: Dione vanillae; assembly: GCA_037178615.1. Taxonomy (NCBI): domain Eukaryota; kingdom Metazoa; phylum Arthropoda; class Insecta; order Lepidoptera; family Nymphalidae; genus Dione; species Dione vanillae. The sequence goes on along the minus strand of JAZFAU010000009.1, from coordinate 2,023,874 downwards.
GGCTATTTTAAATATTTGTGATCAAATTACTATTAATGTCCAACAATTAATACCAACAATTAAGTACTTCATATTCATTTCAAATTTATGCCTCAACGTGTTCTATGATAAATTGTCTTGACAAAGAAACAGATAGACAGACGGTTAATACAGTGATAATATAAAGCAATAATAGATAACGCTTACTTTTTCCGCTCAAAAGTTTGGGTAAAAGGTCCTTAAACACGCATAGCCAACTGATTCAATAGGCCTTGAGTCGTCGCCCAGCGTTTGATCAATTCAAAAGAACAATCTTGACCTGTTTTATAATAAAATAGCTTCTAACTAATTATTAAAATAGAAGCCATCATGGCTCATGCTGATAGTTCTAATGCCACTCTTCAAAAAATGATAAAACTAAACAACTTTTACTAAGGCTACCATTGCCTTTTAAATTATAGGTCAGTTCGTCAATAGATTCTGTATATATTAAATTTTTACATACAATAGCTTACAATAAAATGACACTGTATCGATTTAAGACTTATTTTCTATTTATTATTCACCTTAAAATATTTGTATAAAGTGCAAGTAATGAAACAAACACTGTGTGTATTATCTCAACAGTAAGAGAGTTTGGAAAAGCATGGAAATTTGAAAATAATTTCTCAAAACATATCGATTTTTTACGGGTTATTATACTGGTTGTTTAAATTTAAAAAATATTATATATATGTAGTTTAAAAAATTACCTTACAGGCATTTTCATAATCTAATTTGACATTAATCGAATGTTGTTCGACTTTCACTACATCATCATCTAACTGCTCCCGCTATAGTTATTATTTAAATTTCATTACTTAATGTATTTAGTATATATTGTTAATTATTTTATTATTGGTCTTTGATATATTAAATATTTGAAGACGATTAAAGATGTAAATGTAACTGCTTAGAACTTCCGGATTCGTATTCCTAGAAACAAATTTCGTTTTTCAGTGCTGGGGTACCTCATGGATCTGTTGACTCTGCAACCTTGTTTCTCTTGTTTCTACTGAACATAAGGGATCTTTTAAAATCCGGTATTATTAGCAACGCCAATGACAGCACCGTAATTGATAGATACATGACTAACGTGTGAACTAGTCCAGTGAAAATACGGTACTTATCTGGAAGAAAGTAATGATGCAATAGGTGTGTGTAGAGAAGCCAATCTTGTTCAGTTCAATCCTCTCAAACCATAGGCATGTCTTTTCTCCGCAAAGAAGATTAGATTCGATGCAAAACCTACGTTCAAATATATTTCCTTATCGATTACTAACATAGGGCTTTATAATCTAGGACAAGCGATTACTAATCTAGGGATTCAAGGTGTTACAAAATGCAGCGTCCAAGAAATTGCAAAGTTGCTTAATCTTTGCACTGCCCAAGTTCAGTTTTGCATGGAACACTGTAGTCGCCTCTTGGATGTTACAGCAATTTATCGTCTGGAGGCTTTGGACTCAGTTGACCGAAGAGCTAGTAGGTTATTTTACAACGAAAAGCATTAAGATAGCAGACTCCACCTACACCTTTGAGCATCACCGTCGAGTTGCCAGCTTATCGGTTTTTAAAAGAGCCTTCGAGCTCTCTTCAAAGTGTATCCTAGACTTTGAAGAGAGCTCGAAGGCTCTTTTCGAACTGATTGAGCCATCTTCATTCCTTTGTCAAACTATTAAGTGCGGAGAAAAATTTCATCAATACGTGCTTCACCAAATGTCAAATTAAACGGTTTAGCAGCTCATTTTTGGTGTGAGTCATCAAGATTTGGAATAACCTGCCTGAGTCTATTTTTCCTGATAAAGAAGAGTAGAGTGGACAGGTGTACCGCCTTTGTCTTTATCTACACTTTCCATCAGGAGAAATGGAAGACAAACGCCTATTTCATTAAAACTAAAGAAAGGATCCTCTGGATAACCAACAATTAGTATGGTTACTAATTTTCTTACTTTAAATTTTGTTACTATTATTCTGTATATTAAATTACCTTTAAGCTTACTAACGACTAGAAAGCATAATTACGTCAAAAAATAAAATTGAATTACCGTTATTTAATTATAGTATATGAGAGTACTTCTGTTAGAAAAAATATAAATATATGCGCAGCTAGTGGTTGAAGCATATTGACATTTAAGTATGCGGTATGTATTGATTAATTCTATAAATAATAAATAATGTCATTCATAACTTAGATAACATATCTGTGCTGTTACAATTTGCTTGTGTTCTTAAATAATATACTGGAACATAAATTTGATTATTTTCTAAATTTATCTATGCAAATATGCTAAAGGTGATTGTACTTCAGGTACCTACTTTCTAGGTTTACTGATCTCAGATATGTTGCTATTTCTTTATTAGGAAAAAAAGAGTTAGTTAATATTATGCTACGAACGCTAATTATAATGAAATGTCATTACCACGTAAAAATTGCAAGATTTAATATATTATATTCAAATTTATAAAAATGAATTATCCGGGGACAATGAAAGCAGGGACTGAGCAACTGAGCAACGGAGACTTAACACTAGGTTCATATGGTTCCTACTGTTCCCTCTGCCTACGCTGAAATATGCGGGATAAAGCGTGAAGATAAAAAAAAAAATTATAAGGTATTACACTAATTGTCTAAACAGAGACCGTCGTGGCGCACATGCGCAACGTCTGCATGTAATGCGACTGTTTCTGGATTCCATTCACACTTGGGGGAGATGGATTTTTCTATTTCCATTTTCTTCACTCTGGCAAACTAGGAAAAGCGCGTTGTTGAGTTCCACCACTCAACACGCTATGCCTCAAAAAAGGCGGAAAGCGGGAACGGAGAAAGCAAAAGTAAGGCAAAAAAAATCTAAATAATTTGTATCTGGTCATATTTGTCGGATAAAAAGTGTCAGGTATATTAGCACGTGTTCATACTATAATAATAAAGAATTAAACATTAAAAGAGTGTGCCGGAATATTATTTTCAAGAATATATAATTAAAGGATATGACATAATAAAATACGCAGTTCTACTTATTTTGTTTATTTGTTCGTTATTGATGCACATATTGACAGGCAGGCAAAAATTGATCTTTTGAAATCGATATTGTGTTGATATGGGCTGGCCCCCATATAAGTAACTTTTTTCTTTACCCTTTATGATAAATTTCTGATTTGATTTTTCTATATTTTTAATATATAGTACGTAAGTAACTGAGTAGTGAACTCGTAAGACTTAATTACAGTGTATACAGTGTCCCACTGGGATTGGAGCCAAGGTATTCAATTTACACTACACGTTAACTGGACAGTACAGAATACGCATAGATGCACTTATATTATGAATTCTGTAGCGACATCTGACTCTATTTTCAAAATACACTCAACGATTTTGAACTCTATGCTTCCTCCTTACAGTTTATTTTAGATAATACATTAATTCTGTAATAGTCAAATTTGGGCATAAACTGCTCCGAGATAATCTTTAGGATATAGAGTCGTTTGAAATTGAACTATTTAAATATTTTACCTAAATTCTATTTGCTTAGTATTCTATCTTTTGTGTTGAAAATCTGTAGCTATTGATAGCTATTGATCTCGGATTTTACATTCATAATTTTTACGTATTATAATATTAATTTCTAATATAATATCAATAAACTATCATTAAAATTCTTTTACCAATTCATTCTGCAATATTGATCTTGTTTATAAATCTTAACATTGTAATTAAGATGAGTACTGTGTTAACCATGATACATTTCAATGCGATTTATCGGTATAATTAGATACGTACTTGTATAACACAATTGAAAGTTTTCAATTAATTTTTATACTAGAAATATTTTAAAATATAATAATACCAATGATACATTTTTTATTAAAAATAATTTATTTACTGTGCTATATTTTAAAATAGTTTTTTTTTTGTAGGCCAAGACGTATTTTAACTAAATTTTAAACATATCAACCTTAAATATCACAAAATCTACTTGAGTTTCGACAGTTCCGTTATACGTACATATGTGACCTTGCGGTCATTTCAAATTAAAAAGTAATAAGTTCAAATAATACCATTGTTTTTATATTAACCATTACCATTATTATAAAATTTTACCATTATTACTAAATTTAAAATAGATTCTTTTCTACAAATTGAGAGTTAATAATTTGTGGGTAATAATTACTATGTAGACTAAAAATGTGAAAGAAAACATAAAAATGGCAAACTATGAAAAATGTATATGCTAACATGAATTATATAATAATATGACATAAATTATTAAGTGCAAGAATATATAAAACTATAATTATTTTAAACTGAACGTTGAATAATGAATTGATTAATCAACTATGTACATTTGAACGGTCTTACATACACATTGCACGTTCTAAGCATTTGCGTGAATCCGATCCTTGTCCTTGTAATGCGGCGGAATCTTTTTTTTTTTTGAGCGCGGCGTTGAGTTCCGCCACTCAATATGCAATATCTCGAAAAAGGCGGAAAGCGGAGACGGAGAAAGCAGGGACTAACGTAAGGATGAGGTAAATAATTAAGTACATGACTATACACATGGAAAATTGGCGAAAACGATTTATTTTGTGTGCTACTATTTTTCAATCCTTTATATATTGAAAAGTGACGCTAAAGCTACAAAAAATATATAGGTTTTAATTTAAATGTGGTAACATACTTAAATTTATGAATGATCTTCCGAATGGAACATAATAAATAGTGAGGCTGGAAGAGCTAGGGAACACATCTATGAGTTTAATTTAAAAGTTGGTAATAATGTAACTAGATCTGATCTAGATGTTGCATGCACTCATGTAGAATTTAAATTCTCAATGTCATGTAGAATTTAAATTTAAATTAGTTACTTCTTCTTATTGTTAAAACATTTAAATCCCTAAATATGAAGAAAACAACCGACTTATGGGGCATTTCTGTAAAACTAATTAGTCATATAATAGACGCTGTCGCTCCTTACCTCGCTACTATATTTAATAATTGTATAGAACATGGTATGTTTCCTGATTTAATGAAATTTAGTAAAGTCATACCTATATTTAAATCTGGTAGTACACCAGATCCCAACAATTTTAGACCAGTATCTGTACTACCCTCATTTAGTAAAATTTTTGAAAAAATAATATTAAACCAAATATTAGTTCATTTTAATGTGCATAATCTCATGCATGAAAAACAGTATGGCTTTACTAAGGGTCGTTCTACTACCGATGCTGGAATATGACTGATAAATAGTATCTAAGAGGCTTGGGAGGAGTCACAGGACGCTCTTGGTATACTTTGTGACTTGTCCAAAGCATTTGATTGGTCTCCACATTGGTCATGAAACTACACCATTACGGCATAAGGGGACGTGCACTCGATCTTCTGACCTCTTATTTAGATGACAGAGTTCAGAGGGTTGAGGTGAATGGCAAGAAATCTCCTGGCTCATTAATCAGTATTGGGGTCCCACAAGGGTCTATTCTTGGTCCTTTCCTATTTCTAATCTATATAAATGATCTGCCTCATTTAGTTGGAAGGGACCATGAGATAGTATTGTTTGCTGATGATACTTCATTGATTTTTAAAATGAAAAGACGACTAAACGTATATGACAATGTAAACAATGCACTCTCAAAAATAGTACATTGGTTTAGTGTTAGTAACTTACTACTGAATAGTAAAAATACTAAATGTGTATTATTCAGAACACCAAATACAAATACTGTTAAAGCCAATGTACTTTTGAGTGGTGAAACTGTGGAACCCGTCGATTCTACGATATTTCTAGGTATCACCATTGACTCTAAATTACAGTGGGGACCTCATATTGGCTCAGCTCAGCAGCGTTTACTGTCATAAAAATTAGATTGTTAACTGATGTGGATACGGCTCGCCTTGTTTACTTTAGTTACTTTTATAGCATTATGTCGTATGACATTTTGCTTTGGGGTAATGCAGTCTCTATTAATTCCATCTTTGTTCTTCAGAAGCGGGCTATTCGCGCAATCTATAACATAAATCCAAAAGATTCCTTAAGTATAATGACCGATGATTCTTTAAATATAATGACCGTTGCATCACAGTATATCTTTGATAATTTAATGTATGTAAAAAAAATACTAATGATTTTACCTAAATTGGTGATGTACACAATATTAATACAAGAAACAGGCATAAACTTACCGCGCCTGTAACTAGACTAAATCGCATCCGCAATTCTTTTATGGGACAGTCTGTATGCTTCTAAAATAGGATCCCAGAAAACGTCCAAGATTGTTCTATATCACCATTTAAAAAGTTGTGAAACGACGTTTGTGTGTTAAAGGTTATTACCATATTAATGATTTCGTAAATGATAACACACCTTGGGAATAAAATGCTCGCTCCAGTCTAGTTCAAGAGTATCGTTGTCAATAATAGGAATTGTGAAATTGTAAATATCTAGAAAATTAAAAAAATAAAAAAGAGCAGATTAAGTCCCGCTGAGTTTCTTACGCCGGTTCTTCTCAGGTCTGAGGCATTAACTTTAGCGAACCGGTGGTAAATTAAATTAATTATTTGACGTTCAAAAAATGAAGCTTGTACTTCCTATTTTGAATAAAATTGTTTTGACTTTGACTTTGACTTTTGAATGGTATAAAAATAAGAAAAATTCAATTTATTTGGTACAATTAATCTATACTGTAATGAAAAAGAAAAAAATGTGTGGTACGAGATGGAAATACAGAAAAAAAAGGTTATAAACCTATGATCCAGCTAAACTATTTGAAATAGGAAAATTGTGTGTTAACAAAAATTGTCTGGGATGTGCAATATTTCTACGATATTTATATAACTAACTTTAAATTTATATAACTAACTTTAAACACTTGATATAGAACCACGAAAGATTATAAAATGGCAGAAAACAGTCAGTAAACCGGTAAATGAAAACCGTGTACAAGCAATTACAAAGTCAACATCAACAAAGTTATAGGCATTAGATTACTAGTTACATTAGTAACACAATGTAACTCAATGCGGAAAAGAAATAATTAAAAGATGACCTTACAATTTCTAAATCTTTTATATACTTAATATAAATTATTTGTTCAGATATACAGAATCTAAAGTCATGTCATGTTGGACTGCTGCCTGTTAAATTTTGTTAGGCAAAAATATTTTTTTATTTTAAAAAGAAAATAACGTATTTAGGTTGTTATTAACTTGAAGTTTGATGATTCCATAATTCCAAGTTATAAGTAAAAACATATAAAATTATTTTCCATCGTAGAAACTTTATTACACGCTTTTAATAACATTAAAAAGTATGTTCTTTGAAACTGGAATCTAAATGAAGTTAAAGTTTCAACTTAATAAGAATATTTTTATATATAAATGACATTTTAGTAATAACAACTTTCAAACGACAAACTTATTTTTAATGACAACGATGGTAGATCTTGATCATACTTGACTAGATCATTACCATCCTCCACATCATCTAAAATAAACTACGGCAACTCCTACCACGTTCATTTTGGATTTCTGTAATATTAAAAGTCTACATTCTAGCCTAAACGCGCTCTCCTATCATCTCGAGCTCAACCAGCCTTATTACTTTTGTCGGAGACACAGTTAAACTTAAATATACCACCTACAAAGCTAAGTATAATTTAAAGCGTCATGTCAAGGTGGCTTAGTATACTGGATATTCACAGTTCTTGTGGATCGGATGGCGTTTCCTCTTTTGTCTATTGTGGTTATGTTCCTACCTCTTATATCGTAATTGAGAAAAAGAGCCATTTTTTACCAATTGACATGATTCCAAAATATCCATCTGATCCCGAAGGAAGATGATGCTTCTGATTTGATTAATTTGTAACCTTATCGCTATCACCTCCAATTTCTATTAAGAATTCAAAAGATGAACGACCGTAAATATGGAATATTTTTGATGCATTACTTCTGGTTTCCCTTCCCTAGCGGTGAGTTTTGACTGTCGACAGCAAGCTAGAATGTGACGCAGTACTTCTCGCCTATACACCAATAAGCTCTGTATAGGGCCACCTTTCATATCAAGACTAGCGGAGCCTAGTCATCAAAAAGGAATCACTTGATGACATACATATAACGTAGAGCTGTTTGAACCGTTCTTTCTACGGACGAAACTGTTTCTGCTAAAACGTCATGTAACCAAGGGAATGCGAAATTCACTTTCATTTGAAACTTAGTGCGTTACATTTAATAGTAGTATTTTACATATATAATACAATAAGAAATGAAATTTAGTATATTTTATTATTAATAAAATAAATTTAATTGTAAATCAATTTATATATTATATCATATGTACATATGTCCTATATATAAATATTACAATACAATATTATCTTTTTCATGTGACTTTTAACAGCAAATTACCTATCCTTCATTTAACATAATATAAAAAGAACATTTATATTTAAATGAATTAAATGAGTCGTAAAACAATTTAAATACTTTAAATAGCACACTGACTATATATATATATATATATATATATATATATATATATATATATATATATATATATATATATATATATATATATATATATATATATATATATATATATATATATATATATATATATATATATATATATATATATATATATATATATATATATATATATATATATATATATATATATATATATATATATATATATATATATATATATATATATATATATATATATATATATATATATATATATATATATATATGTATTCCTCAATATATTTATATTTTTTTATAGTTAAATTTAATTATTAACTTGTGCAATTTTAAAATTACTTTAACTTTCATTATTTTATATATTACACAAATTTAGAGCTTATATAAACCAGTTGTTTATAAACTTGAGAGTGCATAATTAAAAATATTGACGTAGTGATATTTAATTAAATAGATATTAATACCGATTTGACTGGGTTCTGAATGGGTTCTGTAACGAATTTAATGGTCAAAGTCGTGGTTATATGCCAGTAGCTTACGAATGGCGTCAAATTGAACAAAGCACACAATTAATGGCGTCTGACAGTACCGGAAGACGTTTCCGACTGCAGTAACGTGCCTTCATTCTGAACGACGAGGTAGTTGTCAAAATTCAATTTCGCTACCGTTTAATGACTTCTTTGTGAAATAGCACGTTTCCTTTTTTAATTATGTATGCTTCCTAGATCAATTACTTTCCTAACAAAATAATTGTTTAATCTATTCTTGATGTTTCTGTTTAAAGTAGAAATTTTGAAAACTAATTTTTAATGATTTAAATAACAACGAAATATTTCTAATAATAATAATAATGCTACTAGCTACGTCAAAGGCGTTATAGTGGTATAATAGAAAATGTTTAAGTGTACCTACGAACGGTGATTGTAAATCGATCTCATTTTTGTATTCCCCTTCTTTCTTGTCCTAAATTAATTCGCCCCTTATATGACGATCTTCCACTCAAAATCTCACGTCCTCTTAATGTTTGGTGTTTATAATTGTTTGTGTTTAGTCCTTTATGTAAATTTTGGTGTAAATATTATAATATTAAATTATAAACTAACACCCTTGTATAGTATTTTCTATTATTAACGTAATATGTTTATGTATTGTAGATATCTGTTGATTGCATTGTAGATGGAGGATTTAGACTGAATCTCTTTTAAGCATACATTCCTCTTTTGTTTAATGCTTCCTCCTTTTTAACGTAGATTCTCTTTAGTGTGTTCTCCATTCAACGTTGGCGAAGTAAAATGTGCTCAACTCGCACACTCGGAATGCAATATGAATAAATAGAAAAAGTAAGAGAAATATTTTATACAATTTAATAATAATTTAAGATATTTATTTATAAAAGTAATACAGTACCAATGTCAAGAAAACTACCCTGTTATTTATATTATCCATATATTTATGACATTAAAATATTATTACTCTAAACTGTTAAGCCTACGTTAATTAGATATTTCTTACATTCTTTATTGCATTCCAAAAAAAATAAAATATATAAATTAGCAAGTAATTTTCTATATTTGATAAACCTCTTTTAAAAACGTTTAAGCTATATACATATAAAATATTACCTAATAGATTATAAAATGTCTGAAATTCATTCAGTTTTCGTGAATCTGTCAACCTGCCAACTTCGGATGACGTCGTCTTTACAACGAAAAGATCAAGGTTTTCTATATGTGTTACTAGATGATATATATATTTGTATTTACGTGTTCTGATATCTTCAACACCTTTGAAGTTTAATTTTATAACAAGTGTATCTTATATTATTTAAATACTTCGTTTTAACATTATAAATGTGTCACCAAAAAAAATGTTACAATGCATAACCAAATAACTTAAATATAAATTTATTAATCTTAATTTAATTTGAATTATTTATCTATGTTTTTTTTAAAAGTCGATTTGAGAAATGATTTTATTGTAAATGTATAGTTTTGTTTCAATTATATTCGTCAGTGAGTAAACCATATCTATGGTAATATTTTTTGAGTATATATTATTAGACATTGGAAATTATTAGATTACATCGTGTTTTTTTATATATTAAGTACTATTATCCCCCCCCCCCCCACGTTGCAATACGCTCAACGATGATAAAATATCAATATTTATGGTACTAAAGAATACCAGTAAAACTCGTCAATTTATATATTTTTGATACTTGTTTCTTTCTTAGGAAACTATAAAAAAATAATATTTAAGCAATTTGGGACTGAGTCAGAAACATTTGAAATTATATCAATTAGTTTAAGTAAAAAGGGGTAATATTAAAGTTATATAAAAATATATTTATGTGCAAAATGTATGCTTTTAATATTTCGTATGTTAAAACCACCGCTAAGCTAAAACGTGCTTGCTTGGATTAGTGTCTAAGCTGTTTCTAAGTAATGTTCTAATGTATTCGTGAATTTCGGAATAGGCCCAGAAATTTGCATAATAATTAGGACTATTTTATTAAACTAAAAACTTAAAAAATTAAAAGAATATTTTAAAAGTATATTGGATATTAGAGTTACTTATTAGAGGCACCAAAGCAATACGGTTGTTGCACAAGTTACAAGTGTTATCTAAACAATTCACCTGTCAAATCAAATATATCACTATCTCGATGCTCGTTGTCATGCGAGATGCTATACTTTTACTCTTTACACAGTTAGATTTTATCTAATTTTATTTCAGCCAAATACAAATGTATCTGTTTACGTAACCTGAAGTCAGCCATTATAATCGCCTATTACGTCGAATACACTGAATTATTTGTGCACATCTCATTCTTTTATATTATGTAGGTATGCATATCAAGTTAAATACCACCAGTCCTACCCTAAACTTGCGAATGATACTGTAGGATTTACCAATGAAACCGACTTTATCCACTAAAAGCTAGTGGAAACCTTCTGCATTTGCTTTGCGCGCTTGAGCATTTTACTACGACATCTCGGTATAAGATTTAAATATGGTGGGCAACCGTCACTTTCAGGGTGTCTTGGAGTTTCCCCGAAGGCACCTTTAGGTTCGATGACATGTAGAAGGGTTCAAATGTTCCACTTTATTCTTCTAAGGTAAGTGATGATGAGCCCGCTCTCCTTTACCGCGTCTTTTAGTGCGATTCTTCGATATATCTTTATTGTTGACAAATTATCATTAAGAAACAACCGAATCTCACTAACTACTGCTGGAGCTGGCATAACATAAATCAAGTGCTTAAAGATATAAAAATATATTATAACTTTATGAGATATAGTATAGGAATTACAATATCACTAAACATAAATAAACAAATTAAAATTCTCAACTTACTTAATCCCCGGATGTGGCATAACATCTTGGATAATTGAGAAATTTAATTTAGAAAGAGATTTGGTCGTCACAGTACTACGGAAGCAGCTATTGAACATAAAGAGAAATTGTCGAAGCGTGCAGGGAATTTGGTTCAAAGTAAAATAAGCACTTAGACGTCAATACTGGTGAACGGTGCACAAGGAGGATCACAAAAGTACAATCGCCTGTCAGTCGACGAGGCCCTAATGCACCACTTTGGTTCAATAGTAATGGCAAGCAGATTCTTAGGGGCGAACGAGGTTTTGATAGGAGACCCAAACCAACTACCCTATGTAGATCGAGTGAACCTTTCTGAAATGTTTTACTGAAGACCGTCACAAATTCCCAGCAACAGTGAGAGGCATATACTCTTCAAAAAGGGCTGTTCAATCCTTTTTTATAAAAAACATCAAGCTGACGTCAGTTTCTGGGGATCTTAAAAACACCCTATACCTAACTTACACACAAGAGGAAAAAGATGCTCTAATTAGCTGGGGATGGGGAGACGAAACAGGATTGAAGGTGCTCATTATTTACAAGGCTCAGGGCCTAACCAGCAAGACTGGCGAAGCCATTAACAGCAAATTGGTAAAGCTGCAGCTACGTGATAGTGTTTCACATGCAGTCGTAGCAATATCGCGACACACCAACAGCTTATCAACAACTAAAAGTATTGTGGAGTACAATTTGAAGATGGCCATGAACAACAGGAACGCAGCGGTCACGATTTCCATAATAGCAGACATGCCCTAATATTTAAGATATAAGTCGTGTCAAACTCACTTTTGTCACACAATTGTGACCCCACCATCAGTGTCAACTTTATTATATAAAGTGTATAAAGTGTCAACTTTATTATATAATTTCCCAACATGTTTGTGGTTTACGAATTAAAAGATTTACTGGTCTCTGTGATAAAATAATATTATTTTTTGTATATCTCCAGGCTTTATCCCGCACATGATAGGGTAGGCAGAGGGAACTGCAAGAACCATAGGAACTGAGTATTAAGACACTCCGTTGCTTAATCCTTCCTTTCTCCGTCCCAGCTTTCCGCCTTTCTCGAAGCATTGCGTGTTGACTGGCGCAACTCAACGCCGCGCTTGGCCTAGCAAAGTAAATGGAAATAAAAAATCCATCTTCCCCGAGTGGAAATTGAACCCACAAACCGTCGCGTTTACAGGTAGACGTTACAGCCCTGCGCCACGACGGTCCTCTGTTGATAGTATCATAATATTAATTTACCTTATATAATATGTATTATGTTACGCTAAGCTTAATAACCATAGATTAAGTTTAAGACCAATTTTACACTTAAGATGCAAAGATGAGCATTAGTTTAGTCAACAACTATCAATTCTAAAATATATATGAAATTTTAAGGAAAACTTGCGTGGAGAGACATTGTAAGAGGGTTTCTTTGTGGTAGGGTATTGAGAATTTATAAGTATAACATTGTAAATATAACACGTAATATACTATTACGTAAGTTTGCTTGCATTTTTTTATAAAACTATATACTGCGTATAATTTTACCAGGAATTATTAAGTAAAGAAATATTTTCAGGAGCTGGCATATTGCCTTGGTTTGATAATTAATCGGGTGTCAAATAAGGCCGGGTCATAGCAGCTTGGCTGTTCAATTTATACTTGGATAGAATTGGTGACAGACAAAAGAGAGAAATAAAGTGAAATTGGAGCAGAAATAGATGAATAGTAGTAGTCAATAAAAAGTATATTGTAAAGAGACGATGTAGTGCTTACTGCACTATAAGGTAACTATTTAGTATTTTTTGAAAATAATTGTTAATTCGATAGTATTTGCAAAGTTAACAACACTTAAGACACGTGTAAAATATTTTTTAAATAAATATAGGTGTACCTATACAATATAAACTAGCATTACTTATATCAGATACAAGAAAACCTCGACCTTGTTTGCTTCACTTCGTGTCGTCTGACGCCGGTCGCAAACTTGTAAAAAGTGAGCAGAGTGACCGTTTTAAAATGGAACAACGAGTGTAGGGGGCACTTCAAAACTCATATATCTTATTGTACTCCCTCACAAAAGTCAATCGTTAACTGTCTTTAGTGAACTACCACCGAAGTGTCAAATAGTTAGTTAAGTGTAATAATAAACTATTTCCGTCCACCCAAAATAGAAACAAATTTCAACAAATAAATTTAATTACAACTGAATGGAACTCTCTTCTACAAAAGCATTTCTGTCTACAACAAGCTTCACAAAACTTAATAATTAACTGTTCAGTTTCGTATACTAATATGCGCATAATAAGTTTCGTAGTGTTCTCTTCTCGAATAGAATTCAATTTATCTACATAATCAATGAGATTGTATAGCGGAGTTAGTTACGTGTCAAATTTGTTGCTACTGTTATACATGTTATAATAAAGGTGTAGTAAGTTATAATATCTAAAAGTTGCGTTTCCATTTTGTAGTAGATTTTAGACGTCTAATAGCTTTCTACAGTACATACGCTATATAACTACCTGCTCCTTTTCTCAGTAAAAATACTCTGGCTACGGGGTGGTTAAAGAATGTTAACTTTAGCATTTATAACGATATGGTAATATTAATAGTTTTAAAATTATATATATATATATATATATATATATATATATATATATATATATATATATATATATATATATATATATATATATATATATATATATATATATATATATATATATATATATATATATATATATATATATATATATATATATATATATATATATATATATATATATATATATATATATATATATATATATATATATATATATTTTAACAAATCTAGGAATGTGCAATGGTCAGACAAGCTAAAGAGCTTAAGACTGTGAAGAAAATGCAATATGTAACTTTGTATTTATATATAAATAAATAAAATAAATAAATAAAGTAAATAAACGTGCACAAAAATGTGTCCGTCAGAAGATTATTAGAATTTTATGTTAAGAGTGATTCCGTGTTGATTTTATAATAATTGACATTTATCGAGTGATTTTTTTATTACCATTATTAATAATAGTCATGGGTGCAAGTTGTTACGAGTTAACTGTTATACTAAATATATATTTGTAGCCAAAGTAATTTTTTTGTCTAAAAGATTTAAATTTTGTGAGGAACTCACAAAGCTGATTAATCTATTTCTTATTACGAGGCGGATTTCAAGAAGATATCTTAAACCTCACTTCGCCTCACCTCAAATTTTAAAACTGCTAAAAAGTCTTTGAGGCAAAATATAATTTGTGGTTCACAAAACGAAGTTATAAAATAGTATTTACAGATAATAATTAAGAACTTAAGAGATTACTCTTTTTATTAAAAAAGGAGGGAGAAAAGCACCTGTGGCGTCAAGAAGTATTTTGCGACACTGGAGAACCGAAAAGAGGAAAATTCAAGTGTAATCAGAGTCATTGCAGATAATTATTAAATTCGCAATATAAACCAATTACAAATATATAAATGTGTTTCCTTTCGACATTCTTAATTTTATCATATGAACTTTAGTGGCTCCTTCATTATATTTAGATAGTTCTTCTCCTTTTTATTATCTTACAGCAAGACAACGATTTGCTCACACTGTAACATTTCATTATTTAATTTTAACGTAGCGCTGGGAACAATTATGTCAGATATTTACATTTACGTCTTAATTCATCAATATGCCTTTGTATGTAGTGTAAGTTGAGAATGATGAATATCTATTCCTGATTAAGTTTTCACGACACTGCTATAGAATCTTTTTTTACTTATATAGTACAAATGTACTATATAAGTAAAAAAAGATTCTAGAAGAAGATTCTAGAAGAAAAAGAGTATATATCGATCAAAATCTAGGTATATTAATTATTTATTAAAATATGTCTTCGTATTTTGTAATATAGCTTTCGTCCAATAAACATTATACAGAACACACGAGGTAATGTTACATTTGCTTTGAATCTGATAGAGACTAACAATAATAATTAATATATATAAGTATATCTGTATGTACACTTTATTGCACTAATTTTTAACATTGAAAAGATTTTACACAGTACAATAGTTCCGTAAACAACGGTGGACTTATCTCTATAAGAGATCTCTTCCAGCCAACCGGTGGTGGTGGATGAGTTAGAGCAGCGGGTGAGAAGAGTGCAAATAAGCTAATAAATCAATATCAAATACAGATAGGCATATACTTTATACGTAAATACATATATACACATACACATACATATAAATATATACACATATATAAATATATGATATTATATATAATAGTATGATATTATATAATAAATATATAGGCTATATAAAATCATTTATAATAACAATAATGCTAGTATAGAACAACTTTAGAATGGTTACCTATTCAAATTTCCCAGAAGATCTTTTTTTGGATATTTTTATGGAGTTGATTCCACAAGGATGCAGTGTACATTGTAAAGGATTTCTGGTAGGATTTGGTATCACTCTTTGGTATGTCCAGCATCGGTATGACACAGGACCGCCTCGAGCGAAGGGGAGAAGAATGTAGACTAAGGCGGCAACATAGGTAGGAAGGAAAGTTTTGATAGTTAAGGATTTTGAAAAGGAGTGTAAGGATGTTCATATCTCGTCGAAGGTGAATTGGGGCAATAATTAAGATGAGCTCGAAAATGAGAAACGTGATCATACTTACGTAGACCGTAAATAAAGCGGATGGCGAGATTTTGCAAACGCTCTAGCTTGCTAAGTAGCTCCTCAGTCAGGCGTAGTCTAATATTGGTGGGAGAAGCGATTGCGTAAGCATAATCTTGGTCTGATATTTCTCATCATAATGAAATAAATAAATAGATAGCTAAGCAAAAAGTTTAACAAAATCACAAGACTTCTTTTTAATTTACGACCACACGCTCCAGATTATGATTACTACATTTTGACACACGCGTTTAATAATGGGTTCTCCCTAAATCATATTTAACACAATTTCTTTCGTTTTTAATTGCTGAATCTGAAAATTATTCACCATGCGTAAAAATACAGAAACAACTTTTTCATTTTTTGGGTAATTACTTCGTATATATAATCGGATCTACATAATTTGAGCCGGTACTGTTATGCGAACACATATATTATTGGTGACACGCATTACGTAGGTATATCGTTTTATTAATATTTTTAAATGTCCAGCGATGATGATTTTATTTTTATAATTTTTGTCTTAGGATTATTTCTGGTTCAATGTCATCATGAACGTGAAAATGGCTTAATGGGTCCAATTCAATTCTGACGTCTGGTCTGTGAATTTAGTTACTGGCAAAATACATGTTTACTTGATTTTTTGTGTATATTATTTATGAAAATAAAAAACAATTACATTTTAGTTAATATTATAATTACAGTTTTAGCTACGGATATTGCTCCTGGGCTGATATAAATATCCACGTTTTTTTATATGTTAGATTTATGGGTTTTTCACAAACAAACACAAATCTATTTTTATGATTTTTAAAGTGTTAATCCACACTGAGGATAGAAAAATCACAAATCACACATCTAATCATAAATCTATTTTAAACTATAGCCCTTATTTTACTGGTTATATGCTTAAGAAAAAAAAGTGATTGGCGGAAAGGTACACTTTTAAGGTAGTGTCATTATATTATAAACAATGTACCTAATAAATAATTCATGCTTCCTCGAGGTTTTAAAAACACTGTCTGTCTATAAAAAAATTAAAACACATCATTTCCATATCAGAATTAAATATAATGTAACATTACAATTTAGTTAGTCTTCACAAAGTTGGATGGACCTCTAAGCGGTTTACGAGTTACACCGATTATAATACAGAATACGGCAGCCGTTGCTGAAGCATGTTTCTGTTGCCGCCGGGCTTAGGAAATCCTTTTATTTCATCTAATTTCAACTCAATGACTCTTATTTTCTAATAGTGTAATAGTAAAAATGTAATAGTATTACATTGAAACATATGTCTATTAACGTGAGATAAATACAGTTTTTGAAATAACTATTATTGTGTGTAAATATTCGTTAATTATCTGTTATGTGTAATTCCTGATATGTTTTGGACTTCAAGAGTTTTTGTCTGTCTGTCATATCATTAGAACCATTTTATCCAAATTATGTGAAAAAGTTGAACTGAAATTCACATCAAATATCATATTTCTAAATCACCAAAAACAATGATAATAAGCAAAATTGTTAATTGGAACATCTGAAATTTCTTGTTGAACATTGATGTTTCCGATGGTTATTGTTTGCTTGTTGAATGCTCATACTTCTTCTTCTATCTTGTTTCATAAATTACTCGATAACCTTTTGAAGGTGAAACTAGTCTTATTTCATACATAGTCACTGTATTTTTTAAACTATTTTGAATATTATCCATGATAAGCGAAATAGTATATTTGTTCTACACTGTTACTTAAAAAAAATTTCGCAGAAAATCACGAGTACCAATGCTATGATTTTTTAGTTTATAAATATTGACCCAATATAAGGAGCGGTACCCCAATATTTCATATAATCTAAAATATTCCTTTAGGACAAGCTGCTATAAAAACAACTAAAGCTACAACGACTCTAGCAGCATCAATATCAGAAACATGAATCACCTTTCTAACACGTAAATAACGAAGCTCAGCTTACTCGCAAGCAAAGGCACAGTAGGACCCATGTTATGAATCAGTTATGAATCTAGGATCCTTAAAAACGTCGGGATCAGTAAAACTTATAGTTTTATTACTAAGCACTACATTTAGTTTTTATCGCGGTCAATACTAAGTAATTAGCAGAAAGTATAAGCACTAGTATATCATTTACTCGACACTCGGTTGCGTTTATGACATACCTTTACATAATGTACACGAAGGTAAATGAAGTAAAAAATACACTACCAAGAATATGTTTATGTACCTAGATAAACTTGAATACCTTAATGAAATGTTTAGAACACTAAAATCTGAAAGATTGACTCTTTTTTTTGTTTGTTGATTTCGGCTGTTTGTATTAAAAAGAACAAAAATAAACAGTGTTTCCCATCGCTTATAATTTTAACATATCCATATTTTCATTTGACATGAAAATGAAATAACAATTATAATAAATGAAATTTATGAGCATTATATGCTTGTATTATATCTATTTCATAGGACTACTGATCTGACTACGTTCCTGCAATAACCAGTAGTGAAATCCGCTCAAAAACAAAGGAACAAACAAGAAAGCCCTAGTGAAGATGGAATAAAAATGAAATTCTTAAAATAAACAAATTGACTTATTTTATAATATATTATAAATTTGTTTATTTTAACAAGTCTGGTATTTTTTTAAAAACAAAAAAATATCGTTCGAATGTCGTGCTTTTGTATAAAAGATGATAAATTTAATGTCAACATATACCGTACTAATAAATGTTTCCATAAATGGAAAACATAAAAGTAATAGATCGACAATCAAAATTTGACATTAGTTAACCTCCCAATCAATCAAGTTTACTTTAAGTGTCGTATAAATATACAAAATCCTATATACTTGCACTCTAGCGTAAGAGTTGATGTGAGTGTTAAAACCACTACATTAAAATAGAACTATTGTGGTGGTGGAATGAGTTACAAAAATATAACTCAACTGTTAGGTAAAATTGTCATAAATAATTTATATTATATATTATATATAAACTACAATTATATCTAATTATTTATATTCACTTAAGTATTTAAATGACGTCTACAATTTTTTCACACTTTATGTTGTAACTGTTTTCTTATACTCCTAAAATCTGTTTCTAATTCTTATCTGTAATCTTTGATCATAGCGACCGTGAGGTGCTATTGTGGATTGCCACAATCTTGCATAGATGGTAGAGAGTGAGGGGTAAAGTGCTAGTTTTGAGAAAAGGTTAATATTAACTGATACAATATTTATTATTACCCAGAGCTCGTCGGAAGATAAGGTGCATGTATACCCTATCCGTCACTCCAACATCAACAGCTTGTTTTTAAGTAGTGAACATAGTACAGTGGCCACAACTCCGCCACTCACACTACAAAAAAATTAACGCTAACGAAAAATTTATAATATTACAAAGTGCTCTACATAAATAATTTCAAAAGTACTATTACGTTTGATTAGGTAAGATTGTAGTAGATTCTTGATGTAGTCGAGTGATTTGTGAGAACAATATTAGTAGTTGCTTCGGATATCAGCAAATGTACTTATATCTTTCAGCATAGCGTGGACTCACAGAGCACAGATATCCGCGTGTTACAATACACACCGCTCACGAACTGTGAGACAATATCGTAGACAACATAACAAGCTAACTACTCTGTAGCTATTCGATAAAGCCAACCGTATAAAGCCTCCGCGACGCTCGGCACTGTTGAGTCGTCATACCTCACATCCATTATCAGCAAGCCGTTAGCCAGTGAACCCTAAATAAACATTGTTTCTATAATTTAATTTTATTATTTGTGTTTTTAATTGCTCTTGTACATAGTTTGTAATTAAAATGTGGAAGTCATTATTTTCAACTTTTTCAAAGATTTTATAATAAATATAGCTGCTTGTTTGGATGCTTAAAAAATATTTTATTCTTTTACGGATCAGTAGATGTTTAAATATAATGTTATTGAAAATGAAATACTATGGATATTTTAGTATACACAAAATCCTAGAAAGTGAAATTACAAATAAATTATATATTTTTATGAATTTGTAAATAGGCAAGCAAGGAATAAAAGGCGGAAAGGGGACGGAGAAAGCAGGAACTAAGCAACGGAGTGTCTTAACATTAGGTTCATATGGTTCCTGCAGTTCCCTCTGCCTATCCTGCAATATGCGGGATAAAACGTGAAGCTAAAAAAAAGCAAGGAATGTACGAGTACGTATTATATTTACATTGTTTTATTAACGTAATTTGGAAAACAGGAATTATTGAGAAAATAGATATTAGTAAATTAATTATTAGAAAAGGTGGAATACATGTTGCTTTTGCATCTGTCCGTAACTGTAAGTCAAATTTCCAAAGATTCCAAATTATTCATTTATTTAAAGGTTGTAGCTAATTATTTTTTTTACTGTTTATTAATATATTAAATTTACATACTAACCCGACAGGAATTGTATTTTGCTAGAAACATATATCCTATTGAATGAAGCTAAAGCAGATCAATCAAATTGTATAAGCAAGATATCGAAATTACAATTATATTTAATTGTTTCACTTTTAGTTTTCTTTTAAAGTTTAACTACATTGACTTGTAAAAAGCATATTTACTGAAATGTACAAATCTTCAAATAAACAATATAAGAATTTAAACGATTGCGAAAATTTGATTGTGTCTTCTGACTCCATTAATAGTGTCGACAGCCAATCACAATAACGAGTTTTGTTATTAATTATTATTCTTACTATAAATACATTTTTACTAATTATAACGCTTTATTTGGACGTGGAGACGGAGAAAGCAGGGATTAAGCAACAGAGTGTCTTAACACTGGGTTCCCACTGTTCCTGCAGTTCCCTCTGCCTACCCTGCCATGTGAGGGATAAAGCGTTAAGCTAAAAAAATAATGCTTTTTTCCTTTTAAGTAGGGCAGGTAGAAAGCATAGTGTTAAGATACTCCCTTCACATCCCTAACTTTACTAAACACCAATACAAAGTGTAAACAACAACATATGTTCTATTTCGGACGATTTAAGTGAAATCATTTGCTACTAAATAGTTCGACTTTATTATACCTCCACGTATTTCTCGCGCTTGATCACATCCACTTGGTCGCGAGGGAGACAACCGTAAATCTGCCGTGTTAAAGCCTTACCTTTGCTTCTGGTAGCAATTTGCATTTTTATTTAGACACTTATAGCAATCATTGTGCTCACAAAAATAATGTATTTATTGTTCCCTCGACGTTAGGCATTGTGGTCTCTTCAAAGAAAAATGCGGAAAGCTATATTAAAACAATTGCGTCACTTGTTCGTTTTAGATTCTGAATTGTACTACACACTACCCATATCTACATACGTACGTATTTCGTGTCCATATCGTGCAAATATGAGTTGAAATTCGCTTTCTAAAATTTGATACATGAACTATTAACAGGAATATGTAACAGATGTTTGCAAACTAGCAGAATACGTATACAGAAGGACAAAATTGGTACAAAAATAAAATTTACACAAAATTAAACGATTAATTTGAGAAAGAAATTATGCTTTCTGTATTCACCTATTCATATTAATTAATTATATTAAAAGGACTTATAAATAAATATTTAATTTTAAAATATATACCACTTACATATATTTTATATAGTGATAATATTAGCTTTTTATATATTTGTAATTTGAATTAAATTTGCGCCAGTTAAAGTTAATAAAGTTAGGATTACACCAGCAACAGCTATTAATCTGTTGACATAACGTAGTCGTGAGTCGATGATTGGACTCTGTTATAATGCAAAGGGTGCAGGCGCTCGAGAAGCAGAGGTTTGAGTTAGAGCTTTGGATCGTCGTAGGCTCTTTGTGCGGATTGCTAAGGGCGCGCGGGTGAAAGGCAAGAATGCGGCGTGCGTGCGGGCGGGCGGGCGGTCGACCGGTGCGGGCTGGCGCTCGGGCGAGGGCGGGTAGGGGCGGGCGGGGGCCAGCGGGGTGCAGCGCGGTGGGGGATGCGTCGCTGCGGGCGCGGGCGCGGGCCGGCGCGGCGTGGCGCGTGCCGCAGTAGCGTGGAGGTGCCGCGGCCGCTCGCCTGCCACGCCGACCCAGCCGTCGCCGACGAGCGCGAGTGACCGCGTGTTTGGCGCCGTGGTGGTCCTCGGACGCTTAGTGCCAAACGAACAGGTTCACCAGTTCAGTGCCACTTTTGGAGTTTCAAAGTACCCACTTATAAGCCGGCTTCCGTTGTTGCGCCTCCCGCCGCCCGCCCTCAGCTTATTGTTACGAAACTGTCTTATTCTATTGCTCACTTACGATTGTTTCTGCAATGCGATTTTCTCCAAAAAACAGTATGATGAGCTATAAAATCATTACTAAACAAATACTGTTACGTTTACTAATTAATGTATGCAGTTACAGGCGTTACAGTTTTTGAAGAATGTATTGCTGCTTAATTTCAGGGAAAAACTTTCACTAAACTCCAGTTTTTTTAACATTCAATTTTGTATTTATTTTAGAAAGAGATTTAATTACTTTGTTATAAGAGTTTCATTGTGTTACAATTTGAAATACTGTCAACATATCGGTATTAAGTTCAACTAGTGACACCAAATGCATTTTTTTAAATAAACATAGTCTTTTTTTATTTTAAGAATTTGATCGTAAATATTTTGCAACATTTCGATAAATTTACCAAAAATACCGCAAAGACCATTATTTCACAAATACTTTTAGTTTTCTATGCACCAATCGGTGCACACTGCAATTCACAAAATCGACGATAGTTAATATTACTTCTAACATGATTTTTTAAACTTTATAAATAATTCTTATACTGTAATATAATTTTCTTGAAAATTTAAAACCCACTTGGCTACACTTTCATTGTCATCAAACATGAATCCTCATGATATATAACCACAATTCGAAAAGCAAATGTTACATTTTTGGAAATATTATAATTAACCGATACTTTGACTTATATTTAAAAGAAAAACATATGTAAAATTAATAAATATATTGAACGTTTAATGTTGATCTAGTGATACTTAATCGTCCTTCGACAAATACGAAGTACTTAAGTAATTAATATTTTCCCCTTTCAAAATCTAAACATAATTGAAAGCTAAACAATATAGCTATGTGTTAATCATTTTAATATTAAAAGCTCACTTACTGACTGCACTTCAGATGCACTTGCGTTAATTTCATTTAGTAAAAAACGACAACAATTTTTTATCAATCTCAATTGCGAGATTCTTTATGTTGTAAAGCGTGATATCCTAATTTGTCCTAAGAGGTAATAGTTACAAAATCTATAAAATGATACCTATATAAATCTATATTACTTAAATAATTCAATACACAAACTATATAGTACTAAGATGGTCTTTAAGTCGATGCATATATGTGTGCTGGTGAAAGTAAATTATTTATAAGCCTCTAGTGAAGTTATTTTTAGATTTAAAATTAATAACTTATTTATTAATATTGAAAGAGTAGCTTTTCTTTATGTATATTATAAACAGTAAATATCTCAAAGTAAGATATATTTTCACTCGCAAATTTCTTTGTAAACATCTTACGTGATGATAAAATCCAAGCTCTGTGGTACATTTTTCGTCTTGCCACTGCTGCTTTCCTTTGAAACATAATTTCTCTTTGATAAAAAGCTTCTTAGGAAGGAACACGGATGTATTTTGTATAGTCATTCAATTTAAAAACTAAGACCATAGGTTTTATCCACCAAATTATCTACGAACGGTTATTCAACAAACAGGAATACTTCAGTCATATATACACTAAGTTTTTAAACTAAGTTTTCAATTATTTACCTTTTGATAGGCTTTGGAAATACATATTGAGTTGTAGTCAGTATAAAAAAGTATTGGTCTAACTACAGTTCGCTAATTATAATTTAGTCAAATAATTTAATTTAGGCGGAGTAGGGTTCGTTTCCGGATAGGTATATCTCAGATAAGTGCAAGTGAAATCTCTACTAAATATGTCAACAACTTAACAGGTCTATATGTCTTCTATCCACATAAAGAATAGATTACAACGATACTTGATAAAATAAATTTAAGCGTCTACAATGTAACAATTAAATATCATTGAATTCCTTTTTAACGAATTCATTAACATTTCTAATAAAATCGTAATAGTGTTATGAGATACATAATAAGCGTCTTATTAAAAAACTAAAATATATTTGATTGATTTATCTTTTTATCCCACATTTTGTTGTGGCAAATTATAAACAATATCTGATACAAGAAAAACACATTTCTCAAAACGACATTAAATTAATTGCACTTAGTCAATCGATATTTCAAAACTATTTTAAAATTTAAAATTTACAAAAAATATTTAAAAACTTATAGATTTTTCTATGAATTGAAGTATATGACGTTTATCCACTTCAGACATAAATATGATATAAATTAAAAGAAGAAGAAGAAGTAAATATGATATAAATAAGTATATATTTAAATATAAGAACTCTGGTAATGAATTGTCCTTCAGTCGAAACAGTTATTCAAAATAATATTAAATTTAGCAAACATTGATGTATATGAACAGATTCTAACGGCTATTTGTTATGTATTTTAGGTACCTAAAGCGTTTGTTTTGAAATTTTTATGACATCACATCACTTGATCGATATTCTCAGGTTGATTATAATGTAAAATACATAATACAAAACAGTCATTTCAATTATACGTGAAGCTTTAAAGAAAATAATTATTTTATATGCAATTGAATTTAAAATATGTACCATTGCGAGATTTGAGTTAATATACAATAAATATGTGCAATATATATAGAACACACTATATTATGCAGACTACCACCACGTTATTTCAGCACAATAAACTTTACTTAACAAAATTTTATTTTAAAATACTGTGTCACTTTTTTCTTTTAAACAATAGTTAATTAAAATACATATATAAATGTTAATAGAAATGAATTGTTGACAAAAATTACAAATTAACTTAATATTTAGGTATGTAACGTAATTAAATGAGCTAATATACCTACTTCAAAATCGATAAAAATCACTTACTTAGCTAATTCAAAAATTATTATTCCTCTGTAATCAAAGTTATGTGATTTTACTAGTTTTTAAATCCGTATATTATTATCTGGTAAATTTATGACGGACAGACCGACAAGAAATCTGCTTAGTGGTTTTTAGTTTTTGTTATCTTAAATAATATATATATATATATATATATATATATATATATATATATATATATATATATATATATATATATATATATATATATATATATATATATATATATATATATATATATATATATATAGATATTTTTAAATATATAGAATGTGTGTTAATGGTTTTATTGGTATAAATATGTGCACCGATTGAATTTCCTCGCTCGTAATGGCCTTTTTTTATGACAACTCCATCCCAACCGCTTAACTGCGTTAACATTTATTTTGTTATTGCTGTCCTGACTTTTAAATACGTACATATTCATAATTTTGTATAAATACCTGTACACAAGCTTAGTTCTCGCTTTTATTGTAAATAAGATATATTGTTATTAACGTGATTTGATACTTTTTTTTATTTGTATACCTTTATTTTGAACCACATAAGATTTGTTGAATTTTGTCATCAACGTTGTTTAATGTTTTTTGAAAGTTAGTGGTAAACAAAGATATATAACAACTGAGCTGTAGGTATGTATGTTCGTTGGTAAAAAAATAAAATATTTCATATACCCATAATATTAGGCAAACAACTAAGTAATTGCAGATTCATTTCAAGAAAAAAAATATTCTTTCTTGGAAAATACTTTAATAAAAATATTTTCCAATATATTTTTGTTCTTTATAATTTTCGATGAATTTCTATTTTATGCTCATTAAGCGTAACTGGTCGACCCGAAGGTGTTACTTTTAAAAGAAAAATATCCAGACTGAAATTATTGAAACCAATTTTGGAAATTGCTTTTCAAGCAATGCAATGCAAACCTTTTAAGTCTTTTAAGCCTTTCAAGTCATACGTATTACGTAACTTTTTGGTATATTGCTGTGCTTTGCTTATAAAAAAACACTTAAAAATGATCAATGCATGAGAATCTCGTAGCTTTATAAGTGGCTACGAGAGGTTTACAGCTAGCATATATAAGATCATAGCTTATACCGGTACCATAAAATGGAAGTATAGGAGAGTACATAAGCCAATAACAGGCCGCAATTACTTAGTTGCCGATCTATTGTTATAGTCTACGTTTCTGTAGATAAACTGAGACTAACGGTTTCTGTTACAATAATAAGGTAATATATATATATATATATATACAATGTAAAATATTGTAATAAAAATTACGATATATTGACTGATTTACGATACATAACAAAAGTGTCAAAAATACCAAACATGTCAGATTGGCGTGCACTATCGTTAAAAAACAGCAGTGTCTATTTTAAGGACGCCTGCTAGATGGCTGGAAGCCGAGATTTGAGTCCCGCAGGATATGCCCTTGCGTCCTATCTGACCGTAGATAGAACTAACAACTTAACGTAGACTAGAATGGACCCTTCCCACCCTAAGCCAATGTCACAGTGAAGGCCAGTAGGGTTAACAATATTAACCTACTGTCTCTCGTCAAAACAACGTCATGGTTATAGGTCAAAAATATATCCCGATATAGTTATCTCTTGTAACTAAAATAATTAGAAAAATATATATATACATATACATATATATATATATATATATATATATATATATATATATATATATATATATATATATATATATATATATATATATATATATATATATATATATATATATATATATATATATATATATATATATATATATATATATATATATATATATATATATATATAATCTATATAGTAGTTACGTATGTCGCCGTCAAAATATTTACTTTAAATAAGTGTGATGTCAGAATATTTCTCGATAAATAGTTACTATGTTAATTCTAAAAAATATTTTTCTTCCGTCTGATTATCTGTCCGTAAGTCACAGTGACTCTTGGGTGGACCTGAACCTCAGATTTGTATACTCATACATATGCTGTTTCTATAGACAGGTCTTCAAAAAGGATTTTGGCTTTAATACCATTCTTTTCTAAGCTAAAATAGCCAGTGTTACGGACACTTCCAAAGTGGTAAAATATACATCCCACTGCCCCTGTAACTGGTAAAATAAGAGAATGATGAAATTATTTGTGATTTAAGTTTCCACTAAAAATAAATTTAAAGTAAGTCAGTTTTAGTACTTCGTAAATCGTAAACCACAATTTTCCTTTCATTTAATGAACTCAATCAAATAAAAAAGAAACATTGCAAAAATGCAAAATAGGTGCCTCAGTAAATAATAATTATAAAAACTACTCCGTGATAAAAAATAACGTAATTAAATTGTTGTTACAACAATTTTATTATGTTATTGCTACTACGAAAGACATGGATTCCGACTCGAACTTGACAATTATTTTACTTTAACTATCAAATTTTTGAATATTTTACTTATTTTTGTATATAAAAATAATTCTATAAAAAAGGATTTATGTTATATTATGACAAAAATATGATAACTTCAATAGTATAATTTTAGCACACTATAAATTATCGTAGGACTACAGTGACAGCAACTGCAATGCGACTAAAAATGTCTGGCATATAATAAGGATACAGTAAACATATATAGTAAAGTATATTTTAGTATATTTTATGAATTTCATTTTGTTTAATATAGCATGTGCCAACATTAAATTTAATCGAATAAAATAAAATTTAATTGATACATATTATATGCTTATAAATAAACATAGACTTACTACAATAGGTTTATTTTAAAATTATTTTTAGTTACATATTAACGAAGCAAGTTTCTAAATTTCGTAGCTACATTTGCCGCATCTGACCAGATTTTCATCTATTTTAGCATTTCTTTGTGTATTCTTAATTCGTGAATTTTAAATTATTAAAACAAAAATATTGGTCGTTGATCGGTTAGTGGCTTAAAATAAATAGGACATAATATTATGTATATGTGTCCTTCAATTTATTAAGGTGAAGATCTTCTATATGTTTTGTTCAACAAGTAAATTTCATGAACTACTACTTAGAATTGAAAAGAAATTTTATGTATAGATAATTCATTTATCGGACAAGACTATATTCTTTATTACATTGTTTCAAGCTACTCCAATTTAACTTTACTGTACCTGCGGTTACTTCGGACACTTGGAATGTGTCTTCTATCACATTTGCTTACTTATATCTATTTAATCTCTCAAATGCTACAGCTGCTACAGCCTGTAGCCCAAACTTTATATATACTCATTATTTTAAATAGTAAAAATATATATCTACTACAGAGTAAATATATGTACATTTGTAAAACTATTTAAACTACTGTGGTGTATTATTTAACATTGATCTTATCCCCTTAACGATATATTGTAATGTTATAATTTGCATTAATATATTGTACTGTAGAGAAGTACCCACATATATTTCATAGGAAAAGCCGTACAAGACTCTATGTACTAACATGGAATCTTTTAATTACTCTATCAAAACACGTGGTATGTTGGACTTCCAAACTGTGACAACAATAAGCAATCTAGGACTTTCTATTTCATGGTTTAGCTCAAAATATTTATTTCATCGTGGATTTTTTTTTATTTAATATTTCTTACATTTACTATTCATTAAATAGTAAATAATCCCCACTATGTTTCTTTTTGGTACTTCTTAGTTAACCAAAGAGCTCAACCAACTGATTTAAGCATTATAATTAAAAGTTAATTCAATAACGAATTCTCCTAGAACTTCGTCGGGAATTTAATGTATAAATGAAGTCAATATACGGTGTTACTTACAATTTCGATTTCATCTCATAATGAATGTTAGGGAATATACCTACGTCTCGTGGAGAATGATATTTAATTAAAAACTTGATAACGTCGGTCTATAGTACATTAGTATGTAACACAAAGAGATTACTATGTGTTTTAGGTAACTAAATTTAGTTAAAATTTAAAACATTTTAATATTTGCATTATTTTATTATAACCTATTTGTGAATGTATTCAAAAATTCGACAGTATTTTCTGGTTTACTTTTGTACTTTTCTACCATATCTATTACGCAATCGACGTTAGCCACAAAAAAACTCGGCATGCAGCCACAAAAAGACAATTTTAAACAAAAGTAGTATATGGAAAACGGCCACTTTTATGATACCCTGTAATAATTATTCAAATATTATTTTATTTACTTACTGTGTTTAGTGCCAAAATGCTCGAATTTGAATGATATTTATGATTAAAAAAATATGTTTCGTATCTTTTAGTTGTTAAAAATAAAAGCTATATTGCATATCTGCGTTATACTTGACTCGTTCAAACGTATCATAGTAAATTATTACTTATTAAATAAATACTTAATCTTAAGAAATAAATACTTGGTAATCAATTCTTATATTTAAAAGCTTATATTAAGTCTAGTCGGATCTTTTTTCATTTAATATTTAAGGTGCAATCTTCCTCTTTACTCTATTATTCCAACGAAATATAAAATAAATTAAAAAGTAGATGCTACGTAATTACGTCATTTATAATTCAGGGCGATGATGTTCCTGATAAATCAATTTCCTACATGTTATAATAATTATCATTATCATAGGATTCATTTCATTTTTAGTCGGTGTAGTAACAAAATAAGGCTAGATCATCTTAACACAAGGCTCCTTTGCCTACCCTGCCATTTGCGAAATACAGGACAAAAGTCACAAATATAATTCTAACGTTTATATTACATTTTATAGCTATATCTACTTTGTCAACATTAATTATCACTATTTTTTTTTAATTTCCAAATTAGTTTCGTTTGTATCCACCAAATACCAACTTTTTAGGTCACCTGGAAATCGGTTAGGTTTTTCATGAGCGAGTCAATCAAAAATCTATCAACAGAATTTCAATATCAGAAGGTTGATAGTAAAAGTAGATTAAATTTTTAATTCTCCACAAAAAAAAAGACTTTAATAAATGTGCCAAATTTCATTTACATATATAAATAAAATTGCTAACGAGTTGTAAAGGGGGTAAAAGGTAGCTTGAAATTGTTCTTGCAAAATGCGCATACCTTTTTTTAATTGGGCCAAACACGCTGCCACGTACCTAAATCATATTTATTAAAACAAGAAAGAACCAGTTGTGCTAAGTACAATAGAAAGGACTTAAAAATGCTTAAAATTGCTTCCGCACACTTAGGATGGAAAAGTATTAAAATTCATATGAAAAAAATACTTATCAGAATCTGAATCTGAGCCACTTTGAATTCGTCCAAGCGCTATAGCCAATTAAGCTATACCATATTGTAGAACTATATTGATTTTTTCATATGCTACAAGCTTTTCATGTCATCAACTGTGAAAATTGATTTTAACAAAGGCAAGCTAATCAATAACCAAAATAATTTGTTATTGATATGAAAGTTCCTTTCAAAGGCAAGGCAGGCAGCGACGCATTTGTTATGAACATTTAACCTATATATTTAATTGCGCAACTAGACTATGACCTCCCCTTCAGGGTGCTTCTCCATAAAACTACCCGTATATTACTTACTTCTTTCCGATGAAGCCGTATTTTTCTCGACCGAACTCTTGGCTAAGTTGGCTGCTAGCCAACACGAGGGCAGTCTAACCTTAGGACAGTCTTTTATAACCTACATATTACATATATATATATATATATATATATATATATATATATATATATATATATATATATATATATATATATATATATATATATATATATATATATATATATATATATATATATATATATATATATATATATATAACGCGAACCTGAACATGAAAACACAAGGTGAAACAACCAGTCCTAATCGCGTAGTCTATGTGGCCTAAGCTGCGAAACACTACTTACAGATATATTTTAACATGTACAATGTATTATTAAATATAATCCGTAGTCGAGGACGCTTTCAATATTATAACTAAGTAGTACTACATGATTAGCGACATTGTAATATGTCATGCTATTAATTGGAATTATGTACCTCTGAACATAAAAAATTATATAAGACTTTCTTTTAATTTATCTGATTGATATAGATACCACAGTAAAATTATATGAAAATTATTTAATACGAGCAAATGGAAGATTTGATTATATTTATACATATTAAATATGTCTTTGTAGCAATTATTCATATTAACTTAATACAGAAATGGCACCAATAGCATATACCAGATTAAATTAGGTAACATATGAGTTGATATGATCATTAAATAAACTGACAAATGAAGGCTATGTCAGTCCACCTGTAACAACGGTTTTGGTCGGTTTCTACAGTAGTGTAGTACACATTGATAAAATAGTTTTATTTAATATATATGTATGAAAAGACATAATGTTATTATGTCTATATATATATATATATATATATATATATATATATATATATATATATATATATATATATATATATATATATATATATATATATATATATATATATATATATATATATATATATATTTATATATATATATATATATATATATATATATATATATATATATATATATATATATATATATATATATATATATATATATATATATATATATATATATATATATATATATGACATTGTGACGCAATAGAACACCATCTCAGTATATACGCAACGCGACCTTTCGATATCAGATCCCCACTCGTGTTTATGAATAAAAATATAAAAAGCGGGCAATATGCGAAAAATGGAGTGTCTTAACGTAAGCTCTATGGCTTCCCTACAAAGTGTTCAGTATAAAAAATGCACATTATAAACAAAATGTTTATTTTAGCATCCTGTAAATAATGTTTAGCCATATTACGTTACATGGCACTAAAAAAAGGTCTTAATCGTTCTCTAAAACACAAGAATATCATTTAACATTTTTTTTTCGCCCTTAATAATTACCTTTGTGGGGAGACTAGACTGATAATGCTCAGTCGGTTTCTGTTCGCGTCGCGAGCAAGTCGCGTCAACATAACGTATAGCCTTGCCTTATTATACAAGTGATAATAGTGTTTAACGTGCTTATACAAAAATAACGTTTTCTAATACATTGAAACAAATATATATTATATTAAATTTCATTCTGGTATGTTAAATTAAATATAGTTATGATAGATTTCTGCGATTTGTGTCTTAATTTTATTCAATACAATTATCAAGTAATTATGTCGAGTAAACTTTTCAGTTTTTTTAATGCATATATAATAAAACTTACAAATATTTGAATTATCTAATTAATATAATAATATTGAATAGGTTATAAATGCTATTTTATTTTTTGCACAATTTTCTACGCCAACTAAATTAAATCCAATTATGAAAATTATGTATTGCATACATATTTCAAAGTGATTTTACTTTCTTACTTAAAAATACATTAATTTGAATGAAAAAAACCACTTGATAATGTCTTGAAACAATTTAAGGTCGCATTTTCCTGTATACAGCCAAGTTGGCAGGCTTTAAAAGGCAAGCTGCGATAGCTTGCTCCTTTTTCTTTAATTCGCAGAGGTTTTGTTAAATACAGCAATAAGTCTGGAAGTTTTCAACTATACTTTTGGGTTTGCCAAATCGAAATAAGCTTGTATATTGAGATTAAGAAAGACCGTTTGTCTTCAAAAATGGTATCAAATATTCTCACATTATTTATTTATTTAGTATAGACAGTTTATTGCAATTTTCATTAAATTCTACTATTTTGAAGCCGTATCATATCTGTCGTATTCTAGTTTTAGAAGTAATTCTTACGATATATTATAAATAAAAGTAATGTAAAGATTTAATATTTAATCTATAATTAAAAAAAATTTGTAAGTATTGTTATTAAGTGTTTTTTATTACATATTTAGTAAAATAGAATCCCAATTTCAAGCATAAAAAATTAAGTGGACCAAACGAAAAAAATAATAAAAAATTCATCGACGTGTTCGGTTTAGATTTCCTTACTTCATTAATGATTTGGAGATAACAAAATCTCAATATTTAAATTACAAAAATTAAAATTGACATTAAAAAATATAGTTAAGAATCTAATTGAAATCAATGGCAACAGTCATTGCTACTTTACTGTACATGTATTTAAGAACCACTTTACTAAAGTAGATATCTTAGGTTAAAAATAATATCGACATTTAAAAAATAAATTAATTTGTTTTAAACATATTGTTTAAAAAGTAACCAATTATTGTTTGAATATTTTGGTAATGCTCGCAAGAATATAATAGAAGAAAAAACATAAAAAATTGTTTCAAATAGAAGAAAATGTATAAAAATTCAGTTTTGGTGTTCAAGCCAAAATTGCAAACTTGATTTTTAAGTATGTGCATTATATCTCCATAAATACTACAAATGTTGTAGGTAACTGTCACTGTTCCTTTGGTAGTATTATCGACTTATAAAAATAAAACGAAGTTATAGTGTAAAAATATATAAACATTTATAATGTTACACCTAAACGATCGTATTTACTGTAAAATCAAACCCCTAACTATCGCGTTATAAATAAGGTGACGACAAATAATGTCACGAATGATGCCCCGATGACAATTTTTTTATTATTATAATTTTATCATAACTGCTGGGTTGAAATATTTATTTAATACTTTATTACACGAACATAAAGAATGAAAATAACAAATAAAAATGTGATACACCTGTGGTGTATAGGCGGCCTCACCACCATATATGACCTCTTCTAGGCAACCCCCACAACAGAAAAGATATATTAACATATATTATTAACTTTTATAATTGTATAAGAATAGTTTATTCCGCTTCTGCTATTTAAACCTGTCTCAAAACTTGTCTTAATATTATGAATTTAGCCATTGCTTGCAGTTTTAAAATTGGAACAATTAAAACTGTGATAAATTAGATATTTCATGATCAATTTCCAACCTTATATCGCCAGGCCCTTTGTTATAAATTGCTTATAACTATCAGACAAACAATAATATTTATATATTCAATGTTTACCATTTTCTTGTAGTTGACAAAGTAGTATTCCTCGATACGTAGTAAAAAATCTTAATTGTCTATATTTTATAATCAATTAAATGAATGAATTTTTAATACAACAACAAAAGATATTTTTTAAATCTGAAAAACGAAAAAGCCATTTTGGCATTTGTAAAACCATCAACAACAAACTCTACAAAGTTCACGTTTTCGTTAAAAGGTTTGTTTGAGTGATTTTAATGTGGTTATCTAAAATTACAGACTATGAGAAAGTTCTAACCTACATGTTCTATATGCGTAATATATTAGATTCTTGTAAGTCTTTGACTTTTTACCATCTTTATTCTAATGAAGCCCCTAAATATTAAAAAACAAACAAATAGAATACTAACTACTCGCCTTTTGTGTATTTTTTTTCTCATTTGTGAATTATCATATTTAAATAAAGAAAGAATAAATAAATAAATAAATAAATAAATAACTACAATGTACGAAATAAATAATTTGTCGTGAGGCATAATACTTGTGATGTAGAAATGTGTCAAATGCAAAAGATTGATAGGCAGGCGTGGGGAAATAATACGTTCATGTTGTAATTAGAAAATGAATTTGAAATTCGAACACAGTTCAATTCAATTTATTATACAACATGTGTTATATAGGGAGAGACAGAAATATGTAAGTAAAATTAATTTGTAAGTAATATTTCCGTCATGGCAACGTTGTAGAGGCCACAGAGCCAGTGACGTACTGTTCATCAGGTAAAAATAATATGTATTTAACTAGTTATAAACAGATAGAAAGAAAAAGCACCATCTAGAGTTATTGGATTAAGCCTTGATTTGAAATATTTCATATACTTTCTTTAGCGAAAGTAAAAGAGCAAGATTCAAAGTCTTCTTAATTCATATAAACCAAACTGCGGGTTAAAATTTGTGTAGAATAAATTTAATTAAAGATTGTAAAGAAACGTGTGGCACACTAAGGTTACATTATGTAGAGTAGGAGAAGAGTAATTTGTGTAATACAATGGCAGGCACGACGATTTACTACGAACTACAACACAGACGAGTTGACGATCAATATTTTATTAATGCAACAGCAATCATGTTCGTTTTGTTGTCACAATCGCTTCATAAAATAACTAGAAGCTATAACTTATAAAATATAAAGCAATTGTACAGAAGGCTTATAAATAGCTTAAAATTAACAAATTTATTCTTTTTATATCAAATTAATAAATAGAGTGCGTCTGTCTCTATCTAGACCATTATTCTTAAAATCTGTTGTATATATCAAGCTAAAATTAATATCTAACTTCTATTCCATACAGAAAAATCGTACTTTTAGATCAGAAATAAACTGCAGAAAGACGCAAAGTGACCCGATAAAGGCCTGACTGTGTGTATGTTTGCTTACTTTTTTTTCTTTATTAACTAAAGAAGATATGAAACTAAAAAAGATCACATACTCGAAAACATTAGAATTCTTTGTAGCGGAAAAAAAATAATGTAATCAAAGAATTCTGTTAATGCTTCACTTCTGCCCCATATCTTGAAGCAGCGTAATAAAAATGATAGTTTCCTTTGACCTAGAATTATGAAATTTGGCAAGAAATGAGAACTTACATTAAAAAATCTAATGTGACTGAGAGTGGTAACTTATATCACTAAAATTGTATATTTCTGAAGATTTTGTGGTTAATTATAAGCGCACATACCCATAATAAGACGTACTTTGAATTAACCTGAAAAATTGATAAAAAACCCAAGCAGCACGTCTCATACATGGATATATTTAAATTTATTATAAGAAATATAGAAAATTCAGCCATTTGTGTTGTCATTAATCCTTTACCAATTTCTTTAGGTTTATCCTAATTACTTTAATTATTCGTAGATAAATTAGCAGATTACTTTTTGGTGTAGAGACCACTTTTTGTGAAAATTTCAATTTGTTTTTTTTACTTTACTGTAAATTTATAACAAGAATTTTAATCGGTATTAAACATTTTAATTATACAATTATGTAATAATATAATTGACTCATTTTAATAATATTATAATATATTAGACATTTTAAAATCACCTTCACAACTATATATACGTCTATATATATAATAGTAGCCTAAGTAGTTGTTGCGATGTTAACAATCTACGCCTCTACGACGCAAATAACCATCATATGCAAGAAACCTTACAAAATTGATAATAACAACGGAATCCACGTAACCTCATAATACCCGATATTATGAATCTGTTGCTACACGCAATATGATTATTGATTTATGTTTTATTATATAATTCATATTTACTTTTTTCGACATTTCATGTGTTATTTTTAAGTTTGCCTTTTTGCGTTAAAAATATTGATCATATTGCGTGATAAAATAAATTATTTTATTAATTGCACTCATTCTTTACTATCAGCAGTGTAGCATTTAGAATGATATGCTAAACTCCAGGATTACATTCCCTAAAACCCTTTCAACTCTTTCACCGTCATAAACTTAGTTGTCATATATGCAATATCGTCGATACTGTATTCATGACAGTCAAACTTTGTCTCTCTAAACCTATCTTTTGAGTTACTCTTGCATTATATATAGTGGAGAACGGATACACGGTCAAATATAGAAGAGATAGAAGTCTCGACCACTCACTCTGTCCGCTCTGCTATCCTGTCTTCCCGACCTCGCTTGTACTATACGCATTTAACACAGTTCGGGAGACTGTAGGCTATTGACGGTGTAGATGACTCGTTCATTGGTTCAGTAAGAAACGGCTTGAGTTTAACCCAAAGAACAGCGTAGCAGTATTACAAGCAATACGAAACTGTCTTAAATATTTATCTACAGGGAAAACCAATATATAAGTCAAAGATCTTAGCATAATTCTAAATTTAAACTCTCCTCAGAAACAAATGTACCTAGATCGCGAACTAGGCTAGGCTGTATTTTCTCCAAATGGAGAAAAACTGTATTATACAGTTTCCCGTGCAACCCTACATTTACTAAACGTCGCTTCACTTTCAACTATTTCTTTTTCGACGTTCTCGCATCTTAAAAAGGAAGTATGGACAAGTTAACACATCATTTGTCATCCCCATAAAAGCAACTTAACTGGCTTACTATTAGATTGACATGGGTTTGTAGTCTGACAAGGTAAATAAAATTCAATTTGTCAAAAACGTGTTAAAGTTCTTTATAATATTAGAACTGTTATAAATTGAGACTATAAATTAAAAATAAAAAAAGATCTGAGAAGCGTATATATAATTTTATGCGCTAGAAATAGAACATTTAAAATGTATATAATATATAAATCTTATATATATATATATATATATATATATATATATATATATATATATATATATATATATATATATATATATATATATATATATATATATATATATATATATATATATATATATATATATATATATATATGTATATATATATATATATATATATATATATATATATATATATATATATATATATATATATGTCCCACAGTGATGATCTCAAATTTTAATAATTATAATTCATTGACCAACAGTCCTTGTCATAATGGATACTTTACATTAATAAGGTATCATTTCTTTATTTCGAATAACTTTATCAAACTCGATATTTTCTAAGTAATTATTAAAATTCTCAACCTTCCTCTAATTTGGTTTCATTAAATCAACAACTTTTACTACTGTAGAAATGTAAGTCGAAATGAAAGCTAAAGTTAAAAATATAAAAATTGTTCTGATATGACCGGACGGACTTCTATGAATAGGTTAAAAAAGAATATTTTCCTCATTTGGTTTGACATGCATCATTAATTTATAACTCAATGACAGTGACGTTTAGCTATACGTGTCACTTAGTTACGTATTACAGATTACATTGGTATTTGTCTGTCTCTATGTATATATATGACCGTATATGAGGACAGTTTTTTCAAAAGTACCATAAAATTAGTATCAAATATCTATGTTTGTAGTTTATCTCCAAGAGAAAAAAGTTAAACCTCAAAGTCAAAGCAAATAAAAGATACGAGTGTTTATGTTTTATTTATTTTTCACGATTCACAATCGATCGATTGATTTTTCAGCTTTACAAATCTTTAAATGATTTATTTAAAGTCAGAAAAGCAAAATGCAGAACAAAATTTATTTTATGTTATTGCACATGGTACTATACTAGCCTGATGAAAATTCACTGTAGAGATTCCAAAAGAGGCAAAGCGTTTCAAAA
Organism: Dione vanillae; assembly: GCA_037178615.1. Taxonomy (NCBI): domain Eukaryota; kingdom Metazoa; phylum Arthropoda; class Insecta; order Lepidoptera; family Nymphalidae; genus Dione; species Dione vanillae. The sequence goes on along the minus strand of JAZFAU010000009.1, from coordinate 1,984,991 downwards.
ATAGTAAATATTGTCCCATTGGGCTTCGCTTGGCTACCTTGACCTCAGTTATATTAATAAAATGCATCAAAGGTTTTACAATAGACTTTCTAATGTGTTTCTCACTTACTGTGAATATCATAACAACGATAATATTTATTCATAATATGAGTAAAATTATCATCTCCTTGTATTCGTGTTGTTATTTGGGATTTTTACGAAAAATAACATTGCTATATTTCCACGATTCTAGCTTAAAACCTTTGAAGAGTTTACTTTGACATATTTTGACTTAAATGCGTATCCGCCAAAAAGAATCATACCTTTAATGATCATCTTTTCATGAAAATGTTATGAGGGGTGTCGACGCCGACCTATTTTTTGAAGTCACGGCAGTCACCATTGAAACTACATTAAATAGTGTACTTCTTTGTTAATTGCTCTGGTTTGCGTAGCTCGTTTTAAACAATACGTGAAAGATTAATAATAGTTTAAAAATTTTCAAATACAATTGTAATTGTAACTAATGTGAACTAACTATTACTTAATCTTTATAGGTCACTAATTTAATCTGTATTGATCACATCTTACATTATATATTGTTTGTCTTATTATTAAGACAACAAATATAATGGAAGGAAAAGTAATGTAGCAGGCTAATTATTTTGTATCTGTTTTATTTTATTTTCGTGACTATTGTTCGCATAGTTAAATGTTTTGTTATTAAATTCTACATACAAGTATTTTAGTAACAAGAAAAGTAAAGTGCTCCATAGAAATAACTGGACTTACGCATAAGTTGCTATGTGAAGGTCGTAATGCCGCGTGGTCTACATCGATTTTTCTACATCCCATACCAGCACTACAAGCCACAACCTGTGATCGCTTCATAATTTTAGTATGTAAATTTAAAAATACAAAGTATGTCTAGATTTAAAAAATGTTAACTAACATTATCTATATTATTAAAAAATCAATTTACTAGGCTTAAAGATTAGCTTTAATTTGATTTTGTGTAAATGCTCCAATGTAAGCTTTAAAATCATTATTAGCTATCTGACCATTTTACAATATATGGACATTATATAATATTATTTAATAAACTTACTACGGCGCTACATCTGTTATATTGAATTTGTGTAATAATTAACCTAACACTTGGTAGCATTGGACTATTTGTAACTGACAGTTACAACATTTAAAGACATAAAAAAATACAAGAAATTTATTATTATATTTCTGTGATAGCTTTACCTTCTACGAAGTACGGCATACTGTATGTATAATGCATGAGTAAATTACGTCACTGTAAACGTTCAGTAATCTCAAAGTGGGCTTTGACATTAAAGCTGATTATAATAACTCTCCCACTCGTATAATTCCATAAAGACTAATGAGTGTTTACAATCAAGTTCACTGTATATGGGTAAGTGACGACGCCTTTTAAAATACTATATTCAAAAAAAGGTCTTCAAGTATTACATAAGCACTAAAGAGGGCCGCTGGTCTTTGCTTTGTTTGTTGTTGATAACATGGGGGATGCGGGGTCTGAATGGTGATTACGTAAATAAATCGGACAAGCTATAAAATATGTATATTTATAGCTTGTCCAATTTATTTAATTATTTATATGTATATTTATAGCTTGTCCGATTTATTTATTTATTTATATTTCTAATTATTACTCTTAATTAATAGAGCTGCTTACCTATTCTCAATGGTGATCGAAACACATCTAGGAGTAAATGTAGAAAATCATCGACTCGATTTAGGTCTTAATATGAATAAATTGAAAAAAATAAAATTATATCAACACAATAATAAATGAAAATTAAATGTCATCAATCTTTGTAAATGCCTAACATCAGAAAACAATAACTAAAATCTGGAATATCGATATTTTATGAAATATATAATATATAAATAATTAAAATGACGGGAATCTATTACACTATATAATTCCTATGAAACATAGATATATGTAGTATAAGATAGGCTGCTAGCGACAATACCCACGATATATACTTGACATGTAAAAAGTATCAAAAGCATGCTTCATGATTAAGTAAGATACTCGAGCTCATTGAACATCATCCGAAGTGTAGAGCAACAAGTGTATAGTCATTCAAAGAAGAGGTTTCTTTTAGACTCTATATACAATTACTACTACTTTCATAGGTAAAAGTTATCCTTAAATGCTATAGACTAATCAAAAATCAGCCTTTAAATGAGAATAATTAAACTGAAAAACTAATCATTCTATAATTCAGTTCAAATTTATATTTAATGTTATTTCAAATTTTATTTAAATCGACGTTTAGAAAGAATAGTTTACCATTGAAAATTTATCTACTATTGAAAATTAAATCATGACTTACTATAGGAAATGCGCTGATATATTTAAAATGTTGTTTAATACCCTTCTACTATATAATCTGCTGAATAAACAAAGCTATGTGTCTGGAATATTAACGTGCCGTACCACATACAATGCTATTACATGAACTATTCAACGAACTTCTAAAGCATTTTGCGGTACCGTCAAATGAATTTTTTTAACCATATTCCACTGACTTAAGAACTTGTCTCTTTTCAGCAAATATTACGTTGCTTAATTAAAATAAATTTATTAAATTTCATTCCATTATGTAAAATTATACAGACGAGAAAGAATTACTTAGTATTCCATTGATTCACCATGCGCAAGCGGCTCTCGTGTTGTAGAGAGGTATATGTAGGTACTCGGAACATGCGACCCAAGTGTAGATTTAGATGACTCCTTTTAAATGGGCACCAACGTACGAAATTATTCCACCAGTGCCACCTACCCACCCACTACTACCCACTTACACCTATGTAAATTCTACATAGGCTGATATTTTTAAGCAAAAGTTCCCATTTCTACTCCATAAAAATTAGCTCCAAAAAGATTTTGGTGGACCCAAATTAAATGCTAACTCCATAATTATGATTGTTCTTATTTGATTTAAAACGTTTTAGAACATCCTTGTCGCGAAATTTTATTTTTAATTAGATCTTAACCTTACTTTACTCGATTGCACTTCTATCATAAATTTTTTGTGGCTTTGAGCTATACTCCAAATCTTTGAATGAATAACATAAAGAAGCATACCAAGCAAGCCCTTCAACAGATTTCTGCACTGAGATCACTAATAATATTTAAATTTTCTTACAAAATGCCTGCGACTTAATGTATATTTGTAAATCATTCTTATGTAACAAGGTTAATTTCTAAATGTAGTAATTGAAACAGCCAATTGTGTTCAGAGCTTTTCAATCGTAGAGTCATGTTGATGAAAGCCCTTTGAGGCCCTTTATATCCTTCCACCTCGTCCAGTCAGTTCTAAACGCTGTTTTGTACGAACATTGAAAATTGATCGAGAGCCAAAAGTTGTTATTATATACATCTTTCCAGTTCTATTAATTTACTTTAATTTCATTTAATTATACTTTTTACTTCACACTTCTTCTTTAATACTTTATAACATTGTGTTTATCAAAAAGTGTATTGCAAAAATGAAGAAATAATAATATAATCGCACGCTACTTTAGTGAAAACAAGAAATTTACTTTTTATATATTATATTGTTCTTATCAACTTAGTAATTTTAGAACTTCATACTACGCCTTAAACAAATAATATTTTATAAAGTTTATATAATTTTATTTTGCTTATATAGCAGAAAAGCTTTTGTCAAAGAATTATCTTTGTGAAACGTTATACTTATAAAAGTAGTGTTAATTTAAATTTTCCAGACTACTGTGTTCATGTCAATTATTAAACAATTTTATACAGCTTGCTTTGTTTGGGTCAAATTTAGTAATCAAGCTTTGATCTCCTTCCTGTTGACAGATTGATCTGATATTTGGCACACACATCTTCAATGATAGTACCGTTGAATAAGTTATTAAAGAATAATAATTCTGAGCAGATAATAAAAAAATATTTTTCTTAAACAGTGTTAATATATAAGTAGTAACTAAAGAAATCAACAAAAAAAATATTTTAAAATTATTATAATAATAATTATTTAATATCGTTTTTTAAATTATTTCTTTTTTTAATTTCTTAAAATTTCATCAAATTTTATATTTTAATCGATCTTGATACATGATAAATATACGGTGACTACTTCAGTGATTATTTATTCAAATAGAATCGCTTAAATTAAGAATATTGTTAACAATTCAAATTCCAACCAACTGAATGTCTGCTTGCATAATGCTACAGTCAACTCGCAAATTCAGCGACATACCTTACTTGTTACGGTTTTGAGGCTATGCAGAAATCGGGTATGATGTGCTGTATTCGAACACTACGTACTTGTATTGACGAGTGTTTACCTACTTCCTTTGATACTCGAGAAGCCAGATATATTTTAGGAGAATTTGATATTTAGGTTCAAAATTGAACCAATGGAAGTATTTTCTAGTAATGATTTTTTCTCTTTCTTCTTTTTTCTTTTTAGTCCTGTTTCTATGTTAGACGTCCGTAAGGACGACATTATATTTTTATCTATATAAACTTCACATAGAGTGTGTTTTAATTATTTTCGTAGGCGATTGATTTTAACTTCCATTAATTTATTATTTAATCCCAATTCTTTAATAGTTACATATTCTGGTCATGAAAATTATAAAAAATATTTCTAACTCTTTAATTATAAGTTTGATACAGTGAGTGTAACGAGGTCAAAATAATGCGAAGAGTTTCAACATTGGTATTTGTCAAGTATTTCACTTGTTTTGCATATTCAGACATCACGGCCGAATCTGGAAATAAGAGCAAACGTCATTATTTTACTTCCAGATAGTAGTAGCCTCATAGTACATTAATTAAATACAAATTAAATATTGTTAAATTTACATTTAAAAATTTTTAACAATATTTAAATGAAAAAAGGGGGTATTATAAAGCAAATGGGAAGAATATGTATTTTTACGGAATGGATGCATGGAATGCATTTGTTACGGAATGGATTCTCACTCAGGCTATTTAATATCTCTGAAATAAATGGGAAAAGGAAACCGAGTATTTTACAATTTTAATCACATATGCTATATACAAGGCGTACGCTTCTGCCTCAAGTAATAAACAATACGACCATTTTTATTTAAAATTTTAAATATTATTTTATTTTTTTATAAATATCGCTATGCAATAATTAAATTCTTAAAAAAGGATTTCCGAAAAGCTGTTGTGAAATAGGAAATGAAAGTGTTGAAGTATGCTGGCAAAACCTTAGAAACTGCATGGTGGAAGCTGCGACAGAGGTATATGTATAAAAGTATGAGAGAGATTAAAAAGAAAGAGTATAAGCTGCAAAAGCACCAAACGAAAGCACTGATGAAGATGAAGCGTAAAATTACCGAGAGTAAAAGAGATGAAAGTTTTACGAGCAACTTCCGGGATAATACGAAGCTTTTCTGGCGAGAGGTTAATGATTCACGGAGTTTCGTCAAACTTTAGGATGAAAGGGGTACTTTCGAAAAACGGTGAGATATTTACAAACAGATCACACGTTTTGCAGCGATGGGTGGAATTCTACAAGGAGATGTATGAATGTGGTGACGCTTCTGCCTCAAGTAACAGCGACAAGCTGAGTCTTGATGTAGCAGATGGCGAAATCAGTATAAAATAAGTTAAGAGTGCAATAGGAAGCTTTAAATGTGGTAAGTCAGCGGGAGCGGATGGAGTTACTGCCGAGATGATCAAATTTGGTGGACCTCGCATCTTGGACTTGTTCTGGTTACGGTGCAATTTATGCTGGAAATCGGGGGAGGTCCCAGATGATTAGCAAAGTGCAGTCATCGTGCCTTTGTATAAAGGCAAAGGTTCACAGATAGACTGTGCAAGCTATAGGGCTATCAGTTTGATTGGCTTAGGTGGTAAAGTATACGCAAAAATTTTAGCGAGAAGAATGCAAGAAAAATTCAAAAGGCTACTGTGGGAAGCCCAAGGAGGTTTTAGACCTGGAAGAGGATGCATAGATCAGATCTTTTCTATCCCTATGATCACAGAGAAGTTTTTGGTTGTAAACTAAATGGTTTTCTGTGCTTTTGTGGACTTGGAGAAGGCGTTTGACAGGGTTGTGAGAAAGAAGTTGTGGGAGATACTACCACGGTACCATGTGGGCGGACCCTTGCCCAGGCTGTAAAGTCTCTTTATAGAGATCACTCAGCCTATGTGCGAGTAGGAGCCGACATGTGGCCTCGATTTGGCATCCAATCGGGTGTCAAACAGGGTTGTGCCATATCAGCTTGGTTGCTCGATTTGTATTTGGATAGCTGTCTCCAAGGACTGAAATAAAGTGACATGGGCATGCTGCCGGTAATAGAATGAACGGTGCCTTCGCTGCGTTGTTGAGACGGCAGAATGTCGCTGCACGTTTGGCCGCACACAATGCAGTTCTGGTTCCGACGCTGTTATATGGCAGTGAGACGTGGGTATTACAGAAGAGGATTGAAAGGAAGATGAATGCTGTGGAGATGCGATCTCTTCGAAGGTTATGCGGAGTCAGCTTAGCTGACCGAATCCGCAACGAAGAGGTACACAGGATGGTAGTGGTACCTACCATCCTGTGTACCTCTTCGTTGCGGATGTCACAGCAAGAATGAAGAAAAACGTACTCAGATGCTTTGGGCACGTCGAACGAATGAGTGACAAAAGAATGGTAAAAGTTACTTTGGAGTTTAAAATAAAAAAATATTGCATAATTCAATTTATTTTTAATTGTATTTGCATGGCTTAAATTTTATAAGCGTATCGGACATATTTTCATATATTGATAGATAATTATAAAAATCTATATACAGATTAGGCTAATAAAAAGATTATAATTAAAATATTTTTTTTTTATAGCTTCACGCTTTTATCCCGTATATAGCAGGGTAGGCAGAGGGCACTGCAGGAACCATATGAACCTAGTGTTAAGACACTCCGTTGCTTGGTCCCTGCTTTCTCCGTCCCCGCTTTCCGCCTTACTCGAGGCATTGCGTGTTGAGTGGCGGAACTCAACGCCGCGCTTTGCCTAGTTTCCAGGGCGAAGAAAATGGAAATAGAAAAATCCATCTTCTCCGAGTGGGAATCGAACCCTCTAACCGTCACGTTTACAGGCAGATACTTACGCTAATTAATGTTTATAAAGATATTTATTAGTGAACAGCGTAATACTGTTATTATCAAAGTTACAATAGATCCCTGAAGAATTAAGCTCTATTAGCCATTCGATTAAAAGTAGAAGTTTTAACTGTGAAGCAAATCGTTTTACTAGTTAAACTAACTTAAAACTATGTTCAAAGTTGTAAATATCTCTAAAAATTTAAGAATTTTGCATATTCTTGTAAATTTCTTAGCAATAAGTGATTAAAAAAAATAATTTAAGTATATAAATAGCAAAATGTAAAAGTTGACAAAGATTTCGTGTTCCGGTAAGTTACAAGCCGAGGAATCTTTTAGAAATCAATTCTGCTTAGGTATTTCAATTTAAAAGCGAATATTCAGTAAACGAATATTCGATGGAAGTAGTTAATCTGCCGTTGAATACTTAATTTTGTACCTATACTTTTAGATAATCTTATCTCAATAACTTTATAATAGGTATCCTTGTATACAAATTCTTTTAAATAGTAAGATAATAAATTAATAATATAACACAATATTTTATACTAAGCGATGTAATGTTAGTTAAAATTAATTTGTGATAGTTTCTCTATCTTATACCTTTAGTATAATGAAGCAATGGAAAAATGTGCCTGTCTTTTTAATAAATTTATAAACTGGTACTATAAATAACTATAAGCAATGTTTTTTTATTTTTTTAGCTCACTCGTCCTTTTTTCTGCGGAACCACAGGCTTATATTGCATTAGATAAAAGTATTTATACAATAAAAGTCACATAAACAAATTTATGCACTTCTAAGTAGAAATTTTCAAAATCCGGGAAGAAGCAGATATCGAGATCAAATGTCTACATTAGCTCATTATCAGTTCCGTAATGTAATTTGTTTAATAACATTAGTTTAATGTTATCTCACGCCTCGCTCATTAGAGCCTGTGCGTGATATTCCAATGTGACCTCCTGATAATATTTGTTATACTTAATATTATAACAATTTATGGATATACTGTGTACAGTATACACAAGCCTATATGTGGCGATATCTATTTACTTCTTCAAACATATGTTTAATATATATTATGCCAAATGTGTTCGGACATCGTCTTGAGAAAGAGAATAAAGTTTTTATTGAATTGTATTGAGTCGTGATCTACCCGAGACTATAATCCTGTCCACTATAATCCTGTTTGTACTGTAGCCCGTACTTTTTATGTTAAACTAATCTGGCCATCCATAAAATGTGACAGAGTATGGGCATTAAGTAAACATAAGTAAGTTACGTCTGACTGTGACGCCTTCTCAAAAAGTAATTTTAAAGTAAAATATTTTCGTCCACATATAAATTGTTTGGAGATTCTTTCTCTATTTGGAAAACGTATGATGGAGCGTCCAAATATTGGATAATTACCATTTACGCTTGAATTGACATAAATTTGTATATTTATTTTCAAATAAAGTTACTTGATAGAAATATAATAAATATTATCTTAAAGCGAAATGAAACCAAAAAGAAACTTTTAACAATTTAGTTCTAATGTTTATATTATATAAATATAAAAATATATATAAATTAGCAATTATTATTGCACTGAAAGAAGTGAAGCCTTGGTTGAATCTAGCAAGCAGACGTTATCGAGATGCTACTTAGTTACAAAGCTGGCTAACTTCTTGACCCTTCTCCACTTAACGAACGTTTTTTCTTTCAACTTCACACTAAATACTGTATAAAGGAGCGCAGCAAGCCTAATTGAAATAATTCATGTAGAATTACAACAGGGTTCAACAAAAGTCTTACCATAACGGAGCAATGAAAATTAATAACTTCCTCATTTTGTGTGAAAATCACTAAAATTTTAAAAGTAATGATAAAAGATACGATATGATTACTCATCGTGGCGTCAAAATGTTAGTTTGCAATAATATTATTGCCATAATAATACTTAAAATTTGGAAATAAATACTGTAAATATATATCTACTAATATATCTACCATTGAATTTATTGTATAATATACGGCATAAGTACAAGACCTTCTTTCTTCTGGTCAATTTATTATGGTGGAAAGTACATTAAAAATCGTTGCACAGCTTCAAAGATTTAAGCGTATATCTTGCATCACTGAAAAGTAACTTATTTATACTGTACAAACATAGGTTTTTAATTCATCAATAGGTCAATTATCAACCATCAAACATTTACTGGGCACGCATAACCAACTAGGTTATTTAATAGTACTATTATTACTTTCAATTGTTACTAACATCATATCAATGCATTACATCACAATGCTCTTTTCTTTATTATTGTAAAATTATTATGATGAAAAGCCTTAAGTGCACTTTTAATGTATCAAATTTTAAACATGTTTCTCTAAAGAAAATTTTAAAAGAAAAATATGCCTATTATAAAACTAAGTATTAGGTGTATAAGTGTTTTCTTAAAATATATTTTTTTCATTTTATTTTATTTCAAAGTCATAATATAGTTACTTATATATATGTAGAATATCATAATAGTAGAGCTTTAGAAGTAAAGTCAAACTACAAGTATAATATTCAGAGGCATATAGAGCGACGCCAGAAAATCTTTTCGTTTAAAATTCATATTCATGGAAAACAATACTGTTCTGAAAATATAGCGCATATCTAACAAAACACATGACACACTCATTGTTGGTTTAAATTGTTTTCATTAGTACGGAACGGTTTTCCAGTAAACATTGTACGGGTTTTTGTTTACAAAATGATCTAGTGAAGATTTAAATATATACTATATATGTAAAATTATTATAAACAATGTGTAATATAAAAATTAATAGTAAACTCGTTATTCTGCTATGTCCTGATAGTGAAAACAATATTCAATATATAATCATAAGAAAAGGAAATATTCAATAGATGATTATACTATAGATTAAAATATAAGAATATTAAGAAGGTGTACAGACATAAATATAATTACTATATTGTACACTAGTCACTTAAGCTAATTAAAACCCTCTAAATACGAGAATACGAGTATAATTGAGTCAGTTGTGGCACGCGAGAACGGCAAACGAGACTTCATAAGGTGCTTGTTTTGAACCATACAGTTTTGAAACACAGTCATGAGTTTTAACGCCTGCGCTAATTAGCGTCTAAACTAAATTACTTACCTTTCCAATTGCTTCATTATATTATACTACAAATCTAGATATTTGTCTCCCATAATTTATATTTGTCTGTAACACTACGGTTACTGCGGCTTCCTACGTCTATGTAGCATAACAAAGATTTTAGTCCTATGTTATATATGAGATTTAGTGAAGGTTAGGTTAATTTTAGAGATGAAAATGAAAAACAACAAGAAAATGTTTTTACACTGCTCTAATCTTATGCCAGTATTGACATACACATAAAATAAAATTCCTTATATTTTTTACTTTTTATACCTTATTCCGTATTATTTATGGAAGGCTTTTAAGTATTAAGGCTAAAACAGCAAACAAACATATATATATATATATATATATATATATATATATATATATATATATATATATATATATATATATATATATATATATATATATATATATATATATATATATATATATATATATATATATATATATATATATATATATATATATATATATAATTTGTAGTTGTATATAAGGAGTGCCAGTCTTAAAAATCGGACATGCAATTTCTTACATTAAAATATTTTTAAATCCATAATAACTTTTTTTAAAAGTTCAATGTACAGACAAAATTATTAAAATTTTAAAAATACAGACAAAATTATTAAAATTTTTTTATTGAAATATTTCTTGATTAAACTTACATCACTAAAAATTAGTATAATTAATAATCCCTTACAATTATATTTTCTAATAAAAATTAAAATCGAACACTATATGTATTTGCTTGACAATAAATTTAGAAAATAAGCTTATTGTTACTCTTACAATGATATCCACCGTACAAGCTTTGAATATACTAAATTATTGTAGGGCTTTCCTTCCATTAGGGAAATTGTTATAGTAAATAAAATCCGATACCACTTGTTAAATTGTTACTTTATTTAATTCTAAAAGACACGGAGTAAATATTTGGTAATGACACCTCTATACAGATACTCAGAAAATATTGCCCTGCAGGTATCAATTACCTGAAATATTTTACTAAAGTAATTTTTTTGACTACTTAGTATTTAAGTTCATTGTTGGTAATTGTAAAAATGATAATTAATCTTAAGTATAACATAAGTAAAGATTAATTCGAATATCCGAAAATTAAAACGAAACTAATCATCAGTAAAACCTTAAAATATAGTTTCGTAAATATATATATATATATATATATATATATATATATATATATATATATATATATATATATATATATATATATATATATATATATATATATATATATATATATATATATATATATATATATATATATATATATATATATATATATATATACATACATATATATGCATTAATAGCCCATAAAATATAGATATTTATTCATTTAATGGCACAAGATATAGAATAATATATAGCTACAATACCAAAATAACTGCACACAATATCATACCTAACACGTACCTAAATTACCAGAGACAATAGTGCATCCATTAGGATATGTCCATTCAATTTCTTATATGATGGACTTTTTATTTTTATTTTCCATCTACAACGTAACAACATTTTTATAGGCATCTTTATAACGTATGTTTTATTTTATACTGCTACTAAACATATGTCAACCGTTACTACTAATAACTTTAAATCGATCCGATTGCAAATAAAAATGATAGAACATAATAGCAAATGCAGCGGCATAATCCTTTAAGAATACATATATAGAAAATGCGTAAAATTAATAAGCCAACACATATAAGTTATATTCACAAGGCTGCTCCAGATTATGATCTGATCTATGATACTTATTAAGGCTTCTTTGACACGAAACATATATTTAATGAAGCTTAGACCTCATATTTATAGTTAATATCTTATAAATATACATGAAATAATTAATGCTGTAGGGTGCAAACAGATCACGATTTCCAGCCGACGACTAAAACGTCGATAGCAAAGTAATCGTTTATTTCGGTTTGGTTTTTTAAATAACTATGTATATGTATATACCAGACACTGTATTTAGACCAGAGCAATTAATTATATGTTTAAAGATGGAGAATTTTACGAGAATTTTATATTAAGAAGAGTTGTCACTCGGTCAGACTAGATCAAGACTAAAATCCATATTTAAACTAGGTATCCAAATGTTAAGTCTAAATTCAAATTATTCTCGATCTGAAACGCTAACATTGGTTGTCGTTTTCGTCTAAATAAAGATGCAATAGAATCCGACGCAAATAAACATTAAGATTTCTTACTAGATGTATAAAAATATACATATTAACGTTTTTTTTTTTTAACTGGTGATTTTTTTTTAAATATGATATCTGTTAACAGTCAATATAAATACAGGTACTCCAAAATGGCACTAAACTGATGGACAACAAAGCACCGGTTCCGCATATTTCCCGCAGTTGCGCTTAATTAACAATAACTATGACAATAAAATATTAAATATGCATAGGTATATAAAACATTTTTCAAATTAACAGATGCTTACAAGCATAACATTCGCGAGCGATATGTATCAAACGTGGCCAATGCAATAAATATAAAGCTTAGTGATATTAACGAGTTACAATAATTCAATTGTGATGTTTAAAATGTACTGTACCAATGAAAGCGTCCAAATTTTTCGAATTAGATAAAATAAATTATTTAGATATAGAAATTAAACACTAACGGGACTCTAGTAGCAATGGACGTGTCAGGGTGTTACTATAGAAAAGTGATGATGACTATGTGACTGTGGAATGGTGTAAGAAGGTCAGGCCAGCATGGCGGCAGTGGCCGGCCTCTACGGGCTGGGCGACGAGCAGCGTGGAAGACACCGTCGCGGGCAGGCCGCGGCAGAGCGGTCGGAGTCAAGAGACGACAATACAGAGGCGTGAGTCTATTATGACTAATTATTTTGTCACGTTTTTCAATATTACTGACGTGTATTAAAATAAATACGGGGCATAGCGAACTTTCCTTGATATATGTCATAATATTACGATAATACAACGAATATATTATTTTAATCGTAATATAAGGTACGAAGTTATTATATACTGAATCATAAATATTATCTTTAACTTAAAAAAGAATTGGAGGAGAGAATGAAATTTCCTATATTTTTTTATTATTATTAATATTTTCTACCTTTTTTGGCTTCACCTGTATCCCACATATGGCAAGATCGACAGAGTGTACCGTAAGTTGAAGGAACCTAGTGCTAAGACACTCTGTTTCCGGAACCGGAAAGTGTCCGCTGTACTAGGCGATGTGTGTTAAGAGGCGGAACTGAGAAAAAGTGCTTAAAGAATACATAAAAATATTAATACGTTTTATTTAAATGCTCTTTCTATATTGAATATAGATTAACATTTTAAAAATTATAAAATATTTACGTTATAAGGTCAAGGTATAATTTCTTACTGTAGCATAAAAAATGGCATGAATTTACACTATGGAATAAGTTAGTTCCGTTAAGCGCTTAATGCCACGAAAACGTAGACGGCAAAATGTCTTGGAAACGTGTCATTAAGTTGTCTAACTAGAAATTCAGTTTGAAGAACAAACAAATATAATAAAATATTAAAAATGATTGTGATATTTTTGTGACATTTGTTTTCAATGAGGTTTTATTTTTACAATAAAGATGATATATATATATATATATATATATATATATATATATATATATATATATATATATATATATATATATATATATATATATATATATATATATATATATATATATATATATATATATATATATATATATATATATATATATATATATATATATATATATATATATATATATATATATATTACTTTGTATATAACTTGTTAATTTAATACAATTTTTACTATTTTTCATAAAAAATCATCACAATATTCTATTAATATAAATATCACTTAAAATGTTGCCGTATGTGATGTCGTATATTTAGTATAAACAATGAACTTTATTCTACCCTTGGCAACACCATAGGTCAGGAGAACATCCACTAGTATGGTGAGGATTGGTAAAGATTATCTCGTCGTATTAGAATATCCAGGTTATTTCAAAGGTGTATAATATTATTGTATCTTTTTGTTTTGATATGAATGGTTCTGTTTCTGGAAGATAGAGGACTTTGTGGAGCAACGTTTAAGCCATCGAAAGCCATATCGACTTTTCACGCGGAAAATACGCATTTTTATTGTAAACATGTAAAACGTGTACCTTTAAGTCAGATAAAATATGACATATAAAATTATAATAATAATTTTTGATCATATAGAATTTGAGTGAAAGAAAAAACTAAAAAGACTTATATATGCAACGTATACATATTACGAGTGTAAGTCCAAAAACATCAATAAAACGGGCAGGTCGCTAGCACCTACTTAATGTAACGTATTTTCAAACACAAGCTCACAACTTTTTTTCTTTTGTTAAAATATTTTTAATAACATATTAAACTCGTTAAAAATTCGAGAAGTGCTTATAATAAAATAAATTTGTACCTTTCCTAGTAAAATTAAAATCCATGTCTACTTTGATTAGTGGGAAAGCATAACTTGCAATATCATCAATATATATTTCATTTATTTCTGAAATATTAATCGCAAATGTGCATATGCTTATTTGTGATTAATGTATCAGTTATAAATGAAAGTTATGTAAAAGTAACATTAATTATCATTTCAATTTAGTTCAATACTTTAGTTACGGCTTGTCGATTGTGCCAGTTAAACAAAATTTACTTCGTCAGTGACATCTCACATTAAAATATATTTTATACCACTTAATTCAATGATCGAAAAATAAATAACGCTATGAAACAAGAAAACCATCTACAAAACCAACGTACAGTAACAGATTTACCTGGTTTGTTGAGTTCCACAATCGCACTAAGAGTGCACTTTGAATATGGGCTGTAAAAATAAAATATTGGCTAAGTCAATTTTTATGACCTATAATGATAATAATTGAAATCTTATAATCAATGAAAATTCTAGTATGTTATATTATAACATAAAATAAAAAGCGAAAGGACAAAATGTACACCAAAAATTGTTTAGTGATCAATGTGTGTAAATCAATTGGTGTGCGATAGTTATCTTTTTTCCACATGTTGAACAAGTAGTAAGTCTTTAAAAAACGATATGTCTTTAAATAATTCTTATTACTTTCCTATGTTTAAGAGGAATCGTTATTTACTTGTTATTACATCACCTTTCAAGTTATAGTAATTATACTGCTATTAGTATAATAAGTAGGATTGTGTGTTTATGGTATAACTTTTTAAGACTCAGATTGAAACAGGAAAGATCTTAATGTATCATATTTAAAAATTATAATTTACTCGGCAGGCTCTAAAACTAACCGTATATAAAATAAGCAAAGCCTATGAAAACTTCACTGTGCTATCGAACAGTAACAAATGAGTCTCATCATTTACATGCAGCGTCGAAGAGAATGTAATAAATCTTAAAGTTCTTCCGAAGACTTCTATTTTGTGCATGACCTAGACTAAGTTCTATAATACACAAAAGCATAGAGCTGGTCCTTTTATATAACACATTTCCATAATTAAGGCACAAACAATCAAATTTACAATTTACATTTCACACTCTAGGGTGACTAAAAATATTTATAAATAATACCATAGACATACCATATGAAAAAATCTACTTAAATACATATCAATTAGAAAATATATAAGAAGGCGCATATGTGACAATCTCCACAGTACTCTTTTTTTTTCGTTCTTCTTTTGTAATACCCACGTTTTGCTGACGTTTAACAGCGTCGGCACCTTCTCAACAACGCATTGAAGATACCATTCCTCTTAATAACAAAAATAGATCTTTCTTCTTGTGTTTTAGAAATCATATTTAATCTATTAACATCCACTTTAGTACACTACGCACGATATGTCGATGTTGTGTAAAAAGCCGAGACCACATTACCTTAACAACAAAAGACTTTAACTTCCGAAAAAACCGACAAAGATTCATGAATGAATAATAAAAATATATTAGAAAACTATAATTCTATACATAGTAATAAAATAAGGCAATATAAACATTTTAGCATGTTTGTGTATGGTTACCTAGTTTCAATTTTATAGACCTCGACACATCTGCACCCGGCCATCAGTGTGCTTGCTCGCTAAAATGATTAATGACTGTGCTTACGTACTTTGCTACACATAGATAGTGTATTTGTGGCCTATGCAAATATACCTAGAAGTATTAGACTGTTGAAATGTGAGTGAACGTCTCCAAAAAGTAATCTATATAGTGATGTCTACGTTGGAGCTTCTTATTCGGTACGAAATAAGTGAGACTCGAGTATTTAAAGCTATTTTTTAAATATTTCTTATTTTCACACTCTAGTGCATAAAGTTAGGCATTAATGTCTGTCACTCAAAGTGCAATTGGGCGCACGATAATTGGTTTGAATATCCTTGCTATAAACATTAAAAGGCTGCGCTAAAAAATCTTTCCTTTGGTATTTTTTTTAACATTTAATTTTGACTGACGTTACTAGATAAAAGCTGCAAGCTCTAGAAATTATGAGAAGAGTTTCTGTTTTCAATTCATTTTAATTATGAGAATTTCAATATGATACAATTTTTATATTAATATAGCTGAATTACTTGTCAGGTGAATAATTAACGAATTCTCAAAAAACAAAATCCAATAACATAACAATTCATGGCTGTTTTAATATTTACTAATTATTTAAATTGAATTTTACATTTTGAAGTACCAATCTTGTAAGGATAATTAAAAATCTATTGAAGCTTATTCGCTAATATGAACTAGAATTAGTTCAATGCTATATCCCAGTTTTATTATAAATGAAGTACAACATCTTCGAAATAAATAACTTCATGTTTCTTATAATATGTTTGATAACATAACGTTAATAAATCTAGGTAATTATTTTCACTCTAAGATTATTATAAGCATTGCTAAGATTCATTTGCGACTACTATCTTTCATGTCATGAAAGTGGGAGGGAGTAGTAGTAGATCTAGTAGAATTAATTTATTTTCTTTATTTACGACAGTTCTAATAAAAAAATGAATATTTTTAACGACGTAAGCTTTATAATGAATAAATTAAATTCCTATGAAAATCATGTCAAACGCTTAAGTAAAAATGGTTATTGGTTTTCCATCTTAAACAGTTCTTATGATCTTTAACTTGGTGTGAGTAAGAAGTGAAGGCAAATGAATGAAATTTTTGTTAGAAGATCTTAGCGAGTACTTTTCGATAATAGAAGTGATTTCATCGGACACCTAGAATGGAATACTTGCACAAATACGAAAATCAAGTTATGATGTATCTTCTTATTAACAACAATGAATTTTAAATCTGGCCGAATAAATAAATATTATTAAAGAATAACATTAAAAAAGTACAATATAGTAAACAATAAATAGTTATTGTTGCAAAGTTATAGGTATTACCCGACTGTGTGAGAAGGGTAATATGTTTATCAGTTTATCCCACTCAACAAAAAAGTAAATATTTTTTTTAGCTTCACGCTTTTATCCCGCACATGGCAGGGTAGGCAGAGGAAACTGCAGGAACCTAGTGTAAAGACACTCCGTTACTTAGTTCCTGATTAATCCGTCCCCGCTTTCCACTTTTTCTAGCCATTGCGTATTGAGTGGCGGAACTCAACGCCGCGCTTTGCCTAGTTGCCAGAGCGAAGAAAATGGAAGTAGAAAAATCCATTTTCCCCGACTGGAAATCAAATCCAGAAACCGTCACGTTACAGGCAGACGTTGCGCCTCCGCGCCACGATGGTACACGCTAAATATTTTTTTAATAGAAAAATCAAGTCGAAGAGAGTTTATGGGTTAACCTGTATCCATTTCATTTCTTATCGAAATTAGAATTAACTACTATTTCCTTTTTTTGTTAAATACAACTTATTGTTTTTATTATATTATGTACTATAATGTTATGAATTGATAACAGTAGTTAAGTATTTTTATTTAACTGTCATACATCTTTTAACCATCAATTAATCATTGTGTGTCAAACCTGTGTAAAACCTACAAAAATATCCTTACTTAATTATAATAAAATAAAAAGACAATACACGATTGTACGAGATTTCGTACAATCCAATAGTGTTTACATTACCAGTGTTATTTAGTTGAATTATTGAATGGATACAGTCACTTAAACAAACTCTAAAAATAATTAACTCTTTAAATGTTACAAAGCCATTAAACTATCTCACGTTAGTAGATTATTGGCATACAAAATACATAGTAGCAATAAAATATTTTACAAGCGCCACCTATCGTTAGAAGGTAGAACTACGCAGTCAAAACAGTGCTGGGAAGTGTATAGTGGCGCGGCGGCGCTTTAATGCTATTATATAGTAGATTTTTTAATAACACGTTTTTTTAGTTATTATATAACTAATATATAAACTAAAATTTATATGCTGAAAGAAAATGAAAAGTATATTTCAAACAAGTTTGCAAATTACAGTAATTCATTTAATTTGACATTGTAATAACTTATCTACCATCTGCCGCTAGATGTAGCGAGCGAGATCTTTCTGTAGTTTAGGGGAAGTTAGCTCTTATGTCCATAAAATAGACGTAATAATTTTATTATATAATTTTCTAATAAATATTTTTTTATTTATCTACATTAGATACAGTTTTAAATAAAAAAATGCATTTGATTTTTTCTATTCTACGCTCATACCAACACTTAGTTTCAAGAAACACTGTTTCTCACTTTATTTTTATAATTTATTCTTTCATGAAGTTCTTTACAGATATTGTACAATATATGCTGTAGCTGAAAAAGTTAGATATCTAACATTATCAGTCCCCTAAGTAGACCCCGTTGATTACAGCGGTCACGTATCTACATAATGAGACGCAGCCCCGGGACAATGCACTACAATAGTCTAAATACTTATAAAATATTAATATTGTCTTAATCAATTTTAATTATTTTCATTATTGTAATAATACATTAGGCTTGCTTCTAGATTACTAAAAAATGTTCGTGTAGTTGAAATTTTTATCAGCTCTTAATTAAAAACCAGTCAGGTGCATACTCATACTCCGCCTCTAACCACAAATGTTAATTCTGCTATGTTAGTTCAAAGAAAACGTTTATCTGAATTAGTTTTCAATGTAATCATTTTATTTGAAAATAAGAAAAAATTACATAAATTTATTATAACCTCGATAGTGATATCACTTCTTAATCATTAATATTAAATAAATAAATAAATATTAATATTAATCATTGTCAGATTATAATTAAGTAATTAATTTATAATAATGTATGTACATAATATGCTACCATTATGACATTCTTTTCTTTCAGTCAAATCATTACAAAAAAGTTTTTATATCTTTCGTTAATTTTATTACGCCATAATTATAAACAAGAAGAAGTTAATTTAATTCAGAATATTTAAGTTTAATTTGATTAATATTTTGAATTTTTTTATTTGTTTACATAACGTGACATTTGAATATAAATAAAGTCAATTTAAACACTAGGCTTTAATAAGTTTGTTTAATATATATACAAGCTACGCTAATCCGTAGCTCTTGTAGATGGTGCTACGGATAGGGTTACGGAAATTAATAAATATTTATTTATCAGGTTGTAAAACTAGCCATACTAACAATAGCTTTTTTAGCTTAGCTAAATTTAATTATAATTATTATCCATAAGCATCTTCCTACACATAGCAGAGTAATTAAGTAATATAAAGAACTCCATATCACAACAAATGTCATAATCGGGTTGTGTCATTTGAAAAACGGAGAACCGAGTGAACACTTAAATACTTCCGCCTATCTTACCTTTAGGCGTAAAGCTAAAACAGCAATATATTTTTTTAAGGCACTGCGATGACGTAAAATATGAATCTGATTATTTTAACTTGCCGCTATATAAAATCAATATTCTGGAAACCCAAAAGCAATTACTGTACAAAGAAAATTATTCTACAAAGTTTCTTCAGTCAAAATTATTGTAGTTAATTAGGAAAAATAATCCTGTTCTTGCCGATTTTATTTCATGATTCAATGTTAAGGTAGAAAAATTTTTGTCAAGAAATGTTTAAATAAGGTTGTAAAAGGTTCACCAAATATTCTGTTTCAAAAGATTACGGCGGTAGAAAATTACATATTATATATATATATATATATATATATATATATATATATATATATATATATATATATATATATATATATATATATATATATATATATATATATATATATATATAGTACATTATTAGTACATTATCTCTCTCTCTCTCTCTCTCTCTCTCTCTATATATATATATATATATATATATATATATATATATATATATATATATATATATATATATATATATATATATATATATATACATTGCGAGTAACGCAACTTTCCGGAGCAATCTATTATTTGTACATCTTCACGAATTCCTGCGGCTGTGAGGGGTAAGAGGGGAAGCCCCGCAAGGGAAGCCCGGGAACGATACGGCAGTGCGACGTTCGAGCTAAAGTAGACGACGCGACGCCTGTCTTTTCTAGGTCACGACCGTGCCCACAATTTGGGTGTTATCATCACATAGATTTTCGCCATAGCATATAAGCTCATTGAAGTTTCTAATACATAATTATTTTTTACAGTAGTACAAAGTCTTTTTATGTTTAATTTCTTCAATGAATCACCTTATTAACAGATTTAATTAACACTTGTACATTAGCTTGTTAATTTTCTTTAAGAATCATATTACCTAATTAAAAATAAATAGTTTGAGTAGATTTTTTATTTCAAATATAACTTTAAATATACATTCACTTTCGTTTATTTAACTTAGATGTATGAATGAAAGTATGTCTTCGTGTTCCCTTTTCCATAGAACTTAGAAAGCGAAATTGAAAAGGTCTTATTGCGACAGAAACTAAGGGTCAAGAGCTTACTATTTATGCTTAAACAATGTTTCAATCTAACTTATAAAATTAATGCTTAAATATTTATTTTGAGTATAATTTGTATTATATTTATATGTTAGACCAACTCCTTTCACGGTTATTTTATCGTACTATTTAATAAAATATGCAAATTAAGTAAAAAAAATCGAAGAAATAAAAGAAAATTGCGCTAGAATTTATTTCAAATAATTCAATTTATTTAACCCACCAACAATATTTTTCGTGGCAAGTATTACCTTAAAAAAATATTCTTGGATATTGCAAGTACATAAATTCGTATAAGTAATATAGCATTTATTCTGCACGTCTAATTGTTACAGCTGTCCGAAAATCCGGGACGAGGCCCACTTTTTCCTGGAATAAGTAGGCCATGTTCTCCTCCCCCTCGTGACGTCACGCCGCAACATTCCGCAATGCAATACAGGGGATAGCGCGAACGTACAACTGTCTTGTCACATGTAAACTACTTCATTAGCCGTCTAAAGAAAAATATTTTATTTTTAAATCAAATTACTATAGTACAATATGAAATATTGTACTTATTAAATTTGCAACAAAACAAAGCAATCAATACTTTGTATTTATTTATTTATCGCACATCAAATAAAATTGTTTTCTTTCGATAATTTTTGATTCACAAATAAGCGTTTCAAACAGAGCTTAATTTAGCTCAGAAAAAGCTTTTCAGCGAACCAAAAGATAGACTACACAAAAACTTCCCGGTGAGCCGGTGGCCCCGCTTTGTCCATGTATACCAAAATAAAAGATGCATTGAGCTAAAACCTGAATAGTAGCCGTTTGTTTTCTTAGTGCCCTTTTCTGTTGGAGTTCTTTTAATGTTTTCCAACGTTTACAATAGTTGATGAGTGAGGTAATTTAGCCAATGAAATCACCAGCTACATTACTATGGAAATATTTCGCTACGATTTTATTATTGTTAATCATGATGTTCATAAAGGACAATAATGTGTAATTATAATACCTGGCCTACGATACCGGCCTTTGCTAGCTCAGAGACGATCGATAGTCCCAAATATTCCCTCTCACTCGCTCAGCGTGGAAGGAACCGCTTCCTGTTTTACAACGCTTTTACTGAAAATGTGTCATTCCACTCATATACTTATTTGAGAGATTTGCTATCTTATGAAGTACTACAGCTGGTACAGGCTGTGTATATGACACTTTGCAGTGTTTGCACTTTAATTTATTGACGGATTTTCTGTATATACATAGGTACTAAATTTATAAACTAAAAATATAATAGAACAATGGCAAAAAGTGCTTACAATATTAATAACTAAGTGGCACTATGAAAAGATTATTAAAATAAAAAAATCAAGAAATATTCATATTACTCACATTATTATTGGGAAAACTAGAATTATGTACTTGTGTTCTTAATTCAAGAAGTTCGATTCTTACATAATTGATCTGCTTTACTACTCCAGTGCTGTAGCCCTTCGGACTCCACCACTATAGTACATGTTAACAAAACTAAAAAATATATAAATTATCAATAATAAATTAATATTACTATAAGTTTTATTTATATTTTTTCTCATCATTCATTCATCATTGACGCCAACGCGGTGAACTTTAGGCGCGTCTAACTGAATATTAGAACTGTACATGAGAGTGACACGATATGATAATAATGTAAATTTAGAACCTAGGAGGTTGTATTTGAAGATGAACTACTACAGCTTAAGCTTTTAAGTAAATAATACCGTAGTATTATTTGGTTTAAATATTTTTAATTTATTAACTATGCGCATGTCAAACTTAAACGTTTCGTTTATTTTTATACTAAATTATAGATAAATATACAGTATCATCTGAAGTAATATTTATTTATGATATTCAATGACATTTAAAATGTACATATTCATAAGTTTCAATATCTCATATAAGATCATAAGTTTCAATATTTTACTTTTTACCGTTTGCTTGCGTTTCTGATTTAAAATTTCACAGAGCACAAATGCGAAATGCTGCGCCTTACATACAAGTGTACTATATTGAACTGTTTTAAAGTATACATAATGATGATGATGGAAATTATATATATTTACTTTAAAGACCATAGCTTTTTAATGTCGCATGAGGTGTTTCAGGTCACAATTTTATATAGGTATTAATGAATGATATCAACTTAATAAGCAAACATAACTAATTTTTGTATTATAACATGGATTACTGTATTAATATTATCAAGAATATTTCACTGTCTTTCTTCTACTACTACTACTTTTTCTTCTTTTTTTTTAAAAGATAAGTGCGTTTGCGTAGGGAGCTTTTTGTGTTAAGCTACATAGATCTTACTTTCAACCAAATTCGAGAGACATCGTGAGTTAAGTGACAGAACTCTCTGCCGCGCTTTGTCTTCTTACCAGAGCGAACAAAATAATTAAACACTTGGCCACTTGGTCAGGAAGATCTCATTTCAAACCTTGTGCTGCTTTACATCGATACCATTTAGTATTTTACATTTAGTGTCATTTTTCTAATAAAACAATGAATATTTATTTATAATATAAAAAATAAACTGTTATTTAGCTTTTAAAAACAAAGTTATACTTAGTTCACTAATGAATATTTTATGAGCAACTGCATTTGAAATCCTATAAATTATTTTTGTATTTAAAGGTAGCATAGCCATAAAATTGTGAATCTTGTATGGTCTCGTAACTTTTTTTAAAATAATAACTATTTCTTACCTACTAAACATACAAGTTATTGTGTAATGTTGTACTTTATTTATTTATTTATTACAAAGCTGACGTTTCATATAAAAATAATTTAAAAAGATGATGTGGACTGTTGGAAACTATCTAAATCTGCATTGTTAGATTTATTTTAATATAAAGTTTCTATTCTATTGATAGGATGTTCTTTGCCTAGGGTACTCTACGAAACTGATTCCGATGATTTATAGCTTCCGGTATTGCACCTCGGCAATGCTCATCTTATTCTATTTAAAAAATTCGCAATATCAATATTGCCGAATATCATTTTGTGAAGAAAACGAAGATCTACGTTTAGATAAAGAACGTGCGCTAGAAAAATTTAGGTGGTCAAAATAGCTTTTAGCACAGCAGCACAAACTCCTTATAAGATAAGTGACCTAAAAAAAATATCCTTATTATAACTTCTGCTTAATCCCGCTCATAGCAGTGTAGGCAGAGGAAACCGCATGAACCGTGTATTCTCTCTAATCTTTATGTAACAGATAATGGCGATAATACTAGAAGTAATTTTTGTAAATGTAGTGTGAATAATATAAAAGTACCTTTATCAGTATAATTCAAAGATATTACTTAGAAACTGGAAACAAAGCGTGTTCACTGCGGCAAAACATTTTCTTCCAAAAATTTTTTGTTTAATGTAAAATAAATATTAAAATATAATTTTTCTTACATTATTTTTCAGATTTTATTTATGATAAAATGTAACAAAATGCAACATACTTATAAAATATAAGACCTCATAAAACTAACCTTACGATAAAAATCCGATTAAAAAATATTCCTACCTATACATTACTACTATTGCGACCCCACTGACCTATACCTTGAGAATAAATAATACGCTTAACTAATTCATGAGTGACAGTGAATTTACTCGAGTTAAAATCAAATTTAAAGGCTAGACTAGCACCTACGTCGTCACTGCATACCACATCGCCATTGGTATCAGTTGACCTAGTCAATTTATTTATATACGTAACCTGCAGAAATTATTGCTACACTCGCGTAACAATGGTGTCTGACATAAATTGATAGTTTCAAAAACGTAAATACTACGTAATTTACAATTTGGAAATTAGATTTTGCTATAGTAGTTGGTAACCATCGATAAGTTGAAGGTCGATAACACGTTATCAGATCAAGCGTTTGGCTCACGGGTTGCATTTGCAAGCTTGCTTTCCTGAGGTTGTGTCGGCTTGGCACCGCGGTGCATAGCGTCGCGTTGCAGGTGCCACTCGCCACTCGCCATGCTGCCTCGCCGGCCACGCGCGCTCTCCGCCTAATGTGGTCCTGAGACAACCACCTACCACCACAGCAGTGAAAATTTCGACAATCGTTGGCAGTGATGTAATCTTGAATTATTTAATAT
The DNA here is from genome assembly GCA_037178615.1 of Dione vanillae. Taxonomy (NCBI): domain Eukaryota; kingdom Metazoa; phylum Arthropoda; class Insecta; order Lepidoptera; family Nymphalidae; genus Dione; species Dione vanillae. The sequence goes on along the minus strand of JAZFAU010000009.1, from coordinate 1,959,635 downwards.
TTTATATCACATACTTAACGTATGTAACTTCACACATACATTCATGTTGTTAAGTGCTTAATATTTTAAGTTAAGCGTAGACTTACATTTATTAAACATTTCATTTTGTAGGTAATATTAAGCCTATGATGACTAAGCCTTATTTTTACGGATATTGATAGAAAGTTTAAATATTTGATGGAAAGGATAAGAAAAGCTAATGTTTTGCTTGGAGGGTCGCGGCTATTCAAGGGTTGCGTGCAACTTGCGGCGGGCGGCGGCGTGCGGCGGGCGGCGGCGATCGGGGGGCGGCCCGCGCCGCGGTGCAGTGGTTGGCACGCGGTGTCGATACGTGTGCGGGCAGCGGGCGAGTACGGGCCGCCCGCGGGGGCTGCGGGGGATGCGGCGAAGGCGACGCGGGGGGCGGGACGCACGCGCGCGCCAGCTCAGTCCACGGCCGCCGTGCAACCGCACTGTACGTGTTTGCCCCGGCCTCGCGACACGCGGCGTTACAAGACGACGATGACGAGTAGTACTCGGTGAGGTGCCGCCGGACGCGCTCCTCGCCCGTTACGTAAGCGCCTCCCTGGGACAATTCTGAATCGCATATTATTATACATATAATAAACAAGTAAACGGACGAGTATCAGTACGGACACAAATCGCGGGCGTGCCGCAGCCGTACTCCGACGCGCCCGCCGCGCCGCGCGCTCTGAGCCCATTATGCGAGGCGGCGCGGGCGCGCATGAGATCCGCGAGCGGGCGTAGCAGCGGTGACCGACATGGCGCAAGAGTAGTGTGGCGGCGGCCGCGAGCGCCACCAACCGGCCGGGGGGCGCCGCGGGCCAGCCGGCCTCTCACCTGCTCATACACCGCTCCACCGTATCCGCTGCGACCCGATGACACATTGACGTTGAACAGCCACCATTGCTCGCATAGAGTTGGTCGAGAAATGGGGGCTGACGCCTGTCCTCAGGCCGAGGCAGGAATGCCCCCGCGCCCAGGAGCAAAGCGAAGACCAAAGGTACGTAAAATATATTAGACTCAATTGTTATACTAAGATAGGGACGACAAAATTGTTCAGGGTTGCGGTCAGGATGTTGATTACGTCATAGGAACCGTTTCTGACGAGTCGCTGCAGACACGCACACAGCGCGCCGCGCGAGCGATGCACGCGCCTGTGTTCCCTAGACAGTAGTGTGTCGGCCCTGTCATGGAATACTTCGACATGTGTTGGTGAGTGAGTCGCGTGATGGCCACAACTAACTGCACTAATCACCTCCGGTGTGAGTCTCTGGTAAGTGACGTCTTCAGTCTTCTTGCTGTGTCGACCTATATTTTGTTGTTTTAGCGTTTCGGCATTATTCACTCGCGTGCGGTAAGGGTCGCATCAAGTCAGCGAGCTGTACTGTTCTGCTATAGCGTCAGAATTGAGGACGCTCGCGTCGCAGTTCTAATTTACCTTGCTTTTGTCCGCTTTTCTCCCTTGTTTTGTCTTCGAACATTACTATCGTTTTTGTTTAAAACGGTTGAGTGCTGATTCGTTGCGGATCTTGCTTTTCTGCAATATAATGTACATTGCAGGACATTATTTTTGAATGTTATCATATTACAAAACGAGCTTTATCTTTGAGTTAGGTAATATGTAAATACAAAAAAATGTAAAACAGTGGATTGGGCTCACAGTTCAAAATGTGTATAATTTTATATATTATTAACGCTTTTTTTAATTACGTTTATGCTATGTTTGGTAAAAAATATTGATAGGATTATTAACCATATTTAAAAGTATATTTTACTGCACTTCAATATATTATGTAAGTGTATTATTATTTTTCTTACATTTCCATAAGTACCCATTAATTATCACAAGCTCTCAATTTTTTTAGCATTTTCGTTTTTGTATGAGCTATATCATGATTCCTGCAGTTGTTATGTAATTTACTGTCATATTTTAATACGTGTATCTATAGCTGCACTGACCTAAAACAGAAAGTAATGCAAAAACCTCGAACAATTTACACTATCAACAGTAATCAGATTTTAGCGACAACTGTTTAAAGCTCTTCCTCCAACGTCGCTTTTCATAGTTTATATGTATGTATAATTAAGTACCGGAGCAAAACTTTGCATTTTAATTTTTTAGTATGTTCTTCAATGGCGTGCACAAATAATTTTAATATAATATAAATTCAATATGTATTATAATTTAACTAAAGTTCCTATAGAATTTAATATTCTTTGGCTATATTTATGTGGTTTATAAGTTGTAGTTATACTACATATTGCCGATTTATGGTTAACTTTTATTTAAAAGTAATGTATAATTTTATATAGTAATTTTGACAAACAAGGAAAAATTTACGAGTTAACGAGTTAACAAATATCCATATGTCAGTACACCGATACTAACATTATTTAACATCAATTGTTCTATAAAAATATAACAGGATCAACGTAAAAATTGGCTAAGAAAAGAAATAACCTGACATGTAATATTTTAAGAAATATTATTTACTTGTGAAACTAAACAAATATGTAGTAGTGCTATAATTTACTAAGCATGCTGATAATGACAGCTAACTTGAAAATTTCACCTTACGTGGCTAAAGTGCATAGCCTTGACTTTATCCATCAAATTAGGCATTCTCTTTAAACCTGCATAGCCTAACCTTCAACTGTCAAAAATTGAAAAGTAGTTTCCTATATTTGGCTGAGCTGTCAGGTACATGAAGCACGATACGGGCTTGGCGTTAGGTAATATCAGCTCTTGGAGTGACAAGTTGCTACAAGTAGCTCATAGTATATTGTAGGTATATAACAATACCCGTATTAAAATACAGTACCTATGCGGACCTTTGTTGTAGGTCACTTCTAAGCAGGTAAAGGTCACAGCGGATGAGCTTACATGCTTATAGCCTCTACTTTGACATCCGAGTGCATAATGAACTACCTAGTTTCCTGAATGTTGATGCCATGTCATGCTGCTTATCTAAAGCATATCTGAATACTTAGAAGTCATGAATGTATTCCATTCAAATATTTTTTATTAAAAAAAAAGAGAAATAAAAGATTAATAATTTGTAATTTTAATAAATTCTGCACCGTGAACGCGTCTTATAAAACTCAGAAGTGTCTCTGTATTTCATTGTACAGTTTACTTTTTCGAAATTTTAAGAAAGAAAGTTATTTAGTAATAAAAAAATTTATGGCGCAAATTGGGAACCATTCGACAGTCTTACTTTGTAGCTATTAAGGCTGGTAAGGATATTTGTAGTAACTGGTTTTGTTGGCTGAAACTCTACACGTACATCAAAATTATAATGAACTAAATATGAAATAAATAATAAAAATTTTAGAACGTCATCAGTTCTATTTAGTTCTTTGACTATGGTCTTATGAGCATGCTAGTTGAGTATAATTCACGTGCCAATATCACAATATATGAAAAATTCATGTAAAATATAAATCAGCAAAGTGATAAGTTAAAAATAGCAGAATATCTGTTGAAAAAGAATCCATTTAATTAACCTAATAGCTATTTTATATTTTCATATTAAAAAATTTGAAAAACCTGAAAAGAATTAAAATAGATCAGCTAAACATAGAAGCACGATAATATATAAATGGCCGCTTTAATAAAATTTACTAAAATTAAACTGTACGTTTTTGCTTGATTTTAATAATAAATGAAATTTCATTTATTTTTAAAGTCGAATCAAATTTTTGAGTTAACATCAGGTGCAGTGTCTTACTTGACGCCGTAAGGTCCTTCGTAGCACGGTGTAAGGCTTAGACATTAAATATGCAACTTTTAGAAATTGTACAGAAAACGGAGAGCAGACTAAACAAGGTTTCCTCGGCCCTATTCTGCGAATAAGAGATGATATGACTTACTTGACTTATGATCCTATGTCCCCTAGATGGGGCAGAGGGCATCCACAGTGCTCCGCCAGCCGGTTCAGCCGTGATTTCGCTCCACGTCTTTCCTATGGTCGCCGCTTCTGCGATGACTGTACGCCGCCAGGATTGCTTAGGGCGACCACGTTTTCGCTTTCCTTGGGGAATCCAGTCTAGGGCTTGCCTCGGGATATGTTCAGGATCCCTTCGGAGCGTGTGGCGGATCCAGTTCCACTTGCGGCGTTTGATCTGTAGGTCGATCGGAGTCTCACCGCAGTGGTCCCAAAGAAAGAGATGATATAATAAAATGTATAACCTTGCGAAGGTTATTAACGACAACTTGTTACTGGCATACAAAATTTAAAGATTGAGAAACATTTGGTGTAAGTCAATGATATAAAAAAAGTACTTAAATGGCGTCTTAGAAATGTTGTCCAACGTGATGAAATATTTAATATTATTTGTATACTAATAATAAGCTTCTATAAAATGAAAATAAGGTTACAATTACATTATTTTGTAACCACCAATTACAATATATCCTTGTGTTCGGTGTGTCTCTTGTAACTGTTCTGCGATTTGTCCTCTTTTCAAGTCATCCTTCGGGCTACGTATCACTTTCGATAGTATTACATGAAAAAGAAATAGAGTGTGTACATCTTTTAGTGTTTTTTTAAGGCTGTGAGAAAAAGTACTTAGATCTATAATATGAATAGCAACGGTGATCAAGAACGTTCCCAAAGAGCTGCAAAATTATTATAATAAATAAAAATCACAGAACAGCTAAACATCAAACTAAAATTTTTAAATTTGTTTTGAAATTTGCCAGAAAACAAAACAAAGAGCAAATAAAATCCACGGTCTTTTAGACGCAGCACCAGTCTCCGTTAGGCCAGTTCTTCTTACATCAATAACTCTAAAAAAAGTTCAGCTGCTAAAAATAAAAGAAATATTAAATTCTACTTTTATTGCTCATGTCCTGCTTTGAGATGTACATATGAGAAACGAAAACGAAAAAGATAGAAACTTGCAAGTCCGCAAGGTGCTATAAGTGACGCAAAAACGAACATGATGTAAAAGAATTATAATACTTCGTGAAAGATCAACCCGGCTCCTGTAAATTTCCACTAGAAAATAGTGTCAATAACCTGACATGATTGATTGACTTGAGAAAACTAGATCTTCTACCTAAAAGATTTGAAATATTTAATTTTTAGAAATACACAACATGAAGTTCCTTAGGTCTACAGATAGCCTAATCGAATTTAAAGTAATGCCAATAAAGAAGTTAAAAGTAATATTTAATATATCAGATACATCGTTTAATTAAGGTATGGTAACCAAATTGCGGAATATACCTAATTAATATTAAATCAAAGCCAGCAACCCATCAACGCCAATAAAATGTTATCATCTTAATTCATGATCTCTAGTAGAGTAAATGATTTGTTACAAAAACATACGACACACATCTAACTTTCATGTGAAGACAAAATATAAAAAATGATTAGCCGTTTTAAAAAAGGTGGGATTATGAAGGTAATTGGATAGATATTTTTTTCTATAGCTTGCCACTCGTTTTACATTTCTTAAAAGTTATATTATCTGTTTTCCCAGAATATATGTAGTATATGTAGCTTTTATGGTAGCTAATTTATATAAAAATAGAAATATATAATAATAATACCTCATCCAAAGATATACTTTAAATTTTTTTTTTCAATAGAGATGTTATTACCGCAGTGGCCGACGACCTGACAAGCATATTGTAACAAAAATTTCGAATAATTCGCTATCTTTTGAACATATTGCTTTTTCCATAATTATCTTTGTTCCATATGTCCGTCCATTCGTGATGTGATGGCCAATATGATATTGTAAAATAATATATATATATATATATATATATATATATATATATATATATATATATATATATATATATATATATATATATATATATATATATATATATATATATATATATATATATATATATATATATATATATATATATATATATATATATATATATATATATATATATATATATATATATATATATATATATATCCGTAGCGTTATCCCACGTGGATATACATATTATTGAAATGATAAAAATAATTGTGACTCGTCTATTTTACTTCATTAACAGCCGTAAGATTATTTCATTTTCTTATAAACGTAACAGAGTAGTCAGACTACTTGTAAGTGAAGACTTGGATCAGCTCTCGGCCAAATTTATTTTTGCAGTTTTTAACTTCATTAATACTCTAACACACCCTTAGAAACATATGATGGCAAATTATAAGCATTTAACATGTATCTTTTTAAGAGTTGGTTGAAAAATTATGTCTGTACATTAAATATTTTTACTATTGTAAAATCACTTATAGAATATAATATATGATTTTTTTTTGTTTGTCTGTTTGTTTCATTTATACACTCATAACTTTAATTATTTAGCAAGCAATATTTAACACATTATTAAATTTACAGGTTTATAGTTAGATCTGAGGGGTGTTTAAGTTATCTTGTATTTAAGAAAATATGAAAATGGCTATTTAGTAACTGTTGTTGGGCGTTGTAATTTTTTGGCCACGTATGAAAATTCGAAATCTGGATATATATAACGTCAAGTTAAATTGGTGGGTTCCGAAAATGTTTAACGTATTTTTATTGAGACTTTGATAAATATATTAAAATCTAGAATGACAAACTAAAGCATAAAAAAGTAAGGACTAAATATCGTTATTGAAAATTATAGGAAATTCGGAATAGTAACTAACTACTAACGAAGTTGTGGGCATCTACCAGCAATATAGGAAAACTACTTTTTTCTATTATTTACCAGATGCTTACCTTATAGACGGAACTTCCAATTTCAATTTGACATCATCCGGCCCAATGAAAACATTTTGCATTAATGTTTTATTGACCTAAATTGAAAACATGAATATGACTCATGCAACATAATTATTCAAGACGATCACAAAGTTTATTATTGACAAAAATATTTCTTAACATAGTCAAGTACTCATTGAAACACACATCCGTGAATAATACGGACAGAATTTCCTCACACGGAGATTGATGTTCCGACGATATCGGTGCCGGATATTGATCAATAAGGCATCTGTCGTGTAATGGCGCTTGCTATGGCACATTTTGAAATATAAAATATTTACCTGTATATATTATATATCACCTTCGCATAATATATTCCATTTTACTTCTTATTTCTTGTTGGCAATGGCTAATGTATGTAACTTAATTTACTAAAAGAAATTGTACCAACAGTGTACTATTGTGTACGATGTCAACGGTAAAATGTAGATGAAATAACATTCTAGTACATTTCAAATAGTATAATCAAATATCAGTGATATAAAGTATATTTATATTATTATAATGATTTTGAGCTTAAATAGGAAAGGCCTGATTTTATTTAGACTGAACTTTATATTTACAACTCATGTAAACATAAAAAAAAAAAACAAAATCACTGAAATTATTTAATTTCGATGAATTTTCTATTCAGACTGAATGCTTTATGACTATAAGCGTGGAATAATTTGGTTACTCGTATTACAGATATAGGTATTAAAGATTTTATCGCATCGGTATGAACCTATCTAGGTTCAATATTTTTTTTACTGAATCTGAAAGAAATTATTTATTTTATTAAAATAAAAATCACGTCCATCTAACAAAAATGTTATGATTTCAACTATTACAAAATTATTCTTAAAATTTATTTTATTTTTAGTTTAAACGTCACGTGAAAGAAATCATTGCAATATACCGAAAATAATTGATAATTATTTTATAAACTAAACGTACAAAAATAATCTTTGTAACCAAAAGTTAAGTGTGTAAATCTTTGTAAATTAATCAATTAGTTAAAACAACTTTGCATAAAAATATCTATAAGACCCTACACAAAAAAATAAATGAAAAAGATTCGACATTTCAGGAATGTTTCGAGAGTCAAGTGTTTCTTAGACATCCTACGTTACGTTTACTATTATATATTATCTAGTGAAAACTATCATTCAATATACAACATTTTAGGGAAGACATTCACATGCGTTTTACGTGGTTTTTCTACACATTTGTCCCTGGGGATTCTATGATAAAAAGTGGCCACCTACTATACCTACTGTAAAACATCTTTTTTCTTCCAGTGAAAGATTGATGAAAATTTGATCATCTCTTTTGGAAATAGAATTTTTATTCGTATATATTTTACTATATAAATGAATATTGTATTAAAATGTATGTATTTATTTGTAATTTGTTTGATTTTAAATCTTAAATTATATATTGTTTTTAAAATAATTTATTTTTTTATAGTCATAAAATAAGGGATATAATATATGGGATAAAATAAGCAAAATATCGGCAATATGTACGTACTGTTGGTATTTCTTTCGCACAAAATTACCATGAAAAGTAAATTAACTTTAATTCGACATAATTAATTAGTCAATCTCGTCATTGATATTAATTTTATTATAGTACGTGGATTTCGTTTTCCCATGTAAATCCGGGTTCCGATGGAATTATATAACGAGAAGTAGCCTACATATTGCTCCAATACGTTCTCTATTTTGTATGAAGTTTTCACATATACAATTTTAATTTTTCCAAAGATCAGCCCGAACAAACAGAGATAGACATAAACAAATTAAAAAATGTATTAGTGTTTTCGTCACGAGTAAATTACTCTAGAAAAACATTTATTTTCAAATTACAGATTGATTTTTATTTGTGTATGTGATAATTATATTGTTTCGAACAATGCCGGATGTTCTGTAAAAACATGTATCAAGGAATTATTAACAAAGCAAATGTATGATATAGTATGTCGTTTTATGTGATGTATATTTTCTAAAATAACCAGATGTTTTACTTCAATGTTGTATTTGTAATGTAATGGAAATAACATAAGGTACGTATCTTTTTCTCTCCTACTAACGAAATTAGCATTGGGCTCGTCGAGGTAACTAGTGGTGAGGAACTTTAAATGAAAATGATTTTCCAGCTTACAGTGTATTGTATTCCGATAAATATACAATATCGTCAACGACGACAACTACATTTTTTTATTATTGACTGAGTTATAAAAATTTTTTTTATATATGTTTTTTGTTAATTTATTCACTATTTCAGAAGGTGCTTGGTCCTTATTATTTAAATTTAACTTAAGGTAATAATAAAAAAATATTCGCTTTATTTTCATAATCTCTAATACCTGAAAGAAAAAAAAAACAGAATTATTCACTTAAACTATAAGAACAACGTACAATTTTAATATACGTATAATAAGTGTATTGCAAACTTACACGTTGAAGAAATTTATATTTGGACGTATAATTTTACCGTGTAGCCGGTAGCAATCTCTAAAATCAACAATGTTTGCACTAATACAGTAAAGAGGGCTTAAAATAATCTTCACGATTACGATTGCAGCAAATGTTGCAGAAGTAATTATCTTCTCTTTCATATAATTCGAATTTTATATAGAAGTGTATGAAATTTTTGCGAATACATATAATACAAAACAAAATCAATCAAATACTTTGTTGTTTGAACTATCATATGAATATTTGAAACGGTGTGATATTTATAGTAAATTAAACAATGTGTGTGCATCAGCGTGGTATTTTTATTAGTCATTGTCAGGTATTTTTGTTCCATTTATGGTTGAAAAAGTAATGTTTGTGTAGCTTACACTTAATAAGCTTTTTGATTTAATAACTAGTATCTCTAATGTAACTATTACAAAATAGGTACAACTTATACTATAACCCAATCAAGAGTGTAGACATGGAAGTAGATCCTTAGAGAAAATCGATGAAAATACGAAGTCAATTATAATAAAATTTGTGTCATAAATTTTATTATAATTCAAGTGTCAGTAAGGAACAGTCCATTTTAAATAAGAAATAACAAATATCGTAATTTGTTATACCCTTATTGTTAACATTCCATAAATCGTTTAAGCTACTATTTAGCCTATATTATATGTCTTCTCGGAGGTCATCGTGAGTAGAGAATTCTGTCACGGCCCTATAATGTAATCGTCCCATTTCGGAAATTACTTGTTTTATTTATTGATATGAAGAAATAACTGAATATTTATAAAATTATTGTTATTTATTATTATCAGTTCTTCACAACCACGCTCGGGATGCAATTTCCTTGTTCAATTAAAAAATATAGTGTTGAGTTCCGCCACTTAATATGCATTTCTCTTTCCTTTCTAAAATTTAACAGATGGAGAGCAAGGAGCATTTTTTAATGTATTATTTGTACCAAAATAGTTCTTTTTCCTAAAAAAAAAAGTTCTTTCCAAAATTGTTTTTTTCCTTTAATCACGAGATTTTTCAAAATGTAATTCAATCTTTGAGATTTAGGAACCCCAGGAACGGAACCTTAACTATCAAGTGGTTAGAAGAACAAACGTTATGGATTTAATTCCAATGTGATTTAAGGATTGTATTTGAATTATTTTCATTTTTGCACTGACAAAGCGCGACTTATACAGCATTCTACTAGTTTCATCTCTTAGTGAGTATGAAGTTACAAATATTTGCTTTTGCATTTTATGCATACATACACGAAAGTAAATAACGCAGCATTTTCGACTGTCTTAAATTATAATAAAATAACTCTATCTGAATAAATTCTTGTCATAAAGATCGTTATTATAGTTCAGAGATTGTTATTACGTTGTCTGAAGAGGTGGCACTCAGTTTGAGCCTTTAAGTGCTGAGGTCAGCGCTGGGATGCTTCAAGGCCCATTTTACGTAAAAATCAATTAAAAAGCAGAATGAGAATTTTGTTCTAAATTATTATTCATAATTTACATCAAGCAATATTAATCGGACGATGTTAAAGTTTTATACAAACAACATTCGTGATATACTAATGATACCCTGATTTGAACTGCCCTATGTGTAAATCGAGTAAAATCACAAATAACACTTTAATAACGTATAAAGAATCAAATTATGAAATTTAATGCTAAGGAATTTATACATATTTATGTAAAATGTGACAAATTCACCAAAGTATGTTTTAACGGGGACACGTCCCGGTTAAAACAAAAGCTTTATGTGGAGTTTCTTAAGACAAGAATAACATTTGATTCAATAGAGGGAACGTCTCTAGAGGACTTAGTTAGACTGTTTCACTCTAATAAAAATGGCATAACTAGAAAACTAGGTCGTGGACTTAATATAAAACTTGTAGGCTTTTTGTTAATACTTATAGGTGTTAGCAATAGGCGCAATATGTTTGTGTCTTCATATGATCAAATCTTTTTCATAAGATGATTTGATGCAAAATAATTGATATATTTGTCATAAAATTAACCATAACATATGAAAAATTATTAGGATATTGAATCCACTAAACACCACTGAACACGAACCAATATATCATTTACACGTCTTCAAAATATAAAAAATTGGTCACCAGTATTATATTAGCTACATACTTCCGACCATATTCCAGCAATGTACATAAAAGTTATGTTTCAATTGTTTTGAACTAATATTTAGAATAATAACATGCACAGACGTAACATTCATAATAAATTACTAAGCTATTGAGTTATTATGGTATAATTATACGTCCAGTTCTCTGATTATCTAATGACCTAAGATTTATTAACTGCTCTTATCAACTAAGCTTAAACGCTTGGCATCTGAACAAGTGTCTATTGATAATATATTGCTCCTCTTTCATGTACGAATATAATAATAAAAATAAAAAATACCTCAGAACCTACGTAGAATTTAGGATAGTTTTTGGCAACATAATAGTCGGTGAAAAGAAGGTGTTCAGAATATGATATAAATTTTATTGTGTAATTTCCATTACACCGCACAGACAAATAATAATAATAATCTAAATAAATTCTTCGATGTTACTTAATATTATTATTTACGCTACAAGGTTTATCCCAAGCAGGGTATCTAGTGACAGTACGTCATACGCTAAGACATGACATCTGCATAATTCTTTCGCATCCACTATCACCGCGATACAATAATTTGTAACAATTTAAATTTAGAAACATGTTTATAGTTATACAAGACATTTACAAGCATGAATGCTTAAAAAAATAATAAAATCTGCAACGATATGATTGTTTTTGTATTCAGTCGTATTAATTTGTTTAAGGTCGCTGCCGAAATTGTGCAGTCAAGAAGAAGAACAGGGCCGGCCGCCTCCGGGCGGCGTAGTTACCTTCGAACCCATACAACATGACCACGACTTTTGCGAGCGAGTCGTCATAAATGTAAGTTACTATTGTCTTTTTTAGTTTAATAAATAAAAGTATATTTTTATTTAAAATTAAATAATATTTATATCAATTATTGACATAAATTGTTCATATAAATTAAATAATTACTCATAATAATATATAAAAGTGGTACGCTATATGTAACTATTTCAACTTATATAGATATACATTTAAAGACTTGAGCTATTCCAGCTATGCAACCTATTTCGGCCGTGTATATATAGAGTATAAATTACCTCTGTTAATGTGTTTTTGAATTCTTTGGTTACTCCTAATTTAAGACGCATCATTATAAATTAAGACATTCTGTACCTAGAGTCAAATCACTAGAAGATTTCTTGGTATTTATTATTATTTATTAATTATTTGCTTATAACGTCATTTTTATTTAAGATGCAATTTTTTTATTAAAACAGGATAATGTATAAATGTTTTTAAATTATTTAAAATATCTATATTGTCCAACTAGCCATAAAGTGATGTAGTAATATGCTTATAAATACAACAATAGCGATATCAGTCATATGTTCACAAAATACGACACATTGAGGATCGTAGGAGCCGCAACAGCACAGCGACTGGCTCTAAACGCAACGGTTGATTACTACTAGGGGAGAATGAATTATTTCCATTAAGAATGGATGGAACCAGGTATAGCGCGGTGTTTAGTATTCCTTTATTCAACATGCTACAGGTCTCGATAGTCGCAAGTGAGAAACGGCTTGTCTTAACACTATATAGTATATGTGAAACAAAAAAAATAACAACCAATGTCTATTATCGTAAGTTATTATACAGATATACGTTTAAATTAATAAAATTGTTATTCTTTGGTATACCTCCGTTATATTTACGTTACATACGGTCAAATAGTTATGTTGCTTAATGTTTTCACCTGATCGACAAATTTCATATATAGGTAAGCTTTAAAAAATTATTCAATTTTATGGCCTGTATTAATAACAATAATAAAAAACACAGATTTTAATTATTAATAATGTATTTATAACAAAGAAATCTGCTTTGTTAAATCATCGGTAGGTTTTAGGTATACCATTCTTTGAAAGTAATTAAAAACTTCTATCGCCAGCGTCGTGTCGATGCCATTGTCCAGACTATAGACTTATAAGAAGAAACGAGTTTTCATAAAACTTGTATCATTTTCTCTCTAACCAACTCACCGCAAAGCTTTGCTTTGTGTAACTTGATTTACTTTGTGCTCTACAAATTTGTTTTTTCGTCGAAATTTCACATTTTTTGCTACCATTTACATTTTTATTTTAACAGATAACGTTTCTTATTAAAATTGTTTGATAATTACATAATGAGCCTTTTTTCTTATATTATATTTAGTCCAATCTATTTTTGTCTGAAACTTCTTAATTAATACCTTATTGGAAATTACATATATACAACGTTTACGTGGCTCTGTACCTACTCTGTGATCTGTATTACGCCTCGCGACATAAATGCTTACACGAGAACGAACATGTTACGCAACATTGCCCTTCATCGGCTGCTATTTTTATTTAAAGTTATTCCTAAAACTATACATGGAATACCACTTTATAAGCAATTAATTAAATATATCAATTAAATATGTAAAGTATAAAAAATAATATGGGCGTAGCACATAAGCATCAAGAAACTGATGAGCAAAACATTTTTTTCTAGCTTCACGCTTTATCCCGCATATTGCAGGGTAGGCAGAAACTGCAGGAACCATAGTAACCTAGTGTTAAGACACTCCGTTGCTTAGTTCCTGCTTCTCCTTGCCCACTTTCCGCCTTTTTCGAGGCATGAGCAATATATATATATATATATATATATATATATATATATATATATATATATATATATATATATATATATATATATATATATATATATATATATATATATATATATATATATATATATATACCTATATATATATATATATATATATATATATATATATATATATATATATATATATATATATATATATATATATATATATATATATATATATATATATATATATATATATATATATATATATATATATATATATATATATATATATATATATATATATATATATATTTGAATTGAATAAACGTATTGTAAGTACAAATAATTTCTTATATCTAATATTCAATTAAATAACGTTTTTCTGTATACTATGTAATTAAAAAATATCGTCATAACTTTAACAACATCATAGCGTTAAAGTATAAAATGGTCAAAATCTATAATTTTAAAACAGGAAATCGTAAACTGAGCAGCTCAAAGCTGTTGCACAGTTATCGAATTAGCGACGTCGTAACCTATGGCGTTCATAACACGTTTATGATATTATTGACCACACCTCCACTCTATACAAACACTTTGAGATATTTTGTAAATAAAATATACTTAAGTATAATCATACAGTACCATTACAAGACTAGACAAGATGATTGACATGTGTTTTCTTGAGCGTCGTAATTAGTAGAAATAATGTTGATATAACAAATAGGTATCATATGTTATATTAATGAAAGACTTGTTATTGCAATTTGTTTTTATTAACGTAATATGTTCTATTACTGTCATATTTATTTAATAAAACGAGTAGTACGTAAAACCATGAAATGAACAGAATTGACATGGTAGTAGTAGTCGTAGTAATGTTGTAAACCATAACACACATGTTCCGGTATCAATTATAACGACCTAAATAACAATAATTTGTCAAAGCAAATTTTATAATTATAAGTCTTATGTAACTATTAAGTTTTTATTGTTTTTATTATTTTAGCATAAAATAAACAATACTTATTACAATGAACTCTATAATATCTTAAAACTATATAATGTTTATTAATAGTAAAAAAGGATTGGTTTCTTTGATTTGTATATGTGAACAAAAACGTATGACTGTATATAGAAGTAAAATTTTGCTAATTTCTCACAGCTCCACATAAAACATTGTATAACAGATATTTGAGGTTGTGACACAATTCGATTATTTTATTAATGGAAAATGAACGTAATTGTAGACCGTAAACCAAAAGTAAAATTATTCCTGACGATCAAAATTTACCTCAATTTTTTATTACCTTATATTATACATGATCATAATTAGAAATACACACAATATATATTAATAATAATATATTTTCAGAAGTATAGATTAAAGGATATGCAGATGTTAATCTGTAAACAATAAATTATAGTAAATTTATTTTCGAGGGAAGGGAATTCGCTAATTTAGTTTAAGTTCTTAAAAGTTTACATTCAAACAAAAAATCCGCCACAAAGACCAGTCTTCAAGATATAAGTATATATAAAAAAACCACATATAAGACGATTATAACATTTAAAAACACGACTTACATTAACTTAGTGGTTAACTACCCTAGCCTTTACATACATTACTTCAAAGCCATTCCTAACATTAGTGACCAAAGACTACCACTAGCAAAATGCATGACGGACCTAAACACCTCTACATAAACATAGCTATTAGATATTTTGTATTAAATTGTAGAGTAATCAAATGATCATGTAATATAATGATATATATATATATATATATATATATATATATATATATATATATATATATATATATATATATATATATATATATATATATATATATATATATATATATATATATATATATATATATATATATATATATATATATATATATATATATATATATATTCTATTACAGCACCTATTATAATATCTCTTGGTGTTATGTGACAGGATATAACCATACATGTACAGGATATAACCAAACACTCTAGAGAAATACAAATATTCAAGTTTAATTTCATAAAATTTAAATAAAACACTATATTTACGTGTTTAGTTATACATATTTGAATTTCAGCACAATTACACAATTTAATTATACGAATTCAAGGTCGTAAAATGTTTGAGTAACTATAAAACATAATAGAGATTACACAAATCCGTATGAAATAAAACTATATAAATATCAATATAATTAATTCGCAAAATAATACAATAATAATAATAGATCGTCATATTGATAAAATAGGTTTTATATTGATATAATATTTAAAATGAACATAGCATGTTAGCATGTAAGAAAAAAACAAAAGTATAAATTGTTGAATTTTCACTATTTTAAATTATTAAATATGACCAATCATATTATTAATGCCAATAAATATAAACAATAATATACGACTTAATATTATATGTCGTAATGATTATCCATGTCATTCTCGAGATATTTTAAGACACAAATATAGCCGGCTCAAAATACCACTTTATAAATAGTTGAACTTGTGTTCTGTGATCACTGAGGCGGGAATCTGAAGACGGTATATCGAAGTATACCCACATATAGAAACCTACTATTATTGTATCAAAAAATGTTTACCAACATCCGTAATTCCAAGATGTATAATGGGATTCAATGGATTCTACATAAATTTGATAAATTCTCTGACTGTAAATCTTTTCATTAAAGGACTTTAAATTACTTTCCATAATAATTAACACAACATTGTATTTACGTTTTATGTATGTACAACGTTTTTGTTATAAATAGCGTCCTAGTGTAATTTTCTGCAAATGTTTCTTTGAACTAATATTTTCTAGGTTAAACATCCGGAATTAAAAAAACGTAACATATTTTTCAGAGCCCTATGCTAGTAAAGCTATTATCTCTAGTATTTATTTATTTTCTCGTAAAGTTTTTGTGTGTGTTTATAATTACAATATTCTGTAAACACTCGCTGCTCGCGTTTACAGAGAAGCTTTAATAAATTATTATATACGACAACACGCGTTTAAAAATAATTTTTGTCGATATGAAATAGAAAAAGTACATCGGGATGGCGGTAGTGGTGTACGTCATGGTGATGCGGCTAATAAAATACAAGACCAGGAACAATTTGCGGTTTGGTTTACAACGTTGCCGAAGGTGTATTAATTATAAAATCTCTTCATAAAAGCGTAACCGGGCTATCGGTTGCAATAGGCACACACGCCCTTGGTGAACACACAATAAAATATATTTTTGGCCCGGTCCATTGCCAACCGCAACGCAACGGGCGCGGCGAAAGAAATACGCCGGCCACGAAGCACCGTTGGGTTCGCCTCGTAAATTTTAATTTATATATCGAAAACTTGCATTTGTGACGGTAGTAAGCGTGTGCTTAATGCTTATCCCACGTGCGATAGTGTACAAATTCACTTTATGTACATACCTGTATATTTATAATTACAAAAAACTACATTGGATGATATTATGATTATCGGTGGTATTTCGTGGCAATTATATACAAAAAGGAAAAAATAATCTTCGTTAATCTTAGAAAATTTGAGTGAATGTTAGTGAACAAATCACCTCAGTTTATCAACTGATGTGATTTGTTCACTTAACTTTGTCGTTAAATTGTGTACGTAACCCTTAATACTTGTTTAAACAATTGGAGAAAGGTAGCGGAAGGGAGAGGGGGAAAATAGGATTTACAAAAATTACACATTCAAGATATAGAATTATTATAATAAGGTTTTTCAATTTTCCTAATGCATGAATTTCGGAGCACTTCGATCATACTAAGATCTGTACTGAAGTGTCTTTAGAAAAATGTAAGTTCGCCACAGATAGTGACAAAGACACATCAATCATAGCAAAGTATAATGATAACTTTCATAATAACTAGACAGAGAGCAACCTGTAAACTTTAGGGATGGAGAACTTGTTCAACAGGAACAGGAAAGAAGCACTACATCATGCTTGGTTCATCTAGAATAAAATTTGTAGCACACAACACACTTATACAACATAAGTGTTAAGGAAAAATTCGTAACTTGTGCCGTTTTTGGCTCTGTTTTACTGTTGAAATAGTTGTTAAAGTTATTAAAGCTAGAATAGCTTTTATTTATTGTCCAAGTGATAGGTTGTAGTGAGTATAATCAAGCACCTAGTTAATAAAGATAGCTTTAATAACATTAATAATGATTTCCACCATAAAGCAGATTAAATACAATACAAGGTACGAAATTCTTCTTAACACGTTTGTCAACCAAAATAAACTTCAGCGGAGCCATAAGGTCATATATAATTCGTAGAGGATATAATTTTACATGTTAAGTGTGAAAATCAAATTTCAAATATGACGTTTCAACTCAATCTTCAAGACTGCCATTATGAAAAAAGGGGTCCAGGTGGTTTTTATTGTTTGTTTTGTAAAAACTTCTTTGTTATTGTTTTCTCTACATCGGTTCTGTCTTATACCAGTAGAACAATACATTTTAGAATAAAAAATCTTTTAATGGACTTTTCTGTAACCAAAATATTTTTATGAACAGTTTTTAAAGTAAAATATTATTGTTAATTTCTTAATGTTTGTTGGTTTACAAGGATACGTCTCAATACTAAAGTGCTAAAAAATAAATATGCTAAATAATAAAATAATAAAAGTGCTAAATAAAATATAAATAATAAATAGCCCTTAAAATTTATAAAATTAAATTGCACTCTTTAATAATTGCAAACGATAATATTAATAATAACAATATTAATTGAATAACAATATAACGTTTAATTTGAAATTTATTGTTTTACAAAATAATATGTCCATACATACGTACACGCCGATCCTCATGTATTTTACGTTTTCCCCAGTATTTACGACAACCCAAACACCTTGTTTTCAAAAGTTGACCGAGGTCTTATGAGTCTCCTTAAATCTGTTACCGTTCTCTTTCATTAATAATCCTCGTTTTTGTTCACATGAGTACGTTTTTTAATTTTTTCTGAAATATTTTAACTGGTACATATTTTATAGTGTGTTGCTTGGTTGCGGATAAACTGTTCCCGCATATCCTATAAAGACATCCCATCGTTAAAGCATTTATCTTTCTTAATTCTTCTACAGTATCTATGTTTCACTGCCATTACACACAGCCATCAACAAAGATGATTAAGTATAGCCATTATGTAACTATACTGACGTTCAACCGTCTCAATAACGCAGCTAAGGCATCGTTCATTCTGTTACCCGTAGGAATACACCCACAAAAATCTTACATTCTGTTTGTTCGTGCCCAACGCCTGTAGTTCACAACCAGGCGAAGTAACAAGCACTGCACCATCTACGTAAGCAAGCAATTCAGCTTCAAGTCAACTACTTTCATATCTACTTCACTTGGAACACACATTTTTTATCTTGAATAGCTAAGCTAAAGGGACACTACAAAACCAAAAACAAAACGACATTCCAGCGAACAATATATCGGGGCAGCATCTCCCACGAATTATTTCTTACTGCTCTGTCTTCTGTTTGCTTTGTTAAAGTCTACAAAAGCACAATAAGCTTTTTGATTTATAGCAAAAAAACTCCATGAACATGCGGAGGGAAAATATCTGAACCTCCTTAGGCCTACTACAACTGCCTTCTCGCAAAATTGATGAAATTGATAGAGCCATACTTGCTCAGTTTGTGTTAACCTTTGCCTTTATACAATGACAGCCCCGCCTGCATCATAGCTTTTTTATTATACATAACAATTTGAAACAGAAACGTCATCACATTTCTACATATGTTGTTTTTTATTATTTCACCGTCCTACAAAAGCAATCCTTTCCGTCTACAGGATACCAAATTGCATTGGGGACCACTAACTTCTCATGAGAAAAGTTAGTGATTTCTGGTGTAAGAGCCACGAACTAGACTTTTCACGCTTTATGTTTATTAGTACTTGCATTTGGTGCTTTTGCTGCTTACTCTTTTTTTAATCCCATTTATACTTTTATCTTTACAATACATATAATTTACATAATGTAACGCTATTGCACTTACCTATATTAAAGTTGTGTAGTAATTTTCTTTAATTATAAATTTGAATACGTATTATCCTGTTTTCCCGTTGAAAAACATTTAACACGTTAAATGACTAATGTTATAGCAATATATGTACATACACGGTACTTCGCTTAAACGGTCTACTTCATTTGAAACAAACAAGATACACAGCAAATAAAAATAAAGTTTATAAGTATAATATTCCAGTCGTAAAGAATCGATTACCGTTTTTAATTATATATAAAAAACAATAAATATCCTTAATTGAGAAATAATCACTTAGCAAATAAATTTCCAAGACATGTCAATCACCGAGCAGTTGATAATCTTGACGCAATGTGGGTATCGAGGACCCAGAAAATATTATCAATAAGACCTAAGCGCACTTATGACGTATGTCAAATTCACTTGTCGTCGTTTTCGTCATCGTTGTTTTTTTTTTCATCTAACTGTCAAGGTATTTTTTTTTTTCAAAATTTCATGAAGTTATTGAGCTTAAACTAATATCGAAAATCTAGAGCTTTGATTCCTTGATGCACGAACACAATCATGTTTTTGAGTCAACGTTATCAAAAGATATGAAAATCTATGCTTGGTTCTTGCTGCGATTTGTACAAAAATCACTACGTAATAAAAACTAATAGGGTTCTTCCCATTGACCTTAGATATAGGTAATCTGGTAAAGAGTTAGAATCTACAACATAAATTAAGAAAAATATCCGAAAATCCGGAAGTTTATAGGAATATGGAATTTCCTCTGTAGTTCAAAACAAATGTACACTTTCGCCAATTAAGGTTTGTTAACTTTCATAAGTTGTAATTCTAGAAGATCCACCATTAAGGAGTTAGGAAGGATTTTTTCAAAAACTACATTACACAAATTATTATAATGCTAGCTTTATATTAATGTTTCTTCCTTCCTTTAAAGAGGAGATGTGCTTTTCATCGAAATCGAATGCAAATATTTGTCAAACATTTTTTCAGTAATTTCTCTTGCTCATCCAGCTGTTAGCTGATTCGCCTGATTGTGACAATCCAGCAATTTCTGGACAACATTACTACTAAATATTAAATATATTTACCGTAACGGTAGTAAAATCGAGGTATATATTTAATTTTACTATAATTTATCATTGTAATTTAATCGTGTCTTTGATTAATAAAGTGTAAATTAATCGAATCGAATTTGACTGATAAAGTGTAAATCAACACTTCCTTATCTTTTTTAATTTACTTTTTAATTATTCTACTTTTAACTATTTGTTTATATAATTTTTATAATACGAACACACTTTACTTTTTGCACTTAGATAGCATAAGACAAACAAACTTTGAGAAGAACTTGAAATTACATTTCAAATGTACTTTTGAAATAATTTCCTAAAGCTCTTTAACCACTTTTCAATTATTCAGTCAGAAGCTATGAACATAGACGTCTTGAGGGCACTTCGTTAAATCTTACTCGTTAACGCGTTTTTGAATTATAAGTACTTATAATTTCTGAGACTGCTTTAACGGGAGCAATCGTCAAAAGGTAAAGCTTAACTTTTAAGCTTAAATTTAAATATTGCTTTATTAACTTATCATGTCAGTATAATATATATATTGAAATTTTTATTTTAAATAGATTGTTTAGCTTCTGTTCCAAATATTATGGAGAATTAAAAACGTTACAGTATCTTATGAAGTACACAATTGTTGCATAAGAATCAACATTAATTCTTTAATATTATCCATTTGATTATTGAAATAAAAGAAATTATAACTAATATCTTCTATATATATTATATTTATATACATAACGTAACCTAAATTACGTAATGTGAGTCAGTCCATTTGAGTTTTAATATTCCCCTTAGCAATTTAACAACATTATTATTAATCATATCATATCAGTACAATGTTAGTGCATTAAAAAGAAGTATATGCCTTACTTTGTATTTTATTTTTATTAATAAAGAATGGCCATATATGTAAAATGCTCTCATCGGACTTGGGAGCGAAAACGCGCCGAGATCGATTTATAAGCGTGCAGCATCCGCAGTACACCCGCAATATGCTGTTGTCGAAACTATTGCTGAAATTAAGTGAAGTCTACGTAACAAATTATATTGATATTTCGATACGATTATTAAACAGAGTTTAGATTTTGTATTGACTTAATGTGGAAAATATTTAGTATTGAGTCAATTTCTAAGTAGAGCTTCTACTATGGCTTCCTTGGACATTTTCAGACTCGAAATCACGATGAATATCGGTTGGAATTGGTACTGCTTGGGAAATTTTTTGACATCATTTTTTTAGCTTTCTTAACCGCGAATTAGAACTAAAAATTATACAGGAAAATATATGAGTAGAGGAGCCAATAATAATAAAAACCAAATCAAACATATTGCAGGCTAAAATTGCAAACACATCTATCATTTATAGTGTGGTTATTTTATAAATGTTACCCGAAATATACAAATAAATTGTTCGTATACAATTCCTAGCAAATGTATACAAAGCCGAGATTTTGAGAAATGTGTCAAATAAAGAAGATGGTGTGGTATTAATCACTCAACAACTTCTTTAAAAAGGTATCGACAATATTTGTTTTAAAGTAGATTTTTCTATCAAAATCCAATTGATTGCTTTAATTTGAAAATGTACATTTATAGTTTTAACCTTTCAAATTTGGTAAGGATTGGTTTGGCATGCTATAATTAAGTACACATGAAAAAATGCATAAAAGTGCGAATAAGCTTAATAAAACCTTCAAAAGTATTTCATATTCAAATTAATACTATTTTATTGATATTTACAATACAAAAATTAGTTAATATCGTCAAGTAATGTAATATGCTGCGTAAGACACGTAACTTCTTAAATTAAAATCACATAACAGCATATTAATTAATTATTAACTAAATATCTATAAGCCCGACCAGCACTGAAATACGGGTATATTAAACATTTGTGAATAAGAACAAAAATTGTAAAAAAAGTATATATTTATAATGTCACAAAATACACTCTGTCAAATTTTGATCTTTGATTAATGCTTATTATTTTACTATTCAACAAACTAAACATAAAGTGATTATTGAATCAAAAAATAAAACCACAAAAGGCAAAAAGTAGTAAACGGAGAGTCGTAACACCTAGTTCTCACAGTTTCCGTGGTCCCCTTTGCCTACCCTGCGGGATAAAATGTGAAGCTAAAAAAAGTGGTTCTAGTGTTAAAAATGGTTAGTGTGAACTATTGTAACTAGCAGAAAAATAAAAGAGAAACGGGAAGAAAAAAAATCGTGTCAGAACTATAATCATATTAAGTATAGTGATTCCAAATTATATTTTTAACTTAATTTTCAGCGGATGACATAAAATATTACGTAAACATTTAATACCTACAACTTCGTTAACGTTGGCTTTAGATTGTTACCACGCGATTTTCAGATACCTATTATTATTTTACCTAGCTTACTATCTATTGTGATTCAACATCCTTGTTTTTATATATCGAAATGTCTACGAAAGATATATGATATAACAACGACTATTAATGCCAATGAGTTTCCAAAAATATCACTTCTTATTTTTGAATAATAAAATATATTTAATTATATTATTTGCGTACTTGTTAAATTATAATATAAACATATAATGACACGCTAACACGAGCTGTGAGTATGCATTGAAAGTGAAGGGAGAGGATGTCCAAGCATAAACATTACTTTGTGTCACGTTCGTGATCTCGAGCCCTGCTCGGTCAGGTGACATGAATGGCACACCCGCACCTCGTTAGGCAAAGTGCATTGCTTCTCGACCTTGGCCCCTTTGCACAGAGGGTTCGTGGTGTTAGACATAAACCTTTTTAGTGTTCCTTTTTAATGCTTTATTACTTCTTAATTAAATTAGAAAACGATATCACACAACTAGGGGTAAGGCCTTGTTTTCACGTATTTTATTTATTAATAAATAATATAAACTGAATATTGATCATTGTGTTTTTTACACTTTATAATTGTGTGTTAACGCATTGTTTACATTGGTGTTACGGTTAGTCACGAACAACAATTCATCATTGTTAACAACCTTCACTTACTAGAATATAGATGTTAATCTTCTTTTTCGTTTAATAAAAAACTAAACTTTATAATGGATTCACACTTACGAGTATCATTATTCCGTAACTTTAAAATTAAAGAAATCATATATGGCATTATATATAAAAATAAATAGCGGGTACGGAGAAAGCAGGGACTAAGCAACGGAGTGTCTTAACACTAGGTTCCCACGATCCCTGCAGTTCCCTCTACCTATCCTGCCATGTGCGGGATAAAACGTGAAGCTAAAAAAAATCAAAATAAACATTAATCAGAATGTTTTAGGCTTATAATAAAAAATAAGAGTGATAATGAATGATGCTTTTAAAATTATTTTATGATGACAAAGTTGTCTTAAACTTTTACTATTGAATAAAAAACTGTTTGTTTACGAGAAAGAGCTATGGTGCAGACACAACATACATTCTGCTTATCAAACTCTTGTATTGACGTTCGCGTGTATAATGTTACTGCTACATTCACAGTAAACTGGAGTACTGCCGCCCAGTTTTATCTACTGTGTACAATATCAACAGCAATTGAATTGAAAAATTATAGAGTGTTAGTTCGATACCTTAAATTTCGGATTAGTCACTTCAAGACTTACGAAGAACAACAATTTATTAAGGAATTGCGGCTCTCATCACGTTTATAGAATAGAAAAATAGCTATTTTAAAATTTTTACTACTGTTACTGATTAAATGACGTTCCACCTCACCAATAGTCATTTTTTCTCGCTCGCTAATCATTAGTAAATGCTATAAACAAACTAAACCTACACTATTTCCACGCAAAATATGCAACATATTCTTTATTTATGGTCTTTTAACATTGAATCCGATATGATATCTTAATCTTGTGTTAAGATAACTCCTTTCCACACTTTCCGCCTTTCGTGGCATTTCGTGTTAAGTGGTGGAACTGAACGCTATGCTTGTTTAGTTGCCAAAGCGAAAAAGATGAAAGTGAAATAATCCATCCTCTCTGAGTGGAAGCCAACCTGAAGCCGTCACGTTACACGCAGCCGTTGCGCCTCTGCGCCGCGACAGTCACTTGGTGATAGATATAAATCAATACCTAAAAAAATTGAGACCAAGTTTTCGAAAAAAGACCATGGATGGACAGAATCGCCGTCGTCACTGAGAGGGGACTCATATTATTTTATAAATAGTCAATACTTAATTTAATTTTTATTTGTTGAGTGAGGCCACCGTGGCGCAATGAGACTACGTAAATAATTGAGTTATTGTTCAAACAGCGGTTAACTAATAGTTATTTAATTTTCAATAACAAGATTTAGAATTGGTTTATTTTTCTTCTTTTACTTTTTAATTAGAAAATTTTGGGTAAAAACAGATAAATAGAAAAAAAGTCTCAAATTGTCAAAAACTTTGGTTTGTTATTATTAAATCCATAATTACTACATAGCTATATCGCAAATTGAGCCGCATCAAGTAAATAATCGATAGATGTTAAGAAGTCCAGTCTCTAGTACTTTCTTGCTCACGACTAAAGTGCACAATAAAACAATTATACAGAACGTGTCAATTTAAGCTTACAACTATCTGATGCCATATACTTATAACAATTTTTGTCTGCTAAAAAGTGTGAAAATTTATCGATTTGCAAATAAATTCATTTTTTGATCTCATTGGACCCAATTTAACTTAAATTAAAAATCTTTGTTAGAAATGTATTGAAGATATGACAAAAAAATTACAAGTTAATCAATTTTTATTATCGATAAAAAAATGTTTAACTTCTAATTTTTTTATGTCTTCACGCTTTATCCCGCACATGGCAGGGTAGGCAAAGGGAATTGCAGGGACCATAGGAACCTAGTTTTAAGACACTTCCTTGTTTAGTCCCTGCTCTTCTCCGTCTCTGTAATTTATTTTGAAATGACTTTGGAAACGTTATTATTCAGACATAACATACAATGTTTCATTTAGCTTACCACAAATTATTTACAATAACAAATATATTCAAGATACAATTATATTATATTTTAAATTTATATTCTTAATCATAATTACAAGATATAATTTCTTATTTTCATGTATCTATATAAAATATTTTATAATTTGTAGAGTCGTAGCATGTATTTACAAGTATATGAATTGAGTATTCCGTTTTTTAGGTCAGCGGCTTGAAGTTCGAAACGCAACTTCGAACACTCAACCAATTTCCTGAAACATTGCTAGGAGACCCGTCAAGGAGGATTAGATACTTTGATCCTCTAAGGTAAGGTTTTCAAATAATTTTACTCAAAGTAAGAATACAAGTTTCATTTTTTGAAAGTCAAAAACATTACCACTGGTTCACTCAACTTATATGCCTTAGACCTGAGAAGAATCGGAGTAAGAAACTCTGCGGGATATTTTTTTGATTGTCATACAATTTTACACTAATTCATTTTGGTATAAAGATACCTTTGAAACAGACTAGGGTAAGCATTTCATTCTCAACGTGTGTTGTCATTTAAAAAATCGTTAATTAATTAAACCTTTAACACATAGACGTCGTTGTGATATAGAACATTGTTGTTTTCGTTTTCAGTTCCGAACGTTTTCTAACATCTTAATGCAAAAAAGCATAAAGTGCCCCTAAAAAGAATTGCGGACTCGTTCAATCTAGTTACAGACTAGGTTCTTCCAAAATCATTACTATATTGGCAGATTTTTTAACATGCATTACATTTATAAAAAAATATTGAGATACAACTGTCAATATATTAATTCCTTTAATTTTTGCCTTATGGAATCCTTAGGTCCTATTTTATATATTGCGTGAATAGCTTGCCTCTGCAAAATAAAAATTGTGTCAATATCGAATGCATTAACCCAAAATATGATGCCGTAAAACATAATACTATGAAAGTAGCTAAAGTAGACAAGGCGAGTTGTTTCCACGTCAGTTAACGATCGAATTTTTTTAACTGCAAAAGCTGCTGAACTAAGCCTATTCGCCAATCTATCAATATGAGGTCCCCACTGTAATTTGGAGTCAATGATGGTATTGATCATTCTTTCCCTTTGTAAAACTCTATATGTGGTAGTTTATTTTCATATTTATGTTACACGGCTTATTTAATATTTTGAATACAATACTTAAAGGTGTAATAATAAACTAAACTGTTATATGTGTTGCAGGAACGAATATTTCTTCGATAGAAATCGGCCGTCCTTCGACGCCATCCTGTATTACTACCAAAGTGGTGGCCGTTTACGTCGCCCCGTAAATGTTCCATTGGATGTATTTTCTGAAGAAATCAAGTTCTACGAGCTTGGTGAACAAGCCACCAACAAATTTCGGTTAATAATTTGGATAATTTGGCTACTGTAAAAACAATATTATTTTTTAAACATTAGTTCAAACTATTACTATAGTTAAATTCAAGTTTCATAGAATTTTAATACGATTCATGATAACTATGTTATTTCTTGTTGCAGTGAGGATGAAGGTTTTATAAAGGAAGAAGAGAAACCTCTTCCCTCAAATGAACGTCAACGCAAAATCTGGCTGTTGTTTGAATATCCCGAGAGCTCCCAGGCTGCCCGAGTAGTTGCTATCATCTCTGTTTTCGTTATCTTATTGTCTATTGTCATCTTTTGCCTTGAGACTCTGCCAGAATTCAAACACTACAAAGTCTTCAATACAACCACCAATGGTACAAAGATTGAAGAGGATGAAGTACCAGATATTACTGATCCTTTCTTCCTTATAGAAACACTTTGCATTATTTGGTTTACTTTTGAATTGATAGTGCGTTTCCTGGCCTGTCCAAATAAATTTAATTTCTTCCGCGACGTAATGAATATTATTGACATAATTGCCATTATTCCCTATTTTATCACTCTCGCCACTGTTGTTGCTGAAGAAGAGGATACTTTGAACCTTCCAAGAGCTCCTGTTTCACCTCAAGATAAATCAACCAATCAAGCTATGAGTCTTGCAATATTACGGGTCATTCGACTTGTACGAGTCTTTCGAATCTTCAAACTGTCTAGACACTCCAAAGGCCTACAAATCTTAGGCAGAACGCTTAAAGCGTCAATGAGAGAACTCGGACTTTTGATATTTTTCCTTTTCATTGGTAAGTTTCGTGTAAATATAAAAAATACAATATTTTTATTACATAACGAAATGTTTTGTATTTTTAAGCTTGTATTATACAAACATATGAATTTGATCACCGTAATCAAAACTCCAGACATGATAATTGCATTATTAATAATTTTTCTTAGGCTTAATTCGTATAACGAATATATTTTATTGGATATGAGATCAAAAACTTAGGTTAAGAAAAAAAATAGAATAAGTAAATTTCGTTTAGCCGGGTGGGTATTCCTCGACACGCCATATCGAGGCCTCGGAATGGTGCGAGCAAACTAGGAGTACCGCCGCACCATATATTTTATTTTCACAGGAGTGGTCGTCTTTTCAAGTGCAGTATTCTTTGCGGATAAAGATTGTCCTGATTCCAACTTTTCCTCTATACCCGATGCGTTTTGGTGGGCCGTCATAACAATGACCACTGTCGGCTATGGAGATATGAGGTAACCGCGTCTCGTGGCCCGCCCGGCACCTGCCTGCAGTCGCTCCCTCGCTCGCACTGTATATCCCACTGTATCGCATACATATGTGCTTCAAGGTGTGGTGCTGTTTTCGTCTGCGGTCTACTTTGCTGAAGCGGGCAGCGAAAACAGTTTCTTCAAGTCCATACCAGATGCGTTTTGGTGGGCGGTCGTGACAATGACGACCGTAGGATACGGCGACATGACGTATGACATATACAGCGACTTCACTCTATATATCATTTACGCCTTTCGTCATTTTTCATTTTACCCTACAAATTTACATCAGCATTTTAACACATTTGTGATTTTCTTTCGCCACATCATATAAATACATGAGCTTTAAGTTTAATTTGTCGACGACTCGCCGAGAGTAACAGATCACACTAACTACCTTCCATTTCTACAAATGCACGTAACAAACGTTTTGCAATAAGCATTTACTTAATCACATTCTAAAGTTATCGACCTATTTCGATCTTAACAATTTTACATAGAAACATAGATATATAATTCTGTTCACAAAATAATATTTTTCAAATGACATCGTCAAAGCGTGTACATTTTTTAAGATCCGTCGTCGGTGTGACAATCGCCCTTTCCAAATCGTAATCAATAGAAAATGCTTGATTAATGTTTAACTTCAACTGTGATTAATATAAAGATCTCAAATAGCATGGGGCAATAAAATATGTCCTAAAATCTAGTTGAAGTGGTGCTGATGGTGTCTCGGTGTTCACCTTATCGGTGTTCTAAGTGTGCTCCTATTGTACCGCTTTTGCTAAATTTTCAATGTATAAGTACTTGTTATCGTTGTTGTGATTGTTATTATGGACTTAAGTGCTTATAAGAAATTATTATATAAAAGTGTTATATGTTATTACCAATTATATCTACATCATTAGAACAAATTAATAATTAATCACCGAATTCACATTTCAATTATTTTGCTGTTTCACTCTGAGTTGAAGTCCATTCGGCTATCACATAACCATCTCAATCATTTTAAAATTCAATTTATCTACTTGTTATAAATTTACACGCTGTGCTCCTATGTAAAATTGTTATTCAATATTTCATCGCTTTTTTTATGCATTAAGTGTTTATTTTTCACACCATTGTAGTAGAAATGTTTCGTGTCATTATTAGACGTAAAGTGGCAGTTGCATGTGTGTAACGTACATCATTTTGTTTTCTGACTACTGTAGGATAAAATTTAATACTAAATAGGTATATATTAAATTAAATTAAAAATTACATTAAATTACATTTCTTACATTTTGTAATACGAGTATGTCCAAAATATTTCCAAGACCCGGCACATTAAATGTGTTAATAGATTTTGTTTATATTTTGGCAAGCGAATTATTTTCTATTAATACGTTTAAAACTGGAGTTTTGGTTATTTTGGACATGATGCTGGCATAAAAGTATCTGCTCTGCGACGAACTGTATAGGGCCCTGAGTCTCGCTTGCGAGTATGAATGGTGATGTTTGAAATGGTATTGCAATTATAAAATAATGCGAAAGTATTATATTATCACTAATTTTAAATATTTCATTTATTATAAAACGGTCATTAGTTAATGTAGAATTGTTAGTGCATTTAGTCATTGTTTCGTTACATTTCACCCCAGATATCTGTTATATGCATGTGGAATGCAGAGGACTGCTAAGTGTTCAGTTTAGTCTATAATATTATTTATTTTAATAGGCCTGTTGGAGTGTGGGGCAAAATCGTGGGATCACTTTGCGCGATCGCTGGTGTACTCACCATTGCTCTACCCGTGCCTGTCATCGTATCCAACTTTAACTACTTCTATCATCGGGAGACGGACCAAGAAGAAATGCAATCACAAAACTTTAATCACGTCACTAGCTGTCCATATCTGCCCGGGACCATGGGCGAGCCATATTTGAGTGAGTGACAATTGTATATCTCACTATTAAAAAATATTACATGTTTAGAAAAGTAGCAAAATACACGTCAATTTTATTTAAAAGTTTCATTGTATTTTTTATTTCTGCATGCAAAAACAGCCACACTTGCATGTTTTGCTTTTTATAATTTATTTCTTTTACGTTAATTTTCCATACTTTCAGGTGGAAAGGACGATGAGAGAGACGAGCTCTGCAGTGATCATTGACTTTACCATAGTGTTGTGCGTTTGTTTGTTTAGTGAGAATTAGTTTTATCGAAAGAGACGATCTTTGTGATATTATCATAAGGCAAAAAGCATAGTGTTTATGTAAATACTAGGTTAAGTTATATGAAAATGCCATATTGACTACTGTTATAATTTTCTCATATTGCGATGTTATTTTATTAGAAGATAATAGAATTTTGATCGCATTCTAAAATGCTTAAATTTTTTGTTTCGTTCACTACCTATACCTACGTACGTATACTTGATACACTATAACATTACAAACACGTAATTTAAATATTAGATTTAATATAGAAAAGCTCTACTTTTTTTGTCGAAATTGTTATACCAAAAAAATAAAAAGTCATAGCCTTGTTGACCAGCTTTATTGCAACTTAAATATTATTTCAACCGTTTCATGCCCACAGGGAACTATGCGGAGTTTTATTTTTTAAAACGCTGTCTTAAGCTGCGCAGAGTTGCTAGTCAAACGGAAATTTTCTTTTATTTTATAGGAAACAAAGCAGCTTTATCAACTATTTACATTGGTGACAGTTGTTCACTTTCTTTTGTCATTTTTTAAAATCTTACTGGCGGAATTAAATATTAAATTATATAAAAAAGAATATTTATAAAAAATTATTAATATAATTAAAAAAGTGTTATTTTAATTCAGTTGTACTGTAAAAAATGACCTAGATATTACCACCAGTTTTAGACTTTATACATAAACACCTAATTAGATAAACCTATATCGGTAGACAGACGTATTCAGCCACTCCATTTAAGCACAAGGACTCTTCTACACGTATGTATTTTCGTGGATGTTCGTAGCAACAAATAAAAATATTGAACATTATTTTGCTTCGTAGAAACACATTCTCTGTGTTGTAGTGTTGTTATGCTTTCTACTGTATTATGCACTAACAGGAAATATCCCATACATATGTTCTTCTCCTAAACATAATGTCTGACAGGATAGTTTAGTTATTATTACTTTATATTGCTTTTGCTGTAATCTTTTACATTATAATGTAGTCTCGCTTAAACCTTCCTTCACCTTATGCCCTAAAACCATCACAACAGTTAGTATATTTTATTTATAAAATAAGTCCATTGAAAATATGAAATGGAACCTAACACTTAAATATTAACAGCAAAGTTCTATCTGAAAGTATAAAACATAACTGCTATTTGCCTGAGAAGGAACAACGGCTCATTGTTTCATAAACAATAACGTAGCAGCCTAATCATATCTGCAAAGACCTCCTTCTACCTTTTGTTATGTTCAGGCTTGAATAGAAATGAGAAAATATTGTCTTTTACACATTAAATGAATAAACGAGTATCGCTACGTAAAACAGCTCGCTTGATATTATTTTTAAAAAAGTCGATGACTATGATTTAATGCAGTTTCAGGACCCATCAAGAAGTCCTCCATTAGTGATGATTCCTCCTCCGACATGATGGAACTAGAAGATTCAGCTTTAGTTACAGACAATCACTTGGAGAGTAGCATGCGTCGATTACGGGAAGAAGAACGCCTGCTGCTTGAACAGCAAGCCACAATGGAAGCCACCGGAAATGTGGACGACATCGCAGCTCTGGAACATCAAGACTTGTTGCGACTTAACCAAGTACGTACTTATCTTCTTAACTATATACGGCGTAAAGTGTTATCATATTGCGAATGCCTAAAGTATAAAATATTTTAATTTCTTATCTATATAAAATATATATATGAACGGTGTTGTGATATATGAGATACTATATGGCACAATAGCAATGAATTTTGGGTATTTAGTTGAGACAGCAAGAACTTCTGAAGCAGCAGGCGCGTCGTGAGCGCGCTAACGTTGGGGCAGCAATACGTGGTGTAGGTAGTGCCTGCAGCGCGGGCGGTGCCAGCGTAAGCGGTGCGAGCGGGGAGGGCGGCGTGCTTTCTCAGGACGCCCGACGAGGTGACTTAAGGAGACGCACGTGCAACGTGCGCGTCAACCAATTGCACGCCGCTGCTGCAGAAGCGCTGGAGACAGACGTCTGACCAACGGGTAAGTTGATTAATATTCAGCTATACTATACAGGGTGTAGCCTGTATTTACCTTTTAGATATGTCAAATAACAGAAGGTCTTATCAATGCTATAAATTACGACACTCTTTTTATTTCAACAATTATACTATCAACTATACAATCATATCACCAGACAGTTTATCAATATATATTGTTTCACAGTATAAAAGATTTGTAGGTAATGTGGTTGTTGCATATGTGATATAATGATTCAATAAGTAAAAAATTAAACAAGCTAGTGTCAACGTGGTCACTTGAGATGTATCTCAACTCAAGTATTTCGAAATACAAGTAAATACAAGTATTTCGAAATTCCCGTAATAACAACAAATTTATACTAAAATAAAGCATTAAAAACAATGTCTCTGTATATTGAACAATGATAATAATTATAAATAATTTAAAACAAAACTGTCTATTTGTTCACACATTTTGTTGTGTAGGTGTATGTAAATCAGAAACTATAATATATTTTAAAGACTGTACCAGAGAAATTATTTGACATTTATTATCATAAATTAAATAATTAACTTCTTCTTAAGAGAAAAAATTAAAGTAATTAATTTAGCCCCAAAAAAGCGTAAGGCAAGAAATGAGCAAATGCCGTCTTGAATAAAACTATACGATATAACGGTTACAGATATGATAAAACAACAAATAAATGTCACCTTTAAAAAATTATTCCATGTGGCAGAGACTTTTCGTGGATATGTCGAATATTGTAGAAGTACGTGCCATGGATGCTATAAAGAAAAGAGTTAAATAACGCAAAACTAATAACTTTTAAATAGTTCACTAACGCAACTAATGTTCCTTCTTTGAGGACTGTCTTGGTGCAGAAATGTAGCGTTTACTTTTAAATTCGACGGTTTGTGGGTTCGTTTCCTACTTGGGGAAGATGGATTTTTCTATTCCCGTTTTCGTCGCTCTGGTAACTAGACAAAGCGCGTCGTTGAGTTCTGCCAGTCAACACGCAATACCTCGAAAAAGGCGGGAAACAGGGACAGAGAAAGCTGCCAGAAAGCAACAGAGTGTCTTAACAGATATGTCTGTTCCTGCAGTTTCCTCTGTCTACCCTGCCATGTGGGGAAAAAGCGTGAAGACGTAAAAAAAACTTTTTTCTCGTGTAAATGTCAATAACGATGGAAAATCATTAAATATTTATAAAAATTGGCAATGTTTTTACGTAATAGAAATTACAAAATAAGCTACAAATCTCTCTTAATTCATTTTTAACTACACTTTTAATATGATGACTAAAAAATTTATAAAATATTTCAGGTTAAAAAATATTCAAGTTTCAGTAGTACGACAATTCAGTAACGGAATTTTAATCATATTATAAACATTTTTTTCAATTCCTTTCATGAATTCATGAACTATCTTAGGGATATTATATAAAGTATATTTTCACAAAATAAATGTAAATTTATTTACTTCTTAAACTTCTTACACTCGACAAAAACATCGAAACTAAACTTCACACATCGAATCTTGTCAATCGTTATCACTACCATTCGATATATCTCCCATTGTAATAGAGAAATTAATACTACACTGTAGATATAACTATAACTGTAGATATATTTTGTAATATTTTAATAATATAAGCATCATCATCACACTAAACTGCGTCTATCAATAGCAACATTTACTAAGGTAATTATTTATATGAAAATTGAAAGACATTGATAAAGTATGCAAAAGGTTTATACTGTCTTCATTTTATAAATATTTTGTTCATTAATTATCTTCAATCTGAGAGATTTCCAAAAAGATATTATACCGATAGCACATATTTAGTATTTCAGTTCTTATATTAAAACATTAACGCATATTCGTTTCTTCAGTCACCGTAGACATACATTGGACAGGACAGTCGTAAATTGTAAGTTAGTTATCAAAAACCGTAACTCGCATGATCTCTTCGAGCCAACGCTCCAAGTGAAAGAACTATGTTAATTTTTATATTTCCAACACAAAGTATGTTTAATAAATTGCATTTTTTTCAATGGAGCGGTGGTTGTAGACTGAGACTCCGTTAGCCATTGTTGTTTTGTTATAATTTGTCAGGCATGCGGTGTCTCTACCTCACCCATACATATGCGTGCCCCCGGCTTTAGTTTGTTATTGACATTATTCTGTGTAGTGTAACGTTGAAACGTCTATAAATATTAACGCGATTTAGCGTATGATTAAAATCACACGCTGCTGCGTAATTGATGATCTAAATTATATCGGTTATAAAATTTCATACTGGACGAAGTAATTTGCTTATGCTTAAATTGAATAGACGTTTTCTCGTGAACATTAACTCTAAACTCTCGACGAGATCCGTTCTACTATTGACGCCATATATTTCAGATGTTTACATTCATTGCTAATTTACGAATCGTCGAGGGTTGAATTAGCCGTTTAAATATTATTTTCATTTCTGTTTGTTATGTTGTAACCGAGTATACGTTCTGAGTTTGTAAGTTTAAAAATGTGACCTTTAAAAAATTGGCACGAAGTTTAATTTGTACACTTATTCAAATTTGGTCAGATCTACACATTGGCATTACTTTGAAATTTCTCAGTCAGTCCAAAATTATACTTCTACCTCCAACAGTTAATCTCTGTGGTTTTTATGTGTGGTCTTTTCTCCATTTCAGTGATAGTTGTGTTTGGACTGTGTTACCACGTTAGTAGGCTATCAAAATTCGCATGAGATCTCGTCTCTCACATGAGCTCAAGTTGGTTTACACTTACATTATCAGTTACATTAACGCCTATTTGACGCTGATTGTAAATAGAGAATAAGCATCGTTTAATTATTCAAATAAACAAAACAAATTGAGTTTTAGATAAAAACAATTATATGCGTAAAAAAAATATTATCAAATTGGTTATTATCAGGTGGTATTGTATTATAGATATTTACTAATTCTCTATCGTGCGACAAGAATATGTTACATAAAATATCTCTAATATTAAAAATCACATAAAGTGTAAACTTGCTGCTCAGGACTCGACGGGACGTTTCTTACAATTGGCGTAGTCGTTGTCAGTGTACGTGTATTGCGTTACATTGTGCAGTCCTGTCGGTAACGCATGGCTTTGTGAGGACCCCTTCCATAGATATTGTTGTATTCACTATTGTAATTGTTAGATTTAATGTGGTCAATGAAACAGTATGTACACAATTCCTACTTTTGTAGAGTGATTATGCTCCTCGTGAAGTAAAAATATTATTCCATTAATTTAATTATAATATTTAATTCTCTTATAATTTCACAAAATAACTCCTAAAAAGTTTGAACTTGGATATGGTATCATGAATAATACTTATTAAAAGAAGAGTAACACATAATCTGTCCAACATATTGCTACATACTGAACATAATAGTCATATGTACATGTAATATTTGCAGGTAAGGCGAGAGGGGAAGTCGGCGCGGAGAGTGTGCTCACTGAAGCGCACCCGCAGGCGCACGTGTGGCGAGGCCGCCTTCCCGCGCGCTCGCCGCCCGCGTGCCACGTGTGAGCCGCTCTGCGCCCTCGCCGCCGCTCGCCACCAGCCATGCCGAACTGCCGCCGCCTCGCCCCGCTGCCCTGCTGCCCGCCGACCACGCTTGCCACTGACGATGTCGCACTTGTGAACTTTTAGGTGCTTGACGATCCCCTAGTTTAAACAGAACATAACTACTTTTAACGTTTATGAATATATCTTGTACGCTTATACCCATGACGTCGCCTCGGTCTTTGTAAATAAATCCAGGCTTACCTCCCGCTTCATACACTTTATACAATTCGATACACGTAATTTTAAGAGATGATAAATAGGCCTACGATAATCAGATTTAACAGTTGTACCTCATAAGGCACAGGCGACTTAGCCGAAGTTTTTCAATTGGAGTAGACTACATTCGAAACTTCACTAGCATCGGTTAAACTTCACTATTGATTATCCAACTTCACCAGTGAATTTTTAACTCAATTCTCAGTTTAAGCTGGCTGAGAATGGCCGCAGAGCACTACCAGAAGGCGGAATGCGCATGTTTACTAAGAACACTTTTTTTCCATTAACTGAAAACGTACTGACGTTCGTAAAGTACATTTGAATGTCGTTTTCGTTCGTTTTTGACTTGACTGAAACACATCCAAGTATATGTACTTGACATAATTGAGATACAGCGTTTACAGTTTGTTTTTGACGTTCGGAACGCAAGAAGCATTTAGAGTGAGGTTGGAACAAAATGAATGACCTCGAACAATCAAGAACGTAGTCATAAGTTTATGTTGTATGTTGTATTGATTACCCGTGTCCGGGTGTGTACCCGTGCGCACGGCCGTGATCTCGAACCCGCTCGCCCGATCCGTTGACACAGCCTCGGCCGCATCACACGCTACTAGCACCGTAGTTTGCCATGACTAATACTTACGTAAATTTCATATATACTGTCGGTGTTTTGTATCAATGTAATTAAACTCAATATTAGTTAAGTATACAATACAGGAAGGTTGTGAAAAGTGTAGCTAATGGCAGGACTTTAGCTTGGACATATCGATGGCTTACTCGATTTCAAAAGGCAAAAGACTCGTAAACTCGTCGTTGACGATTCCAATTTACAATCTTTTTACATACATTTATTTAACGTTTCATAGTTTATCAATACTTTTATCTATTTACGATAATTTACAATGTCATCAAACTGTTACTAAACGACTCACATGCCTTTCGAGTAAACACATACGTCTCCGCTTATAAAGAGATTGGATTAAATTGTATTAGCTTAATATTTATGGACATATCTATAAGACTAATTACTAAATGTGTTTATCGTTGATATACTTGATAAGGAAAATGTCCATTATGTGTTTCGCTAAACCTTTTCGAGTATATGGTGCTCTTGCCTACTTGTCAATTTCATATTCCTACTTTGTCCGTATATTCGAAAATGTTAGCGGTACAGTTTTCATATTTTTAACAGAACTACAAAATAAATTATTTTATTTATACTATTAACTAATCTAATATTATTTTTTTTATTTCGTACGATTCTATTTTGATCCACGGATATTTTCAAATTATTTTATTAATAATTATCAATATCGCATTCCCAATTTACGAATAGATCGATTCATGGTAATGTTAGTCATAATAATATATTTTATCATATCATTAGAACACATTTCATAGCGTTTAAAAACATTAAGAAAGAAAAGACATGTCGTGCTCTAGATTAGACTAAATTAGCATTAATAAGTAAGTTTAGCTACATTCAAATTCAGACACTTGTGAATCAAAGACGAGAAGTAAAAAATACCGTCATATTTTCATGGACAAGTGCAAATAGTGCAATGTAACCACGAAGCGGCTATGTAATAGGAAGCCCACACGATTTGGCTTTATTTACTAATAGACTTATTAGAATCATAACTCAGAATTGCTAACTCATTTCATTGATTTGAGGATATAAAATTGGTTTTTGTGATTTGTCGAGGTTAGATCTTAAGGTATGTACTGTAAAAATATTAATAAAAATAAGACGCTTTATACTGTCACATTGACGCTTCGTAACTGTAACGCTTTAGATAATGTTACATTTTGTTTATGAACAGAAATGTTTATAGATATCAAAGGATTTTATCA
Source organism: Dione vanillae (assembly GCA_037178615.1). Taxonomy (NCBI): domain Eukaryota; kingdom Metazoa; phylum Arthropoda; class Insecta; order Lepidoptera; family Nymphalidae; genus Dione; species Dione vanillae. Next base: position 1,921,090 of record JAZFAU010000009.1, on the reverse strand, counting down.
ATTTCGTAGCAGAAAGCTACATACATAGTATTAATTTACGTTATAATAATTGTTATATATACAGTAACACTTGTAGGTCAGTCCCGGGCGCCTTGCTCCCACGCAACGGATCGAGAGATTTGAGTATTTCAATGTTTACATTTGAATGCGTGTTGTGTTATCTTATGTACATACATAAGTGGTGCAAATATTTCAATGGAATTATAAAATACATATCTTGGAACTGTATAGTCATAAGATTTAATGTGAACGTGAATCTGTCAATTTAATATCTTATGTTATTAACGTAATAAATATTTTTGCTTTACTTTTGCTATATTTTTATTGAAAGTGAATTAACTTACTTAAGATATTTAAAATGCTCAAAACGTTGACAATTGACAGATAATAGATGAAGGTCGTGAAAACTACAAACACCATCATCAGGATTTCAGAATGTTCATTATATATTCCTTACGCAATGTTTTCGATCTAACAGTGACTATTAATATCACTTATGTGATATAATGCAATTTTAGAGAATTCAATAATTGGCTGGACCTATTATTCATAGTTATGGACATTGCTTCTGTAAAAGGCAAAAAGATCACACTAAAAAAAGTCTTTCATAAATAATATATTCAGCCAATTGCTATAGAAACGACAGTTCATTTGGGCAAATTTGAATATAGTGACATTTCCATTGAAAACAATAAAGCACTGGTTGAGAGTGCCACCGATGTAAGCGACCGAGGCTGTTACAACAATTTTAACATACACGTAGCTAGGAAACTGATAACGCCACACTTCTGTGGTTCATTTGTAGCAAAGGTCCACAGTGAAGGCAATCTCGGCTAATTCATCGCTAAGAATTCTAGCTACGTATATGCCTGTTACCATTAGATGTGTTGATGTTTATACTGTTTAAGAGTAGGACATGCATGTTGTGTACTATACTAAAACGAGCAGTCGGGTCCATGAAGCAGGTGTGTTGAAGGATTGTTGTGAGTGTTTATGTCGGTGAACTTTTATCATTTTCATACTTGTTATTGTATATTTGTCTATATTATATATTAATTACTTTGTAATATCTGACATTCCCAGAAGATTTTAAAAGTTGCCGACTTTATATAATTTAATCATACCCTACGTTCTCAAAGCTTATCCAAAATGTTAGACTTATCAATTGTACTTTTTCTTTATGAAGTAGCTAATACTTGGAAGAAACCGTGAAAAGATAAAAAGTGTGAATTACTCGTGTTGGCCAAAATTACAGTAACATTCTCTTATAGACGTGTAACGATTATTATCCAATTAAAAATGATGATATGTAAAAAAGTAAATCAAATATGTACACTGGTACAGGTGTGATTAACATGGGCCCGTTGCGACCAAAAAAAATATATCTACCCAATCTTTACTCGTTTAGATTTCTCCGACATATACATATATAGAATTCTCCGATATATACTTAGCTTTTGATTTTCACTCCAATAAAAGTAATATTATATTTCAAGTATACGTAATTTTATTTAAATAAATATAACAATTGTACACAATCTTACATTGATTCGTTGTTGCCTGTTACCTATTACCTATACCTATTAGATAAAAATCTTCAATCATTACCTTATCTTCAGGCGAAAATTGAAGAAAAATGATATCAAATATTTAAGGCGACATAAAGTTTAGAAAGTATAGACTTTCTCACACTTAAATAATCTAATTCAATATGAAGACTACTAACCGCTACCTACTTAGTCGTTTACGTTACATATTATATATTCCATGACAATTTAATCGTAGTTAGATAAGCCACATAGATTCGCTGAAGGAATCACTTTTTCCTCACTTGAAATATATCAAATTTTGTAGTTAGGGAAGCAGTTGGCAAAATTTTTAAATACCTAATCAAAAATTGTCAGTATTCAAAACGGCCCATATACTGTAATCGGTAATTTATCTGTAAATTCTATTTATTTTAAGATTTATAGGTAGGATATATCCGCAAATCTTTTGGTGACGTGTGGAATATCTAAATTTATTTTAGATATTTATATATATTTATATTTTGCTTATATGTTTCGGCTTTGAAACATTTATGGTCTAAGCAGTTGTATGAATTCTAAAACTCTAATGGGACCTACTTGCGTACACCTATTATATAAAAGACAACGTAGATATAAAAATTGGCTTGCAACGTAGAGGGTTTAATTAGGTATTTTTTTGAGAGTTACATTGCGAAACAATGCTACATAACATCTTAATAATCAAAGTAACTTCGATGACATCAAAAATCTGAAACGTTTAAAATCTTTAAACATTTTCTACTTTCACTTACCCCTCTCCGTCCAGATTTAAGCGTGTTCATATTATCGGGTGAAACCGAGAATATTATTAAAATTTAATTAGCTTTATAGGAATATCACTTAATTTTTATTCATTTTGAATTAATTTTTTACTAAAATATTCATTCTTGTGACGTGGGTATAATCCTCTTTTTTTAAAAAGCTTATACGTCGCTTAAGAGAGCTGATATTTTTCTTTATTTTCGAAATATTAACATTCAATTCACAATTTTTGAACTTTCGTAAAATGTAATTAATTCGAACAAAAATTCTAGATAATAATTATAACTTCTTACAAATACAAAAAAATAATAAAATAAGGTTTTATAATATTAAGAGCTTTTCGAATAGTATACCTACCAAAGATGAGATCTTATGAATTAATCTAAAATTTTCGCTGTAATTTATTAATTATTTAATGTCCATCCAGTATTATTAGATGAATAGGTGTATCTAATGGTAAACGCCATATTAGCTCCTGTAGTTTATAAAAACGTACTAAGTAAATTTTAACTTTTATTCGATACATAATAATCGATCGGTCACTAATCACAGTAAATTGAGAAGAACATTTCGGTAGCTGTACCTAAATAGTCATTATTTACAAGTAAAATATTAGTGCTGGCGCTTTTCACTAGCCTTTATGCCTCCAATATGATATATATACTAATAACTTAATGATGAAATCATAATAGTTATAAATTATGTATTCAAAGTAATTATTTAGAAATGACTTAGTGGAGTTTTGGAATTCATATAAACGCACGATCAGATAGTTTGTTTATAATTAGGAGTTTAAATCATAAGGAAGATACAGGCGACCTTATGTAGCCATGTCAATACATATGATTAATTGAATCACTAAGTATAGTTCTGCCATAAGTATAATAATATTGCACATATATAATTTCAAGTAAATTAATTGTAACACAAAACATGTTAATAGAAATAATACTAACAAATAATGTTATTGAAATATGCACTTCTGACGTTTTGCGTAAGGTCATCTGAATCTTTGATATTTCTATTCTTCACTTACGATTGTGCCAGCTTGTATCAGGACACCTGTGTGGTACAGCTTAAGACATTAGTTAGGATCATGTGCCAAGGAAATTCAAATTACGTGTTTTGGTCAAGGAGCTGTTATCTCTTATCATTTTAATCATTATTCTTGAAGAAATAATGTAGATAGTTTTTTATTTAAAATATAACACAATCCCATTTTATTTTAATGTTAATATTAAAAAGTGCACATAATTGAGTTCCTAAAGTATCAAAATCAGTCCACAATACAGGCGAGTCCTGAAACACTGCCGTATCCTTATACCTAGGTATATAAGGCATATCACACAGGTGTCACGTATCAGATTTCTTGTGTATATATATATATATATATATATATATATATATATATATATATATATATATATATATATATATATATATATATATATATATATATATATATATATATATATATATATATATATATATATATATATATATATATATATATATATATATATATATATATATATATATATATATATATATGCAGTACAGTGTACATATATATTATTTTACTTTTCGAACTTACTAAAATATTGGATAATTCGCCATTTTCTTTTGTTGTTATATAACATATTCAGCAAAAGTTAGAAGTACCATATGATACACAATAAACATTGAAAAAATATGATATTTAAAAGCTTTTCAGGTTTTGTGAAATATCCTTTATTTTTGGAAGTTTACGAGTCATTGTCATTTTATTTTAATTTTAGCAATTATTAAAATTTACGCGTTTGCGCCAAAAGTGTGAATGGTTTTGTATAAATGTGCAACCACTGTCACTTTATTAAGACCTTTTCCAGTGGCAGCAGAACTTAGTAACGAGATTTGTTTGTTTTTAAATTGATTGAATCTTTATAAAACGATGACACTAAAACATTATATAAGTAATTATTCTACATTTGTCGTACAAAAATATTTCGTTACTAAGATTGTACTCTAGGAACGTATTTCTCAATTGTAATGATGAAGGGTCTTGTATAATATTATATATTGAAAATTGAAATATATATTGTAATATGTACTACTATTTCTGAGGCAACACAGTCGTCGTCAATCCACACATAGAATGTTTAAGTCAATAATATAAATACAATATAAACAAATTGAAAAGGCAGAAATTAACAATTGTAATATTATATAAGTTTTGATATAGTGTTATTGTATGTTATCAAATCTAATCAATCCTTCATCAAATTCTCTGTCTCGCTTTTCTAGACATTATTATGAACTCTCATAGCGTGACTGAGGCTTTTCCAACGATTCTATTTAAGTTTACAATGCTACGCTGTAAATTATTTCTTTTATTTTTCAAACTTCTAAGTTGTAAATGAGACAGGTATAAATGATTCAATAAAATTATATAGTTGTTTAATTTAACCCATCTCATTTAATTATGTTATAAAGACTACTAAGTCGCTATAAAGATACCTACTTACGTCAAATGTAAAATGTACTATAGATTCTTATTATTATTATTTGTCTATAGACATACTAGTTACTGTTTGTGATTTCAGTTGTGTAGCCTTAATAATCCTTGACATACTACGTCCATTTACTACTAGTTATTATCATTAACAATTATACCTCTAATTCCTTTTACATATACCACGCAGAGATACTCTCAGCTTACTTAAAGAAGTATGTAAGGAAATTTCTATTATGTTGTAAAAGTATGCCTAATGTTTGTATCTTATCTCAGAGTTCCATAAGAAATCCTAGATCTTCAACAATGGAGTGGATTATAGTAATTTTTCTATTTCTTGAGAGAATATAATTTTGGCTTTTTAGTCAGAGTGCTCAGTCTATTTCTAAATGGTGTTTTTTTTTTAATTCTAAAATTAAAAATTTCAGTTTACAATACAAACTATAAAAATTATGTCAGTCGGGACTCATCCGGGTGCGAAACTTTTCACTTCGTAACAAGCTGACAATTTGCATCTGCCCCAAGACGTACGTTTGTATGCGTGTAGTGATCACACACACGAAGACAAATCTCCTTTAGAGAGTCCAAACCGAGCCTCCTAAAAGGCTTGATTTGGCATCCGAAAGTCCGTAGTACGTACTTAAGGTGAACCATCCTAAAGTCTTCGTATTGGAATCGCTCAAAGAGCTGTTACGACGATAAGTGCTGTTACGACCGCGTAGACTCCCTACCCAATCCTCTCATTATTCTAGCGTCTAGTAGGACTATTACTCCGACGCCCTCGTAGCGTTCTTCTTGGCCCCGATGATCCCATTACTGCAGGCAACCGTCACTACAACAGAAGATTACGCTTTTCAGTCCATAAGGTGTACGCCAACATGGCCTTAATAGGCAACGTGGCCCCTTCTTATCTAACGGACGTGTATAATATACCTTTTTCTGAGATTCCACAATGCTCATTTTTCTTCCCTGGGGACAAGAGACACTCGTCCACAACCCTGGTCGGTATGGTCTACGTGTGGTTCTGGCTTCTAGCAATATTATATGAATAAAAAATAATTAAAAATAACAAATACATTTATCTTTTTCTTATTTATTATATGATAAACAAAGTTTACAAAGTTTCCCTTTTTTTCTTACACAAATCGTTTTGATTTATGCATTCTTTTATACAACGAATAAATCCTTGGTCATTTCCTTTAGCGGCTTTTTCAGCAAGGAAGTATATTCAAAGTAAACAAACTAAATTTGTCTTTAAACCTTTTGAAATACTCAATAATGTTATGTAGATCCTCTTTTGCTCTGTCGCCATCAAAAATTGGTATGATAATATTGTCTCCAATATCTTTTGTCTACTTGCTTTTTCAAGTTTTCACAAGCCATATTTTTGGGTACTTGCATAATGGGACTGCAGATTCACATTTGCTCTAATTTCAAGATCACGTGTCATCTTGGCTGTCTTCTTCTTTAACTGGGGAATATCTACTTACATAGGCTAAACTTTTGTCTTTTTACTTGGCCTAGTATGCAATATAGTGCTGATTGTAGCAACTAGCTAAGTGTTCAGTTTACGCGATACCTTTATTATTAATTTTATTTTCAATATAAAGTTTGAATTATTTCTTCACTGTGTTATGTTTTTTTTAGCATTTATAATAAAATAAAAAGAATTCGTTAATTAATATTCATTAGTCTATTTATGATTATTTCATGTACCTACCTACATATAAATTATAAATAGACCAAAGTCAGATAAAGGTATTCAAAATAAGAAGTTACAAGCTTCGTTTTTTAACGTGAAATAAATTGACACTAGAATTAATACCTTAAACCTGAGTTCTCTTCAGGTTTAATTTATTAATTCTATTGTCGATTTATGTCATTTAGTGCGAAAAACTTAACGGGATCTTTTTTGTATTAAGGTCACAAACTAACTATACAAATATGAACTAACAAGCTATTAGCTTTTTTAGATTTTTATATTGATGAATTTCGTTGGTAAACATGATTGGATCATAGTCTTTGCAACCTCTATGTTGGCCCATTGGCCGGTAGGATGGATTCTTATTAATATTCTAATTGGATTCTTTCCCTGTATTCTCCTTTTCTTGCTTCCACATTACCACGAAATGTTCTGCCCTCCATGTATAGTAGTGACCGATTTTCCATCATTTTTCTTAGTTAATAATTTTATCTTCTACTTATCGTAAGGAACAGGAAGCTTCTATTATGTCAAAGATATTTTATACATGGAGCATTGTTTCCACGTAGGTAATTAAAACGGTTTTGATGTGTTACTAACTTGGTTATTAGGTCCCAGAGTGCTGGAGTTAATGGAAAAGATACTGCAGATATTTTTGCAGTCAGTTGTCTCGTATGAGACGCTACAATATTTTTCTAATTTGGGTCAGTCAGTGATAGTCTCTGGTACAAGCTCATATAGATAAGTCCTGGAATAAGCGCCTCAGAGTTGCCTAAATATTACAAAGGTTTAAGGTAGGCATTATACATTAATTCAAACAGAGAGAATTTAATTAGGATTGGATATCGTTCAATTTACATGGTGAAATATCGTATTCGACATTAAATAATCTTTATTTTATATATACATTATAATTTTAATACAAGGCATGAACTGTAATAATAATATACGCTTAATATATTCAAGTCAATTTTAGAATATAGAAGATTTGCAATGCGACGCCAGGTATCATTTTGAAGTCGTTACAATTCAGCTCACTTAAGCGAGTGAAGCCGCGAGCAGGTTTTTATATATCAAATAAAAAACAGTTGACATTCTTATTATTTTTATTGTTAAGTCGAACTTTTTAAGTACCTATCTTATGACTGATCTTGTCCCAAAATAATATTTTTTATTTACAAGATTTACAAACAAATACCAGTATACAATGGATTTCAAATAACAAATGTATAGAAAAATCGTCGACATATACAAAATAGTCACGTCGTTTTACTATAAGCTTAATAAAATTATAATTTGAATATGATATTAACCGTTGTGTAATGCGTAATCAGTTGTTGTAATCAATCAACGTAATCAATTGTGATTGTGATTTTTACACAAGGAAAAAGAAACTTACACATTTTCCACTTTTTTTGCTCTGGAAACAAGACAAAACGAGTTCTGCAACTGATCTCCAAAGGTGGAAATTGGAAAATCAGGTTAGTGTCTTATTTTAACTACAGTGTCTAGGACGTCTTGGTATGGCAGGTGGATTTAAATAATAATAATAATATTATTAAATGACCTTAACATAATCATTTCTTAATGTCATATTTCAAGAATGCTGAAGGAGCTTTTTTAACATCAGCAAAATTAAACATATTACAAAATCAACTTGCAAGTAAAACAATACACGCATTAAAATGCACTAAAACACTTTAAAAGTGTGTAATGTTAGTAATGATAAAACATAGGTACATGAAAACGAATTTATAGTTTATTGATTTTTTTGTCTAAACATTTTTTGTACAAACACATCTTTGGAGTTGTTGCTGCTGTAGGACAGATTTTAATCTTAAAGATGGTCTCCAAAAAAAGAACCTTGATTGCGATATACTAAACTGACACAATTTAATGAAGTTTGGAGGGTGGCGCTTTGTGCTATATAAGTAAAAAATGGAAAAATTTGTTGATACAAAGTCTTCAAAAAATAAGATCAAGATGGCGCAGTAGTACAGCGTCGGTATCTTTTGCATTGTTTGTCTATAAGTTAGATTAGAAATCTAAGCGAAATAATTAATAATTATTAATTTTACTTATTTTTCTTTCTTCGCGTCGGTAAGGCTAGTTAGTGTAAGTGTTAAGTAATCATTCGACACGCAATGGCTCGAATCTGACAAAATGTTTTCACTTGTAAATTGAAGTAGCATCACAAAAATCATTAAGTCGACAAAAAAGTCGTTTTGGACAGTTACTTGTATTTTAATATATTCATAGCTACTCATTGCATATGTCATGTTAATTTCTCTTTATAGATTACAAAAAATATAAATATATTTTTATATAAATTAAATGTAATAACATTTCACCATTCACAATAATGAGCCGCGCGATACGTACGCGGTACTTCACATACAATTGTATATAAAATATTTTACTATAGTCCAGTGTTCAATTCAAAATTTCAACGTGAATTACTCAATTATATAATTGAAATTATATCACATGTAATGTATGATATCATTTATCGTCAGCAAAGTGTAATTATATTAAGTACACAACTAGAGTCGAAGGATTTTTCCCGTCAGGATACTATAAAAATTGTTCAGCTCTTTGCTTCGTTATGATTGTTAGATATACTGTATAAAATGTAGAAACATTTAGTGTATTCAGTAGCATAATCTAGCACACTGTGTAGTCGTAATATTGTCTATTACGAATTGACGACATCCTCGCAAACGACGCCTCAGTATATAGTAGAAAGCGGAGCTTTATGTCAATTTAAAAATATTTCCAAGTTAATTTGTTTTAAACAAATGTAACTGATAAATAATGTCATAAGATTTTCGATTCAAATCTGCGATATTTCAGATTAAATCGATTAATTACATTTAAAACTAGATAATCCATTGTACCAAGTATTCATTTCGCAAATGAGATACAAAGAACTATTAAAATAACTTATCACCGGTGTTGTTCGGGTCTTGAAAGCCCGAAATAAGAAAAAAAAGTAGTGATCTCACAAAGAAGACATGGATTGTTTCGATTGTAGTTGGAACGTAGCGGCTAAAGCGAGATGGTCAGAGCCATAGCGGTCGTTGGGCAACTTGCCAAGTACCGAACACTCCTCGGCCGTCGGTAGACGCAGCCGCTCTACTAGCTTCAGTGAATTGCAGATACTGAAACATTTAAATTAGATAAGAAAGGAATAAATATTGTTAAATGCATATCTTGAAGGATTCGACTTCAAATTCATCATTTTACATAATACTAAACAAAATATCAAACAGATATTTATTTAAAAAACGACTAAATTAAACTTTGTTTATTTATAAATCTATATAGATCTCAAATATATGTAAAGCGTTGCGTTTCAACAAATGAGAATTCGTAAACGTTAATATTCGGTTTAAGTCACAACAGATATAGTAAACAAAACCATTAAACATATTTGTCAAGATCCGATCTGGACCCACTCGTCGTCATGCGGAACTCCTAGATCATTAAGGATTACTCTAAAATCATAAAGGGTCTCTGCTATATTGTCATATCCCATTCGTTTTGGTCTTTCACTTTATATAAGTACTCTAGGGCGAGCATTGGTAAGCAGTTTTTGAGAAATTATATCAATGAAATATTGTAAATTACAATTGGACTACTTTTGTGCTGTAATTTCTACTACAATTGGACGGCCATGGTCACAGCTTCACACCAACACACATCAACTGTATATACCGACTGTCAATATGGCCCATTTGTAAGGATTCTCTCGATCGTGCCGAAAGATTTTATTCAGTCTTCTAATTAATTTCTTGGAAGTTTTACCTAAAGTCTTATATTATATTATGGTATATAAGCTTTTTTTGAAATTCTTATACAGCTCTGCAGATATTTCATCTTTTTTTTCCCTGGAGCTTTGTCATTCATGAATTGAATGGGGGCTATCCTAATCTCCCTTATATTGATGTCAGTTCTTTTGTGAATCTTTTGTTACTTGAATCTGGCTCGTATCTCGTTCCGTCAATTGAGACAGTATTTTCGTGTAATACAAGTCATGTGCTATTCAAAGCCTTGTCACATAATTGGAGGAATGTATTTGATATTCAATTGCAAGCCCCAATTACGTCACGTTTTATTTTTTTAAACTAATAGTTAAGGTCACATCTTGCTGTCTGATACTTATTTAGTGGAATGTTAGTGAGTTTATGACTCTTGCCTTTAATTTACAGCGTCAGTCTCTAGGCAGTTTATTCTGATTAACTATTACTATTATCTATGGTATAAGAATGAAAGAAAGAAATTTTGTATATTACCTAAAGTAAATGTAATCTACTGTAACCCAATAATCTTGAAAGGTGGTAGCTTCGAGGTGTCCACATTTTTTAACTTTATGGTACACTGAAGCCAACTTCAGGGAATGTCCGATGTCCCCTGTATTAAATAAATTATTGAATTCTCTGGGCGAGGAAGACTTGTCGGTTGGACATTCCATGTAATCTGAATTATGTATCTGCGAAAGTTAGCAAAGCAAACAAATTGTGATAATTTGTTTATTACAATCATTTCACTGGTTTTGATCAGTTTAAATGCATCTTATCGTACTTAACTTTTTTCAGTTAAACTTAATAAAAATATATAAAACATTATATTGTGTCGATGCCTTTATTTATTTATCTCTTTTTTACACAAAAAAGGCTTAAGGAATTTCTTCAGTTCCTTACTCTATTTAAGTGCTCATAAAATACATAAAAAATAATAATATAAAATAGTTTATTTCGCCCACCTCCGAAGCCAGTAGTTTTTAGCTTGTTTTATGATTTAAAAGCATAACTCTATTTATAAAACTGTATAAATAAAGAATATTATAAATGTCAATTACATTTAAAGAAAAGTTTTAGCAACACATTTTAAATATGTAAAATAAAAAATAACAGAAATAAAACCTTAATCATACTGAAATCGGTGGAGACACCCTTTGGTCTATTCAAATACACGGATAGATGCTGACAGTTATCCGTTACACCAATTTTCTTCCAATCAGAATTATCTCTAAACGAACTAGCACTGAAAGAAAAATTAAATAATTTATACAGATTACTTGATAACATGTAGATTTTGTTTATGCTACACGTTTATATAATATAAATCGTCATAATTTTTTATTACCTAACATGTCCTCTGTCTAGAAGCTGTATCACGGCACTTTCGGGTGTCGAATTGAAGTCACCTGTTAATATTATTGGTATGTGGCTCGGTCTGAAACAAATATCCAAATTACAAATATCAAATTAAAGAAAAATAATGCATGAAATAACTAATATTTATGTGTATTATTTTCTCACGCATATTAGAAGTATGTACATAAAAATATTATATGAAAAATGTCCTTCGTGTACTTACATAATTACACATTAACATGTTTGTATATGTCTGTTAAATTTACATAGTTTATGGTGTATTTATACATGTTTTGTTTATAGCCGTATTATAAAAAGATAATATGCAAGTATAATTTATTGGTTACTGTAAAATATGTATATATGCTTTGTTACAAAATATATTTTCTTCTTTTTATAATATCGTTTTTTATGAATAAGACACGGTGCAAATTAAACAAAAAACTAATTTAATTTAATTTGCACCGTGTCTTATTCGCTTAAGCCGATTTTTATTCTCGTACAACCATTTCTGCACCACCCAAAAGTTGGCAATATGAGATTGTTTGAAGCAATAACACCGCCTTTGCAAACATTTTATATTTTTATCTTCTATTTCAACGTTTATCTCTATTGTATGTTGTACAAATAAAGTGTAAATAATAAATAACGTAGTAGAGCAATGAGTATACGTACTCTTTACTGTTATGGTTGAATGCGAATCTGTCAATTTCTGCCAAAAGCACTTGAAGTTGCGCTAACCTCACGTCTGTACGTTTAGGATTATACAATAGATGCGTCGTGGCGACCACTAGAGCAGTGTTGGGAGATGCTTTAGGCACCAGTTTGAGCATCAATCCAATATTGTCCCGATTCAATATAGGTAACTGTGGCTGATAAAATTCTACCTGCAAACAAATCCATATTCAGGAACTAGATCGACTTATTATAATTGTTTTTGATGATCTTGTTAAAGATAGCAAAAAAGAATCATCAGTTTCGCAGCACGGCACTACATATTTAGAAAGTGGTAAGTGTTAACAGTTATCATAAGTATTAATACTTATGTTGTATGTGTAAAAATAAAAATTCATATTAATCAAAATATTTGTTTTACTTAATAAAAGAAATTGCATTATATGATCACGTTAATAGCTTTAATATTTTTTTTTCCTTTTCATGCGTTTTATGCATTGAACGTCAACAACCTATTGTTGAAATATTTTATTTTTAACGTTTATTATACCTTAAGATTTGGGGAAATAGAAATAATTCAAATATCACATGCAATTACCTAAACAAATCGGGCTCAACCTGACAAGCTGCATACTAAATATATTTTTTAACATTTATTATTGATGATAATTTAAAACAATGCGCACAAAGCAATCTACATTCGCATTAGCTTAAAATTTCACAAAATAAATCGATGTGAATTAATTCAGAAAATTCTTATACATTCATTTGATTTCATAAAGAACATCGCATTGCAAATGTACGATTACCGTATATAATAAGATATTGATCAATCTCTTAACATTCGGAAAGCAGGCCACGTTACATGTTTAAAGTACAAAGGAGATCCCAGCATTCTTTAAGATTAAAATCACTTAAACGATAATACCAGGGTCAAACTATTTATAAAGAATTCATTTGTTGCTCGTGTCTAGTAAGCTTTGTACACTCTTATAGTAAGCAATGAAGGCCAGGTTACGAAAGAATAAAAATGAATAATATTTACACTTCACTTAGTTGAATAAATATTATTATTCAATCTTATGTATCAAAATTATACTTGTTATGTTTTAAATTTATTTATTATTATATTATAAATATCATTGTAAATATATTTAATTTTTTTATCAATTTATCTTTTTTTTAGCTTCACGCTTTTATCTCGCAAATGGCAGGGTAGGCAGAGAGAACTGCAGGAACCATAGGAACCTAGTGTTAAGATACTCCGTTGCTTGGTCCTTGCTTACGGAGAAAGCTCCGTCCCCGCTTTCCGCCCATTTCGAGGCATTGCGTGTTGAGTGGCCGAACTCAACGTCGCGCTTTTGTCTAGTTTCCAGAGCGAAGAAATTGGAAATAGAAAAATCAATCTTCCCCGACTAGGAATCGAACCTAGAAACCGTCGCGTTACAGGCACACGGTCCTCTATATTTAATCCCAATTTAATACAGTAACAAAATCAATGTACAATGATATTAACAAAATTAATTAATATCAAGCTATTTCGCAGGCAATTTAGTATCACAATAGTACTATATAAGTGCACATTAAAAATTTAATTATTTGTTGATATGGAGATTAAATAATAACAATGCCGATTTGACGACTGTACTACGTAGCGTATATAATGTGCTTAAACAAAGCTATTTGTTAATAAGTATTTGTCAGTACAAAGAGCACATTTTATGTTATATAAAAATTATGTGTAGGTTAACAAAAATTTTTATACAAAATGATATTTGTCGCCATATCTGTTTCACAAAATACGACTATAATCAATCTATCAATTCGCCTTTTTATTAGAATAAAATAAGAACTATTGCAATATATTTAAAAGCAATATATAACAATAAAACATAAAATCTTATAGTACAATGCATAAAATTTATCAATATAGGCAATCAGCTGACCTGGTTACTATTAGTAATTATTTGAGCCTTTGACTACTACAATATGAATTAGAAATTAAATTTGCCAAAAGTTTTGAAATAGTGGAAAAACCCAAGTTTGGTAAAACATAATAAACTGTAAACAAAGCAAACAGTGCAGTAAACAAAGAAAATAATTTATGACTAATATTTAAATTTGAAATTGCAGAGCATAAGCTTGTATCACATGCACAGAATAATTACACTCTATATTCAATTAAATAAAATTATATATTTGTAATAATAATAAATAAATAATATTATAAAAATAAATATTTCTAATAATTATAAACAGAAACAAACTTACACTAATATGATCTTGTAGATCGAATAAGGATTGCCTAAAGTATATGGCACAACCATCTTGCCTGTTCCCAGTTTTCTGTTTAAATATACCAAAGTAACCCATTTCTTCAAATTTACTATAGAAGCTACTGAGATGAGACACTTGAACTTCTTGAAGACATAAAATCTGAAATAATAATAATTCCTTTGAAGTAGTTCATGTTCACACACTTTTCAATACATAAAAACTTTATTACATTTTATCATATTTAAGTGTAAACTAATGTTATAAATACATGCAATGCAACAATTAAAAAACCTTACATCCGGTGACATGCTTAAAATTTCATCATATATTTTTGATGCTCTAACTTTCCATTTTAAGTTTTTTGGATAGCAATCTGTATAGAGATAGGGATGACATTCTAATAGATATTGCGCCAGAACATTGTACGACATTACTTTAAACCGAAATCCATCTGTAATCAAATTGATTATTTCATTAATAAATGTCATTTAAAAAATATAAATATATTTAAAAATATAGGCAAAATAACACCTATCACTGTTATCTTTCACCTATCTCAATTTTATAAATTACTACATAATAAGTAAAGTTCAATATTTTGTTTGAAATATCCAGATCTAGATCATAATATTAGAGAACTTTTTGCTTGTAGTAAAAGTGAGTTGTACATAAATTAAAAACAATTTCTATACATAAAATTACATAAATTAATAATAATTGTCATTGAATAAAAAGACAAGAAATAAAGAGCACTGATTTATTTCTATCATTTCATAAATAATAACATTTAGGTACTTCTACTTAAAAGAAAATAAAAACACTTGTAACAATAATTTATTATAAAAATACCTTATTACCATTGTTCTCCTTGATACCATTCCCAACTGCCTCCCATATTCGAAAGTCTGGAGGAATGTCCTGCTGTTTATTTTCAATACTATCAGTTTGCTTCATCCATTCATTTGTAGAAGCTTTTTCTTCTGCACTATAAAAAACATTACTTGCTTATTTTCCTAATTTTATTTATTATATATTTATATAGAAATATTCCATTAAATTGTATATTAAATTGTTTTAATATTTCTTTAATATTTAACAGTAATTATTCTATAGATGACATATTCTCAAAATTAAGATAAATGATTAAAAATATCAAAACAACCTATTTTATTATTTAACAGAAATTAATGAATAGTGGTTATTATTCTTACACAATGTAATTACCAATTACTTAAACAGATAAGATAAAGAAAGTAAGTCAGTAAGTAAAATATTATTTGTATTTTATTTGTTTAATATTGTCTCCACCATTAAATTAACAATAACATGATATACACAATTAATATCTCTAATATGAAAAAACAATACTAATATCAAGATATTAGACCTTGGAATTTATAATTAAGTAAATAAATATGAATCAACACATATGATTAAAATATTATGAAAACAATTAATATACAAAACCATATAAAAAACTCACACATTAAATTGACCTCCATAACTTAGATGATTTAAAGATGGCTTCACAGGTTCACTCATTTGCTTGTATGTGCTCTTTGGTACATTGGAACTTATCTGTGTCTTTCTTAAGCGAATCCTCTTCTTTGTGTTGGTTTGTAGCCTCCACTGCACACCCGTGGGAACAATAGGATTTAATAGTTTTTGATGATTGTATGAAGTGATACATGTCTTTCTTCTACAGCTAAAGTGTGTAATCTGTTTTACAATTGGATAATAATTTACATTTTCACATGCAAGTTTTGAATATATGCAAAAACTATTTGTCAATTTCAGCATAGCTTTATAGAGATTAGGAAAACATAGTACAAAATATAGCTACATTAGCAACAAATACCCCTGACTAATATAATAATAAATATTTAATAAATGTTAGAGTAGCTGGTGACATGAATTTTGCTCTGTGACATCAAATTGTGTGCTGTAAAAAATGAAAAGTATATGGTTAGATATTAACTACTAAGATAATAATTTACAACACTAAATTAAAATAATACTTTTAGTTATTTTCTATAATCGCTTATAACATGTATAAAATTTATTACTAAGTAAATTTATAATATATATACGTATTTTTATAATTACATTTTTATCAATTACAACAGATACTATGAACCATAACTTAACATAAATTAAACATTGTCTAATTTAGCTTATTATAAGAAACATCTTCTAATAATTTATTTTAAATAAAAAAGTTATATAACATAGTTAACGTAACGCGATTAAACAAATTTAAAAGCATAAGCATATGTTATTATATTTAGTAAATAACGATAAATATTTTTTTTACAATAAATAACAAAAATAAAATAAACTTACATGCATATAAACAAAGCTATAAATTACAATTTTAATACACAAAGAGCAAAAACCATGACGAACACCTAAATTCTACAAATATATTTTTATTGACCCACCGACCTTTCCTATCGCAATATTTCATAAACAACTCCTGTCATGTCATGTCACTGGTTTTCTAACAGACTATTGAAATGGAAAACAACATAAATTTTATAAATAGTATTCTAATGTATATTATACAGCATGTATGTAAGTATTTAACTTAAAAATTGTTAAAATAAAGGTATGTTATTTTGCTTAATTTCGTCATATTTAATAAATTCATTTTTTAAAATAGCAGCATAAAGGACCATAAAAATCATATAAGGACCATATAAATCTGAAATAAAAAATGTGTGCTTTTAGAACATAATAAAATAAGATAAAACTTCTGATTAATAAAAAAATGTTAAATATGTAACACGTGATTTATATTTAAGTAATTCAATAAAAAAATAGTTAATTTACTATGTATTAGTACTTATTGCAATATTGTTTACCGTACAATTTGTAACCCGCCTATCTACGTATCTTAAGGCAATGTGTCAAGTGTCACTTGTGATTTGTAATAAAAATAAAGTCGGGTGTACTAGACTTTAGATTCTAATATATTGTTTATATACTTTTACCAATTCGAAAAAACTTTATCAGAATACAGTAAGAACTTTTTGTAAAGATGAATAAGTGCTAGTGGAAATGTAAAGTTAATTTAACGTTAATTTATCAACAAAGCAAAAATCTTGTTATTAGTTGTTTTTAGATGTCAACAATATGAAAATATATTAATTATATTATTTATACTGTTAACTGAAGAACTCAAAATATTTTGGAAAGAATAAAAAAAATAAAGTTAGTTGTTTAATAATAATTCTATATAAGTTTATACTTATATAGATTTATTTATAATTTTGTTTGTAATATTATGAATTAACAAAAAGATTATTTTATTAAATTAATTCATATTATTTATATATAAAAAATACAATGGTCAGCATATACATATGATACATAGTAATTTTTTTATAATTGTATTAAGGTAAAGGTACCAAAGGTAGATATTATAAGGAAGCCACAACATTTCAACAATAATATTTTTTTATTGGAAAAGAAATTAAAATAAAATTAAAAATTTAATTGTATTTGAATTATACAAAACTATATTTTAAACTAAAAACTTACTGAATCAACATAAATAAATCAAAAGTTCCATTTCTATTAATTTGGTTAAATGACCCTAAAGATGATACATTCAAAAATGAAAACACCAATAATTGCCACTTATTTTCACCAACAGTTGACACGCAAGGCTGAATATAACAAACATGAAATATATAACTGAATATTATAATCTTCTTTTTTAATAGCATTAACTGAAATCCTTGACTAAGTATCAAAGTTTTATAAGAATAAAATTTTAGTCATGTTCTTGCTTTTTATATTTATTATATTGTTTTAATATTGTCGCAATTTTAACAGTACTTATATTATATATATTGTTGATAATTACATAAAGTTACGCTTAGCAATATGTTTCATTACTGCACCAAAAGTAGACTTGTATGTCATTTTCAGGGTATTCTGACTATTTTCAGAACCAATAATAGACACATATGATTTTTTAGAAAAATAATATCTGAAGAAATAATGAATTGTTCTAATGTTTAGAAAATATAAATATCAATACAACACTTTAAAAATAACAAAATAATATCTTTATAAAATTAATTAAAATCACTTGTATTACTACGGCGTCCTTAGGTAAACTCAGAAGAAATGGCTAAAAATGTGTAACTTCGTCACATTGCTTGCAATAATTGATGCTATTTT
Organism: Dione vanillae; assembly: GCA_037178615.1. Taxonomy (NCBI): domain Eukaryota; kingdom Metazoa; phylum Arthropoda; class Insecta; order Lepidoptera; family Nymphalidae; genus Dione; species Dione vanillae. The sequence continues at coordinate 1,902,265 of JAZFAU010000009.1, read as the reverse complement.
AAATTTTCAAGCAAAAGACCATTGTTATGTTTGTGCTATTAAATTAACAGATGAAGCGACCATTTTCTGGTACTAAAAAAAGCGGATATGCAAGTAAAAATATTCTTAATATTGAACTTAATTGTTGAAAGTCATCTTTTGGTTCACTGTCTACCATTGGTGCTTTTACCTTACGAGTAACATTTTTTAGTAATGTATCTGTACTTCATATATACAAACACAAAAATTTGATCATAAAAATATATATTTATTTTTATTCATAAATGTGGTTAAATAAGTACTTATAAATTTCCTCCATTATTGTTTGATAATAAATGTGTAGCTTCAAAATCAGTGAACAAACCTGTAATAAATAATGAACAGCATTTTTGTTCTTTGTGATAGATATTTATATGTTTGAAATTTTAAATATTTGATGATCAATCATAATATCTTATCTAAGTAATAATATAATGTAAATATTTATATCTTTTCATATAATTGTTAGAGGTATACTATGTATATGTATTTTTAATCTTATTTGCAGCCTAATGTAAATCAATAAGTGGTGAAATGGTTTAAATGAAAGATGTTCAAAATAGAATCATATGTTACACCTATATTGTTAAGCTATGTTGATAAATATGTCAGGGATTTTAAGCCAGCTGATGCTCAAGTAAGTTCAAAACTTTTCTAGATAACAATTTCTTATAGTTCATCTACAATTATTAAATCATGTACAGACAAATACATTTAGTAATATTTAATTTAGGTTTCATTGTGGGGTGGTGGAGTTACTTTACACAATCTTGTCATCAAGGCAGATGTTCTGCAAAAAGAAGTTGCTTTACCATTTACACTGGTATCTGGTCGGATACATGAACTACTCATACAAGTTCCGTGGACTAAAATCATGTCAGAACCTATTGTGGTTACCATTAATACAATTGGTATGTTATTATTGTATAAATTAAGTTGCATTTATTTTTTCAATAAAAATATTCTTACTTTGTTACTTGTAACAAATGTAAATTAAATATGCATATGTAGAATTCATTTATTTGGATATGTTGATTTAGCTGCGAAATTTTGTGAATTGTTTTGACTAGCTAAGTGTAAGTATACATAAAGAAAATTCAATATAATCATAAGATGTTTTAACATCAGTGTGCAACGTTTTTATAACTTTCAGAGTGCATATTGAGCTTAAATCCTCCTCCTGATGATAATCCACAGCAAGAAACTCAAAGGTAACTTCTTATTACATGAAAAAGTTTTGTTAATAACACACATAGTACTATAAAATATAAATAAGTGTATATATAATACAAAAAAAGCGTCATTTTTAAACATATGTTTTATAAGTTTATGTTTATCCACCTATTTTGATTCTTAAGGCAGTTTTCGTAAGTTCATTGGTTTTAAAAATAGCAATGAATTTCTAGCCCCAGAACTCAAGTTGTGGAAGCACCACCGGGATATATGCAGGCTCTCGTCCGTCGAATAGTAAGCAACATTGCTGTGCGTGTACACTCATTAATCGTGAAATATGTTCATGATGATGTAGTCCTCTCCCTTAATGTGAAGCACTTAGCTATTGATAGTGTCGGTACTAATTGGGAGCCTGCCTTTGCTGGTGAGTATACAATACTCGTTTTTTTGGTATATTATGTGTTTCATTTTAAAATAAATATATATTTTCTTGCTTGCTCAGTTTCAACTGAAACTTATTTACCTTATATACTACAAAACTTAAAACTGAATATTTATATCTAACATCGCAGAAAATAAAAAAATTATGCTACTCATATTTTCTTGATACTGCAGATATTGATCAAACTCAACCAGCAATCAGACGGTTAATCCGCCTCGACGACCTAACTCTCTGCCTGGACAAGAGCGACTCGGATGGCAAAATTAGATTCTTCCACGAACCCCTTCTGTATCGTTGTCAATTAGAGCTGAGGTGATATGTTTTATAATTAATATATAAATTAAATAAATAGTAAATGCTTTAAATATTTGTTTTCGTCATCGGCCTGCAAGAAAATTACACAGCGAAGTTTTTGCTGTATAATTTTCTTGCATTTGGAAATTTTTGATGTTTTAATAACATTATTAAAGAAATAAATGATTTTATTAATGAATAAAATATTACAGAGTGCTAACGAGGCTAATATCGGCGAACACACGTCGCGCTCGAAGCCTCAGCGTGCAGTTAATATCCAGCCGGCTGGCTTGGGGCGTGAATAATGAACAGCTTGTCCTCTTGTTACGTTTACTAAGAGAACGGACACCTGTAGAAGTGAAATCAGCACCGCAATCAGTCGCTAAACAGTCAAGTGTACAAATGATATCAACCAGTGAGTGCTCATTTAAATGTTATTCAAAGTTCAAGTTATCTCACACATCACATTTGTTAAAAGTGAAAACACTGATCGCAAATTAAAACAGAAAAAAAAGAGGCTATCGCATCGTAGTTGCATTTTGACATTTTGACTTTAACTTACTGGTTCCTTGCCACTCGTAAAATGAATTAATTTAAATTCATCTCTTAGCGGCAGTTGAGTTTCGCTTCTAAACAGACGCCAAAATTGAGCGGAGAGCAGGTAACCGGAAGTAAGAGCTACTGGTACATGTGTCATGCAGTGTACAACCACATATATAAGCACATATAACATGATTGTATATACTATATATACTAAAAAGGGCAAAGCTGCAAGAAATAAACTAATTATGTAATTTTTTATGTTTTAGATGTCTCATCGTCAAACTCAGCAGAGCCGGCGCGTACAGAGAGCTGGTCGGAATGGGCGTGGTCCTGGTTGCCCACGTGGATGGATAATGAGGGGGTGGAAGAGACACCTGCACTCGCCACACCCATACCTATTGGGTTCACTGCACATTTTAATGAGATATCATTAGTGTTTAAGGTTTGATTTGTTTTAATATGAATTATATTAGTTTTGGTTTATTATTGGAATCAAATTCTTTTGATTAAAATTTCTATTTGCAAATTTATCATTTTTATAATAAAGTAGATATAGAATGGGTAAAATTAAAGAGTAATGTTACGGTCTTGCAGTGTATATTATAATAATATTTGTTGTATTATTTAAAGATAATGGAATTGGATAGCTCAAATCGAAGACGAGCTCGTGGCATAATGGAGTTGACTGCCACAGATGCCGTTATAAAGAGTTCACTCTGCATTCCTACATTATTGCGCCTTAAGTTTGGCACCAGGTTCCTCACACTGAAAGCCCATGGTAAATGTGTTTGTGGACTACTAGACGCCGGTGTAAGTATACTTTTAATAAAGTTTATATAATTGATTACATTGACATTTTAAAATCAATCTAATGTAATAAAAATACTAATCTATTCTTAGGCTACAATTATGATGTAATTTTGTACCAGATATTGAACATATATGCAACTATACTTGTACCCTACCAGAATATTACACGCGCACTTACATTACTTAGGACGCACTTGCACTATAATAACGAACTCTTAAAGTATTAGGGTACATTAGTAGTGCTTAAAGAAATATCATTTGACGAAAACTTTTACAGTCACTGTTTAAATGCGATGTTGAAAAATATAATAGGATCCGTTACTGTTTTGCAGAGTGTAGATCAACCAACTGTGTACTTAAAGAGAATAATGAGCGAGAACGAGCAGTCATGGAGTTGGGTCCAGGAGGATTTAATCGAGCAAGTTGTGGAAGTTGCTGTGGCGGTCGACGAGGAATTCCAGGGGCCCGCTGATGTATGTTGTTTTATATGATAACATATTTTTAGTGAAAATTGAATTGTTATTTTAATATATGCCAAATGTACTAAATATAATTTTGTTAATCTTTTATTGTAAAATGAATGTTCTTGATTGACATTTTGTAATGATTTATTGTATTATGTTATAGTTCTATTGTATTATTATTATGTTTAAGTTCAATGAAGCACCTGGGAAGCCCAAGATAGATATAAATCGTCAAGAATCACAAGGTGAAGAGGAAATGAATGAATTTTGGAAAAAAATGTCACCAGTAATTTATTTTGAATATAATCATGATAGAGCTCCACCTGATGTTTTGATAAATCCATACGATAATCCACCCAAGGACTTCGAATATAGGTAGAACTTGATTTAAACGAATATAGTACTTGACAATTTACTCATATCAAATTTATATACAAATATAATAATTGTTATATACTTTTATAGTGATTGGATTGAAGAATGTACTCAGAAAGTAATAGTGCGACCTATTTCAATTGACATATCAACAAGCTTATTGCACCGGCTGGAAGTCTTGAAAAATACACTAAAAGAAGTTCCTATCATTGAAGAACCAGGTATATTGTGTTCATTATATTGTATTTGTTCTAGAATAACCTAATAAATAATATCAATAAAAAAATAGTATTTGAAAAAAGTACTAATTTCAATTTTTAGACATTCCAATGCGTACTTTGACTGTGGAGGAATGTGATGCATTATCAGAGAACTTGCCGCAACGTCGTACAAATATTGAGATTAACGGTCTCAGATTACGCATAGTGCCTTCTGACCATACATCCGAGCGAAACACTAAATCGCCGTTAGTGCTGGAGATACGTCTGCCCAGCGCTACTGTGTTAATAACTTCTCCATTATACCCATATAGGTAATTTTGGTACTTTTTTTAAAAAACTTGCGATGAATTTCACCAACTATCTTACTATATATGTAAAATTTGCACAGTAACAGAATGAAATGATTTATATTTTTTCTCAAACCGGTAGAAAATATATAAAAATACAAAAATATTACAGGGTATGTTCAGCAGCATGTCAAATGCTAGAAGACGCCGGCGGGCTGTGGCAGGGTGCGCGTCTCCATGTCTCTGCCAACATTGACTCCTTGCAGGCGGGAATTTGTTCCCCGGACGAGGATAACTCGAAAGTTTGCGCTAGAGCCAGTATACACTGTGTGACACATTCTTTAATGTGCAGCACGTTCTTTAAGCGACCTGAGAGTGTTTTACTTGGATACACTCTTGCTATTCGTATGTGTTTTATTATTTTATTTTCATTTCAATCATATTACATATTTTATTACAATTTTGGTACAATTTTTATAGAAGAAGCAAATATATGCGGGTCAGCAGCTCGTCTCCAAGCGGTGTGTCATGTAATATCTACTTTGATGAAAGAGAAGCTTGCCTTGCCATTATTGCGAACAACACTTGTAAAGGATGCTATAAGCGATGAAGGTAATATTGAAAGTTATACTGATTATTAACCCCGGCGTAACGTAAGTATAAAAATAATATAAATACATTCAAAAGTTTAATATGACAATTTACTATTCATTTATTGAACTGATTGTTTTAGAAGCGGTAGCCATTGATATGACGTTTGAAGAGCTATCAATGAGAGGATATATAACTAAAAATATCAATACGCATTTTGTTACGTTAAATTCTGCTAAAGCTACTGCATTTCATTCACCTGGTAAGTGTAATGTAGATTTAATTTTATATATACTAATTGGCAATAGACATGTGGATATGAGTAATAGATTTCATATTTTATAGAAGATGGTGAATTAAAACAAGCGTGGTTATTCTGTGCTCCAGAAGTACCTACTACAACGTGAGTTTACGTGTTTTTATTCTAATTGTACCATATAAATTATAAAATTAAATTATTTTTATTGTACCTAATAGATTTAAAAAAATAAAGCAGTATAATATACCTATATTTAAAACACAATTAGTGAACACAATTTAATAAGACAGTAGAATCCAGTGATTTAGAATTATACAATATTTTAATTTTAAGAAACTCTTAATAAAATTAATTTAAATTTTGTTGAATACTTATTGTAACTAATTATTTTCATGTTTTTATTTGAAGGTCCTACCTCCGTCTTATGGTCCAATGGTGTAAAGTACCAACTCCAAGCACCTTGGAGTTTATTAACTTGGCAGTCGAGCCTACTGCCTTTAGTATGGACCCGCTATTGGTGGCGTGGCTTGGCTATCAGCCCAAATTAAAACCCTCTTCAGGTATTTCATTTTATTTTAAATCATTTTTAATATTAGCCTATTTAAAATAAACGATTGATAAGAAGTTAGTTTAATATGTCAGAATCTAATATAGTAGAACATTTTCGCGGAAAATGAATCTTACTCAAAGCTGGCTATTATACCCATAGGTTGATATTCCGTTAATGTGTGTTATTGAGTGATATTTACATACTTTTCAGAGTTTGTAAATATCACTCAACTTTTCTGTCGTTTTTTTGTGAGTCGTTCTTTAAAATAGCTGACAGATTAACAGATTTTATTGTAATAAGTAACAGAATATATTGAAATTTTCGCTGGAAGACGGAAGAGGTTGTGGACAAATAGCTTAGACGTTTGTTTAAATCAAGAATTTTCGGGAGATCGGGATTAAAGTGGGAAATTTACTTTTCACAGACAGAGTTATTGGTAATAAAGGTGTTATGTACTTCATTTGCTTATTATATTAGAGTTAAATCTCAGAATATCGGTGAATTTTCATAAGGAACCACCTTACTAAATATCCGGGTGAAGCTATGGGTCCTTTTTCCTCGTATAGCAGAGTAAGCAAAGAAAACGTAGTACCAGTACTCCGTTTGTCACTTTCTGATCGAATATTGCATGCATGCATGCATAAGGCAAAAATCATTGCCGTGTTTTGTCTTGACAAAATCAAAGCCAAAGGTACCGAATTCACGTTCAGGAGCTGTTCTATTTTTTTTGTTTTATTATTTCTATTAATACATCTTTGTGTGTTGCAGATTCTATTTCTCAGCTGAGCACTATTAAGTCGTCATCTTCTCAATATTTGTTACGTCGAAGAACTACGCCACCGGTTAGTGTTATTTGCTATTACTTTAATTAGTTTGTATTATTACATTCTCTATCAATTGATGCATAAAACGTTGAAAAGATTATCATAAATGTGGGTAAATTACATAATATGGTAATCCTAAGAAGCAAGTAAGCTGACCATTTATTTCAGAAAATAAAACAGCAAATGAATAAAGTATCTTACTTTTACTTGCCAATTATTATGTGTATCATTTTTGATCTCTCAGTTGGTTACGAAATAAGATATGTTATACATATATGATTGGTGATGAACCAATTACGAGGGATCGTATATATAATGTGTTTAAACATAATAGTATCTCAACGTGTTTATAACTTAATTACAGTTTAATATATAGAAGTTTCGAGTAGAATAAACATACAGTTTGTTTATAGTGGGAGAGTCATGCTGTCATTGGTGACAACGTTCGGGTAGATTTGTTCGAATCATTAGCATTTTTTATATTTTAAACCAATGTTAGTAATGGTGTTTTCACCAGTATTTTAAACAACCTCAAACCCTTCCCACATTGTAATAGCGTAACTGAAAGAGACTGTACCTTAGGAGGGGACCAGCACTTCTTTATGAGGGTTCTTTAGTCTAAAGACTCAGGCTGTCAAATGGGGAAGGCACAGAATATCACATTGGAGTGTACTTTTTAAGAAATCTGCTTTCTAGAAACAATTTCGAATATGTTTAAGCTTTAATGCTGCTACAATATCATCATGCATATTCGAGTGTACAAGTTATTTAGGATATTGGCGTTATGCATACACCATCGTGCATACCGATAGCGCGTGATGATTTATAATGGTGTATTATGTATTAGAACCTCGTTAGATAAAAATTGAAAACTTGATTTTCAGTCTTCTAGCGGTCGTGGCGGAAGTCGATCTGGTTCGGGTACTGAATTGATTCATATAAGGCCGAGGAGCGTAGAATCGAGCAGTGAGAGAAGTGAAAAAAAAGAACCTAAACTCGTTGACAAGGCGGTAAGTGTCACATTCTATATTTAATATAATGATTAAGAACAAATAACTCCGTCAAGTAATTATTTTGTATAATTTAGTCTAAGTTGTCTAATATATTATGTACTTACAATTAACGGTGACGCGCAAACGACCGAGTAGCCGACAGGCGGGGCCATTATAGTATTTGTTAGTACATAATACATTTACGTTGTGGTGAAATAATAAATAACACAGATGCGCTTCACTTCTATATTGTCTCATATTATAATGACACGCAAACTCAAATGAGCACTCGCTAATAACACTATGTACACTTTACACTATACATTGGGCAAACTGGGTAAAGCGAAACTGTTCGCTTCGACCGAGTTTTGATCAGTCAGCGTCTTAACAACTTTTTTTATGACTCACTACTCATCTCTTATAAATAACTTGATTTTGACTTGATTTTTCAAATGATTAAATATCATATGACGTCATGTGGATTACCCTCATACTAAATATTCAATTTACTAACTGAATTAAATTAAACTAAAATAATATTGCTTTCTCCAACAAATTATTATCTTTTATGCATTCTTATTAAATAAAATTAAAACTTTTCAAATGTTTACAGGATATATTTTGAGAACATGTAGTTCATAATCTATGATTACAATGTTTATGTTATTTTAGAACCAAGTAACAGAGTCCTGGTGGATGGGGGATAATCTGCTAAAGCTCCACGAGCGTCTCAACCGTTTGCTGTTGACAGCTGTCGTGGGTCTGGTACAAGTGTACGTGTCCCCGACCACGGTGTCCGCCGTCGACTGCGTTACAGTTAGGGACGCCATGGAGAGGCACGCTACTATTGCGAACCGAATTTTTGTTCTCAAGTATGTATTTGTATTTAAATCATAAAAGACGTTGTTATTTCGTTAAGTAATAAATTTTATATATATGTTAATCTAAGTCGTTTACAGGTCATAAGTGGTTAACAATGCAACAGAAAGCGATTAAAAATTATAAATCTGTGTTAATAAGAAAATGTACATAATTATAATTTGAACCACTTAAGTAAAAAATAAAAAGTAAAATATTATCAAATCATATGTCAAATATTTATAAAAGCAATAACATTGACAAAGAGATATTTATTTAAAAAAAATGCAATTTTACAAAAATCTATGATTTCAACGATATTTTCGTAAACGAAATCCTCGTTACTTGCTAAGTATATCAAAATATAAAAATAACCCCGGTCTCGCTGCATAACTAGTAACATCTATAATTTATATTTTTTTGACCATTTTGTCCATAAAGTTTTATAAATATTAATATTTCATTATTTGTATAAAATATATTTTAGCCTTGGCCGATTGTCGATGCACTCAAATTCCCAAATGAAACATCTCTGGCAGGAAGTTAGACAAGACCGCCCTACGTACGAGAAACATGACTCTACCGGTAAACTTAAAGTATAGAATAAAATTAATTCATTCATATGTCATAGCGACATGGTATTAAGATTTAATATACTTTTTACTTCCTTATGTCAGCAAGTATAGATTCTTTTCCATGGAAGACTCGACTGGCCGATGTTTCTTGTTATACTTTAGAAGTGAGAAGTGGAACAGAACGTTCTGGACGGGATAAATCAGTTGCTGGACTTAAATCTCAACTGAAAGCCTCTAGAGTGGTCTTCCCCAGGACAGTCTTAGACATGGTCACAACAAGTATCACGCTATCAGTTGTTACAAAGTCATTGGAAATCAAAACTTTCAAGAAACCTGAAACTAAAGCTAAACAAACAGAGCATAAGGAGGAAGAAGTAATGTTTTATATAATGTTTAATTTATTTTCAATATTAATAAATACGAATAGATATTTATGAATAATAATTTTTTTTATAGAGGACTAAATATTTCACTGGTGGCATAGATTTTAAACCATCGTCTCTAAAGGAATTCATCAGAGGCCCCATAAGGTAAAATATATATATTCCATAATATTTAAATTATTAGACATAATAACGTAACCATTATTAACTTTTCTAATTTTTCGCAGGCGCAAAAAGGAGAGCCCTGAGGTAAGAAAAGTTTAAAATTTCTATATATTATAAATAACTTAATGGAGCTGTATAATATAATATTAATTTCGCTTCAAAGTCAGAAAAACCTGAAACCGCCCCGGAGCCAACGAAAATACTAACAACAATTAAGACTGGACCAGTAGTCTCCTTGGGTGTGTACCTTCATGCCGACACCCCACCTATAAAAATAGTATTAGATCCAGATCAGGTAAATATAACAAAAAATAATTAGTAATTTATTAAATACTTTAATTATATAATTAAATAATATAATTTGTATTTTTTTTAGCTTCACGCTTTATCCCGTATATAGCAGGAACCATGTGAACCTAGCGTTAAGACACTCCGTTGCTTAGTCCCTGCTTTCTCCGCCTTTTCCGCCTTTTCGAGGCATTGCGTGTTGAGTGGCGGAACTTAACGCCGCGCGTTGTCTAGTTTCCAGAGCGAAGAAAATGGAAGTAAAAAAATCCATCTTCCCCGTGTGGGAATCGAACCCTCAAACCGTCGCGTTTACAGACAGACACTTACACCTCTGCGCCACGACGGTCCTCATTTGTAATTTATTTTGTTATTGTCTCTTCATAACTATCGAATAAATCTCTTATTTAATTATGTATCAGATTTATTTTATGTCATAGAATATAACTACTCAATAATTAAATTTAGGTAACGTATTCTAGATTTAAGAAAAAATTCAATCAGATTATAAACTGTACATAATCTAATTTTTCAAATTTTTAGGTGCAAGCTGTTGCCGCCGCTATACATTGTTTCTCCCACATCCTAACACTACTGCGTCGACCACCCGTCACGCAAAATCTTTCTTCAGTTTATAGCTCCCACAAGTCACTTGGAAGGTAAAAAACGGATATTTATACAATTTTCTTTCGCTCCTTCTGTATAATTAACATATTAAATCATATAAATATACTTATACCATTTCTAAAAAAGATGAGAGTGTAATTATATTGTAACTAAGCGCTAATCGGCGTGGAAATAAGAAAAGGTAAATTTTATGAGATTTTATCTCTATCTTATTATAATAATTTTCCATTTATTATATCTTCATGTTTTTAACACAATTTCATGTCAATTAATTGCTATTATTTTTTTATATTGAATAATTTTGATTTAGGTTGGGATCAGAGTTAGACGCGAGGAAAAGTATTTCAGAAGAAACAATAAGTGAGAACCGCTCAGAGCAGTTGATAAGCATTTTTGAAGCTAAGTCTGCTATTGAGACAGGTATATGAAATCTCTATAATTTATAAAATTTATTTAATGAAAAAATATTATGAATAGTAAAAATAATATAATACCCTATATTTTTAAACGTATATCTATGCAGACATTGTAATTTCTTTATTTAACTTATGATTAATGATTTTGAGGCTGCCGTTGCACACCTGTACAGCATCTGACTTAAGGCGGCGATTGTATTGCTAAAATAATCTCAATTCCTGGGCTGGAAATTAGAGCGTTCTAGAGTTAAGCTCTCTCTATCTATTATGCTATAATTATATTATATGGAATACCTACGGAAGAAAAAAATAAAGTAATACATTAATAATTCTATATATATAAACTCAGATCAGTTATTGATCGGGTGACTATTTTTCACTCCAATTCCCATTCTGCGGAATGAATTTATTGTTATATCCCTGCAATCTCTCTAATTGGAACGGTGTTATTAACATTACGTGCTCTTTGCTTACCCTCCTGAAATGTAAATTAAGTGAAAGTGAAAAGATATGTTATGTTTATTAATTTTAGACGCCAAATTAAAAACATTCTTCTGGTTCCAATGGGTTGTGAGCCACGCAACGCTCGTGATCGTTTCTCCTCAAGTGAAGATTGCATTTGACGTGGATGACGTAATCAATACAGTGGATTTACAAAACCATTACAATCAGCTTAAAGTGAAAGTTGCTTCGGCTTCCATTAAACATTATAAACGGTGAGCTTTAGAAAGGTTACATCGTTAAAAACCCATAATAAATAAATTCTTTTGCACATGACAAGTCTGTATTACGCATTTAATATTTTTATTTCTTTTTATTTTAATTATTAGCACAAGCAGCGATGAGTGGTCTCCGGGTGCGTTGGGTGGGCGTATCCTAGAAATCCGGGAACCTATTGACGCTAAGGAAGAAAATCATTTCCTCGCTATAACTGTTACGCAAGCCAGGTATATATAGAATATTTTACAAAAATAAGTAGAAAAATAGAAATATTTTATCAGAAGTAAAAGTAAATTACAATAGTAAAACTTCTTCATTATCACAACACACTTGATATTTATCTATAGGATTTGAAAAACACAAGAAATTAAATTTACTTGGTTATTTCTTAACATCCAATTTCAGACTTATCATTATTTACTTGCAGTATATCAAATTTACCACTCAGCTGGAAAGAACTCTATTCTAAATTGTTGGAGCAGAACGCAGTGAGTATTAAATATTTTAAAGTATTGAAAAGTATTTATATAAATAATACATTTTTTTTTTATTTAATGTGTTTTAATTAAAAAATAAATATATTTCTTGTAGTTGAAAGAATTTCTTATCATAACTTTTCCACGATTGTTTTACATTATTTAGAACTTAGACACATATATGGAACATATATATGTTAATAGAGTTGATATTCTTTTTAAGGTTACCTTTTCACCGTACACCGTAAATTAGACATAGATAATCCCATTTTGAGACAGATTGTTCTCTGGAATGCGCCCATTTTACAGACATTAAGTACTAAAAAGAAAAACTATACGTTGGATTTTATTAATTAAAATTAATCAATCAAATCCTGCAGTTTAAGAATTAATCATATTATCACTGTAATCGTTATATATGCAATAACAACTAAATTTACATAATTTAGGTTCTCGAAAGAATTTTGAGAAACATTGAAAAGCGGGGACGGAGACAACAGGGACTAAGCAAAGGAGTGTCTTAACACTAGGTTCCTGCAGCTCCCTCTGTCTATCCTGCCATGTTTTTGCTCTTGATGCTATTGATTTTTACTTAAATAAAAATAAATAGTAGTGTAGTAACGGAGAGGATTATATTATTTTGATGCTACCTTTTAGGGTGTGGATAGCATGTGGGAGGTATACGCAACAATGGCGCCGCTGGAAGTGGTGTTGCAACCGAGTATTGTCGAGCTCGTAATGACATGGCTAAATGAGCTGAGGCCGCAGACATTCTGCTCCCTTAGTACTGAAGAAATCGGGTAGGGATGTTAGATTTGAGTCCTGTTTTAACATTGGCAACATTGCTTGTTGGGTTTCCAGGTTCTGTATACTCATGTAATCTCTGCTTCCGGCCTAGGAACCCAACTGGAACCTACTTAATTATTTTTTACGTTACTATTTAGTATATTTATGAGTTTTGAATATGCTTTTATTAGTTTATATATAATATTTATTTGTTTTTCTAATTATGGCTGGTTTTTTAGTGTTATTCGTAGTCCAAGTCGACTTAGTGACAAATAATATGTGTATATATGCATTAATATCTAAGAAAAAGCCAAACTTTCAACTATCATTGTCTAATTGTCTAAAGATCGGTGTGGTGTTTTACTTGTAGTATAGTCATTATTTGATGTGCAATAACAATATATCTTCGTTTCCAGACCAAGTCAATGGCAGTGGCCATTCCTTTATGTCGTCGCCGGTGGTTTAAGATTGTTACTGACGAAAGACGAAGACAAAGGCGAACTAGATGACACACTCATGCTAGTGGTATACCTTATTAATATAAATACAAAATCTAGAATATAATAAGATCACCTTATTTCTTTGTATCTTATTTCTGTTTATTATTATCATTTTTTCAGATTGGTAAAGTAACAGTTAGTCCGCACCCAGAAAACCCTATTTGCAGGTAAATTTCATATTTCAAGATTTTTGAATATTATTAAAAAATATACAATTTGAAAAATAATAACAAGTCTATTCTATTGTTTAGCACGCAAAGAGTGGTATTTTATATGCATTAGCGCAAGTTTAAAATCTTTGACCTTTTATTACTATCTTAGTTGATCATAAAAAATAAACTTATTACTTATCTCGTAGGTCATAGTACTCCTTGTGAATTTATTATTTTAAAACTTAAGGGATATTGATTTTAGATAAAATTTAAGCTTTTAAAATTTTATAAGTACGCGAATCTACCTCAGCGAAATCACCAGTAGCCCAAAATTACGTATTTTTAATTATTATCGCTTACTTCATGTTGCAGGCAGTCTGTTAACGTAAATGTAGAGTCAACATGGACCAGTCCAAGTCCAGTCCTAGAGGGGCAGCAGTACGAGGTATTGATAAACAATCTTGCAATCCGCTCAGCCCAGTTTAGTCAACTAGTCAACCAAGAGGTAATTATAATAAAAAAAATACTTGTTAAATAAAATAACCTTTTTACCATGTAATTGATGAGTTTCGGTGTTCGGTTTTGGTTCAAAATTTCTTCATAATTTTTCTATACAATGTTTTAAAGCAGTTTTAATACTATAACAATATATATATATATATATATATATATATATATATATATATATATATATATATATATATATATATATATATATATATATATATATATATATATATATATATATATATATATACATATATAAATAAATAAAAATATATATATATATATATATAAATAAATATATATATATATATATATATATATATATATATATATATATATATATATATATATATATATATATATATATATATATATATATATATAAGATTATTTAATTATCGGGTAACTATTTGCTAGTAATATTGTACAGTATTGTTACCAAAAATGATATAAATTAATATACATTTAATATCTTTAAAAAGTAGTTTTAAGTCAATCTTATATGTGCGTCACATTACAATAAACTAATTATTTATTCGTTACAATTGCTGATTGTTATTTAAATATTTTATGATTTATAGGAAACTGAATCTGAGATATTAAAAGGCACTGGTGGCGAAAATCCAGCTTTGAAATGGAGTCAACCTGTTATCTCACCTGTCATAACTCCTATATTACATTCGTGAGTATCTGAAAAAAAATTCTTACAAGGTGACTTAACGGAGTACTCTAAAAATATGGAAAATGTTAAATTGTCTTATGAAGCTTAGGTTAGCTCCTTATAGCTTGAGATCTCACCATTACATTGTAAATTAAAAACAATTTCTGTGAAATATCAATGTCAACATAGTGAAATTTAACTCTTCTCAATTTATTACTCTTAATAGCGTTGTCTTCGTTAAAGATGAAATCCCAGGACATGTAAAACCCGCTTAAGACGATTTCTCAGGGACCTGCCAAAACTAGGAAGTGTTATATGTCTTAGAACTGCTTACAATTCTTGAACGTTTGATATTTCCTTCTTTATCACTTAAGGAATATTTTTAATTTGTGTTTACATTTTTAGTACAATATTCAAAACAGTATTCAATAACTTATCAACGCATCAGTATTTCTGAATTCTTAAAAATTTGTATTCTCAAAACAGTTTCAAATGGTTCAAGTTAACATCGTCCGGTGTTTGATAAAACATGATGAACGATGGTATTAAGAGTTGTACTGTATTTGATTAATATTACTTAATAAATTATTAGTAATATATTATAGAATTATTGTAAAATGGTGTTACAATAACATTATTATTATTTTAGACTAATTAAGTTGTTAATTGCATCTAATATTTTTGGATTAATCTATATATATATATATATATATATATATATATATATATATATATATATATATATATATATATATATATATATATATATATATATATATATATATATATATATATATATATATATATATATATATATATATATATATATATATATATATATATATATATATATATATATATATATATATATATATAAATAATATATTAAATATAGAACTTACTTAACTTACTTGTTTAATAATAATCTAAAGACATTTTTTTGTGACAGAGTGGACGTGGCTTGTATACTAGCACCTGCAATATATAGCGGCGGTGCCTTAGCCAGTGGGCCGGCGATGGAGCTCAACCTCCTTTCCGACTGCTCCATAGAGATGGCCGTTGAAAGACTACAGTTGATAGAATCGCTTGCTTTTAATCTTCTTCATGCTTATGAATGCAGGTACAGTATCGAAAAATGTAAAAGAGAGATTAAAAAATTAAACTTGCATTATTTTTAACTATCAAATTGGTTATTTTTAAGTATTTTATATTTATATGGTTTATCAGATAAAATAAATATATTTTTTAATAAATCTAGTTACTATTTTTATATATGATTATACACCTTTTCAGACCAGACAGTTCGTTGTTTCTTGACGAAGACACAACCTGCCCCTATACAACATTTGTAGAAAATCAAGATTTGCTTACAGAGTCGTCTCCAATTAACAGTGATACTGTTTTTCAAGAAGGTATTGTATCACCTCCTGTGCCTTTATTGTATTAATTATGTACTATAAAACTTATTACAGTATTTGGTTCTGCAATGAAAATATTCATAATATAATTTTTATACCTCTGGATGTATACACCTAAGCTGCTTCTCATTAATGTTCTGAACCTTTGAAACTATGCAATGTTTTTTGATTCATTTATTATCGGAAAGCAGGATCTTGAATACTCAAAAGAACTGTACAAAAGATCCGAAATATCAAAAATTATAATGTCGTATCACATAAATTATGATTTTGTGCATTTTAAAGTAAGCGTACTTAAATCTCTAATAAGAGTGCTCGTCATCTTAGTGCATTGCACATATATAATAAAATAGATATTGTGAATTATGCATATTTACCACTAATTCTTAATATTATAATATATGTTAACTATTCCGTATTCCTTTAGAGCCTGTAAAAAGCAACCTCGAGATAAATCGCAGTTTTGTAATCGATTCTGGCGTTGAAACAGTAACATCTCAATCTACATATAAATCGCGTCGAAATTCGGCGCCTTTCAAAAAATCAGTCTCTATTAATATGGCTGTCGACTATACGTGAGTACCTTTATTAACTTTAGCACCCTATAATTTTTTACATTTTTATATTTTATAAATTGATTTTATTGCGGTATACAAGTATATATAGTATAAAGGACAATATTTTTTGTCCTATAATGTATGATTTTTTCATATATACATTTATAGAAAAGCCTAAATTAAATTGCTTATTCTAGCATAAATAAGTGAAATAAAAATATTCATCATAATGATACGTTATATTTTCATAATTATCATTTCCATAGTGCAAAAGCATCGGATTATTTAGAAGTGTTTATAACAATGGGAGTAATTGATTTCTCGTTATATGTGGGAGATGACAACTCTCCAGAAGTCAAACTATTGAAGCCACCGCCAAGCCAAGGAGTTTTCAAAATGTCTACCGAGCCGAGAGTAAAGGTGAATCTAATTGTCCTTATTCCCTCCTCTCCATTATTGCATATATCTTTTCACTATTCAATGTTATTTGTACATTAATAAGTATAAATAGTCATTATTGATAATTGTATTTTATTTCAATCATCTATTGGATAGACTTTTTATTTTTTCTACATTAACTTATATTACAGGTAATAATAGACGAATGTAAGAAAAATAAAGATGATGGAAAAGATTCAATGTCAGCAAGCAGGAGTCTTACGGAGACAGTACGAAATGTAGACATAGGAAAAACCAAATTGGAAGAATTGGTAAGATGTAATTTTATATGCTATATGTATAAGTATATGTAAGCTTATAATATTTTAAATTTAACAGTTAAATACCTAGTAAATGTTTTTTTAATAAGCCTTAATTTTTCTTCAAGCACACTTTACCACTCGCAAGAAAGACAGAGGGGAACGTGCCTTTGCTCCACGCAACATTCCATCAACCTAATTTATATTATTGGAAAAGAAAGAAGCAGAAAACCCTACAGGTAATTAAAAAAATAGCTACTAATTTTATTTTCAATATTATATCTTAGTAAAAAATATAATAAAAATAGATAATTGTACGTTTAAGAAATTAGCATGTCACATGCATTGTGACTGAAATAGCTTTGGCAATCTCTTTAGGCTCTATTTATTCACTCGTATTTAACACCTGCTGTGAATTCAAGCGGACAGCAAGAATAGACCGTCCATGAACTAATACTCACACTGCCTACCCTGTGATCTAAAAATAGCTATAAGTTTCTTGAAGCTAAAATGTACTAGTTACTAACAATAAATAAAGAAAAAAATATAAAATCAGGTTTCACTATTCAACGCGTGGGTCGGTTTCGGCGCGGGTCTGGAAGAGGGTTGCTGGAATGCTCCCCTGCTAAGTACGTCGCGGGGATGCCCCGACCCCGTCACGGACATACTGCCCGCGCTGGCTACCCTGAAGTTTGATACCTCTATAGGTAAACTTTGTTTTTATTAATAATAATTAATTACTTAGGTTGCTGTTAGACTTAGTTGTAAGAAATGAGTATGGCTTCATCGCTATATTAGTCTTAATATTGTAATAGTCTGTTGGTTTCATTTATAATGTTCAATATTATTAATACATTACAAATTAATGACAATAAAAATACCAAACAATGACAATATCAAAGATAAATATGTTTTTTAATTTATTATTACCCATAACGCCTATTTTAACTGTTCTTTCTTTTTTTACATTTAGGATATAAGTCTTTGAGTGGTGCAAGTGGTCAAGGGACTGTACAACTGGACATAGAAAGACCTGTTATATTCGATGTGTGTACAGATAGATTGGAGAGATTCAAAGGAATTATGGCTTTGGTGAATATAAAAAAATTAAAATATTTTATTTATTTAAATTATTATTATTATGTTGATTATAGACACAAAAAAAAACAAATATTTTTTTGAACTTCTAGGTGAAGAAAAATATTTCACAACCAGATGTACCTGAAATTGAAGCAATTGAAGCAAAAGCGGATCCACCAGCACCAATTCTATATAGAATCAAACATTACATGGGTCTGAGTTATTTTGAAATTAATATATTTCATTAAATTATAAATATACTTATCTATACTAAGTTCTTACAACTGTATCTGCACATAAGAGATAGGCAGTTAATACCGCTTTAGTCTCAAGGAACTTAATGTAAAGACCATCCTTTCACCGTTTACCACCTTATCAACCATTGCTTGTCAAGTGGCGGAACTCAACACGTTTTTACTTCTTTATAAAAGCAAAGAAAATGAAAATAATGAAATATTCCCAAGTAGGCCTCCAACCCTGAAACCCACACGTTGGTGTAGATTTTTTATTCAACTCGTAGCCCAGGAACTACTAATTGAATGGAAAATATATTTTCGTGTTGAATTATGCAACAGTGGTAAATAGCTATATTACGTCGCGCATATTATTTCTATTAATATACAAATGATATAATCGATATTCATGGTTAATTCCCATATATGTGCGGTCAAAGTTATCTCAGAAACTTACCATGTGTCTTTAGTTCCATTTGGCTAGGAAAGATGTTTATTATTTCTATAATAATCCAACCCGTAAAATACAATCAACAGTGACAAAACAAATCGAGAGCATCACAATACAAACGGGTCAAATAGGCGTACGTGGGTCGCAAGGGGCGGCGGGGTGGGAGGCGTGGCACACGCAGGTGGCAGCGGGTTCGCGTCCCGACCGCCTTAACTGCAGGGCTCTAGTCACCGCACTGTCTTTGTCCGCTGGTCCCGCAACTGACCGCCGGCATGTGATTCTTCAACCTACTATGATTGGGTATGGTAGATTATTAGTAATAGAAAATATTATTTCTATTTGTTTAGTAGATAAAAAAACAGTTGTTGTTTTCTGTTATAATTTTTTAATATTTTTAAGGTTTTTTTTTACATTCATCATTGGTTTGTTGTCCCTTGATAAAAATGTCAAAATAAATCGCATGCTCATATATTATGAAGACATCGCTTTATAACAATCTCAATGTAATTTAAATCGTTAATTAAATATACTTTACGTTGTTCCCAAATATATTATGAATATTTTGCACAATTTACTTACAGTGGTGTCATTGATGCTACGTGGGAGGCGTGGCGCAGGGCGGAGGGAGCATCCACGCGGGAATCTACTGTCCGCGTTGGACTAGACATAGATCACTTCATACTAGACTTGCGACCTACTGACTTGGAAACTGTAATAAAAATGCAGGAAATTATCAAACGTGCTCTTAACTTAGAAAACGTGAGAATATATATTATATATTAACTTAACTTCCATATATTTTTTTATGCATATTTGTTTTACTAAAGTTGTGAGGTAGGTAAATATTTTTAAAATCTTAACAATAATAATGAACAAATATGTAGTTTTTAAATTTGTAGCTTAAATCTTTATAGTTTTAGTAATGTTTGTAATATATTCTTACAGAATGTCACTTCATCACCTAACGGAAATACTAGTAACGAGGAGATGTCTACAACACAACAATGCGACAATGTTTCAAATAAATCATTTCTCTCTAAGCAAATTAATTCCACAGATAATATTGATCCCACACATAACTATTACAAAGATGATTTAAGGTATATAATTTTAGCTACTTTGTAATTCTTTTATTATGATTAATAATACAAAAAAATAGTATTTTAAATTAATGTAATTATTCAATCAGCTGTCATTTTTTGTTTTACGTAATATTCTTTGTTGGATGTTTAATATGATAATTCCACCTGAATATAGATATTCTTTAAAAAAAACTTGTAGCAAATTTAGCGTTTTGTAAGTTTTCAATTTTCAACAAAATGTGTTGTATATCTTGTGAGTGGGTATCTTGTCGCGGTAGTTTTAATAAATACGATTAGAATAGTCATAATAATTACGATGAAATAAATAATAAAGTAATAATAACTAAAATGTTGTTTCAGGAGTGGTGCCTTTAAGCTTATATCGGGAGATCAGCTACCAATGGCGTATCAAGTGACACTCTACGGAAGCTCTGTGTCCTGGCGATATCCTCATCCTCGAGCCATCACAAGGCTTATTGCTTATCCGATACCTGAATTAGTTAGTATCTAATAGTTTTATACTTTACGTTAGATTTAACATCATCAAATCATTTAAATAAATTATTTATAAACAATTTTAAGTATATTTGAGTACATTTTAACAGGATGAAGAAGTGGAATGTGCTTTAGAACTGTACTGTCCTATGCTTACACGATGGGAGCCACATACTTATTTCAAGCTGCCCGTATCTGAACCTCTAGAAATGCAACTCAACTTGATACCACATGGTAAGTATACCAATATATTTTTTGTTAAAATTAAAAAAAACTTAAAAATATGAATTTCGTACGATCCAACACGAATGAAAGTTATAAATCTCAGGTCAATTTTTTAAAGTGTCATCATAATTTGTCCAAATGTGAATCACAAGCTCAACCATCACCTTTATAGTTGCTATCTTACCGCACCACTGTATAGCTACCACCACTGTGTAGATAGTAAATTATATCTCTGTTCTATAGATGCTATATATGCGCTAATGTGGCGCGTTCGTGTTCGCGCTGAAGCAGAGGAACAGGAAAGCCAATCATTTGAATTTGATTCTAGAAAGTTCATGCCGAGGTTGGATCCTTTAGTAAGTTGAAGTTTCATTTATCTCTTTTATTATGGTATAACAATGTGGTTTCAAATAAGAGTGCTTTATAATTATATATGCAAATAAAAATATTGTATAACATGAAAAGAATAGATTTAAATTTTTCTCAGTTGACAACGTGTGTGGAGAAAATCCAATATTAGCACTGGAAGTAACCCCTTGTCCGCAGTATGGACTTACATTACATGTTGAGAGAGGGAATTTGAAACATAACAACCAGAAAACGCTCAATAGAGTTTGTGAAAGAAGGTTCTTATAAAAAACCTACACAAAAGCTTTTTTCCATATTAGATCCAGCTCCTGATTGGACACTTGTGATGGACACGTATGAGAAACAGTATAGAATCCATGAGGATATTTGTGTTTCGTCATCCTGACCGGATATCTTTCTCGAAGCCTAAAACGCGTAATACTGATAGAACTTACTTGGGAAGCAAATATTCCGAAAAGTTTACTAAAATATCTCGGCTTGTCTAGTACTATCACAAATTCATTTCTAGAACGCACTTCGGAGGCGGCTTTGGTAGAATCATTTAAAATTTGGTTAGGTAATTGGAGGAGTTAAGACTGTGAAAGTGAGCGTTAATGCATTTTAAAGGGGCCCTTTAAACCTACACTTGGGTCGCAAGTCCCAAGCGCTGCTCGGAGCTCCACTTTCTACAACACGATGAGCCCGGCACTCGCACCGTGAATCCATGGATTGTTTCTTCTCTTTTTCATATTTATATTACGAGATAATGAAAATATGTAAATTTACTAGTTCTCCCACACGACGAGAACCACAACCATTATACATCACTGCATTACAATAAGATAAGTAAATATAACTGTTCTACAGTCAACAGATCCGACAACGTCTAACGAATTCTACAAGAGCACAAGCACAGTGACTGCAGAACAGTTGTCGGGTGTACTGCGAGTCGACTCCTACTTCGCTCCACGTCTCATGCCGAGGGCGCGGTTTGCATTACGCACGGCCGTTATGGAAATAAACGTTTACAATTCTCTGCCAACTTTATCTGAGTTAGTTTTCTTAAATATTTAATTTTGATAATAAACACATATTAATAATCGTTACTATATAGTAACGATAATTGTTTCTCGAGAATTTTTCTTTGGTAATTATTTTCTGATTTTTTTTGTATATTTTATCTCGTTCCTCGAACGTATATAGGCCGGAGATTTTGCCCCATTTGTCGTTCTATAAATTGCTTAAAATTAGTTAATAAAAACAATCTGTTGATTAAATTTTAATACTTTATACTAATACTATTTTATGCAAATATTTCCAGTCATTGCAGGAATAAAAGCCTCCTGGGAGGCTACTACGTATCCCCAAATCTTGTACGCAATCATCGCGTTTTGACATTGCGCATAAGAAATTCAGCTGCACACTGCGTTATAGCTACTTCTACAAGACTCCTCGTAGACACTCATTTATCGTACGTTTTACCTTACATAATATCTATATAGTATATAAATATATTTTTTGAAGTAAATATGATGTTGAGGACCATCGTGGCGCAGAGGCATAGCGTCTGCCTGTAACGCGATGGCTTGTGTGTTCGATTCCCACTCAGGCTACAGGGATTTTTCTATTTCCATTTTAATCGCTCTGGAAACTAGGCAAAGCACGGCGTTGACACTCCGCCACTCAATACGCATTCAATTTGTCTTAACAATAGGTTGCATGGTTCCTGAAGTTCCCTTCGCCTACCCTGCCATCTGAAGCTAAAAAAATATGATGTTTATATATACAAGTGGAGTATTCACTCCTTAAGTCAATAACTTTATTTTTGCTAATATTTAAAGAATTTCATTTGAGCTTTGGTGTTATAAATTCAACAGAAGTGACATAATAGACACAGCAACGGGTAGAATGGAGCAGCTTGTAGAAGAGTTTCGCGTACAAAGCACGCTGTCCCCCTTCCCCGCGCCGCGTGTTCGCATGCGGGCGGCCGATGTACGTGTTGCGTTACACGTGGCGAGGGTGTGCACGCTGCGCTCTCTGGCCGACGACTGGGTTGACGCTTACAAGGTGTGCTAGCTGTTTGTACTCTGGATATGACTCTTTGTTATTTAAACACAATAGAACAAGAATAAAAATATTGACCGTTGCATCACATCTTTGATAAAAAATATTAACGATTTTACCAAAATCGGTGATGTACACGATATTAATATTAAATATAGGCATAAACTTACCGCGCCTGTAACTAGACTAAATCGAATCCACAATTATTTCACGGGACAGTCTGTATGCTTTTTTCTCAGGTAGGCATTAGCTTTAGCGAACCAGTGGTAAATTAAATTATTTGACGTTCATAAAATGAAGTATGTTACTTCTTATTTTGAACAAAATTGTTTGACTTTGAAATGTAAAAACTGTGAACTACGAATGGCAATTCATAAAATTTATTTAATATTCTAATGACTAGTAAACATTGTAATTAAAAACATATTTTATATATATTATAAATAAAGTAGTCACAAAAGTAATTTATTTTGTGCATAGGTTTTTGTGTGCAAAATCAAGCTTCTGTATTATGGTTCCTCATAAAATTTACTTTTATTATAGATTAGTAAAACTATTTTTTATTGTAGATAGCGACTTATAAAAAATATGGCGAATTTTAGTTACTTATTAATATTTAAATATTCAATTTTCATTTATATAACTTCTCATATTAAAATTTGTTATGTTATTGATATTGTAAATATCCAATAACATGTATAATATCGTCAGTGTCTTCATGTTTCACATTTATAATCGTGCAGAAATAAATATAATATTATAGTGCATACCAATTTTATTTAATAGGGTTCCGTAAATAAAGTCCATTCGTCATGTACTTTGGAAGAAAAAGATACAAAGGCTGCACTAAGCGGACGAGTGTCCCTTTGGATTCACAACAAATGTGCTAGCGCGTTGCGCATTGGACAGGATGGGACCGACGAATTGATTCATTTCAATGCTGGCGCTTCGGTTGCCTATAGGTATGTTGTGTGTTTATTATTAAACGAAACTTTAAATATTTTAAATTACTATCCGTCGTGGCGCAGAGGCGTAGTTTACCTGTAAAAGCGGTTTGTGGATTTGATTCCCGATTGGGGAAGATGGATTTTTTTATTGCCATTTTCATCGCTCTGGCAACTAGGCAAAGCGTGGCGATGAGTTCCGCCGCTCAACACGCAATGTCTCGAAAATGGCAGATAGTATCTTAACACTAGGTTTCTATGTTTCCTGTAGTTCCCTCTGCCTACCCTACCATGTGCGGCATAAAGCGTGAAGACATGAATGACTATTAAATTTTTAACACAATACGCATAATAACTATATACATATGCTTTCTTGTAGGTAAATATGTTAAGTTTTTAGTTATTATTGTTGTATGGCTAAATAATTTAAATATTATATATCCACAATAGATGGAGATGCCCAACGTCACCAAAGAAGTTACGTTTTGCCTTCGCTAGTCCATCAACTGATTGGCACTGGTCTATGGGTAAGTAATAGTTACCTCTCTATTCCTAAAGAAATTATTATCTCTAAATTTAAAGGTTATTTAAGTTTATTTTTAGGTTAAAATAAATAACGACGAAATTATTTATAAAGCAGCATAATAATATTAAAATATAGAATAAAATTCTTATCTTTATTAAAATAATTGTTAATATACCTACAAATTTCATTTTAAAATATTATTAATATTGTAAAACTAAAACATAATTAAGTAAAATATGACCAATATCTCGTTTAGGCATTCCATTTAGTGAAGGTAAACATCGGGTGAGATTAGAGGAAGAACAAGTGGAATCAAATACAGGTGCAATGTTTCTTCACATTCGTGTCCAGAACAGCGGCTCTCGTAGTGATATGTACTTGTCTGGTAAACTACTCCTGGCAAATATGCTACGACACAACTTGTTGTATAAGGTAGTTATTGTCTTTTTACATTTATCATTTAAGATTTATTTGATTATCACAGCGTAAACATCTTTTTAAAATTTTAATATATGTTAAAAATACAGAATTATTTTGATATTTATAATTTTTCTATTAAGGTTTAGTTTTATTATTAATTACTAATTAATTTAAATCCAGGTTCGTGCTCGTACATCACAAACATGGCAAAATATAAACTCTGGGGAGTTGCAAGCTGAAAGCATTGGATTAAGTGTGATATGTAACTCGGATTGTGAAGCGGTTCTTAAGTATGTATATATTTATTGTTTAATCTATACGTCTACATATAAATAAAAATTGAGAATGGCTGTTTGTGATTTTCAAATAACTGAGTTTTTTGTAGGGTATAGTTATTTACCAGTTACTAAAACTTATACAACATTTAAATTACTTTTAAAAAGAAAGTCTGTCTTATTTATCTAGGCCAATTATTATGAAATTCACAAATTAGAAAATAGAAATTGATATGGAGTAACATTGAGGCTATTTTTATCATAGAATTTCCAAAAGATCGACGTTTTTACGGGAAAACTTTTTTTGCCGATAGCGAAGCCATATGCTAGTACTTATAGTCTATTTAAAATGTAAAATAAATATTAAATACAATACATGCTTATTATATTAGAGTAAATACGAGAACATGGCGTCGAGCAGCCGAGCCACGAACAAGTTGCTAGTAAAAAAATATATATTAAGCAATAATATCTTCTACCACCTTCTATATTTACAAATTACAGGGTTAAATTTGCATCAGATGAAACAGGATGGTCTGGAGATATACCACTTAAAGAATGCCCAAAAGAAAATGTGCCTTGGCTCGTTAAAGGTATTATTCAATTTATATTTTGATTTCATTTTTAATTTGTCGAAAGTTATCTTTGCTTAACAAATTCTTAATAAATTTTTATACATAATAATTTCAAATGCAACGATAAAACAATTATTGTCTTAAGCTTAATTGAATTGTTTATTTTACTACATTCGTAGGACCTTCGTGCAAAGGCGTAAGCGTCTGCCTGTATACGCGACGGTTTGGGGGTTCGATTCCTACTCGGGGAAGATCGATTTTTCTATTTCCATTTTCTTTGCTCTGGCAACTAGGCAAAGCGCGGCGTTGAGTTCCGCCACTCAACACGCTCTCGAAAAAGGCGGAAAGTGGGGACGGAGAAAGTAGGAACTAAGCAACAGAGTGTCTTAACACTAGGTTCAAATGGTTCCTGCAGTTCCCTCTGCCTACCCTGCAGTATAAAGCGTGAAGATATGAAAAAAAAACTACATTTAAGAAATATAATATATATTATTTTATATTTTATGAGTGAATTATTTTTTTAATATGAATTTATAATAAAAAAAAATTACTTAGGTTCTTAATTTTTTTTACGACTATAATTTTGTTATAGTTCCCACAGAAGGCACGTCATACACGTCGGTTTGGTGCCGCGTGGTGCGCGCCAGCGCCGACAACAGTATTATAGCAACCATGTGGCCGTTGTACGTGTTGCGGTCACATTTACCGTTGGACGCTGATGTAATTTTTTTAACCCTTTTTTAATTATCAATAGTAGGAATAAAGTACAAGGAATAATATATTTTAAATTACTTTTCAATATAGTGTTTTTTATACATATATGTTACATAGGTTCGACTCCACAAATACTTTAGAAATAAAATCACAAAAATATTTTAGATTCAACAAATATTAGGTACAACTATTTTGTACAATCTTTCAGGTGCTGATATCAACAGAAACTGGTTCACAAGCATCTCAAGTAACCGTCAGTGAAACGATAGTGCAGTCTGCCAGTGGTCGGGGAGCTCTGACACATTTGGTAGCGCCAGGCACTACTGCTGCGAGACATTCACTTACATTCCAATATAGGTAAAGTGATATAATTTGTAAAAAACCCATCGTGGCGTGGCGGCACAGCGTCTGACT
This sequence comes from Dione vanillae, assembly GCA_037178615.1. Lineage (NCBI taxonomy): Eukaryota > Metazoa > Arthropoda > Insecta > Lepidoptera > Nymphalidae > Dione > Dione vanillae. Next base: position 1,874,792 of record JAZFAU010000009.1, on the reverse strand, counting down.
GTAAAGCTATGGTTATGGATTGGATTTTAATAGGGGAATTTAATTATTTTCATTTCGTAGCTCTGGTAACAAGGCAAAAAAGAGCAGAAAATTGGACGAAAAGCAGGAAACTCAGTTTTGTTAATACTAGGTTGTATTCGCCTAGTCTGTTATATGCAGGATATAGCGTGTATCAATTTATTTATTTATTTTATTTGACATGATTTGTAGTATAATTTTGCTATATTTATTTGAATAAATAAATAAATTTTCTAAAATCAAAGTAATATGCATTACTTATCTCATATGTTCTGAAGTTTGTATAGAAGAGGTTTTTTTTGCTTCATATAAAAAGCCGTGTGTCATTTTATAAGAATATTAATAGTATGAGCTGATTTTTTTGTTTCACAATGAACTTAAAAGGCGCGATACTCTACTACAAATTTTCTTCCACGTTATTCTGTTTACTTAGTAATAATCCAAAGACTAACGAGACGGATATAGCATATAACATGTTTTTTTTTAAATAGTTATGAGCACCCAGCTACCATTCTGTTAACATTTTTAATGGTCTATCCGTCGATCCCTCCTATTCTTTATTTATGTTTATTAAGTAACATATATGGAAAATGATATTTACAAACATTTTCTTATAAATTAGGATTGATTTTATTGTAGTCAGTATGTCTATATCAAAATAATTCTTGATTTCGAACTAACCTGATACATCCTCAGATGAACTGAGTGGATATTGATAAAAATCAATCTTTTAAATAAAAAGTACTTGAACTTCAAATTGATGCTTAAATGAGTAAACGTTGGTAACGAAACCTACATAATAATTTAATTTAAACAATCTTGAGTATTAGATATATTCTATTAACTTTGTTATAGAAATGTTGATTGTCCAGTGACGCGAGATGCAGTTCCGTTGCACTATGGCGTAACGGACACTTCTGTGTTTGAAAAACCTCCAAGTATTAGCAATTCAGACGACATCATGAATATTTTGGAACAGTGGTAAGTTATTTGACTATAACATAGCTATAATGTAGCTAAAAGGTCCAAACACATTAATCACAAACTCTACCTAGTAGGCTATGGTAGGAAATATTCAATAACAAAGAAATTTCCGAAGATCAACGTTTTAAAGCGGAAGCATAGTATGTTTTATTTTGATTCCTTAAAAATTACTTTGTAATGTAGGTTGAAGGAGTCCAGTCAAGAAGCACCCTCAAGCTGGCCATATTCATTAGTTACAAACCACTGGCCGAACAATTGGAAACCAGCTTTATTGCAACCACGATGTGATGTCTCGGTAATTATATTTAATTATTATTATTGTTATAAATAAAGAACACTAGATTTTTATATTTTGTACTGGTTAAAACAGATCAATCTGGTTTAAACAGATCCACTATCGTCCAATCCGCGCGGGCGGCGGATGTTCCCTTGAACTACAATTATGTCCTGTGGTGCTGATCGCAAACGCCTCACCGGTTACCCTCACGTTAAGGGGACATGACGCTGCACCACTCTGCAAACTGGATTCTGGCGTTGCTATATCACCACCTTCTGCTGTGTTACAAGTGATTTATAATAGTTTTTAAATTTTTATACCAAAATATTATTATTATTGATTTAAAAAATGGCACTGAATTTGTAGTTCTAAGCTTTTTACATAACATTAATAAGTGTTAAAAAATGATTAAGAAAATTACCTTTTAATTATTATAATATTTTTCTTGGTTTACATATTCAGTTTCATATAGCATGATTCACCTTTTATTATTCATATAATATATAACAAAATATAATTACTATAAAGTTTTTATTTTTTGTTAGAAACCATTTTTCATATCTGTGGAAGTGGGCAGAGAAACGTTTGTGAGTTCTGAACTGCGTGTGTGCGAGCGCGAGCCTGGCAGATACGAAAACCCGCCTCCAGGCCACATGGCCCTCGACCGCCCTACAAATTTTGCTATTCAATGTAATCAAAAGGTATATATATATATATAGGTTTGTTTATTTAAGTTAAAAATCAGTGCTTGTCACAATCATTCGCGTCAACTTTTTGGCTTTATCATTTAAAATGTATTAAAGTTCCACATCAGGTGCTTCAGACTTGATTATTGTATCCGTCACCAGAAAATATAAGTGACCTTGAACAGCTTTTTTCAAACACTCAGCTCGTTATTTTTTCAGGATTAGCTGGTTTATTATCTTTTTACATTATGTGTTCCAGTGCTATAAATTAATTATATTCAATACATATTCAGGGATAAAGACATGATATAATATAATTTAATAAATTGAAAATTATTCGTCAATATATTCGTATATTATTCGTCAAGTAGTTCCTAAGAATTATGAGTACATACATCCAGTTTTACTGTTAAGTCATATTAAAGATACTTTGAATCAAATGAATGACTACATTATTTAAGGCCGTCATGGCCCAGAAAAACACCATTGGTATAATAAATAGTTGTAAGTTCCATCCATATTTGAAAAGTTTGAGACCACCAATGAAAACTTTTGTTATCAGTAAATATTTTAGAAAATATTGGTGAGAAGTAGTACTCTGCTGTTACACAGGGCTGCGGGCGTCAGTGATCACTTACCATCATGACGCGACCGCTCGTTTACCTTGTACTTGCCATAAAAAAAATAGACATTAAGTGCTTCAGTTATGGTCTGGGGTTGTTATTTTGGCTATGGGATTAGAAATGTAGTCCATATCAAAGCCATAATGAAAAAGAAGTAATATAAATAAATTTTAGAGAAAAATGTCACTCTTCGGAGTTTAATTTATTTTCTCATATTTTTTCATAGTAGTCTCAAACTTTTGATCAGTAGCGTAATTATCAGTCACGCTAAGTTGTTTGATTGTATTTTGTCGTCATCGTTTGTATAAGTAATATTATTTTGATACTTATGATTTAAAATATAAATTTATTATTTTAATATTTTTACAGGTGGCACTTTTAACCATTTACTATGAAATAAAACAAGATATTAACATACTCGGCATCACTTCTACATACGTATTAATCAATCGACTTCCTACTGAAATTTTGGTGAGTATGGCGTTGGGAGTTTTGCCTAAAAATTTAATTCGTCTAATTTAATAGTATTTAGCTTAAAAATTTGGATTAAACTCTTATCCTGATATTAATAATTTCTTGAAGTTATATTTGAGAGACACTTAGGTTCACGTAAATCAATTTATTTGGAAATATTTTATATTTTTATTTTGCCTTAACTCATAGTTATGATTTTAAAAAAAATATTTTAAATTTCATACAATTTTATGGTATATATAAGTAAATTACTAGACGGTTATTTTTTGTTTAGACAATTAACAATATCGGCGGATTGGTTATTACTTGGGGAGATTATATTAAATTTATATTTATATCATTTATTTAGGTGTCAGCGGTAGCAGTACCAAACGAAATAGACAAAAATACAGTACTTCAACCAAAAACATTCACAACTATTAAACCAACGAAAGAAGGAAGGTACGAGAAACCAATTTTTTATCATAAACCCACGTATGCTTGTATTATTATATTTTTTTTGTGTTGAAGTAAATCATTATTTTTATTTCATGTTTTTTTCATAGAAATTATACCAAATGATAATACTTATTTCCGTTTCCTAACTCTAGTGAGGAATAGCACTGTTATAAACCCCAATGTTACATGAGTAGTTCACTCTACTTACAATGTTTACAACAATTTTGTTGATGTTGAATTGAACATATTTCTTTTGATTTTTTTAACGTTTTTGTTCTTTTTCATGATAGCTCAAAATATGAGTACTAAAACATTGCATTTATAATACAGTCTCGACGGGAAGCCGCTCTGTCATTTCTTCATGAGTAGTCGTTGGCGGGGTGGAGATGTGGAGGAGCTTCTAGCGTTTCTTTGTCTAGCACTATCGTCGAGCACCCAACCCGCCACAGTTCCTGTACCAGTGCGTCTAGGCACACCGCCAGTGCGTAGGGCCATTGCACTGTTAAATGACGAGGGATGTTCGGTTAGTTCGCGTTTATAAAGTTTTTTAAGCTTATTACGTATTATTCTACCGTTCCTGGCGCTATTTTTTTATTTTTACTCATTATTCCTCATTAGGAAAATATGAAGTTAAAATAATTGAATGTAACTAAGCTATGAACTGCATGTCGGTTCCGGTCTAATATAGGTAATAATGTTATAGGAAAATACGCCTTTACAATCAATATAATTGTTTATTAAAATATTATGATTAAATATTTACCATCAATTAAATTTCCGTAAGTATAAAATGAAGACTCCAACTATAATTTTATATTTTATAGGTACCAATAGTGGTAACGCAAGTCCGTCACGAGGGGCGTTGGTTGATCACAGTAGCGCCGGACCCCTGCCCACAGTTTGTTGTACACAATCTTACTAAAACTACCCTTGCGGTGGCTCAGCCTACTATTACTGAAACCACTGTGGCTACTGTTCAGGTATTCCGATTGATAATTAAACATATGTACATTTTCGTTATTTTACTAAAGACGTGTTTGACTAAGTAGCAGTGGCGAAATGTCTATTTAATACGATTATCATTGAGCTAACACTTGTAAGTGTTAAATAAATTCATAAATAGTAAGCAACAATTCACTGACAGTAACTCCAGTAAAACTAAGTTATTACATTATCATGACTGAAATTGGTTGAAATGACTGAAATTCTTGACTTTTTTCGACGCCGGCGTGTAATATAAAAGTTCATATTTACATTCTTCGCCACTGCTAAGTTGTAATATTAAATAAAAATGTTTTTTTTTAGCTTCACACTTTATCCCGCACATGGCAGAGTAGGCAGAGGAAACTGCATAGACCGTGGGAACCTAGTGTTAAGACACTCCGTTGCTTAGTCCCTGCTTTCTCCGTCCCCTCTTTCCGCCGTTTTCGAGGCATTGCGTGTTGAATGGCGGAACTCAACGCTGCGCTTTGCTTAGTTTGCCAGAGCGAAGAAAATGGAAATAGAAAAATTCATCTTCTCCGACTGGGGATTGAACCCAGAAACCCTCGCGTTACAGGCAGACGTTGCGCCTCTGCGCCACGACGGTCCTCTAAAATATTTTATTTATATTATTCTATTACTAAACTGATTTAGGTGGAACAAGAATGCCCAGGTATAAAGTGGTGGTGTTTAGTGAAGACGAACGGCGTGACGCATTATTCAACACCTGCGCACAACGCGCGATACCCCCCTCCTGCGCAACCTACTCGGCCGCCATTACCGTTCCTCACTGTTGGCCATCGGACAGGTAATATTATATGTTCATTCTTGTGCATAAGTAAAGCTACAACTTCCAGACCTCGTAAATTAAACATATTAAAACAAACACCGGCGACGTACTTTTAGATCCTCGGGCATCATCTGTGGGATGCGGTATATATATATGTATATATATATATATATATATATATATATATATATATATATATATATATATATATATATATATATATATATATATATATATATATATATATATATATATATATATATATATATATATATATATATATATATATATATATATATATATATATATATATATATATATATATATATATATATATATATATATATATATATATATATATATATATATATATATATATATATATATATATATATATATATATATATATATATATATATATATATATATATATATATATATATATATATATATATATATATATATATATATATATATATATATATATATATATATATATATATATATATATATATATATATATATATATATATATATATATATATATATATATATATATATATATATATACATATATATATACACACATATATATATATATATATATATATATATATATATATATATATATATATATATATATATATATATATATATATATATATACATATATATATACACACATATATATATATATATATATATATATATATATATATATATATATATATATATATATATATATATATATATATATATACACATATATATACATAGTCGGAGCGGTACAGAGATAGATCTCTTTTTCTTTTGGTTATTTTTTTTTAATGAAAGGATAAATTGAAAACGTTAAATAGTATTTTTGTAGTACGATGTCTATACGCTATTCGTAATTTATGATGACTATCAGTAAATATAAATATCGTGAAATGGGAAAAATGATCCTGTACTATTGATAAGTGTTAACTAGTTTTTTGTATATAGCCTTGAAATATTTTCCCCTTTAAATAGTTTTGATAACGGCCGCCTTGTCAAATCTACTCTTTATATTTTCAAGATGAATCAGTATACGAGTGGTGTCAGCCTATCGCGGTGGCCGACGGCGAACAGCTGCTACAAATGTCAGGCGGAGGTACTATCAAAGTCCGCGTGCGCACACACCCGCACTCCACACTCATTGAACTGCTTGACGTGGATCAAGTAAGAATTTTTTACTATATATATTTTTTAAATTTACTTAACTATTTAGATTGCTTGTGTTTACTGAAGGAGTAGTTTTTATTTTTTATGTAGACTGAATATTATGTTAGTACTTGACTTGAATTGTCATATAATCAATTTATACTTATATACTTTTTTTTTTTAAGGTGTGATTTTTATATGATTCCAGCATGATATATCTGCAAGCGACATTCGTCGACGTCTATTTAGCGCTTTCTCCACAAACCAGTCGCTTGAAAAAGTAAGACGTGTTTTACTTTTTTATAGAGATAGTTAATTTTTATAAGGATAGTTTATTTTTTATAAAGATATATTTATAGTAGATAGTAATTCAGTCATTGCAGTCGGACAGCGTCTAGCTGTTAATGTTTATTTGACAATTTAACTATATCTCTCTCATTCGTTCTACCTGCTCTAGCAGAACATGCGGCATAGAACACAGATTAGAACTTTAGACATATTTATTATCTATTTCAGAGAAATGCAGACGCTGAGGGCAGTGCTATAACAAGTAAGGTGGAACGTAAGTAGCTAGAATTTTACTTTTTAATTAGATTTAAATTAAGTTCTTTGATTTTCGCGATTTTTATACATTTTAAATAAAACAATTTAACCAGATTTATCGCGTATATTAACATTATTTGGGAAACCCGACGTTTCGAACACTTTGCAGTAGTCCGTGGTAATGGGTAGACTACCGTAAGTGTTCGAAACGTCGGGTTTCCCAAATAATGTTAATATACGAGATAAATCCGGTTAAATTGTTTTATTTAAAATAGATTTAAATTGTTTGGAAATTAATAATTTATGTAGTATTTATGTATAAATTAATTATTTTGAAAGTGAGGACATTGTGGTGCATAGGCGACAGCGTCATCTACCTGTAAACGCGACGGTTTGCGTTGCCTTTTCCTCGCTCTTGAAACAAGGCAGAAATGTGGCGTTGGTTCCTGCAGCATATGCCTCTATGTGCGAGATATAGTGAATTAAAAAAAAACAAAATGTTATTCAGTCAAGATATTTTTATATTACAGTAAGACTATTGTCATCACCGCTGCAGCTGCCTTCAAAAGAAAATAGTAAAATCTCACCTTTGATGCTAGATAAAACGTCGTCACAGAATCAACCATGTACATCACAAGTGAGTAAATTTTTATATATAGTTATCTATACTATATTAAATTAGTAAAAAATATTCTTGACTATTTATACAATAAAATTATGCAAGATGTATAACACTAAAATATAAATATATGACTTGTAAGTAAATTTAATTTAAACTTTATTGTTATTTAAGACTGTTGCAGAACTAAAGCATTCCAAATGATTGTAAAAAAAAAATTCTACCATGCTTTCATGCTTTCATTTATCAATCGAAGATATTTTTAATTTATAATTTTATAATATGTGCTATATTATAAAACTATAAATTAAAAATATCTTTAAGGTGCCTACAGATATTTCGCTTGTACATCATTTTTTTTACTTTGTATATAAATGTCAATGTTAAAATAACGTTTAATTTATTATTATTGTTAACAAGGAGGTAGATAGAGCTTCAGAAGTACTGCAACCCTTAATGATAGACAGTGACTCGTCTCTATTGAAGCTATCACATATGGTGCGTGCGGATATCGCAGGTGAGTCACACGTCTGCAATATATGAACAATATCTTTTCTTTTACACCAAAGCAGCGCAAACAAATTTACAAGCAGGCTAATTGTTGAAGTAGGCTTGAGCAATTTTAAAATTTCTGACCGTTTTTCATCTGTAAACGACGACAAATAAGTACTTATATTGTAAATGAAATATGGTTTAAATTGTATAATTTTAAAATATGCTAATCCAATATTTGTGATGCACCATAGTAGCAGGACTTATTTTTATTATTATACTGAAAAAAATTCTAATTGTGTATTTTTCACAGGTACATAAAATATTGTCTTATAATATAATTGGTTGTTTTACAATGTATTCTGTATATTTTTAAAAATATTTTTCGATTTGTTAGTTTTTTTGTTTAAAAATCGTTTACAGAGGCGTTCCGTAAGGAGGAGATGAGCGCCGCAACTCTATTTCGCAAAGATTCTACTGAATATTCTGAAACGTGTTTCTTGGAGGCTTTGTCTCAAAAAGGTTATTATTATTATTTTTTTATTATTATGATTTTCTGATAAGTTGACTTTTATTACAGATTTACACTTATATAATTTTTCTTGTTCAATTGTTTATTTTTACTTTAATATCCTGTTGGTACACAAACTTCTAAATTATTAAAATATAAATTAATATAATCTATTTACAGATTGGCCAGAGGGTAATGAGATGTGGCCGGAGAGGGAACGAGTACGATGTGTGATAGATAGCATAGCGATAACGCTGGGCGCCTCGACGGATGTTTTGCCTTTAGTGGCTGCGCACTTGCAGCGGGTTGGCGTGCTGTTACTTGTCGATTCTAGGGTATTTATCCAAAATACATAATATATTGTATTGTTTACATCTGTCCTTACTGTTAGGGTTCTTGAGATGTGTCCAGGCTCCTGACCTCAAGAGAACCTCAAATATAAGTATCGAGTCTCAACGTACATTGTTCCGTTATCATATTAGCAGCAAACTATCAATAACATACGGACTCTGTCTTAATAAGGTAAAGCGTAATGTGTAAATGTTATGAGATAATAATGTTGTCGATGTTATTACTTAAATATTATCAATAATACCATATCGATGTTAGTAGTAGCTGTTGGAGAGTGAAGTTTTGTCACTGGGTTCACTATCCATGCTGTACTGAATACACTTTGTGATGGAAAAAAATATTGTTTTATTATTTAACTGTTTTTTTTTGCCATATTTAATTGTTACGATCTCTAAACTGGCCGTTGGCGTAACTAGATACATTTTTCACTGGGGGCCCAGTCCCTAGTGAGCAAATCGTTTTTTGATATACAAGTCCCATATTATCGCTATGTTATCGTTTCGAACAGAAAATCCGAACAACAGTATCTATAGCTGATGTGCAAGTTGACAACGCCCAGTATGCGACAGAGCAATACGATTTCGCAGTGGTGGCGACGACACGAGCAAACCAAACTGGGGACCGATGGCCTCCACTGTGGGGCATGTTCAATGAAATACTCTCTATACGCCCAAATGAAGCTAGGCTGTTGGTGCGCACGTGCCACGATAGGTGGACGGCGGCTGGTAATAATTATCAAGGTTAGTGAATTATTCGAATGTATTTTTCTATTTACTTTTATTTTATACAATTAATATAGTATAAGGTACGTTTTGTTTTAAATGTGATAATGACAAATATATTTATAATTTTTCACACCGCATGGATTTTTTGTCGTACCTTCTTTTTTCTGTATGTCTTTTTTATTACAAATTTATTTATATTTTCTATATACATTCATCATTTCCAGTTTTCTCTTTTTTCCCCACAATCTTCCGGTTATTCGACGTTATATTTAACTTTAGTTCTTGTTTATTGGTATCATTATACATTATAAATTCAAACAGTCGTTATGTTATTACTCTAGTCCACTATACTGACTATATTATCTTACATGCGAACTATTATTACGTTTTATGTACCCTGTGAAATTAAAATAAGAATTTAATAAAAAACTTTTTGTTTATGTAGAATTGACGGAAGTAGAAATGCGTTTAGGCCCTCTAGGGCTTTACATAGAAGATGCATACGTAGGTGCCGCAGTGGACCTTTTCCACCTCGCCATACCACCAACTACACAAACCTCTGACAATATGGCGATTACTGAAATCAATAATCTGGAAAAACCATTAAGACTTAGAAAGTTGCATATCCACCCCCTGGATTTGACGTTAACATTGCATACTGCCGTAAGTAATATTTACCTAAATTTTTATAATATAGTGTGTGTCTAATGTAACTAAGTATTATAGAATTAACAAAAATATTGTATAAATGCAGAGTTTAGGTGGAAATAAAATAATAAATACCTATAAAAAATAACCTTTAATGTTATATTTCGAATGACAAAAGATCTTACATATCGTATATTTTAATCATATTTAAAATACATTGATATTATTATTACATTTGAACAAAGTCTTAAGTTGTCAAGTACTTTACACTTTAAATTTTAAATAATTATAAACACCACAGGTGCGTATGTACATAGCTTTGGACGAGAGCCCCTTGCGACTAAGCGCCTTCCAGCTTCAAGATGTAATGACGTCTACAGAAAGATTGACGCACGCGCTCACTGTTCACTATTTATCTGCTGCTATACTTGGAGCCGGTAGGTTGTGTCACAAATTAAGATGAATTTTAAGCAACTAGAATATTTGTAGCAACAAAAAAATCCGAAAGGGTTCCGTACACAATATAGTGAAATATTTCCCCTGAAACGTTTTTTATCGAATTTACCATTTTATTTTCAATTTATGAAATCCTTATAAGTTTTCCTGTAATCTATAAGCCATAAACTATATTCAGTATTTTTTCAAATTTTACGGCCCAGTATTTTCGGAGATTAGGGGGAGGGGGGGAGAGAATGGTCAATTTTCGGGTTTTTTCATGAATATCATCGAAATTATTTATTTTAAAAAAATAAAAAATATATTTTCGAGATCCTGATAAAAAGCCCTTTCATTTTTGTTACATTACACATCTGTGTTCGGGTCAGGGCATTACACCATCCTGCCAAATTTCACCTGATTCGGTCTAGTAGATTCAGAGAAAATTGGCTGTGACAGACGGACGGACAGGAACACGAGTGATTCTATAAGGGTTCCGAATTTTTTTTGTACGGAACCCTAAAAAGACAATTAGAAACATATATTTCTGATTTGTTTCGTACAAAATGACTGTGTAATTTTAATTTGTCATCTCTAAAAGTTATACTTCCCGAAATTTAAATAAGGTATGCATAAACATTGTTAATATTTATTTGAAGTATATACGAATATAAGATACTTATACTGTTTCGCTTTTCCGTGAGTAGTCAGTCCCCAGTTATTTGACCGTCCGAATATCATTTGACCAACTTTACACTTTTCTCGTGGCCACCAGTGTCTAAGTTCAAACTAGAAATAACATTTTTGAAATATTAAAAATCATTGAATTGAATATTGTATTAAAAATCACAAAAGCTATATTACTTAATAAAATTATTGTACAATGTTTGTGAATTACTAAAAAAATGTTGAATTGCAGCGTGAATTTATAGTAAGTTAGGATTATTATGTACATAAGTACTTATGTAAATAATAATCCTAACTTACTATAAATTCACGCTGCAAGGTAAATTATGCAGGCGAGAAAGAGGCTTTTAAAAATTATTTATTTATTTAAAAAGCACAACCTTTCTGTTCGAGAGCAAGTTGAAGACAACATTATTTAATTTAAAATTACTAAATCAGCAAAAATTTCTACGCTGTTGTTTAATTCCGCGATCTTCACTTGTAAAGTCATCGAAATGCGCCCTTATCCTGTTTACTCGCACTGCAGAATAATAGACAACTTCATATGTACCGTATTGTTACAATTTAAAATATTTATATTAATATTTATTTGTCCCAAATTTCAGGCTGGGTAGTAGGAGGTTTAGAGTTACTTGGGGCGCCGGGGGCGTTGGCAGCGCGAGTGGGTAACGCGGGGGGCGGCGTGCGGGGAGTCGCGTCTGCCGCTGCCGGGGCCCTACTACGTTCACTTAGTTCAGCTGCTGGGTCCTTAGCTAGGAATCTAGATTTGCTCGCTGGGGATGATGATCATGCGAGACGAGCTGCTGCAGCCAGGTATTGTTCAAAGTAGCAACTAAATTAATTCATTAGTAGTAGCCGCTTTATATTTTATTGAAGAGCTTATTTAAAAGAAAAATCAAAATATATCAGAAACTATCGTATAAAAAAAACAAAGCAATTATTTAACTAGCGAAATTACATAATTTAGTAAGTATATAATATGCATATAATATTCATTTTTGTATTTGATTATCTAGATATTCGAAGATCTTTATGTACGTCAGCTAGAATTAGTTCATTTGAACAAGTTCCCACATTCACGATGATCAGTTTAATTTTTTACCTCTACATTCACTTGTCTTAATTATACATATTAGAACACTTTTTTGCAACTGTAACTAATAGCCTACTTTATATTTCTACAAATGCTTTTTATTTTTAGGAGACGTCCGCCGCCAAGTTTGATGGCAGGTCTTGTGGCTGGAATCACTAATTTTGCCATTAATATACTTGGTAAGATAATCTCACGAAATCAATGATTAAGGAGTTAAATATTTTTTTCATATGATGTAATGCATGTAGACATTATTAGTTTTATTGTATAAAAGAAATTCTTGTCCCTTGCTCTAACTAAATAACAAACAATGAGCAAACATAAGTATCATTTTCATTCCAAAGTAATTTGAGTATATTTAATTTAAATTATATAATATTAACGAAACAAAATAACCTTAAGGCATACTGTACAGCTTGCCTAAATTTTTTCGGGGTAATATCACTCCCGTTACTTATAATTAGTACTGTAATAATATAATGTCTGTCAAGCACTATTATTATCCATAGATCCTCTATACACCAAATTATCTTGATCTTCCCATCAGGTGCAGTGGGTGGTCTCGCCCACCACCCTTTAGTGGGAGTGGCGGTTGGTGAGAGCGAGAGCGGTGCGGCGGCACTACGACGCGGGATTGTAGGTGCTATAACAAAACCTTTGAGTGCTACGGCGGATTTAGTAGCGTACGCTGGACATGGACTCCTCACACAAACCGGATGGGATCCTGTGCCTCAGGTAAATTATGTCTAAGATTCTAATTCATAAATAAAGAATAGTCTACATTAATGGACTTAGTGTTAATACTTTTCTACAATTGTGTATCCTAATATTAGGTTATGCCTAACCAGAAGAAAAATTGATTATTTAGTTATAAGATAATAGTGCTAAAGGTAAACTTTTGTAAATATTGTACGGTCGAGTTTCTCACCAGCTTTTTTCAGCATAGCCTTTCGAGGCGACTGTAGTTTCCTGATATACTGACACAACTGACATTTTCATTTTCATTTCTTTAGCCAATAGCAAATAGGAAAGCCTCTATATCTCAAGGCGCGCTCAGTGGATGGCGACGCGACTGCGTGCGCTGGGGGTTCCTGCTGTCTGAGATGCACGCTTTGGCCGGCTTCAGTGTGACACTTGACCACGTGTCGTTACAGCTACTAGTTGCACATAAGGTATTATTCATTTGTGATATTAACTATACACGCCTATCTACATCTTTAAAACGACAAATTCTAAGATTCAAATTAAAAAAAAAATCTATAAAATGAAATCTGATTTTTAAAATATTACGATTCTATATATATATATTTAATTTTATTGTGCGTAAACGATCAATGTATGAATGTTTTTTTCCTTTTTAAATTCTTAATACATAATTGTTTACTTAATAAGTAGTTATATCGGCCACTTTTCATACTTTGATATTTATTATAATTTTTAGAAAAAAAATTGTTGTAACGATTTAATCGATTTGTAACATTGAAATAGTATATTAATGTTTTTTAAATAACATTTTTATGTTATATTTATACCATTTATAAATGTTTATTTGTCAATTTTATTTTCAGTTCCTAGTCTTTGTTGAACCAGAAACAGAACGCATAGTGGAAATGATTGACTTAAAATTTTGTACACTTGGTCCCTACCAAGCTCATACTATCGAGGTAAGTATTTATTTTATAATGCTGATTAAATGAGAATGTATGACGTATTTATACTTTCTAGATATTCGTGTTGATAATATTATAAAATATTTGCATACTTACTATATTGCCTTGTTTCTGCAGTTATTTGTGACGCAGAAACCAATTTCGAAAGCATCAGAGCCACGAGCTGATGAAGACAATGAATATCAGGTGTGTAAATTAATTAAATTTGGCTGGGTAACAGTGTTGTAAAATATGTAGGCAAATACTTCATATGCTAGATAATTGATTAAAAAGTGTTGAGGTAAATATCCTTTATTGCTAATGTGCACAACGTTCTAAATTACAAAAAAAGAAATTGTGTGATTTGACTATTACTTATCAAATTTTTGAATTATGTTATAATTTTAAAAACAATTATTGCTACATAGTATTTTGATAGCAGTAACATTGAATATTGATAAAAATAATTGAAATAGTTTCCTTACTCAGAAATACGTAAATACGAAATAAAATCACAAATCCTCGCATTTTGCCTTAATTTCTATACATCCTATCCTATTATATTTCTATAGCGAGGCTATAGACGTATAGTAAATATCTGAGGCTCACAAGTCTATGATATGTTAGGTTATTAAAATAGCGACGTAAAATATATTAATGTATTCGGTATGGGCTCAGACTGAATCGGTTTGTCATGTCACCTCTTCTGTATATTATATACCTGTAACATAAGTAATAAGTATGTGATTAAACTTGCAAATGCAGGGTTTCTCTACAAGTGGCTAATCGATTAAGAACAGTTTAAATATTTACTGACGTTCTTTTTATCTCATATGCTTATCAAGTAAACTACTATCACTCTGTTTTGAATGGTGACATACTAAGTATATTGTAAATGTAATATAGGCCATTGTCATTAACGCACTAAATACATAAAAATATTTACACAATGTTTTTTCAAATATTTTCTAAATACCAATAACTAATAACTAAATACAGCATGTTTATAATTTTTAAACTGTTCCACATATTTTTTAAGGTAAAAAATCTTTTTTGCTACTGAACAGAACTTAGAGGACCGTCGTGGCGCAGAGGCGCAACGTCTGCCTGTAACGCGACGGTTACTGGGTTCGATCCCCAGTCGGAGAAGATGGATTTTTCTATTTCCATTTTCTTCGCTCTGGCATCTAAGGCAAAGCGCGGCGTTGAGTTCCGCCACTCAACACGCAATGCCTCGAAAACGGCGGAAAGTGGGGACGGAGTAAGCAGGGACTAAGTAACGGAGTGTCTTAACACTAGGTTCTTATGGTTCCTGCAGTTCCCTCTGCCTACCCTGCCATGTGCGGGATAAAGCGTGAAGCTAAAAAAAAAAAAAAAAAACAGAACTTATATATTATGGTTTGTCAATAGCCATAGATCAATTCCCCGTACATATTTATTATTATATTCGTGCAGATCAACGCGGCGGCAATGGCTCGCGTGGCGCGCTACACGGGTGCGGCGGGTGCGGAGGGAGCGGGGGGTGCGGGGTACAGTGGAGGGGGAGGGGGAGCGGGGGCGCGCATCCTCGACCTGGTCCCCGCGCCCGGCACCGCGCACGCCCTCCTCGCCGTTCTCACTGCGGTCATACACTGTAACAACGATAGTTACTTCCCACTCTTGTAAATTTTTAGTAATAATATAATTACTAAATTGACATTCAGTCCGAAAGTAGCAGCGATGTTTTTATTGTCGTTATTATTATTTAAAAGTCATAGATTTGACATTTCGTTAAATTGGCTACTTTTACAGCTAAGGCTACGATAGGCCTAAGCGATATTTTACTTTCATTGGATCATTATTACTACAGTATTTTTATTAATAAATATGGAAACTAATTTACTATTTAATAATATATTATTCGATTTTACATTTAGTAAATAAAAGTATGTCAATTATACGAATCCCCTTAATTATGTTGTGTTATTATATTATTTTTTTATGTTTTAATTTTATTTCAAATTCAAAAGTTTATTTACATAAGTATCTAAAATAAAATAAATAAATAGAATAGAGTATTTATGAACATCTTGTTTATTATTATTGAATATAAACCTATTTACGTTTTATCTAGTATTTACCCAAAAAATAAGAGAATGTTTTGTTATGATCTTCATTAATAATAATAATATGGACTGCTTTAGTTGTAGCATGTTCTCTGTAACAGATCATCACAAATAATCTATAACGTATATATCCAATAGGTCATACAGTGCCTCTTGAAATCATTGAATTATCTGTATGTTTGTCGGTTTTAATATTGTTTTAGAGCTATGTGTGGTATAATTTTATTTATAACTATCAATTTACTTCAACGATTTTGTTATTAAATAAAACGTTGAATTTTAAATAATAATGTATTCAATTTGGTGTCACAAAATATGTATTTGTTTAATTATATATATTTAATTATATATTATAAAATTATTTTAAGTGTCACATTACCGCAACCATTTTAATATAACAGTGTATTAGATGGCAACTATAGATTTGTGTAATAGGCTATCTGACAGATTGAAAAATTAATGGCTAATGTTTGTCATCTGTAGGTATACTATATTGTAACACAACGTGGACAAAATGGATTAGTTATGAAGTAACGTAACTTAAAAAATCATTAATTTACCATAAATTACCAGATAAAGTAATAAATGACGTTACACGGAATAATTTATTGATTGAAATATATATTACATTTGTATTTTGCAAATTTATATCCTACAAGTATAGTTATAATTCTGTAAAAGTGGACAGCACAAACTTGCCTAAAATAGATACAAAAATAATTTTGATTTGTATCCCATACAAACGAAAATTATTTTTTTTGATAGATACTTCGATATTATTTATCGATAAATAACAACATCACAAACTGGTAAATTTTATGAAGTAAACCTGTTCACCATAATTATTCTCTAGCTTCAACCGATAAATATTAAGGTTCTGAATATTAATTTTGAGTTATTGAGGTAAATGTTTCATAGAAACTAACATATAAAAAAAAATATATTCCGTGATCAAAATATATGTTTATAATAAATTAACTATCGTCATTTATAAATAAACTAAAATGCTTTTTGAAATAGTGTCAAATAGCCTATTATAAGAGATGTGTTAGTGCAGAGTTTAAGACTAAAACAAGCTATAAAAATATTATCATTACAAAAACATATTATATTAATAATAATTGAAGAGCGTTAACTAGAAACTATGAAAACAAATTACTCTTAATATATCGATATTAAGCTATAGCGATGATGTGTCATTATATTAGATGCCGCAACTATACAGTTAAATTGCTATTAGACTATTTAATAAAAGGAAATCTCCATCACGACTGGTTAGCCTATCTATTCTACCTCTCCTATTCTACTGGTCAAATGAAACTCAGTGACTCAATTGCATTAATAATTGCACGAGATATCATATATGTTTATCATATTTTTGAAAACGTCACTGAATATATTATACATTTTGCGCTTTCTTTTGATTTTTTAATATATTATGCATTAAATATATATATTTATAGTATATTATTATTATTATATATTATTATTATATATTATTATTATTATTATAAAGGTAAATTAATATTTAACGATAGATTTAATTCCATATCATGTGATTTTTTAAATGTACACACATTATACAGTAGAAAATCTGTAAGTTTAATATCAAGGGAGACGCCAGAAATTCCAAGCATAGTTTTCAGCTTATGGAGGAGGAGGGTCTACTTAATACGACCTTAGGAAGTTGAGATTTATTCTTATAAATTTGAAGTTATGGAGGTGAATTAAATAACAATACACTCAAATTTCTCAAAGTCGATCATTATATTTATTTATACTATCAAGTTTCAAATATTTTTATTATAATAGATTTAAAGGAAATCATAATTATATTTGAGATACAGAAGTCCAATTTAATTTTTGACTTATGGAGGGAAATATTGTACCAGGCTTGCAGGGGCCTACTGTTCATTTCGATTAAATGAGGGCTAAATTCGAGTAATGGAGGTTTTGATGGGATATTTTTTCGAACTTGCGAGGTTTCGAGTTTCGGGTTTTACTTAAAGAGGTTCTCCTGAAAATAAAACTCATTCAACCAAGAAAGGTGTCTGACGTTTTTATGGCGATATAAAAAACAAACATTTTCAATATTGTGCTAATGTTATGCTACGTCTAAAATTTGATTTTGATTTTTAAATTTCGTTTAAAAAGGTATTTCCATGCATACAATCACCGTTATAGATATTTCTTAAAAATGTTTGATACATTCTTCGATTCCTATATATGAAACTAAGTAACTATTGCACAAAATTGACATTGTATAAATAACTGTATGTAATGTAATTTTAGAGATAATTACATTTTTTAAGTAATAAATTAAATTAAATGTGATTTTGAATGTGACATTTAAAAAAATGATTTGCCAAATTACTGGTTTTTGAATTGTATACTACATATATTTGTAATGTAGATGATTATATGTATAAGTATCGTTGTACTGATTTTGGACTAGTATTTGAGAACGTAATATGTTTAAGTAATTATAATTATTCATATTTTAATGTATTTCAGATATTTATGATTTATGCGTTCAGTATTTTAATTTTATTATTTAATTATAAAATGTATTATTTCATTAAAGTAAAGTAGAAAAGTTAAACATATTTTTTAGTAATTTGACATTATTCAATGTTATAAATACCTACAAAATAGTTTATAGGCTTAGCTTTATTTTCCTTTATAAAACAAATAATTGGTTGAAGTTTATTATTGTTTTACCTTATAAATGGAATTTTATTTATTTTAAAATAATATTTGTGTGTAATAGCAAGTTATTTTACTTTTATTTTAAAAATACACAAAATTGGTGTTCATTATATTATATAAATAATAAATAGATTTCTTACATTCCATGTATGTCACTCAAGATGTTACTTTTCTTTGTCTCACACCTACCACATTAGCCTACAAGACTATGTAGGGGAATTATTACAGACATTTTCTTAATTTCAAAAATAAACCAAATTAACTTTCGTTCATTAATGTAGTGGTTAGCTTAATGACTTTCAGACAGAGGGTAATTGATAATACTTCTATATGTAAACTTGTCTACTGCTATACATGTATTATTGTGATAATAAAAGTCACGTTACGAAACATGTCTATTTATTTGTAAAGGTACGTATAATTTAATCCTTTGATATTGTATTCTATGACATACTAAATAACGAGCTATTATTACACTTTAGCGGCAGGTATCCCACGCTCTGTCATCCTTCCTGTTGACGCCCTATATCTTAGAAGTCCTTGTATCGGAACAGTGCCACTCACTGCAATACAATGCTAGCTGTCAATCTTCATTGCATTCCTTATTACAGGTAACTCCTTATTAGGTACTCTTAAGTAATTCAATCTCGGAAGCGGACTAAATAATGTCTTACAATAAGAAAATTCAATATTTAATTGTTATTTAAGCCTATAAGATATGCTTGTTTAGTTAGTGAAAAATACTATATTTACAGGGCAGCCGAATTTAATATTTACTTGCTATTATTAAATTATTTATGATTCTATAATTAATAAGTTCCATTGCTGTACTTGCTATGTTACCTTGTACCTTGCTATGTGACGAAAGATATTTTCCGGAAGTTTTAGAATTATAATAGAACAATAACTTCTAGATTCATTAACTTTTGTGTAGGTATGATCTGATTGTCCGTGTTGTCATGAAATGTCTCATTAACGTTCTTAAGTTTTTCAAATAAATCTCTTTATTAGTTAAATTTTTTGGTCCATACTAGCTATAACCCTATTATCTTTTTATTATATATACGCTACTTTGGATATTTTAAAATGTTTGGGCAATGAATACGACTATGCTATTAGGACCGAATGCTTATAGTACAATTAATTTAACAAATAGGTAATTTATAAGTACATTTACAGTTTTACCGTATGTCTATTTTGATTCATCTCATATCTTAATAAAATCACTTCTGAAGCTACTTCTGACAATTAAAGTCCAACATAAAGGAGGGTGTCTCACAATAAGCGTTGTTAATTTATTTATATATGTAATACACAACTTAAAGAAATATTATTAAAAACCTGCCATAATCTTTTTATTAAAATGCCTTGAAATGAAAGGTAAGTAATATTTGCTACTTACATTGATTCATCGTTGTTGAAATATTAAATTCTTAATTCTTAACATTCTTACAAGTAGGTACATAGTACTTGTAAAAATGTTAAGAATTGTTATCTTTAACAAGTATAGACTCCTTCAACGCTACGAGAGTGTCCTACTTTACTTCTTAAATTATGCTTATCATGAAATACTCACCGTAACAATGGCTATGTATAGACAATATATTTGTGGGAAATATGTGAAAATATGTTATGTTAAAGAAGTTCCTCACAATTTGCACTTCTTTGGTCAAATGAAACAAAATGCGCTTATGATTTAATCGCTGTCACTATGCTGCTTCCTAGTTGGCCTGTCACCCCGCAAGTATTTGCCAGCCGGTATGAACCGGCGCGCGCTGCCGCGGGCTATTCCCGTCGCAGATGTTGCAATCGTACAAACTGTTTCTTTTGTAGCGTACCGGGTTAAGGTCGTTTCTATATAAGAAGACAAATTAAAAGTATACGAATAAATTATAACCCTTTGTTTAAAAGAGACAGATAATAGCAAGGCGAGGGAGATATATCTATATATCCCTCATAGGGACTAGTATATATCCGCAATTTCTTGTACTTATTCTTTATAAACTTTATCATGTGGTAATTTTTTTCTATTTGTTATGTTCAAAATTTAATTCCAAACATATTTGTCTTCACGTTAAAATAACTTAAATTTTTAAGGTTTCAGTTCTAGGATAAAGAACTTCGACCAAGATATTTAATCGTCAAGCTAATAAATTTTAATACTTAGTATCCTCGAAAACATTATATTTACAGTCAAGGTATCCAACTGCTCCTTCATATAGGTCACTATATTCTACTAACAATTTTTTATCGTCTTCATTTATACCAATAAAACCGTGTCGAATTTGCTTTTGAAAATGTAAATCCAAAAAAATGTACATAATAAACATTTAGAGTTTAAGTTTCTTGAGACTTGAAACCCTTGAATCAAAGTCAGTTTCATATTTATTTATATATCATCATATTTATCCAACTAATATCGAAATTTCTTGAAAAGATCTGCCTAGAGAAAGTAGAGACTGCCTAGGGAGTATCGGGCCAAATGGACCTTGTACTCATACCTCACCACAGTCACCCCCTTTCTGTTTATTAAGCAGCACGACGACTTAACTATACTTTAACAATACGACTACGATATTAAGTATTAACTTGTGCTTGCTATATTTTTAGTTATACCTACTACGATCGAATCAAAATGGTTAACAGGTTTTGCTTAAAAGAATAATTTAGAATATTTAACAATAAATTAGTGATGGCTTTGGAAACAAAATATTTCCACATAAAATTATATTCTAAAAAATATCTTATTATATCTGCCTAGTTATATCGTAATATATTATGATTGCTTATTACCCTTATAAAGGAGGCTATACATGTTTGTTTTTCATATTCGATATGGGTTTTTAATAATACGTTTAATATGGTGATTCTTAAAATATGTAGGTAGGTATGACATGTTTACAAATGTTAAATATTTACCTATTATGACTCTTGGTTTTCGCGGAAAATAACCTCGCGATGAAAATATTAGCTTTCTGACTATACCTCGATTAGTTTTCTAATTGGACTCAAGAGGAAAAAAGAAATTCCTTATAGACTTATATTAGTTATACTTAATTGACCTAGACATGAAGACGAGAAGTTATAGCTTATACCTACTATTTTTATATATTGAGAAAAAATCTTGGATATGAAAAATATATTTAACATAGAAAAACCATTACAAGATTTCTAGTCCATTTTAGACACTAAATCAATTTTTATAAGGAGTACATTCCTTCTACCCAAAATATATGCTTCGCAATCCTCGGCGCGCAAGTATTTCGCGAACTTGACCACTATTTTTTGATTGACTAGCTGCGCCCGCAACTTTGTCTCCAAATAAAAGTATATTAAGAATTTACAACCTCTTTTTTGAACGCATAGATATAATGCAAACTCTAAATATTAAATTAATATCATCGAAACACCTGCATTTGAATTTTTAAGCTATTCTAAGTACATATCATACCTATATTTACCAAAAATATAATTTAATTTTTTAACAATAACGAACAAAATTACATTACATGTATAAAAATTTAATACTAGCTATTTATTTATTTCTTCAAAGCTAATATTTTAAATCTGTTCATATTTTATAGCAATATCCAAAGAAATTAGTACTATAAATGAAAAAAGTTGTGAGAACGTTTCATGCGACTAGTGAAACTAGTTGAGATGAAACTTTATATTAATGATGTAACGATTTCGCATTCACATTCGCAAAAATTTGTACGAATGTTCTGCAAATAATGAATGTCAGATTTTTTTTTTCTTTTTATTATCTTCACGCTTTATCCCGCACATGGCAGGGTAGGCAGAGGGAACTGCATAGACCGTGGGAACCTAGTGTTAAGACACTTCGTTGCTTAGTCCCTGCTTTCTCCGTCCCCTCTTTCCGCCTTTTTCGAGGCATTGCGTGTTGAGTGGCGGAACTCAACGCCGCGCTTTGCCTAGTTTGCCAGAGCGAAGAAAATGGAAATAAAAAAATCCATCTACTCCGACTGGGGATCGAACCCAGAAACCGTCGCGTTACAGGCAGACGTTGCGCCTCTGCGCCACGACGTTAATACGTTGTAAAAATCTAAATCACTTTACTTTTTGTGTTTTTTAATACAAAAAACAGTAACTAAATCTCGTAATCACATTATCAGTCCCAATTATATCTCATGAAACAATTTTTTAATGCAATCTAAACAAATATAAATCAATTCTCTCTCCCTTCTAAAAAAGTTTTATCAGCTAATATCAGGTTTTTAATGTTACAATCCAAAATGCTATCTTGCTTGCCGTAAACAATTGCGCCAAATTTACATGAATTACTGAATATTCGCATTCGCGTTCGCGAATGTAGGCAGCAAATATTCACATTCGCATTCGCGACTGTTAAAAAAATGACGTTCGTTACATCACTATTTATATTATAAATACATATAGTTTATATATCAGAATAATATATTATTCTCATATGTAAACTATACTATTTAAAAAAATATATATAAATTTACTTATATATGAGAAAAAATATACAACTAATTAAAAAAAATCCTGCCTTCTGCCAGGCCTACCTGAGCTGCTGGCCTTTCCTAAGCCAATGGACTGACACAAAGATCAAAAGATCCTTTGCCTTAAATAGTTATCACATATTATTATAGTCCACGATATCTTATATCTATATATGTATATGTTTTATGTGGTAGCTGTTATATTCAAAATAGTTACCTACAAATATAATTTTTAAAACTTTTTAAAAGCACCGTGTGTAGCTTCATATTTGATTATAGAATAATACTACAATTCTATTTCTCTACCGAAACATTGTGATGACGAAACCGCGAAGCTATTTAACTTTTTTACCTACGTTCTAAATAAATGAACTGAGTATTGTATGAACTTTAGCGTGTATGAACATTCACTTAAAGCTGTCTCTGAAGGTCGTTGACGTATAGGTAAGGCTCACATACCTAACTTAATCAAGCGGAGCGTATATATACCAAAGTCATAATACTTTGCGTCATTAGTAGGTAAAGAAATGCTTTCAATAAATAAAATGGTTTTAAATAATCCATTTCATTCCGAATATAGTGAAATTGAAATATTAAATGCTCAGTATTAAAAGCTTTTACACTGAATAAGTTTTTACAATGAATACTTTTCACCATCGTCATCATCATGTCAGCCGTAGGACGTCCACTGCTAAACATAGGCCTCCCCCAGGGACCTCCAGTGTGGTCTCCACTCGAGAACTTTTTTGCCCCAGCGGCCGTCAGTTCTTAGTACTATGTGCCCTGCCCATTGCCACTTCAACTTACTAATTCGTTGGGCTATGTCGATCACTTTCGTTCGTTTGCGGATATCCTCGTTGCGCACACGATCTCGCAAAGAAATGCCGAGCATAGCCCTCTCCATAGCACGTTGAGCGAGATTGAGCTTCTTTATGAGGCCCATAGTAATAAAATAAATAAATAAAATAAAAAATTCTTTATTTACTTTTACAAGCTTGTACTTAAATATAAATTTGTTGGAGTCTCCTTTTAAGCATATGAAAAGCCTGTGCCAGGAAACTCCGCTCTTCCATATCATGAATTATGTAACAAGTACCTATACAAGATATTTAAGTTACAACAATAATAAAGAAATAATATGAAGTAACAACAAGAGAAGTAGCCTACAAAATAAGAAGCAAATGTTGGATTAAAATGTATGTGTATGCATGCGTGCGCATGCGCATTTGTGTGTGTGTATGTGTGTGTGTGCGCATGTGTGCGTGTTTGTGAGTTTTTGTGTGTATGTGTGTGTGTGTGTTATATGTTAGTGTGAGTAGCATATGGATGCTAGTCCCTATATTCTAAAAGAAATTCCGTTTCTTGAAAACTTAAAGATTTTATCCATTTTATTATTTTAATTTTACACTCTTTACAAGTTTTTGAATATATATCAACGTATTTATTTATTTTATTATATAAATAAGCAGATCTATTATCATACTGAAAGCTAGTGAAGATCACATTTCTGTGCCGGAAGTCATCACTGGTAAAAGACATTGGTTATAGACTTTCGTCTTGAGAATATATTTCGTAGTTTTACAAACGTTACCCAGGCGAGTTGAATTCGACGATTGACCTCCTTCTCAAAGTTGGACCGACCTAACTGGATCGTATGACCCAGGTAGATGTACTCGTCAACAACTTCGAGCTGCGAGTTCCCAACTGCAAGCGGGGTGGGCACAACATGGACATTCGACATAATTTTCGTCTTGTCCATGTTCATCTCAAGCCCAACCTGTTGAGATACTTGGCTGAGGAATCCTTTTATTTCATAAGAAACAGTAGAATCATAAGAAACAGTAGAACGTCGTAAGATATCAGTTTCATTCTATCACGTGATGTTAGAACTTTAAGTAATTTTAATTACTATAAAATATATGAAATATTTATATCTATATATATTTATATCTATTTGTATGTACAAATAGAATAAAATAACTTAGGAATCAGTATTGCTTGTGTCTGGTAGAGAAAATACCTCACTTAAATACATTATCCATGACTTACTTTTATTTAGCGATAAAGCATTGCAATAATTACTGAAACCGAATATTTTAATTTTCCAATAAACAATGGCAGATTAATTTTTTTTTTGGTCAATATAATATAAATAAAAAATTAAGAAATATTTGTTATAAACATATACAGCAAGTATCGGTAGATATTAATTCAAAGAGAACTATAAAACAGATATTTTAGCTATATAACTGCCTGTAAACAAGCACGTTATGTACGATGTGTTAAACATCTATTGATTAATAAACCTCAGTTGTATAGTGTTTGTAACAATTGCCAATTATACTATGATTAATTACATCTAAAGGACATGAAATATAAGTAAATGATCTTTTTTACTTATATAAGCTAACAAACAATTTTATTTCTATTTTCTTTATTTACAAGCACGTGATTTAGTAAAGTAGATGTGCCTTTTGTAGATATTTATTTGATAACCATGTTACTTGGATAATTGGTACATAGTAGTGATGTAAAGAATGTCATTTTTATAACATTCGCGAATGCGAATGCGAACATGTGCTATCGACATTAGAGAATGCGAATGCTAATATTCAATAATTCTTTAAAATTTCGCTAATTATTACAATTCCGTCGCATCGTAAAAATTGTAATATTTATAGTTTACTACTTGTTGCCCGCGGCTCCGCTCGCAGTTTTTAAATGTATTACGCACATTATATATTTTAGTAATTCGTAATATTTACCCACACAGACTTGATAACGCTAGGTACTAAATAATAATGTTGTTTTGGTTTGGGCCAACGTTACTCTTTTAAATTATTATGAAAAAGGAATTATTATGACATAACTGTTTTTGAGTATTTTTAAACCTGAAACAAATGATTTTATGTTTTTTTTAGTATATTATGTTGTGAAATAAAAGTAAAGTGTATTTCATAATCCGCTACTACACATCAAAGTAAGGGATGATTATTCTTGTTATGATCCTTTAAACAGGTTACCGTCACAAAACGAAGGGCAGGAAAGCTTAGTATTCACGTAAGCAGCTTTAATTTTCGCCGATATAGCTTCAAAACTGATGGAGTTTCATACAAAAAAAAAAGAAAATCTATATATCTATTAGCGAGGACTAATAGCTATATAACAAAAAAGTTGCATCAAAATCCGTCTAGTGGTTCCTGAACCTCTTGAACCTGAAAATCTTTACAATGACCGATAAAACTTTTTTTAGAAGAAGAAGAAGAAAAAAGAGAATTTGTATTATTATTTTTGTTTGCTTGTAGTCCAACAAAAAAATTATTTGATATAATGTAGACTATAATGTGATTAGGAGTTTAAGTGTGTTTATTATACAAAAAATAGTATATTTTTTGTATAATAAACACAAAAAGTGAACTGATTTCGATTTTTATAAGGCATTATAGTAGTAAAATTTTTATTTTTCTGACATTAATTATTCGCAAAACATTCGCAGAAATTTTTGCGAATGCGAATACGAACGTGTAAAAATGTGCGAATATTTGCGAATGCGAATATTTCTTACATCACTAGTACATAGTTATTTTTCTTTAGAAACTTATATTTTAATAAAAAAATTATATTAAATCCATATTTTTGGGAGGAGAGAAGCTTTTGTAATAAAAACCCATATCTTTATTACTTATAGTTTATCTGACCTACATATGGTGTTCCAGATGCCTGATGATTTTTACAGGCATGCAAATTTTTTTGTAAAAATACAATTTATTACTATTTTGTAACTTGCCTTGTTAAAGATACAAGAATGAGAGATAAAAAGATAGAATGGAAGCTGCAAAAACACCAAACAAAAATACAGATAAAGAGGTGTTTGCAGACACCACCAAGAAATTCCGATTCCACTGAAAAATAAATATCTACTAACGATTTTTCCCTTATGTAGCAAAGTAGACTGAGGGAACCTAACTTTAAGACACTCCGTTTTTTAATATCTGCATTTTTGAAATATTATGTCACAAAGCTACATTTTGTCTCTTCTTCCAAAGTAACGGTACCGACTTATCCAAATGTTCTTGCATCTTATAATAATAGTAATAATAATCCTACAGCAGCAGGTTAGCTTGCAGGGAGTTGTTGGTGAGTTATGCACTACAGACCTGACAGCCATTGTATTTTGTCCTCCGCTTCTGGCTTGACGTCATGGTCCGGCAGAGAGGAGCGTAAGAGCTGTACTATCGAAAGTGTGAAAGCGGTCAAGCGTTAAAATCATTAATTACATTTTTAATTTTCTACACTTGCATATTCAGGTCCGTCTTATAATAAATGCCTCGATAGCTAGGAGTGGTATCCTTATGCACTCTAGAGGCATGCAACGATATTTTCTTGTCACCTGCCTTAAAATTAAATTGTTCCAATGGTTGTGCAAGACCCCGTCTATTCAAAACTTTACTTATTCATACTAAAACTCGCAGTGTTGTTATCAATGTCATAATCGCCAATCGCATTCGCTGTCGGACATTCTGGTTAGTGACTTGCTCATCTGCTCACGGTTCTCGGTTCCTGTTTCGCACGACGATGCAGAGACATCGCTCGGCGTCTGTACACCGATGAATATCAACCAACGCTCCCTGCACAGCATTTCTTCAACCTCACACGGATCCCGGCCGTAGTATCCGTTGGGCATCGTTATTTTCAGTCAAATTTTTGTCTTCTTTCTTATTATTAATATTAAAGCAAGGTACAACTGATATGTTTTTCTTCGTTTGTTTTAGTATTCCTTAAGCATTCTCACTAGTGTTATTTGATAATGCGTCTCGTACTAAATCTCTTAACTGCTACACTTCACTTGCACTTTCTGGAAGTGTATCCACTTTCTTACAAATAAACGCCAATAATTTATTGATTATAACATCTTGCGCCCGTATCAATAACGCCTCGCTTTGGAGATCGCAACATTGCGAAGCATCACATACCCTCGAGCCACAAAAAGCTTTTTATGAACTGTTATTAACAATAAAATTAAAAAGAATATATATTAAATAACTAAAAATATAAATAAATATGGAAAGATAATTTATTGACGAATGTCAACTTGACATTTTTTGAATAATATAAAAAGTTCAGTTCG
The DNA here is from genome assembly GCA_037178615.1 of Dione vanillae. Taxonomy (NCBI): domain Eukaryota; kingdom Metazoa; phylum Arthropoda; class Insecta; order Lepidoptera; family Nymphalidae; genus Dione; species Dione vanillae. The sequence continues at coordinate 1,846,157 of JAZFAU010000009.1, read as the reverse complement.
CAAGAAATTAATAAATTTACTACTTATAATTTACGCTTACTTAGTTTTTATGAGCCGTGAGGGATAAATATACCAAATTTAATAACTTTTAATTATTTTCTTAGCAACTACTAGAAATTATACAAAATTACATCATTATATGCTACCTAAACTTAAACCTCGGTAAATATATATTTACACGGACGAATTATTTATGCTTATTTCATATTACAGCCTGATTTTACTTAAAAAAATATTGTTGAAAAAATACTGAAATTTATAATTATGGTGTATTTTTTTAATTTATCATTTATAATTAATATATTTGTTTATTAAAGGGCGACGACACATCCCTGAATCTTTGGGTGTCTATGGGCAGCTTTGACCACTTAACATCAGGTGACCCACTAACATAAAAAATGCTGTTTTATTATGTACCTGTATGTACAATAAATTATTACTGTTATGCTACAGTTACAGTACTAAAGCTTGATATCCTCTAACATTTACATATTATAACGTAGGGTGCAGAAGGCTGACAAGGTGACGTCATGGCCGCAAGCATTATAAGTGCGCGCGCGCAGCCCCGCGATCATTCGCTAGTTTGCGCGTGAACCGTATGCCGCGTCACATCTATATAGTGCTCCCGCGAATTTTCAAACAAGTGATTTATAGAGTGTCAACATGCCGAAAAATATTTTAGCGGAGATGGGCTCGCAAGTGGGACTGACCCCCGCCCGCCAAAATAAAAAGGTACGTTTTATTTTTTTTTGCTCCAAGCGAGAGAAAGCTATCTCCTTGGAACTACGCACGTATAGCACGTGCTTAAAGTTTTTATATCTGGCATCTTTCTTTGCATTATTTTTACCATTATATTATTATATTATACATTAAACTTTATAAAATTATAAAGAAAACAACGCGAATTTTAAATATCGTGAGTAAAATCCTGATTTGGAGATGGCGATGGTATTTTCAGCTAGGCGAGTGAACGGGCTGTTCCGTCTCATGGTCAGACATAAATAAACCATGCGGACGCTAGAACCAATGTCAATATCGCTATTGTCATATACGAAACTAATGTTTCTGTTGTATTATAAATATATTTAAAGGTTTTTATTTGGTTATATAAAGAATTTTAAAGTTTTGTAATATAATATATTTAGTAGAACATATTGACACTACTCTTTGTATTTTACTTTTTCATTGTATTTTTAATGACCATTAATCTAGAAACAGAATGTAAGAAGATAAAACGTGTAATATACAGATTTTCTCATTCCATATTTTAATGAAGCGAAGCCGTGTGAGGCGAGGCCAAGATCTTTTTTACCTATTAACACCCATATTACATTACGTTCATTACGTACAGCATAATTGAGTTGTTTAGGTACTACGAGTCTGTACCAGCAACTATTTAAAAATTAGCATTATTTGTAAAATCAGACACCAGTGGTAAACATTGTGACGTCAATAATTTCATATCATAATAATAATATCATACCGATTATTTTCTTCTAATACATATATATATATATATATATATATATATATATATATATATATATATATATATATATATATATATATATATATATATATATATATATATATATATATATATATATATATATATATATATATATATATATATATATATATATATATATATATATATATATATATATATATATATATATATATATATATATATATATATATATATATATATATATATATATATGTATATATATATATATATATGTATATATATATATATATATGTATATATATATATATATATATGTATATATGTATATATATATGTATATATATATATATATGTATATATATATGTATATATATATATATATATATATATATATATATATATATATATATATATATATATATGTATATATATATATATATATATATATATATATATATATATATATATATATATATATATATATATATATATATATATATATATATATATATATATATATATATATGTATATGTATATATAAAATGCTCCATACTTTCTTCTGCATATAGTAGGGTAGACTGAGGCAACTATGTTTTTAAAACACTGCGTTCCCCACTTTTAGTTCCCCTAATTTTTGAGACTGCGTATTGAGTGTTACAACTCAACGTCACGCTTTATCATCATACCAGGAAAGGAAAATGAAATAATTCACTCTTCAAATGGGAATCAAACCTCTAACCATCGCGCTTACAACTATTTCTTGTTTTATCCCTGCGCTACTGTATCTACTTTTTAAAATATTCATAATAAATGAGTCTTCTCAAAATATAAATCTTTGCTCTACATAGTATCATATTAGAATGCCTACTGTATAATTAATTGCTAAACTTTTATGGACCATTACGTCATCATAGGAATTTTCCTAATACTCAACAACTTGAATATTACTAATGTAGAAATATCCATAGCTATAAATTTGTGTAAATTATGTATGATCTGCTACATGGACATTCTCTGTAATTTAACAATAGAACATCACTTGCCGTTAATTTAATAACTTTTAAAATATTATATTACTTATAAACATTTATATATGAAAATAAAATTAGAGTGAAACCGAGATCACCGATAAGTTTTCAAAGCGAACACAATTCAGTTTACTAGGTAAATATGTACATGTAGTTCAAATGAGTGAAACCGTGGGCGGGCTGCTAGTAAACAAAATATTCTATCTTTGTATTACATTTTTCAATACTATTTAAAAGAAGTATTTTGTAGTATATGTATAATAATACGTTCTCCTTATTTAAAACGAGAAATCAATAATTATAAATTATTAAGTAGTAAACAAACTTTTTTCACTTTTAACAAGGATTCTGAATAAATAAGATTATCGCCAAGTGAAAATAGATTGCTATTTACATTTATTTCTTAATATAAATAATAAAAATAAAGATCCAGAGTACTAACGCTCGACTTACAAGAAAATATAGTCTATTTTTACTAGAATTCAAACAGGACGTCTGCCAAAAACATTCAGAGGACAATCATTGAAATTATTTCATATCATAATGAATGAGAGCCGCACGTGGTGGAAAGACGACTCATCAGTTTTCCTGCAACAAACATACTAGCTATCAAATATGAGTCCAGTATGTGACAATTCCGCTAAAAGTTCACGCTACTGCCACTGGCCTGAAATTTAAAATATACGTACGTATATGTACATACATATTATATACATATGGTGAAAAGATAAGAATAATTTACCATTTGTTATGTTGCGATTTTTAAAACTTAAAAGAGTTTTTCTCGTTTATATGAATATCTTGTACAAATTAGCATAACATCACAATTCACAAAGAAAAGAAGTTGATCATAAATCATGAAACTTTATTCAATGCTCAAGTTCATGCCGAGATTGTTGACTTAGTCGATTTCTGCGAGAAATAAGTGTAATAAAAAATCTTTACATTCCGAAATTGATTCTATTGAAATTGATTGAGATTGAAAATATTATTCTTAGGTTTTTAAAAATATATATATGTGTTACAAAGTTTGTAGTTCATAAATTTAATACCAGCTCTTTAGTTGATGTTACATAATGAAAATTACAGTATCTAGATTTATTTGAACTTACATAATCACTTGGTTACATCGTTGACACAACCTACTGATTGAGGTATCACATGTGTATATGGTATGGCATTAGATTTTTATTATGTTGTTGTATCTAATAGATTAATCGATTTGTTTAAAATATTAAAAAAATACGAAATTATATAAGAAAAACAATCTCATTTTCGTTTTTAAGCTTCACACTAAATCGATAGGCACAAGAAACCTAGTCCAAAGACACTACGCCCCCCGCTTTTAGCTTTTCTATACAATGAGTGTTGAGTGGCAGAACTCAACGCCGTGCTCTGTCTTTTACAAGGGCAAAGAAAATGAAAATGTTTTAATATCCCCAAAGGGAAATCAAAGCCACAATCCATCTGTTAATTTTATTTACACTAATTATGTAATTTATATATGCCTGCACTGTAGTGTGTCTTCATTTCAATGAATATAAATATTCAAAAAACTCATCCGACCAGTTCTATATAAGAATATACAAATGGATTAGTTAGAAAATAACTACATATGACGAAAGCAATTTCAATTTTTTTTATATCATTAGTTTTTGGTCATAAGTATATCTTACCGAATATATACTTATATAGTAATATAGTTATATAGTTGTAAAGCGAAGCAGTAACGATCATTCCGCTCATACCAAGAGTATGTTAACTTGGAATGTTCTGGTTCGTATGACAATTATAAGGACAATTTGGGACTTGTGTTATGTTTTAATACAAAAAGAATAAAAATAAAGATCTATCTATTATATAAAAAATGTGTAAAAAGTATAAACAAATGTAATCATAAATATTCTTTCCATATGAAAAGGCACAGTGACGAAATAAGAAAACCATTTGTGTTTAAAATTATTTTGTATATTAGATTTTTCTTATCGATCGCAAAATTTATAAGTTACCCTCTTATTTTTTATTTTTACTGCAGTCATTGCCGTTTGTAAATTGGTCTCAATTATCTCATCTATTGTTCATTTATTAAATAAATATACTATATAATTAAACAAATATAAAACAAGATTATTATATACGATTTGATGACACTATATTCAAATGTTATAAGACAAAATGTTCACATTATTTAGTATGTTACTGCATTTTCGTTGTATATCACAGGATTAGTGGTAGATATGTGTCAAGTGGCGCTTCATAATCAACGTGTAGACATTATTAAAAGTCATTATAACTTCGAGTAAACAATTAGTGTAAACACTTAAAACTTCATTGAAATTCAATGAAAAGTGTAGTAGCAATGGTTTATTGTAGATTTTTTAAATTGATGCCTATCTGCATGTATATCCATCGGTATGTCATTGAACCAAAAATAATTTTAAATATATATATATATATATATATATATATATATATATATATATATATATATATATATATATATATATATATATATATATATATATATATATATATATATATATATATATATATATATATATATATATATATATATATATATATATATATATATATATATATATTATACTAGCTTTACTATATACTTTCCTAGCTTTGCGACGTGTGATTTGCGTCTATGTTGCATTGCGATTAGTAGCTATGCGAAATAATTTTTTGGAAGCATCATCTATGTTTTTTTGTAAACTGTAAACCTTGTATATGTCAAAAATAAAATAAGCTTCGTTAACTTATTGGCTCTTCCAGAAAAAAATATTAACAAGCACGTTTACTAAACAATTTTAAATAATGAACGTTAAAGTTATATTTGATGATTTTAAGTGACAATCTTCTCTAAATAAAGAAAAGAAAAAATACTTTAAGAAAACATATCAAATTTTAAACGCACGGATTTGAAACTGCGCCACTTGCAAATCGTGGAATAAAAATATAATAATTAAATCAGTTTTGTAGCTATGAGATAGTAGGTAGGTGCGTGTTATTTTAACGTTATAATTTAATTAAAAAACCTTGCTCTTGATTTCAACATTATTAATTATAGGTTCTTGTTATTGCATCTTGCATCCAATGACGTTGTTTTGATTGAGTAGATTGGTTTATATTAAAGTAACGTCACAACACTTATTTACGCTCAATCTTGCTGTGTTATGTTATCATACGTCAGAGCGAAAGAAACACACAAATAATACATTATTGTCAATCTTTTTCATCTATTTTTAGAATATATTATCGATTATAGTTCAGTTATAATCGATAGAATAACATTAAATTCGAATCAGTAATCAGAATTAAATACTGGGAATTTGTGGTGTGTATAAATGTGCTTTCCACTCAAATTCAAATGCATTTTTTACAAATAAATAGAGAAAAGTTTTAGTGAAATGTTTATATATACGAAATATGTATTTACAAGCTAAAGACAAGAATATTTGTCAGGTACTTTCGTTATATACATATTTTTCTGCATTTATCTTAATAATACAAAACAGGAAACTGCAAGCAGAATTCATTGCAATTATAAATTAGCTTTGTAACAATTTATTCCAAATCCAGTTTGATTTGTATCCACTTTTAGTAGCTGCTAACAATTTGTAATAGATACTTACAAAGAGATAAATTTATTAAAATTTTAGTAACAATTTGTTCCTAATAATACTTTCTAAGGACACGTTGCACTTTTTAAAAGTTTACCTTTAACAACACGTAGATTGTCATTGAACGGCATTGAATTTGATGAGGAAAATTGATTGACGAAGTCGTACAAAAGTTTTGACCATATATTTTAACAGAAAAATGAAGGATGTTACTAGAAAAACCATAAAAACAGTTTTTATAGGGAAACTTGTGTACCTATAAAATTTAAACACGGAAATGTGTCAGCTTGAACATATTAAGTAGAAGAGGAAGAGTTTTATAAGAGTATTTCTGCGTTGATTAATAAGGCTAGCAAATTGCTAAAGATATTGGGAGCAGGAAAAAACTATGGTGCGGTATTGACCTTTTTAATTTTTTGCAATGTAGAGATATAAATTATATCTATGTTGAGAGTATTGAACACTTATTGTTCTGCCACCTGAAGGACGTCAATTTTATTCCGCGTTGCGTGCACAGGTAAAATAATTATCACTGCTATTATAACGTAACGTCTTGACGTTACTAAAAAATCCATAGATGTAACGTTTTAAAATAAAATTATTTTATATATGAAGAAGAAAATCAAATTTGTGTTGATATATATTTACTAGTTAATATATTATTTTCAATTATATATCTATTTCATATGGCAATTTTAAGTGTCTCGGTTTAACAATTAACAAATATATTCTTAAATTGACAATTAAATATCGTTAAAAGATCAAAAGCGGGGTATTTTAGACCAATTAGGATATAAAAAAATCTCAGATTATACTCAAATTGACTTCAATTGCTTGACTCCACTTCAAAGCAGTGCAAAGTGTTAAGAAAACGATTGACACTTCCTCTGAACCGTATTCGCGACTGGACATAGTATGTACAGGATTAAAAGGGACAGTAATAGTTGAGACGCGCACTCGATCAATAACCATGATGCAGAGGTTAAATAAGCACAGTTTTAAATTTTAAAATGTTTAGATTATAGAATATGACTTTTAATTTGTTGGAACAAAAAAATCTTCTCGTGTTTTATTTCATTGTCAAGTTGCCTCCTTGTTTTAGTGAAGTTACTGTAAATAATCCTTGCAGTAAGAAAGTGATATTACTTACCAATTAGGATAAATGAAACCATATTAAATAAATGTTATAATATTACGTTTTCTTATTCGATTAATAAAAAAATCATGTGTGATAAAGTATACGGGCTTAGAGCCTGCCCACGCCGTTCCACTTACATTAATGAACGAGTTAACAATAGCATGAGTTACGTTGGTGTTTACTTTACGCTACTAGACACGCCGCGTCCAGGTTACTCAGGACGTTGTAGTCTGGAATAATTGTTTGTGTGATTTAAATATATATTCTTATATAAATATATTTGTAATGCACTCGTTCATCATCACAATAAGTATATCATATCATATCATAGTGGCAAATGGTTTATAAACTATAGCATGTTTCATATATTTCAACGATTTCCATTTTTTTAATTATTGAAAATATATAGATATAAATTATTATTATTATATTATAAAACAAAAACAAAATGACTTGACACGATTACCTAACAAGTGAGAAATGTCTGGCCTTGAATAGAGTTGAAGTAAAGAAAAATGGAAGAATAACCTAGTGGCCTGAGTTGTACGAGTTTAACGACATTTCCTCCTGTCTGGGAACAAAATAAACCGTTTCAGGATTCGGGACTGTGGTGTACAAAAGAGTCTATTACATATATTGTACAAGGATCGTTTAATAAAAAAATTTAAAGACTGCCGCGTCTACCTGTAAACGCAAAGGTTTGTGGGTTCGATTCCCAATCGGGGTGGATAAATTGTTTCATTACTATTTATTTTTCTTCACTCTGGCGGTTAATTCCGTCACCGCATGTAATACCTAGAATGGCGAAAATCATTGAAAGGAGTGTCCTTACAATAGGTTCCCACGGGCCATGCGGCTTAAAATATATTTATAAATATATAGTGCTGTGAAGTATTGGAATTTCCTAAATGACGATGTGCATTAAGTGGCAAGAACAAGCGGAGCATTTTTTGAATATTTTCTCGAGCTTAGTATGAATCAATGACAATCATGTCTTGATAGACGCTTCTACCGCGTGCCATAACAATATATTATGTTAACGGTTATGAAAAACACAACATTTACACTAAAACTTTAAATATAGCAGTAAGTTATTGTATATATTTAAGTTGTGATGACCGTTTTTAAGAATAACTCATAGTAATACACGTCGGATATTCATCTAGACTATGTTACACATTTAAGTTCACACCATTACCTTCTCGTTACATGATACATCGAAATAACCTGTTCCGTAAGTGAATTTCATATTAACTTGTAAGATGTTAGTGCGTTAGCAAAATAAAAATTTCTTTTCATATTGTTTAAATCAGTTTAGTTACATTATTGAAATTAATTGCAATAGCGTTGTAACTTTCTGCTAATACTTCATGTTTAGAAAAATGTGGTTGTTTACTTTTCAAATTATTTGCGTCAATATATTTATTCATATAATAAACCAACTGACACCCACAATTTCTGTTCCGTGAAGTAAGTAAGTACTTGACTTAAGCTAGATCTGGCTAATTTCTTCACTCATGAAGGTAATTACCAAAATATTTAGTTATTAAAACAAGAAAGACATATGTGATCTTTGGTCAGTTCATTCATATTTCTCACTAATGTAGTAATTATTTTTTATCAAATGCACAAGTCCTAAAGTTTACGTACATACATATATGACAATTAGATGCTTGAGCAATTGCATTGCCTTGCAATAGCATCTCATTTTGCTCAATCAACCTACAATCTGGGTTGTCGAACCGGTTACATGCGGATTTTACTGGTCTCGCATTTTACCTGTTGCTGGATCGATCAACCGGTCGTCACCTTTAATGAGTTTTTGCATTTGAGGCTTGATCTTAAGGTTTACATTTCTAAAATGATTTTTTAATGAAAATGTTAAAAAACCTTATCTGAATAAATCAATAAAATTAAGTAAAATATATTGCTGTAATTAATACATATATTTTATTACAATTTATTTAAAGTAAAAACAATAATAAATTTTATTTATCTATATATTTACAATACTTTTTAAACACCTTTTTAACATGTTACGCCTTTTACTACGTTTAAAGATGTGATTTGAAAGTGATAGAAGTAATAGTATTTACTAATTTGCGCACAGTTTCGTATGACACCGTCTCGCGTCGCAATTGCGACACTCCAAGTGCTCCCATAGAAAAGGCAGACCGGTCGGCGCGACCAACCGGTCTCAGTGGAAAATTTTTGCTTTCCTCCCTCTGTGGGACAACGCAGGAGCGGTGAAAGGAACAAAGAAATTATTACCATTTTACATTGTCGAAGATTATTATTTCAATCCCTTGCATCTCTCATTTTACATTTTATAACATATGTCTTCCACTAAATTAGTTCTATTGACTGGAATAAATGAAAATATACAGCTTGACACTCGCATAGTAAACAATGACTATGCGTGTGTCCTTTAGAAAATCTGTCAGGATTAAATATATTTTGGTATTTTTGAATCATGCTATATATCAAACTAATTGGTATCACATGTACATCGTATTTTTACTTTGCATACTTTCAATCTGAAATTTTGTATGTTTAAAAGATGTCTCCGTTGTATTAATCTTACAAAATTAACTTGCAATATTTTTTTAAAAACGCTTTGAAATTTCGAAATTTTGCTTTATTTCAATGAACACCACTTATTAACTGTAACTTATTATTTAAATAGTTTCTAGGTAGATAAGTCGTTTCATGACAACGTCGTATCAATAGAGGAAAGTCACCAAATATGGAATACCATTTTGTTTCTGGGATATATAAAAAAAACTTTACATAAATTTGGTTAGTTTAATGTTTTTACTGACCAGGCATACATTTGTGAAGTAATTAACAGTCTTTAATCAAATTTATTAATTATCAAATTAAAATCTAACACAAAAAAACAAAATCACAAATGAGTAACCAAATATGGAATTGAACCCCAAATATGGAATATAAGTATAAATCAACATAACAATAACAAAATGGTCATTAATATCTAATATCTTGTGATAAATGAAAAACGTAATATAATTACTTGCAAAAGTTACAGATCCAAGTATCAAATTTTACCCAGAGCCTACACATCAAGCTTTTAATCCAGCTTTCTCCACTTTTATGGGAAAAAAAGACTTTTTCCCATAAAAGTGGACAGAAAATACATTCTGCATCAGAAGTCAGGAGTGGAACATGTCCACTCAACTCATCATGTTCACTATCTTCATTAAACTGGATAGCGCCTAGTTCCTCAAAGTCTTGTTCTTCACTATCATCCATATTCTAGTTCGGAGCCCAAGATAGTTTTTCTTCCTAATGTAGTAGCAGCTGCTACTTCTGGAGATTGTTCATCTTTTTGGCAGAGATGTAATAAAGTTCTCCTAAGCACTTGAAAATACTGTGCCGCTTTCAAATACCCCATTTTCTTTCCCGGACGAATTTTGTAGCTTGTGTCAATTTTTCTTCACTCCATGTTTTTCGTTTGGTTGATTGTGAAGTGGACATTCTAAAAACAGTCATTCCATATATTGTATAAAGAAATAATATCAATTATCTATCATATAAAATATTAAAATCGAATTATGGACTATTCCATAATTAGACACCGACGACTGTCCATATTTGGATTTTTATACTATTTCAAACTCTTCTAAATATTTTGTCAAGTCACAATATTTTTGTGACAAAAGATCACAAAATGGTGAAATAAACCTTATATCGATACACTAAATATATTTTGACACTTATATATACAAACATAATAGTTGGTAATACTTATTTATTACTTACTTTTAAAATTTATTGCACATAACAAATCAAAACACACTTACCACACGTGAAACATTCGCGCAACTGTTTCGATGGTGTGAATGCGATAGTTAGTAGACTAAATGGAAAAAATATATGGTCGAGTGTTGCGTTTCATACTTATAGTCTTAGAGAAATTAAGGAATTCCATATTAGGATACTATTCCATATTTGGTGACTTTCCTCTACAGGCTATACTAATGCGTCGTGAAACGTGATACCGTTCTGAAAAATTGGCTTCTTTTGGTTCTCCTAACTTCTGCTTATATCTGAGATATTAAATAGTAATGAAATCACATATTACATAGATATTTGTTATATTAATACTAGGACAATTTGCAGAAAATAATAATAATTGATTTTGAGATCTAGTGAATAGCTTATCTATTTTAAATAAATAAATATTTCATATCGTGAAATGTAAATGTATAACTACATACAAATCTGCTACCTATATATGTACCTAAACATATTCTTAGATAGTTGGTAACGTTTGTAGAATCTCAATTATTACGCAATGTTGATGTTTTTATATGCACTTAAATGAGAAACGAATTACGCAGTAGGTAATGGGTATGGATAATTATTAACAACTACAAACTCTTTTCTTGAAAAATACTTTATAAAAAATATTCAACAGCAGATAACATCAACCGACTTTAATATTACGCACACCATTTTTGTAGCCGTGTGTTTTCCGTTGAGGTATTTTGTAGCCGCGTGTTTTCCATTGAGGTGTTATTTGATGCAATGAAAATTACACACAAGCATAAGGGTGAAGAACACATTACGTTGCCATCTGTTTATTATTTATTGTACTTAGTTAATAAAGATTTTTATCATTAATAACATTGCTTGATGTCATACCTACAGTGCGTACTGCATGTTATTCTATATCGGTTTGAAAAACCCAACCAAATATCGAAAATGTGAAAATAGGTAAATTTTACTTTTTTTTAACATTTGTTAACGTTTTTATATTCATAAAAAATTTAATATAAATACGTTAAGAATACGAGGAAAATACTACAAACTTGCTTAGCAGGTTATCAATTGACATGTATGCTTCTACAATATGGAAAATATTTAAATGTAACACGTATCTAAAGTGATTCCTTTATATATATATATATATATATATATATATATATATATATATATATATATATATATATATATATATATATATATATATATATATATACATATGTATATATATACATATGTATATATATATATATATATATATATATATATATATATATATATATATATATATATATATATATATATATATATATATATATATATATATATATATATATACTCGACATGTTCTTGCCACGTGCTTTCTTGGTAATGTCAAGGGAGATACGTGTGCATGTATGTGCATTTAAAACCGCAGTTGCAGCTGTCGACGTACCCGTAGGCACTACGCCAACTGCACATTACTTGAGTGTGTTAACATGTTCCCTTAAGCTTTAGATGAAAATAATGATGGTATTGTCTCAAGGTCACTTGTTTAAAGTTATATTTTATGTTTTTCATTTTATTTAAACAAGTCTAACATTATCAACGTAAACTGAAATTATAAAATTTGTAAAAACAAAATGTCTTATGCTTTACAAGACATCGATATATTTTTATACTTTTGCTGTATGTGTATGTAAATATTAAGAGAAAGACACATAATTTATTTGGCAACGAAAAATCGTTGGTAGGTATTTTGCAAAATTTTAAATTGGCAGGCGCCGGCGTCGTCGTGTGTATAAGCTGCGTCGGCGCATTGACGTCGATTGGCTCGTTTGTTAAATGATGATTGCTAGCTTTTTACGATTTTTTCCTGTGGAATTATTTACTAAATATTTTCTGGCATTTTTGCGTTTAGAGGGACAGGAATAGCTAATATTACGAAAGTTCAACCGCTGTTTTGCCTTCTATATTAGTCATTTTAACACTATGTAGCAGACTCAAACGCTTGCTCTTTACTAACTACCAACAGTCACAATGAGAAAGAAATTAAAACCTTTACAAGTCATGGTGCGGTACATTATACAATATTTAAATTAAGCAAGCTAACTAACGACTTGAACACAATTTCACGCTAATATGCTAAATAAATGTTGAGTAGATCTTGGCGAGCTTGAGGTTTGAATTACGTCGCTTTTGTGTAAACTATTCTATTAATACGATCTTGTGTCGTTGAAAGGTGACTATTTTAATATACCCTTAAATATCTTATTTGTAATATTCGATGATACAGTGAGGTTTTTTTTATATAAATTTGCCATATAAACCTCATTGTTTCGTTTATATGTTCGCAAAAATATTAAAACAAAGCAGAACGTATACTAATATATATTAGTTTCACGCTTTATCCCGCACATGGCAGGGTAGGCAGAGGGAACTGCAGGGACCGTGGGACCGTGGGACACTCCGTTGCTTAGTCCCTGCTTTCTCCGTCCCCGCTTTTCGCCTTTTTCGAGGCTTTGCGTGTTGAGTGGCGGAACTCACTGCGCTTTGTCTAGTTTTGCCAGAGCCAAGAAAATGGAAATAGAGGAAACCATCTTCCCCGACTGGGGATCGAACCCAGAAACCGTCGCGTTACAGGCAGACGTTGCGTCTCTTCGCCACGACTGTCCTCAATATATATATATATATATATATATATATATATATATATATATATATATATATATATATATATATATATATATATATATATATATATATATATATATGTATATATATATATATATATATATATATATATATATATATATATATATATATATATATATATATATATATATATATATATATATATATGTATATATATATATATATATATATATATATATATATATATATATGTATATATATATATATATATATATATATATATATATATATATATTTATATATATATATATATATATATATATATATATATATATATATATATATATATATATATATATATATATATATATATATATATATATATATATATATATATATATATATATATAAATGTATCTCAATTTAGGTATACATGACATAATCACACCTCATAATTTATAATAATTAGCTTACTAATGTTTTATTGAAGGTGTTGGCAAACGTTGAGTAATTTATTTTACTTATAAGGACGAATGACTTAGTAACGTGACAAAATTAAATTAACACTTTTTTCTGTTGAAAATTTCATATTTAGTCAAGCTATTTGCATGTCAATCAAGTTGATCAGTATATTTATATAAGTATCTATTGAATTTATAAACAAGCATATTTTGTATATAACATTTTATTTTTAAAAATTAACCACGCCCACTTGAAATAGATCATGATCTCATTATGTTTTATGTTTTAATTTTTACTTTTTTTGGAGGATTCATTAAGAGCTGTTTTGAATAGTTACTTTATGAAATATAAGTTTATATGTAGCCTTATAATATGTCGTTTACGAAAAATAACAAACAAAATACATTTTAAAATATGAACTGTATAAAAATACTAATATTCTTAGACGTACTTAAAATACGGCTACCACTGTTATGAGTCAAGAGTTAAATTAGATTTAGTTGAAATTATAAATAGTGTCAATAATATGATTTCAATGACACCCGGACAAAGGCGATTACTAAAAGTTTAAATACGCCAATTAGTTTTTTTATTTAAAAATAAATGTACCGAAATGTATCTTTAAGTACTTTATTGGAATAATTCCAAGTTAATAGATTAGGATTTATATTTTAAGATATTACTAACGTTACTATATCATTTCTAAACGAAAACACGGTGAGCGTTCATACTAAAATAATTCATCTTAGCTTCCCAAATTGTTATTCTCTAAAGTTTCAAGAACAATGAACTTAAATAAGAGATTACGAAGTGTTACGATGTATGTAATGGGAATCTTTAGGTATTTTTGGAAATAATTAGAAAAAATATGATATTAGATTGACTTCACTAACCTTAATGGCGCCTAAATGTGGGTTTTTACTGTTTCGGATAATTAATAGTCTCTTCTACTTTTATAACAATTCCAGTAAATGCACCTTTAAAGTATTTAAACTATTGAGAATGAGCACAGTACTTTGTATCTAGAAGAAAATATGCTTTGATACTATTCTATAAAAATCACTCATCAAAAGCTTATTTATATAATAGAAAGGAATACGAAGTGGGGTCATTGTTTATGAATAATTCCATAGACCTGTACATGATATTATAACAATATAGTGGTTTATGATATATTGATGTAAACTACCTATAATCTAATAAGGTTATTATATCATAATATCCACATTCTTATTATTAGAAAAATCATTGACTTGATTACGCTATATCTACTTATATACAGCTGTATTTTAGGTCTATTTTGTTTAATAAATAATTGTTTATGATCACACATACATCACAAATAAACGCCATAAATTATTATCATCATTATTAAATATTTTATGTCAAGTTTCCTTATGGATTATTACAACAAGGTAAAGAGATACAGCAATTTGAACGCAAATTCCTAGTTATTTTCCACTGATCAAGCGCCGTCTAGGTGATCAATGTGTACGGTATTTCGAGTGTTTGTGTTAAATTAACGCAAACACTTGTCCTATGTTTAACCGTCGTTTTACTTTAATATCTCGCTTGACATATGTTTAAATATTTGTTTTTCAGTTTCTTTTATATGAAGTATTATTCGCGTTCAAGAACACATATTTTGTTAAGAATGTTTATAAGAATAATATTATTAATTAATAATATTATTATTATTGTTATAATATAATACTTTTATTATTAACGTATGATAAAAACTTGAATATAAAAAAACAATAAATAAAAATTACTCAATAAAAAATGTTTATAGCTAAATTTTACCTACAGGCGTGACTTTTGGTAGATAGGTCGTTTAGAAGTGGGAATTGAACGTCAACAAAGTGTAGGAATTCACATAAAATTTTAAGTTAACGAAAATCGTATAAAGTTTTAACTTGATTTGCTTAATATTAAGTTTATTAAGTAAACATATAATTTACTCCGAAATATATGTACATAATTTGTGGTTGCATGACGTATACTAAGTACAAGCGAAAAATATATTTTGTGAATGTATGTTGGTAGGTAGCACCATTTTGAATAACATTGTATAGCTTACAATCTAATTGGATTTGCCAATGCCAAATCAGGAATGTTTACTCAAATATCCAGCTTGCTCAACTTTTGCTACATATACGTAAACTGTAGCGATTCGTGTATAATTTTTTATAATTGATTCTTTTGATACTAATTACATAAAAATAGTATTTTATTGTGTTAAGTGAAGAATTTTAATTTTATCATTTATATATTATGTCATTGACTCCTTGTTGAAGTTCCAGATAGGACATATATTTCAATGTATTATAAACAACAATTTTTAGTTTTACATATAACAGATATATATCAGATAAATACCTATTTAAATTATTAACTCTTATCTGGTAGATAACACTAACTATCAGCTTACTATCTGAAACTTTGTCCATAAACAGTGAATTGGCCTTTAATATTCATAATTATAATTAATTATAACATACCGTTGTCAGCAGGAATTTTAAGTATAAAACTAGTAAATCTTGATTCACAAGAAAATTCATATATAAAAGTATAAAAAAATTGTTAAGTGGACCGTTACTTTGATATTTAAAGTGTTAATATTAACGTCAAGGACTATATACTTGCAATTTCAATGGAACACTTGTCGTCAATACATACTTATAATATTAGCCCCTTGTTCATACCTGCCCATTTATATTTGTATAAAATACATTTAAATTGTACATGTTTAAATATTCCTAAATTTGTTTTACTTTAACATGTTACTCTGCTAAGACGTCAGTTGCTCTTAAAAGTTTGCTTACACTGCATTGAAATCAGCAATAACTAATTAGTCAATTGATATGTTACATTTTAAGGGCCGAGTATTGCATTTTTTAGAGGATGCAATTTTATTTTTAGGACATGTGGGGGGGGGGGGAGGTTAACAGAAGCTTAATCTTAAGTTTGTGCGGTCGCCACCCTTGTCCCCCGGCCGCCATCTTGGAAAAAGGAGGGGAAACACTTTTTTCGCGAAATCTTGGAAACTATGCGGCATACAAAAATATTGTAAGATCATAATTTGTAACAAATTGTTTTGCCTACAAATATGTTTATATAATTTTTAGCCTTAAAGTTAAAATTAAAAAAGTTATAAGCAAAAAAGTGAAAAAAAAATACTAATTTTCTTTTTTGCTCTATAACATTTTTTTATACATTTTACAAAAAAACCTCAGACCAATGTAGTAGCCAATCTTTTGAGGAAAATTTTTGTCTACAATTTTTTTTATTTCTTTCATCTTAAACGCTGTTACAGCGCTCCAAAGTCGACCGGGTTTAATAAGTATTCAATTAGAATCCAGTAAATATACTTTCACAATTTTTTCGAAACTTTACTCTTTTATTTTTTTCAAATCTTTTTAAGCCCGCAGATCTTACCTCAGTGTGGCGGCAAAGTAAGTTTTGCTAGATGCGATGATAGTTTGGGGTCCCCAAAAGGATCCACAGGATAAGCAGTGAAAAATTTTCCTATAGAAAGAAAGTAGTTCCTAATGATAGATGGTCTTAGGCATTTAAATGACTATATTGCAGCCAATGGAGATTAAAACATTTCGAATAAGCTTTATATATTATAATGATTTTGTATACTATATTATATATTAAAGAAGGTCGATTGCTATTAACATTGAGGTACATAATGATAGGAAATAATTGTGTAGTAATCAATATACTTATGTTAAAATATTACAATAACAATTTTACATTCACATTGTAGTGATAGTAATAAGTAATACCATTAGTGTTTGTCCTTTCAATTGCAGCATAAATGTGTAGACGATACGGATAGATGGCTAGTTGAAGTGATTGCGAGCAACATCCGACTTCATAATTGAGACATTCGCACACAGGATGCCAGTTGTTACAGCTGCCCGGGCAGGACAAAAAGGGGTCTGACCAAACTTTGACGTTTAGCTACATCTAATTTGGCATAGAAATAAAAGTAAACAAGTTTTGGTTATGTAACACTTACTAAACAAATATATCTTATTAATAAATACCGTCGAAATAAATGTTTTTACACTCATAGATAGCCAAGATTGATATTGTTGTAATTTTGAATTATTTCTTTTATAGAATGTGAATGAACAATAATAATATTGTTTTAAAATTTCTAAGAAATTTTGACTACGAATTTATTTATACTTTTTAAAATTTACAAGTCAAGATGTCCACTGTTGAAGTTTCTGATTACGTATAATATAACACTTCCAGGCGTTTAGAAGATTCAGTTTGTCGGTGCATAATTTGTGCATGTTTCATCCCACTTGTGTAGTGTACTACGTTCATTATAAAATCTTGTATTACAACCATATTTTCCATTTAGCAGCTATGAATTTTAATTACATACTTATTGTAAATACAATATGAAACGTGCATGTTATGGATATTTGTTTCATTATTATATGAGGTCTTTAACAAAGACACTTCAAATTCAACTAAAATGCCCTCAATTCAATAAAACGCAAAGAAAATGTGATCATAGCTCTGTCTTAGGTCAGATCTAATTAGTACTAAATAAAACCAGGAGTACTAATTGGCAAACTTAACACATGATATGTATCGGCAAACAAATTAAAAGAAACCTTCATTTTTAAACAACTTTAAAAAAGGAGGAGGTTTGTTGTTTTATATTTATGTATGTCCATTGATTTAAAATTTCTTTTGTATTTGGAATATCGACTAGCTTTAGGTTTTCCAGACTAGTTTTGGTAATTATACGTTTCTAATCTTATTTGAAAATAAACATATAGCTTTGCAGGTTATTTTTTGTCTTTATTTTCGGATAAAACATCGTATTTTTTAACACTTATTCGCTTATGTGTTTTTGGCATATATTTAAAATAAAGGCATAAACAGTACAAGCAGATTGATAAAGACGTGCCGTCATGAATATTTTATTATCATCTTGTTGCAAGCTTTTCCTGCTACATTGCCAAAAAATACAATATATTTTAATAAATAATAAATTAAAATACAATATACGTCTTATGATGGAGGTTTTATAAGGCCATTTTCGCTCAAGTTGCGCTTTTTGTCACTTATGAGATTTTAATTATTCACAAATTGTAAACAGTAGGTTTGGCCTATTCGTTAGCTTCTTCACAATTGACAAGTCTGTAAGGTTATCGACCAAAGTCGTAGTCGGCACATCTGTAAACCTTTATATTTCTGGGTTAGATATAACATTATTTTTAATTCATACTAATTTTTACTTGCTAACTCTCGCGTGATTAAATACGAGACATAAAAACACATACAAAATGTTTATGATGAACAATCACCTCTTATATGAATTTGATAAGCTAATGTGAATTTGAATAATAAAAGATTTTAACCTTACGCTAAAAATATATTTATTAACACCTCAAAATACATAAAAATAAATTCAATGTTCTTAAATTACTAATTCACGCTTGTTGTTGTGAATTTCTTAGAATTTTAAATGATATAATATATTGATCATTCGGTTTTGCCTTGAGTGAAGGTAAACATCACATCTATGTTAATGAGTAACGAATATTTTGTCATGCGTAGCATTTACTTTGCGAACTTACGTTGATCTTTGTCGAAATTTTCTGTTGTTTACGTAAAATATTATTAGGTTTGTGATAAATTAATAATAAGCACCATTCGCAATATACAATCTTATTTACTCCCTCAGAAGACTGTGAAGTGGTAAATTTATTAATATCATCATATTACATTGATTTTAAAGTGTACGTAAGTTACGGCTAATATTAATAAATATATACGTATATAATATTTTATCTTAATAACAAAATATTTGTTCGTATTTATGTATTCTTCTCCTTCTTCTCTTTAATTACGGCATTTCGAGCGTGCCATTATAGGTATTACTACTATAATTTTCATGTCAATAGTATCTAAATGTTATTAACAGTACAAAATTGGTATACGTATTAATTGGAGGACATCAGCACAGTTTTCGCGCCATTGTGCAAATATTACGGGAGCGGTCCATGACATTTCAAAGATTGCGTGGGAGTATAGCGGTTAAAAAATTTCTATCATTAACCATTAACTGTAATAGCTACTAACGTTTCTTGAATCGCTATTGATACGAGGAGGTAATATGACTAAACAAGTGTTGTCTGCATCTAAACCACATTTTTTCTTCATTACCTTACATAGACTACCTACAATATTATAAACTACCTAATGAATTGAATGTGGTTGTCATAAAAAGCTGTAAAAGTATTTTGTGACTGTAAGAGGATAAAGTTAGACCGAAGCTCAAATCAAATATTTATAGTGTGATGTCGTAAAATAATTATTTTTTGTGCTTACTCACAAATCGACTAATAAAGAAAAAGGCTCAATTGCGAAATGTAGTGAGAGAGTGAAAGTAGCTGTATTTAAAATTAAGCCTGATGTTGTCTTACAGTGTTTGTATGTATATCGAAAACCTTCTAGTGTTTATCATTTATATATATGACAAAAGCTATTAATATTATTTTTTAGTACTTATTTATTTTCACTTTTATAAAAAGTGATTGAAATGTGTGAGGTAATTGATTGTTAATTATTGTTTCAGGAAGCGGAACAATGGGCCCGTCGACAAAGCGGCCCTATGGTCAATCCTTCCTTCGAGCCCGACGATTTTCTTCCTCAAAGGTATAACATATAATATTATATTTTATCAATATGCTAATGACTTCTCGTAATAAATTTGCTTAACTAATAAGCTCAAAAGTAGCAAATTGACTATTAAAGGTTACAACTAACCTTGCTCTCTTTAATTATGGTACACAGTAAACATTTTCATTCAAAACAATGAATAGTTTAGTTTAAGGTACCTACCTCTACATCCATAATATCTCCGACGTTCACGATTTCTACATATTTTAGCTGAAATCCGTTTACTGGATTAACTTCAAAATATTCGAACGAAAACTTCAAAATATTTCCAAAAAAAGTCTCTAAAAAGATATACGCAATTAATTCAGCAATATATCCATTAAAATAATTTGCATTTGTATCCGGTAAAATTCATTATGCTTACACATACTTGTTGTATAAATTAATAAATATGGTAAATATGTTACTAAAAAAATAAATAATGAAACATTGGTGCAGAAACTTATCTACTTATTAGATATTGACTTATTAACTGCATATTTAACTCCATATTTAAATGGTAGTAGTTTTCCTTTAAATCAACTCTATAGATCACATAACAATTACATAAACTGTCATTGTGTATTTGTTATTTACAAGTATACTGTTGTCAGCTAAATAATTTTAAAAGGTAAAAGATGAGTCAATAAATTCAAATCTAGATCCTGGCTATAGATTAATGATAGCCACATGACGTCAACAGCTAATGGTCCATTGTGTATTATTTATCGAAGAGAGTCTTTTTGAATTAGTATTGCCGATTAATATCATATTACATAAGGATACGTGGGAATTAATTTAAATGATTTTATAGTTTATCGAAAACGCATAATGTAGTTCAGACTTAGCGGATTTACAACATCGTCTGTTATTCATCAAATCAAACAGATCTCGTACATCGTAAAATTATTTCCTAAATGTATACCTGACCTACTTTCTATAAGTTACTGGATTTTCTTGACTTTTGCGTTTTATTCGCAAATAACGTCTATCTATTTTTAGCTTTATGACTAGTCTATGCAAAACATATAACGCATTATAAGATAATTCATAAATCATAAAGTTTATCCATAGTTCATTATTTAGTTTTACAATAATAAATATTTTGTATATATTTTTAAACCACTTAAAATACAACCTTGGGTGACGTTGCAATAGCATCTATTAATCAATACCTGTAAACATTCACGTTTCCTAGCAATCGAAAGACATGGCAAAGTAAGTCAGTTGAATGTAACGTCGTTTATTTTGTTCTTTTTTGTAAGTATTAATTATAATTTTGACAGGTGTGTAATCCATCTAAGCAGCCGCAGTGAAGTTTTTAATTTTATAGCGAATATTTTCGTTTATTTCCAATATTTTGTTACAATTGCAATGTGCCCTTGGACCAAGCTAAAATTAATAAAATATTTATTTCTAATTTTAATTTTAACAGTTTATCACCCGTCAAAGATGAAAAGAAAAGGCCAGAAGACAAAGGTATCTTCCTTGTGAATATGAAAGATAAGAACGTGCAGGAAGTTGAAGAGTACGAACCTTATGACAACAGAGTTGTAGAACATCCTACCACGTGAGTACTTTTTAATAAATTGTATAAAATAATATTAGTCTATTGGTATTATAGCAGTGGTCATGGTAGTAGTCATCGTATACGTTTCTTAAAATTAAGTTAGAAACGTAAATCTTACTTAAAATATGTACGCATTGTGACGATCCATCTGAGTCAGTAAGGGCATATGATACGTTATCAGTATACAAGTATAGGGAGTTTGAAATGTTCGAAAACAACACTAAGCTTGTCCAATCGTACTATAATATATAATGCTACATAGGGTATATATATGCAGCCTTCTGCCATTTCCTCTTCCTAATTTCCTCCACAAGACATCATGACTAAGTATCAAGGATTTTCCTATGTAAGTGTCTGAGTGATGATACTTACTTATAATATTAGCAATAAATATTTATAAGATTACATTATTGTTATTTGTATAGAATTTACACCTTGTTTTAATATATTTACTGGTTGGTAGTTTTATTTATGATGACTTTTTCATTGATCATTCTGATCACGTGGTGTAGTGTGATGACGCTAAATACATTTAGTGTTTATGTTCTGTTTCTTTTAAAAAATTGGAGAGACTAATAGAAAGATTTTAAATATATTTTTATAGCTTTTGAATATAAAAAAAAATTTATATAGCAACATTCATGAATTATAAAATAATTCTTTTTTGTGTCGCTCACATATTTTTCCTGTTATATTGACGTAATTACATTGGACTAGAGCTAGTATATAGAACTATCTGATTTCTGATCACGCCATGCATATGTATCCGCACGTACATTCATAAACTTGAGGATTTTTTTAAAACAAACAAGCTTGGAAATGAACAACTCTGTACTAATTTTTATATTCCGTTACGAACAAGGTTTTTTTAAAATTAATTCATATGTATATTATAATACTTGCTACGATAAATGATAATACTAAAATTAAGACTAATAAAAAATATAAAGGAAAACATAAAAGATATACGTAGGTACTAGTTACATTACATTATTCTCTATACTTAAACTAGAGTTGACGTTCATAAAAATTAAATTAAAACGTATATACTAAATGTATATATGTTACCGGAAAAACACGATTTCAGGACAAACCAGTTCTGCCTAGGCTAAACTAGTTCTTCCTATACGCGATAGGATTAACCAGTATAGCCTAGTACAAACTGATTTGTTCTAAGCCCGATAGGATAAACTAGTTTAGGCTTGGTTAGGTTAGGTTAGGTTAGGTTTTTTTTCTCTACTAAACTCTAAACTTTCCAAAATCAAAACTAAACAATAAAAATAGATGTACAAGATCTCTGATTCTCATGTCAGAGAAAAAAAAAAACCTAACCTAACCTAACCTAACCTAGCCTAAACTGGTCCATCCTATCGGGCTTAGGACAAATTAGTTTGGACTAGGCTATACTTGTTAATCCTACCGCGTATAGGAAGAACTAGTTGAGCCTAGGCAAAACTAGTTTGTCCTGAAATCGGGTTTGGCCGTTAACATATACATTACTTAATATTGTTGTCATCATTAATCTGATTCACACAGCGTAGTGGAGCAGCGTCTTGCTGCATGCCCGATGATCTTGATTTCGATTAAGTTTTTTATACATTTACTTAAAATATATTCATTTTCCTCATCTGATAAGACGAAACATAGCATTGGTTTCTGTCGTTCAATATGTTATTTAAATTGTTTATCAAAACGCTGTGTCTGTCTGTCTTCAGGCTGTATCTCACAAACCGTGATAGCTAGCTGAAATTTTCACAAATGATGTATCTCCCTTATCACTAGAATAATAAATACTAAAAAGTAAAACATAAAATATAGCATAAAAAAAGTTATTAATAGAGTAAATTGTGGACATTTTAAATATGAGTCGTGTCGCATCCTAAATTCATGTGCAATAATGAATACAGTCCAGGACATATTTCATTTGACCGAACATGGATAAATATGTAAATACTTAGATTTAAGGACCTCTACCTCACTTTAAGGCAAATTTCTTTATATAATTGTATACATAGCGTGTGGTCTTGGGGCCCGTCTCTTAAAATGTTTGAATAGACAAATATTACGAGTTTTCATCTGTACATCGTTATCCTGCAAAACATTTAACTATGAATATAAACCGATTCTTGTTTAACCTCATTGGTTCCAATAGCAGTTGTGGCCGAGCGGTTAAGGCGACTGACTAGAAATCAGTTTCCCTCTGGGAGCGTAGGTTCGAATCCTACCAACTGCGGATATATTTTTATTTTTTTTTGACGTCTTTTAATTTTTCATTACTTTTATAAATAATATTTTTATATTTATACATCAAACACTCACGAAATTCTAATTTACACATTTTACGATCACGCACTGAATATATTTCACTAAATAACAAAGGGGAATTACTCTCAAAGTTCTTATGTATTTGTCTTCGGCATCTTGTGTATTTTCCTGCATCTGTGGTTTAAGTGATGCGTATTACAACTTGAGATTATAATGTTTTTGTTTCGTGACCAGAATCCTTGTGGCATATTTAAAAATTCAAAGGATAAGATTTTACAACATCGTTTAGGTTTATTTATTTTATATCTACGTTGATGATAACGATCTACTTTGATGATCATGATTAGACGCCATCAGACCTCAATAGGGCAGCATCTGATGATGTACGCAACTGTTGTGGGATCGATTTTCACTTGGGGAGTTATACTAAGATACTAACACTAGATTCGCAATCCACCTAGCAACTAACAAATGCTTAAAACTAATACATGTAAAAGGTCTATATATATACAAGTGACAATAAAGTTATTTATTTAGTAATATAATATTCATTCTGAAATAGTGGATTTATAACTCATCAATAATAAAAAAAACATGCGTGCGTACAAAGTACACATGTCAGAAGTGAAACTTCTTTGGCGAACTAATTTATAAATCTTGTTCATATTTATACAACTCTAAAACTTTAAATTTCCAAGATTAAGAGGAAGTGAAAAAGGAAGATAGGTTAGAAATTTAATTGTCATTAAAATAAAATAATTAAAGAGAATTATTAAAATAAATTTATTTTATATTGTTTGAAAAATAATATAGTCAAATCTCAGATGTTGAATATTAAATTAAAATTCCTCGTGATTTTTTGTAAATATTAAAAATACCTAATCCAATTTAAATATATACAACATTTTTGTAAATTAATGATAACTCTACAAATTCCAATTTTTAAATTAAAATTTCGTCAAAAGAATTTATGAAATATTGTTATTAGTATTTTATGCACAATGATTTATTGAAATCTCAAATGACGAATTGTAAATAAAAATGCCACGTGTTTTTTGTCAATATTAGAAATTATTAATTAAGTTTTGTTTTTGAATTCAAAATTTAGAAAAGCGAATTTATGAAATATTTTTATTTTATGGTAAATGATTTATTAAATTATCAAATGACGAGTGGCAAGTTGAAATACCACATGGTATTTGTAAATATTAAAACTACCTTACCTTCAAACCAATTATCATAAAAAATTGTAAATAAACGAAAAGATAACAGATATATTACTTACTTCGAATAATTGCTTGATACAGGACAACTTACAAATTTATTCACAAAGTTTTTCACAAAATTTTTATTTATAAAATTCACTTACTGTTTATTCACTGTAGAAGTGCCTAATGATATTGTAAATATTACGCTATGCGACAGAAATGCCATCTAAAGTTCTAATAATTAACTATTAAACGAATACACAACCAATAGGGCGTGTATTATTTCTCGATATCCCGTATTCTCTCTCTCTCTCTTGTTCAATCTTTCTCACTATAGCTCTCTCCCACCTCACACTCCATAACACTATGCGTGATACGACGTTCGCTCTGTCTCACTTTTTCTCTCAATCTTTCTCACTCGCTTGCTCCCTACTCTCACTCCACGGCTAGTTGCTCATGCTATGTTCGCCCTGTCTTACTCTCTCTCAATCGGTCCCGATCACTCTATCTCTCTTTTCCGACACTTCCGTTGCATACCGGCGTGACGTTTCATCTGTAAAAATTTTACCCTCATGCGCCTAAAGAAGTTTCACTTCAATAACTTGAATGTTAATAAATATATCAACGTACATCGTTTACATTAAAGTAGAATTCATAGTAAATCGTAATGTAAATCAAATTATAAAAAATAATGATTTCTATGCGTTCATCATGGCGTGATTTCTATGGATACAAGTGATAGTATTATAATAATTATACGAACTTTTAAATAATAAAACCTATTCTATTGTTTCTTAGTAAATAGATGTGTGTATGGAAATAAAAATATCTACACTATAATTATAAGAATTTTAATTAAACAAGTATTCGTTGTGTGTTTGATATTTTGTTACATTTTTTTTTGAAAAATCAAAACAAGTAACGGAGACAAAAATTACTATTGAAAGCAAGTACCAATTAGCGTTATTAATATAATAAATATCACATTTAAAACCGAAACCGTTGCCGAAAATAATGTTAGCGTTTCATTCGTAGGTGTTGCGAATCTATCAACATGCCTGAGTAGTTGGCGGATGTGAAGCAATATTATCTGATAGTAGTTTGACTGATTTTATGTAATGTCTACCTGCCACTCGCTAAGCTTTAAAGACTTAATAAAATTGAATTTTTATCGTGTTTTTTCCATTTCATTAAAAATTACAATATGGATAATATTGAAACAGGAAATTGTATTTTTTTCCACAATTGAATATTTACTTTTTCAGACATTTCTTTATCTACTTACCTACTAATTTATATGAGTACATAGTGTGTTGCGTAGCGGAACAGTTTATTTATAATTATTTAGGCCGATTTATTTATATATACTCATTCTTTAATTGAATGACAAAACTGTAATTGTCGTGTTTATACAAGTAGACACGGCCGCGTCTGGACTTATCAATATACATAGTTTAGTCTTAGTACACTTGCGTTTTTATAGGGAAGAAGTAAGAACTATACACTCGAAACTAAAACAGCCACGTTGTGCTTACTCTTTCTCAAACATAGAGTACCATCTTACGTACCTAACATGTGTCACCTTCAAGGCTAATAACTTTAGTAGCTTAATTTGCATCACAATTAAAAAAATGTTAGAAATTCATTTATCTCTGTACCTAAGTATATGTTATGTTCTAAGAAACTCTCTTTATAATATCTTTCACGTATTATTTATTTTAAATATTTTGTTACAGAAACACAGAAACCCTTCTCCATTTGTTAAAGGGCAGTTTAGGTACGGGTATTTTAGCAATGCCTCATGCCTTCTCTAAATCAGGCTACGTAGTGGGTACGATTGGAACTATAGTCATTGGAGTTTTGTGCACATATTGCATACACGTGCTCTTGGATTCTTGCTACGTACTGTGCAAGCGACGGAAAGTGCCATCACTCACGTACACTGCAGCAGCCGAGGCGGCGTTATCTGAAGGCCCTGACTGGTGCAAGGCCTGCGCGCCTTACGCCGCGTAAGTTGTATGCAAAATAACATTTTAGTATTCTGAAATTGTCGTTATGCAAGTCGACATCAGCATTTACAACGTATCTAATTAATTTTGTTATAATGTGAAGGTCAAATCTAAGCGGGTTAATTGTAAATAAGTAACTAACTATAAGTTTTATTCCACAAATATCCTTAACTAATATATTTTATCATTGATATCTTAATATTTTGTGAACAAAAAGAAAGTATTTATTAATATTGTTATATCAAAACTATACCAAATTTTTAATTTTGTTGCAGACACGTGGTGAACGCCTTCCTACTTATTTATCAGATTGGAACATGCTGCGTGTATGTAGTTTTTGTGTCCGAAAACATACACTACGTTCTCACAGAACACTTTAAACTGTCTGTAACCGTCACAGAAGTCATGTTATACATCCTCTTGCCGCTGGTTCTTATCAATTGGGTTAAGGATCTAAAATACTTAGCACCATTCTCGGCTATAGCGAATGCGGTGACCATCGTTAGTTTTGCAATCATTCTCTATTATATATTCAGAGAGACTCCCTCAATAGAAGGAAAGTTACCTGCAGGCAAAATAGGAGACTTTCCCCTCTTCTTCGGTACTGTGTTATTCGCTCTGGAGGCTATCGGTGTAGTAAGTATTGATTGTTATAATGTTTTATTTATATTAATAGAGTAAAATTATTTCTCATAAGTTCCTGAATTGAAGAATGCAAATTTAGAACAATATATAAATTAAAGTTGATATATAAATTAATAAATTAATGTTTATATTTATCTATATAATTATGTGACACTTATTTATCTGTAATTCAAAATTTTACGTTGAAACCACACCTAGTACAGTTTTTTTATACGTAGTGTAGGTACATCTTACAAATGTTTTTTACAATTTCTTGTCATTTTTTTTCCACAGATTTTACCTTTGGAAAACGAAATGAAGACTCCAAAAGATTTCGTTGGCAAATTTGGAGTTTTAAACCGCGCTATGATAAGCATCATTGTACTTTACGTGGGGATGGGTCTTTTCGGATACTTGCAATACGGCAACAAGGCGGCGGGTAGCATTACGCTCAATCTGCCTTCAGACACCGAAACGTAAGTAAAATAAATATTTAAAAAATATTAAATTGTTAAAAGAAATAAAATTATTTCAATTATTGACTAAAAAAAGTCTTTATTACAATTAAATTGTACCTGAAGTAGCAAACGTATTATAAAATATTTCAATTAAGAAAATTATTGCACTATTAAAGAATTAAACATCCACGTTAGCTTTCAATATATAGTAAAATTTGAAATGGAAAGTGCTTAAAATACTTAATATATTTCAATATAGGCTCGCGAGTGTCGTTCAGTGTCTTCTAGCGTTCGCCATCTTCATCACGCACGGGCTTGCCTGCTATGTGGCTATCGATATCTTGTGGAACGAGTACATCGGCGTCCGTCTGCTCAACAGCAACCACAGACTGCTGTGGGAGTACATCTTGAGAACTCTTATAGTCCTGGTCACTTGTAAGTTCCCCTCTACTTGCATATATGTTACCATATGTGTTAAGTTATATAATGTTATAATATAAAGTATACAGCTTTATATAATATAAATTTATTTATTTATTTAAGAACAGTTTACAAAAAATACACTTATTCTAACATAATAAACATGTCTTACAACTAAGGACTTAGCGCTGCTTTCATTACAAGCCGCCACGACATATTTATGGACAATGTAGTTTAAAAGTTACAAGAAAAATAAACTTATTAAACTAATAAGTAGTTATCATCAATATATGAAATGCTAAAATTATTCTACTATCTATAATTTGATAATTTTTATTCTTGCAGTTGGAATCGCTGCGGCCGTGCCGGAGTTGGATCTGTTTATATCGCTGTTCGGCGCCCTGTGCCTGTCCGCGCTGGGCCTCGCCTTCCCCGCCTTCATACAAAGCTGCACCTATTGGTATTACGTATCTGACTCCGAAAGAATCAGAATGATCATCAAGAACGCCATTGTAGTATTGTTCGGAGCTCTGGGACTGGTTGTCGGTACCTGGACCTCTTTGGAAGGCATTATTACAAAGTTTTCCAGCCATGGTCATGTGTTCAATGTAACAGAGGCACCCTTCGATGCAATTACCGAAACAAGTTTAACACCTTAAAGTAATTATTAGTTATACATCAGTGCCATTATGCTAGACCCGTCCGGCACAGAAAGTACGTTAGCAAATCTGCGACTCGGACTTCACTACTAGGTTTAGGATTAGTTGAGACTTCTTGTTTTTAAACTTGTTATATGCCCTCTGTTAAATATGTAATATAATATGTAAATAAAAGTATTATAAATACTTATTGGAATATGTCCGCAGAAAATATTTTATTCTACATCACGTTATCGTTAATCTGTCTTCTTTACCGATTTCCCTTTCCAATTCAAATTTAGCTTCAAAACTCATCCTTAGTCCATTAAAATATTACGGAAATTTCATTTCATATAATTAATTGCTAAATGAGTTGCCAATACGTCTTCCTAAATTGACTTTTGATACCTTTGTCATAATATCTATTCTAGGAATTATGACGCACTAAAATGCATTAGAGTAATTTAATTCCACCGCCTAAAAGTGTTAATTGTTACACGAATTTCAATAATTCCCGACAGCCGCGTATTGTAAGATAGAACAGTGTAAGTGTAGTATTAAGCATAGTATTATATTGACAGTGAGAATATGTGTGTCGCGAAACGCAAAGGCATTTCAATAGACTAAGTAAAATGGACTTCCTCCGCATATAATATATTATCGGTCTCAGATATACAAGAAGAATTTATAAAGGGATTTCTGTAAATATATCATCTTTATCTTTTCGGTCTACACCTGGATTTTTATTAATATTTTATATGTGAGTGCCGTATACAATGATCATTCTAATATGTTTCAACAGTGTTTTATTATCACCTTTAGAGTTTATTATCTTCTTGTGTGCCTGAGGCTTTATATTGACTAAATTTTATTATTTAATATTTGTTAATATTGTATAATCCTAAATTTGTTACCTTCTATATTTTATTTATATTCTTGTTACAATGGCCGGATCTGCCGAAACTCATAAATACCTGCGCTACTCATAAATGTATACTAAACAAATATAATTTTATATTTTAATGTTCCACAAAGCATAATACTATTTGTTGTAAAATGACTAAAAACAAGAAGTAAATAAATCAATCAATACTATTTATAATGTCGTTATGTAATGTGATATATCTCCAAGAGAGTTAATGTGACGTTACGTAGATATTTAATTAACACACTATATCTTTATGAATTACTGTAATCCGGTCATATTATTAATAATGAATCTGTGATGTTATAATAGAAGTATTCATTAGGAAATGTCTTGGTTTAATTATTTTGTTCAAGATGTTTTAATCATCGTGATATTGTGCTCAGAGCTTATTGTGTATGGGATTGTGACCCATAATAAAATAGATATCAATACATAAATTTGTGATTATTTTAATTTCCTAGTAAGAGATCTTATCTTTTTCCCCTTCTTGTCCATTTAAACAGTCGTATTGCTAGAAAATAGTTTATAACTAAATTGTAGAACAAATGTTGAGAGTACAAAGTACTGTGGGTTCAATGTTCACTTTAAAGAAAAAAATATTTTTATTTCTGTATTCTTACAAGACATGACACTGGGTCGACTTTTGGCATTTCACTCGGATGGAATGCGGTAAACAAAATGTTTTGGCTCTCTGTTAACTTCGTTATATGTGAATAAAGTGTGAAGTTGGAAAAAAATTTAAAATGAAACATCAATGTAAAACAAGTAGTTTATTACGTAATCAATATTTAAAACATTTAAAAAGTATCGTTAAAAAAAGAATGACGGCGTTTTCTGAAGGCCAAATTTTAAACAAAACCAAACATTTTTAGTACTATTGCAACTTTGTAGTTAAGTAATAGACACTGAGATTCTAAGCTAACATACATTAACATTCATTTATACTTAACATTTAATATCATATTATAAACGATCGTAATAGCAATATGTTGATGACATTTTCACTGGGGTTAAGTACTTTTGAACTCATCATGCCTTTCATATCAATAGTCAGATTGTTTTGCATTCATTGTATACTATCAATGATCAAGATGATTTCGAATGAATTACATAATTAAAATATGTTAAAAGAGAATTTGATTCTAGCATAAGTATATTGAGTTTGTTGTTTAAAAATTAACCAATAACTAACAAACCAAGTAGTGGCGAAAAATTGGTCTCTTATAATAATACTAAATTTAAAACCTACATTAAATCATTCAACACTTAAAATTATATTTTGTACTATGAAACGTAAATACATAAGAGGTAAGGCATATACCATTACTAGAACAATTACAAATGTCTACAAGTTTTGAGTTATGTATAAAAAAATTCATCTTAAAGAAAATGGAAAAATTGAAAATAATGTCTAAATCCAAAAATATGTTTTTAAAATATGTTTTCATATTAATACATTTCAGTTATTATTAACGGTCTAAACACCCTGTTCATATTATAAAAAAAACACTTTTTCCATAGATTAAAATTGGTCATCCAAATTATCAATATTTTTTATACACAAAATCATAGTTAACGAAGAAATCTTCAGTTAAGTACTATAATTATTGAGTAAAATACTTAACGCAATTATTTCTGTGGAACCAATCATTATGACATGAAACAAATTAGAAGAAATTAAAAACAGGTCACATTGTAACAGCTTAATTGTACTATTGAGAATAAATTAAAATACTGTCAATTAATAAAATAAGTGATTCGTACTTTATTTAGGCAAAGAGTTCCCCATTGTAATGTTATGGTTGTTATTTAGGTAGAAAACATTTTATAGCCATCGAAGCCAAACAACTGCCTATGAACAATGTGTGTTT
This sequence comes from Dione vanillae, assembly GCA_037178615.1. NCBI lineage: Eukaryota > Metazoa > Arthropoda > Insecta > Lepidoptera > Nymphalidae > Dione > Dione vanillae. Next base: position 1,813,312 of record JAZFAU010000009.1, on the reverse strand, counting down.
CTAGTGGATGTGTGTTAATGGAATAGTAAATGACTAATACTTATGACACTTATCAAATTACCTAACGTCATCGCCTCAAATTTTGAGTATAGCTTAATTTTGAAGATCTGATAAATTTGGGTCTAAAAGTTTTGTAGCAGAGTATATTAGGATGTATAATTGATTTAAATTCAATCTTTTTTCATCAAAAAACGCAGTGTACGAGTACACTCCATTCTTCTTACCATCTGATAGCTAAATATCTTGCTAGACACAACTGACAAAAGAAATTAGTTAATTTATCAGTGTGGAAATCGAACCTTGTACCATCGCATTCACAATCAGACTGCACTACAATGGATGGCCATTATAGTAATAATTAATAGTAATTCTCTGCAAAAAGGTTCGAAGATCTATAAAAACTTTCTATAAGACTATACACAATATTTGTTGCATTGACTTCTTACAGTAAAACTTAATTAAATATACTTAAACTAAACATTGGAGTACATGCAACTTCAATTTGTAACGGAACTTTATAAGATTATCAACTTAGTACACACATTATAACACCTAAACCATGCACCCTTTAAGAATCTAATTTCAAACATCTGTTGGGAGTATACATAGACAAATTCTGAATTTAGGGCTATCAATCATTTCCTTTATAGCGAAGAAACGCAATTACAAGAACAGTATTAACATCGAGATGTTCTAAATATGTGCATTTAAATCTAAAACGTAAACTGAATTTTCTTAACAAATACTCATGAAGTCACTGTATACACTAATAAAGTTAAAATGTTTGTTTGGTTGAACATGATATTCTACTACTGGTCCGAGTTGAAAAATTCCTTTGAGTTGTTTCCTATGAACGCTGTATCTCAGGTCAGTTACTTCCAACATATACATATCATTTATGACATATATCAAACTACTCTTAGTAATAACCATTTGACAACGAGAACAAAGCCATAGGTCAATGCTAGTATATAATATATAATAGATATGCATGAAAAGACAACATATATTCACTGACATTTTTTAGTTATCATTAACATTGTTAAATATCCAGTTAATATCTTTATAAGGGAAGAAACAGATTACTTTTTCCCCGCATCATATCCCGTGAGGATAGTGCGTAATGCCTTCATTAAGTTGTCATTTGTGTTCATTTCCATTTTAGATAGATTCTGCCTGCAGCAAGGACAAGTTGGAGTCTCGGTGGACTTGAATGCCAACTTCAGACATGCCTGGAATGATTAAATTATTTAATTTTATAGGAAGTATACATATTTATGTACAGCAGGGTAGGCTGATAAAATATAATGTCCAAACATTCTCAGTTTTGAGCCAGGGGTCACATAAAAAGTAGTTCACTCAAGCTAAATCATCAAAAAAACATTATTGGTTTCTTTGTACAGTAAAAAAACAAAGCCATTCTCGGTCTTTGCATGTACCTATTCAATTATGCAAGTGTTTAATGACTGAAAGTATATTAGTGCAGTATAAAAGAAGAACACATTAAATTACCATGCAAAAGTTGTGTTTACACGGTGTGGTCACTGGACTGACGGCCACTTCTTGACATATTATACATAAGAACACTTGGGTAATGTGCTCTATGAATATCTGTTAACAAAATAAAACAGCATTTTAAACACAATTTATGTCGTAATAATAAATAAATTCAATATATACATAAGAAGTTTTTATAAAGTTGCGGGAACAAAATGTAATTTACAAGTCAAGTTGACCGTTGATATTGTTCGAAATCTATAAATACCTGTTTGCCTTGTTTTTTGAATACTTCAAGGCAATCGTCCCACAGTTTTTCGTTCAGAGTGTCGGCTTCGATCACAGCTTTCTCCTCCGGACTCAAACTAGTATTATCGGCATTCTTAGATTTAGGGCTCTTTGTAAACATGCTCGGTATTTTAGGTACTGACGTTTTAACATTCTCTGTAAACGATATTGCTGCGGATTAGAATAATAATACAATTGTAATACAAACACTGCTATGATATAGTTATTTATACCATATGTTTTATGTATGTGTGACTATATAGAAAATAAATATAAATTTTTAGCTTCATACATCATCGCGCACATTTTTGACTGGAGAGTATTTAGTGTTAAGACACGCCATACGCATGATTCCGAGACATTGTGGTTGCAAATTGTATAACCACAGAACAGGATATAAGGAAATTATAATAATTAACTAAGTTTCATAAAAAATACTTAAACGCAGAGAGATTTGAACTCGCGCCCTCTTGACGACCGTGCAACAGGGGGCGCAAGAGGGCGCGCGTTGAAATCCTGCTGCATTTAAATTTATATATGTTTTCTTTAGGTATGTTTTCTATCCTTAGTGTGTGTAACTGAGTTTCAGTCAGATGTTGTCCCATTTCACAGCAATGGTCTCCAAAAATAATATTCATATAAAAAAAATTTGAGATGTTGTTCAAAGTCTAAGAATTAAAAAAAAATCAAATATTTATAGTTCCCCCTGTTTGTTCAGTCTACATTAAGTACAATATTTTAAAATAGTAAACCAATTTAAATTATATGTGCGAATCACCTTTTTTCTCCTGCGTTTTGCGTTTTTTCAATGGCGGCGATGTTTCCGAGTCAGATGATGTTTGATTACTTTCACGTAAAGCTCTCTTCTTGTTTCCTTTACTTTTGCTATTCTTCAGTTTTAGAGCTTTCTTCTCAGCTTCTGCCTCCAAATATCCATCTGGATACTGAAAACATATTTTACATTAGTGCTACATGCATTTAACTTTATTATATAACGTTATATTAAACTCTATAACGTTACATAATAAAGTTAAATGCAATACTAGTTGTATTGACTATTGACCCACAATATAATTACATAGTTCATTTAACTAACAGAATTGTTAGTTAATAGTATTTGCAGCCCTCTTACAGTGACTTCTAATTTATGTTACGCCTTGGGCTACATTAATAAATATAGTAACAACTGTTGTTTGTTACACTTATCAAGATTTTACAATCATTAAATGTATTGTATAATTAATTTAATTTACTTCTCTGTAAACATCCTAAATGGCTGTACTTTACGTACATATCTAATTATTTGTCAAATTTAAAATGAGATATTAAAGCAACAAAATTCTAAACTTTTTTAAATATTTATGTATAATATTATGTATTTATTTTTTTATCGTCTTTAACTTTTGTAACAACACACAGTGACAGGTTCCACCAGTATAATCGTTTTAAAGTTTTATTATATAATAAGATTATACCACAATAGGGTAGATCTTGGCGTCCTTTTCCCATGGCGCCGGGCTCGGATCGTCTCTACGCAGCAGATATTTCCATACACGGTAGCCGGACAAACCCTTCTCTGGATAATATTTGACCACTTTGTATATGCCGTCGTAGCTGAATTTGAAACAAACATATATGATTATGTCATTACATATGTTCATCATTTAAATATTTCATATAATGAAGACTCAAACAATAACTATACTTAAATAAAAAAAACTGCAATATCGTAACTATAGTCTTATATAATGTAATAATATCACATGTGTAATTACCGTATCCCCTCTTTAGGTGCATATTTAGGGAAATGTTTCAACATTTTGTATGAGCGGACAACTCGCACTGGCTTGCCTTGCTTCCAGGCGTCGCCTGCATCTGCACCTTTTTCACTCACATCTTTAACTGCACAGTTACGAGCCAATGCCCTAAATAAATAAATAAAATTTTCATGCCACTCCATTAAAAAAAATACTTGTATCCGAACCCAGCAACAAAGAAATTTAAAATACATAAGCAAATAATAATATACTTGTATTAATTAGTTTTAGTTTCCAAAACAAAAAAAAAAACAAATTTAAATAGACAGACATCTTTGATTTGCACATTAAAACATTTGAGTCATTTTATATATTTTGATACTTTATCCCGCTCGTAGCAGTAGGCAGAGGGAAGCTTGGGAACCTGGGAACATAGTGGTAGATACTCGCTTTCCGCCTTTCCATACTAAGAAAATGTGGATATATATTGAACAATAATCTACTAGAAAATAATAATAGATAATATCTTTTTTAGCTTCACTTAGTATCTTCCACATGGCAGGATAGGCAGATACCCAGTGTTAAGAGTGTTGAGTGGCGATACGCCGCAATTTGCTACTCTAAATAGTTCCATATAAAAAGAACACAAAATAAGATATTAAGGCATGTTTAAACATTTACTTATTTTCTCTTGTAAGCGTTTGGTCGCAGGATTGTTCGGCTGTACGCTTATTACCGGAGAGGTCCCGACCTCCGCTTCCCGTATACGTAAACTCATTGCCATTGTCGACGTCATCTTCGTAACCACCTGCAAGTAATTATTTATATGCTAAGCTTTAATTATGATAGCACGCTTTTGTTCAAATCACCTCTACATACTAATGTCTACTAAAAATCAATATAACAAAAGGTTATAGTGGAATTTGGTTCTGGTATTTTCATATCAAAAACTTAATATCTCTGACTAAGACTAGTTTAGACTAAAGAAGTATGCCAAGATGTTGGATGGTATTTCTAAGACAGCTTGGGAAAATGAAAATTATCTCTTAAAATTTAACCGCAAAACCCATTTTATATATTAGAATGTTTCTTAAATGACAAACAATTAAAATACAATAAGGTTTACTAACAAAAATGTGTTATATATTTTTTAGTGTACTGTGTACTGTACTTTATACTAACCGGACAGCACAATACTGTACGCTCCTTCAACATCGCGTCCATGTATACCAGATACAGGTGGTCTGTGAACTCCCGATTCTGATAGCTAAAAATTAATTACTTCTTCATTAATATGATGAAATAGTGCAAAATATTCTTATATAAATTGTAAGACATTATTGTTAACTATTATAAATCATAATGTACGTTTTATATTACGATATGCTTGACGTGCAAATTATCTTATTATTTACGCAGCATAAGTGACATTATGACACAAAGTTCTTTAAACTTAAATAAAATTTTACCTGTATTCTGAATCGCCAACACATCCCTACTTCAATACCAGGGATCGGACCAAAATGGTTCGCAGGCATCGCGCACGTCTTGGTCTTACCTGAAAGTACATAATATTTAATTAGCTCTTCTAAATAAAGTTGTTTTGCACAAAATCAGAATTGAGTAATTATTTGCAGGAACTATCGACAAAAACGTCAAAAATTTGTATTTGGTGCGCACTTGGCCGAAGTAATCGAGCCAAGTGGAAAAGGGACTGAACAGAGCACAAATACAGAGCTAGTACTGAGAGAATTTATGTTCTTAGTATAGACAACAAATTGCTAGTATAGAATCAATTTTAAGAATTGACGTATGAAATTTATTTACCACAATGAAAGGTAATATCGCTTGCCTTCTAAAGGTATAATAAACCACGGATATTACAAATTCGTTATATACCAAAAACGAGGAAATACTTGAATACATAAAAAGTGAGGCACTTGTTCCAAATAAAAAAAACAAAATCAACATTTAGCATGAATAGTTTTTGAATTTACTTACCGACACACGCCATGCCCCTTCCCCAATCTCTATTAGTTTTGGAAGTATTGCCTTTTTTAGTTTGTTTCGCAGCTCCTGGTGCGATCACGTCATTAGGATCCCGTTTACACGAAGGGCAATACCAATCTTCTTCAGGTAGTTCAGTTAAAGGTGGGGAAAGACATTCCATATGGAAGCCATTGTTACATTCGTCACATAATACTATCTTAAATTAATGAAAACGGAAATCAGATGTTATTGATATAGTATATTTGTAAATAAATTATTGCTTTGTAATAAAAAAAGAAATACCTTCTCTGGGGATTCTTTGCCGGAACATAAGTAGCATCCGCATTCTTTGCACGGTGCATCTTCGTCGTCACGACATTTCAAGCAATTTAGAGGTTGTGATCCTGAAAAATATATCTTATATATTACGTAACTTATAAACTCCTTGTTGAATAAAACTATAACATTTTCAATTGTAAATGGAAATGTTTAAATTAATATATAAGTAAAAATAAAAGAAGAATCTCTCCAATACTCAAAAAAAACACTTAAATATTTAATTTTTTTAAATATCACACATATCTATTTAAAATAAGACAATGTCGTACGTTTTTCAGGTACAATATTATTAAATATTTCATTTCGTTCTGCTATTTGAACAGGTTCTTCTATTGCAAATATTTTGTCATGTACTCGCACTCTAGTTTCATTTTGAGGTATGGAGTCTGGTCCCAAATACAATGTACCTATTAATTCGTAACTAGTTCTTAATTTTTTGACTTCATCGAGTTTGAAGTCATACCTGCAATAATAAAATGATAAGTATTTATTCAAATAGTTTTCAATAAATTTTTAAATTTGTGATTGTAAAATAAACTTTAATAATTAAGAATATACATGTATATTGTTTAGTATGTACACATAATATGATATCAATAAAAAAAAAACAATTTAAGAAAAAAAGCAATAAATTTTATAGACTTTTATTTAGCTAAATTTTATGTATAGTTAATTTTATATTTCTGTCAAAATACTAAACACACCAATATCCTTTTTCTAATGGTTCATCAGTGTTGTGATTTATCATATATGTTTGTCCTTGCTTAAGATCCTTGATATCTATGTGTCGTTTAGCTCTTGGTCTTAATTCTTTGAATTTGCAAAATAAATCAGAGTCTTCCTCACTAAAATCATTTACATGTTTAAAAAGATCAGTTATCTTACAAGAGACTTACAATAATTTACTACAGTGACTTTTAATACCATCTCTTTATTTACAAATATACTTACTCATTATCTAATTGCACCTTGTACAGTATGTTTTCATCACTGATCTTTACTGTATCAGTTTTATCTTTGTGTCTTTTACCTTTTACTTGTTTGGAAAAATATTTGGTAATACCTTTCTTTTTATATTTATTTTCATCATCTGAACTTGGTGGTTTGTTTTCAAGATCATTATCTGTATCACTTACAAAACTTGTGCTCAAATTTGCAGTGTCTTCATCATATTTTATATTGGGATCAAGAACAATTCTTAATATTTTTGCTTCAAACCAAGCACCATTTTCTCTATCTTTTACATCTACTAAGTCACCGGGTTGATACAATGTGCTGCTTACATCTAAAATTTGGAAGCCTTATATCAGTAATGTAAAATGAAACTAATTTTATGATACAAACAAGTTTCATCTGTCTATGATATACTATTATATACAGGAGGTATGTATTATAATATATTACTGACACATTGTATTTTCTTGAATTCTATTGTATAGTATTCTATTTTTTTATAAAAAGAAGAGTGTATTATTCCATAATAAATTCTAACCAACTTAACCTCAAAACACTAGTACAAATTATAAATATGAGATATATATAAAAATGAAATATAAATTTTACCAGTATATGCTTTTAGTTGATTGTTTGACTTATCATTTGAAATATTATCTTTAGTTGGTGTTTCTTTGTCAATTTTTTTTTCATTTTCGGCTACTTCTGGTTGATTTGTGACCATTAGCTGGATAACATCATTGAGTTTAACATTGTAGTCATGAAAGGTATAACCATTTTCCAACTGCAAATTATTGTTAATAATTATGAGTGTAACTTTTAATTATATGAACTTTTTATGTTTAACTTATTTTACCCTTTTAAAAACTAAAAGCATCTTTAAGAAATATGTTGATTTTTGTTAACACACAATTTGGTTAATAACTTCAAGTACAGCATGAATTATAACATATTTATGTACATAATAATACAATGTTACAATTGTAATATTTGCTAGGGGTACACATTATAAGAAGGCAACCACAACTTTAAATTTATAAGTATGTGTTAAAATAAGAATATTTTAATCAAATTAATAATTCATATCAAAAATTTAAAAAAAAAATGGCCTATGTATCAGTCTAATATATATGTTTATGTAACAGTCAATTTATTTAATTTACAAAAATTTCAATGGTGTAATAAGCAATATATTCAACAATTTAGGATTGATCATTCTAATTCTAAGAGTTCGCATAGCACAACTAAATGCATTAATTCCATATCTACTTCTAATACAGCAGATAATACAATTATTCTAAAACAAGGTAAACTGTTAATAATTTTAAAAAAATCCAGATAATTAGATAATTCACTTTAGTATTCAGATAATTCAGTTTCCATAGCATATCTCTTAATTCAAACTTAGATTTTGTTAATTAATGAAATTTTATATATTCTACATTAATTGTAAGCATTAGAACTGGTGCACTTTACAACCTTAGTAAGTTAGACAAGTAGAAACTGTAGGCCTATATATATATTTTTTTTTTATATTATAGGTGGCAAACGAGCTGACAGATCACCTGATGGTAAGTGAATACTGCCGCCCATGGACATTTGCAACACCAGAGGAGCTACAAAATGCATAATGCGTTATGCATGTTTAACCAGAATACTACTTTGTTAATAAATTAAAAATATATGAGTATTTATTTCTTACCATACATTTAATATAATATTTGGTTATCATCTCAAAATTTGCTTTGCTCAATAATTAACATATTTGTAAAAGTTATATGAAAGGTATTATTCGCTAATGCAGTTAAACATTGCTTTGTATAAATATAATTTATAGCTGTGAGAATAAATACAAATTTGCTAGATAAGTCTGTTTTGTCCATGCTGTATTTTACTAGTCCATATTTTGAAAATTATAAAATTATTCTTGAGTATTAAAAAAATATAAATTTTTTAATTGCGGTCTTTAAATGTGGTAACCATCGCAATTAAGCAACAATTTCGCAAAAAAACTATTATTTAAAAAAAATACAAGAAAACTTACCAATTTACCTCCATAAAACAACCGTTGGCATTTTGGGTCTACATTAAATTTATCTTTTATTAACTTCCTAAAGTTTTCTATTTTTGTAAGTTTTGATTCGACTACGACTATAGTATCTGGTTTACCAAATACACGAACCCGAACGTGCATTTTGAATAAAATATTGTAGATACTGTGATGATTTTCAAAATTTGTATTTTATTTTTAAATATTACTTGTTTTATTACTTTATCTATGTTCTAAAAACAATTACATTAGTTTTTAAGTAAGTCTTTCATTTGACGTTTAAGCTTGTTAAAGGGTATTTGATTTGACTATTTTATTTAATATTGTTAAAAAGTAAGTAATTTGACTATTGTGATTTGACTATCTTATTCAATATTGTTAAAAAAGTAAGTGATTTGACTATTTTATTCAATATTGTTCATGATTTGACTATAGTATTTAATATTGTTAAAGAAAGTAAGTGATTTGACTATTTTATTCAAAATTGTTAAAAAAAGAAAGGAATTTGACAATAATGGGGGCATTATAAAATAACGATGGGATAGTCAAAGATTTTTTTAATTGGTCTGGAGCGCTGACGAGAGCTGGTCGTAATTATTGTCCCTTGTAATTAATATTTCATTATAAGAAAATTGTATTTTGTATTAAATGTTCAAAACTGACGAAGTACTGAAATATAATGATAAATAAGAAGAAAGGCGTTTTATTATATTTCAGAAGCGGGATAAACCCAATACGGTACGTATTTTAAGCGTAAAGCGTTTGTGTAAAGATATTGTGTATTGAATAGTAACAGTAGAATATTTAAAATAGATATTTAAATGTCGTAACGAATGATATGATAGAAACATTTTGAATATCACGCAGCGCACTATGCCAGGGCTACTCTCTGGTGGTGTGATGTGTGATTTCTGTGTGTGTAATGATGTGCGCATGGGTACGTGGCCGGAGCTACTCTCCGGTAGTGCCTTGTCGCAGTATTGTTACATAACACTAGTTTGATAAAGTTTTGCGTATATTGGAGTACATAACTGTTTGCGTCGGTGCTTGGCCGGGGCTACTCTCTGGCAGTATCTGGCGTGGGTAGTTGTGAATACCTATTAGAGTTGTATGATGCATGCTTGATCAGGGCTACTCTCTGATAGCATTCAACATGATCTAGTATGAATCTTAAGGACTTCGTATTAACCTATAGTTAAGTAATATTAAGTACAATAACGCCTGTAACTTGCTCAATTTTTGAGTAGATATGCTTTCTACTGGTTTTGGGTGGATATGTTTTCCATCGGATATTGAGTGGATATGATTTCTACTGGTTCTGGGTGGATATGTTTTCCATCGGATACTGAATGGATATATTTTCTACTGGTTCTGGGTGGATATGTTTTCCATCGGATATTGAGTGGATATGATTTCTACTGGTTCTGGGTGGATATGTTTTCCATCGGATACTGAATGGATATATTTTCTACTGGTTCTGGGTGGATATGTTTTCCATCGGTTATTGAGTAAGTTATGTCGTCGGAATTGTGACTCACTCGTTTTTGAGTGGTATGTTTCCACTGGATACCGAGTTACTTACGATCATGATATCCTAGTCAATAATGTGATACGAGTTATGTTTGCTCGATATATTTTTTTTTTTTTATTCCCACGTAAAATAAAAGAGTATATATATATGAAAATGAGTATTGCCGTGAATAATTTGATTTCAGCAACGATCAATGATGTCTGATGATGCAGCTGGGACTCGTCCTGGCACGCCTCCAAGACGACGATCCAAAAAGGTTACACGTAGAAGTCCATCTTCATCATCTAGTTCCAGTAATGATACCGTACCAAGGAAGTTGCGTAAGACCAGGAAACAATTTTCTAATGAAGATATATTCAAATTAATGAAGCACATTACAAAAGATAGCTCTAGATATTCTTTGGATAATAACGATATTCACAATGTTATTCCTGAATTTGATCCGTCAAATAGAAGTCAAACTGTTGAGTGCTGGTTACGTAAAGTTAATGAGTGTGCCGTTATATATGGCTGGAATGAAAAGCAAGTTGTTCATTTTTCTTTACAAAAATTGGTAAGATTAGCTAAAAGATGGTTTGAGACTTTACCCACAGTCGTTTTCACATGGGAGGAGTGGCAAGCAAAGCTTAAAAAGGCTTTCCCAAGTGAGGATAACTATGGTCGTCTTTTGGAAGAAATGTTAAATCGTACTTCACGTAATTAAGAGTCTTCGCGAATATTTTTACGATAATCTAAGTTTATTAAATAGATGCGAAATTACCGATAAAAAGGCTGTTGATTGTATTCTGTACGGAATTAGTGATTAGGCCTTAAATAGTTCAGAACCAGAAGATTTACTTAATTTTCTAACATCCCAAAAATCACAGCAGTTTGTGAATAAATTACGTGAACGTGTAACACATAGATCGAACTATTATAGCCAAAGTTCAAATAGTTCTCATTCAAGTAGCATTACTTGTTATAACTGTCGTTCCAAGGGTCACCCTTATTATAAATGCCCAAAACCAATCATTAAGTGTAAGCAATGTCAAAGAGTAGGTCACGATAACGATGCGTGTAAGTTGGAACCATTTGTAGCTTTAAATTCTAAATTTAGTCCTGAATTGAGTACTCATGAAAAACGTACTCTAAAAATCAACTCCTGAAAAATATTTTAAAATATTTTAAACAATGAAAAATATTTTAAAACTATTTTTGTTAATAAACAATATCTTGAAGCGTATATAGACTTTGGTAGCGAATGTACACTTAAGTTTATTTAGGCAGAGTCATTAAAATTATCGAAGAATTTTGATGGCATCCCAGTAGTAAAAAGTTTTGGTCAATCTTCAGTTTTACCATTGTACAAATCTAATGTAGATGTAAAGATTGATGACATCGAAGCCACTATCGAAGTTTTAATTGTAAATGACGAACATATGCAAACGCCATTAATAGTAGGTCAAAATTTTACAGAGTTGCCGTTTATTACAGCCTTAAAGAATAGCTCGAAATTAACGTTTTATAAATGCCCCGATGAAATAGACAGTTTCGAAAGTTTAATAAAGTTCTATGTCACCACTTCAGCAGAAATTTCTAATACCAGTATTGTCCCAGTTCATATAGCGATTCAAATTATTCCGGAGATGTACTTGTCAATGGTTATGACTCCTTCAAACCAGGTTGTGAGTATCGCCTCTTAAGAGGCGCTTTTAATATTAACAACGGCAAGGGAAACCTTGTTGTTACTAATTTGTCCCCAAAATCTATTGTCCTCGGTCAAAATATTTTGCTAACAAGAGCTGTCCCGTTTAATGAACATAAATTGTGTAAAGTTAATCGAATATTACGATATCCGTCAACTTTAGAACCGCTTAATAGAGCTGATATTAAGACTGGACCAGGGCTAGATGACAAACAATTAGACAGACTTTATTCATTGTTACAAAGTTACCGCGATTGTTTTGCTACAAATCTCGCGGAAATAGGATGTGCAGTTGGTGTAGAAATGAAAATAGATTTAATTGATAATAAGCCAGTGATCTATCGTCCTTACCGCCTCTCTCACTACGAGCGAGAACAAATTCGGGAAATAATAGACGAATTATTGCAAAACGATATTATTCAAGAATCTAGCTTCAATTATGCCAGTCCAATTTTAATGGTTAAAAAGAAAACTGGTGAACAACGGTTACGTGTTGATTTTCGTGCTTTAAATAATAAAACTATAAAAGATCGTTTTCCACTACCCCTTATAGAAGACCAATTATCTAACCTTAGTAGTCATAGTTTCTTTACTACCCTTGATCTTGCATCAGGGTATTATCAAATCCCTTTGGCTAAAGAAAGCCAACATCTTACAGGTTTTGTCACACCCGATGGGCACTTTGAGTTTAAAAGAATGCCTTTTGGCCTGGCTAATGCGCCAGCCGTTTTTCAAAGGACGATTAATAAAATACTCTGTAACAGACGATTTGAATTCGCGTTAGCTTATTTAGACGACGTTCTTATCCCATCTAAAAATATAGATGAAATGTTCCAAAGATTAGAAGATGTTTTGAATATTTTTAGGCAATTTGGTTTAACGCTAAAGCTTACAAAATGTAGTTTCTTTAATAACTCTGTGAGTTACCTTAGATATGATATTTCTGCCAGTGGTATCTGCCCGGGTGAAACAAAAATTGCAGCCGTCAAGGAGTTCCCTACACCGCGTAATATTCACGAAGTTAGACAATTTCTTGGATTAACTGGTTATTTTAGAAAATTCATTAAGGGTTATGGGGAGATTGCACGGCCTCTAACGTCTTTACTCAAAAAGGGAAGTCAGTGGTACTGGTCGGAAACACAAGATCAAGCATTTTTAACATTAAGAGATAAACTACTCGATAGACCCGTTTTAGCCCTTTACGACCCGACTTTTGAGACGGAACTCCATACCGATGCTAGTTCATTAGGAGTAGGCGGTATACTTATGCAGTGGCAAAAAGATGTTAGAATATTAAAACCAGTCGCATATTTTAGTCGACAGACCACTCCAGAGGAGAAACATCTACACTCATACGAACTGGAAACACTCGCTGTTGTGTGTTCGTTAAAGAAATTCAGAGTTTATCTTTTAGGTATGCATTTTAAAGTTTACACCGATTGTGCAGCTCTTCGCACAACATTAACTAAAAGAGATTTAGTTCCTCGAATAGCTAGGTGGTGGTTACAAATACGTGAATTTAATTTCGAAATTGAATACCGACCAGGTATCAAAATGTCTCACGTTGATGCATTAAGCAGAAACACAAGACTATTAGCGGAGCCAGACGATAATCCATCTGTTAATGTTTATACTATTGAAAAAGAAAATTGGCTCCTTTCGTTGCAATTAGCAGACCCTGAAATATCTCGTATTTTTAAAATTCTTAAACCTGAAGATGATCAAAAATGTCGGGACATTAAAAAAATATTTTGTTGTTAAGAATCACGCAGTATATAGGAAAGTAGATGATCATGTCCACGAAGCACTCGTTGGCAAATATGTCGAGCTAATCATGACGATATTGGCCATTTGGGATATGCTAAAACCCTTGAACGAATACAACATTTATATTGGTTTCCTAAACTTAGAAAATTTGTAAAGAAATACGTTTCAGCTTGCTTAGAGTGCGCTTATAATAAGGATAACATATCAAAGCATGGATGGATATTAGTATGGATATTTATACCCTTTAGAAAAGTTCGAAATACCATTTCACACGATTCATCTAGATCACCTTGGACCTTTTGTTAGGAGTAAAGACGGAAATACGCATATTCTTACGATAGTCGATGGGTTTACGAAATACGTATTTGTAAGGGCAGTCAGGGACTTAAAAACAAAAAGTACAGTCAAAATTCTTGAAAAACTATTTTATGATTTCGGTATTCCAGCTAGAATTGTATCTGATCGTGGCACGTGTTTTACATCAACAGCCTTTCAAGCGTTTTGTAGTAATCTCGGCATTAAACATATTTTAAACGCAGTAGCTTGTCCTAGAGCAAATGGCCAGGCTGAGCGATTTAATCAAACCATATTAAACTTATTGTTAACACAAAACTTCTCCAGCCATGAACGAGACTGGGATAAATGTCTGGGAAAAATTCAGTGGGGTATTAATAACACAGTTAATGCCTCAACCCAACAAACAGCGACAGAAGCGATGTTTGGGATAAAAATGCGCGATATTTTGTCAAACAAACTCGATGCAGAAACATCGACAAGTTGTCATAATTTACAAGAATTTCGAAAACGTATAAGTGACAATATTAAAAAGCATCAAGTTAAACAGAAAGAAATTCATGATTCAAATCGGGTTCCCGCAGTAAAGTATAATGTGGGTGATTTGGTTAAAATTTCTCGAAATAATTTTGATAATGACGGTAAAAGTACAAAGCTTCTGTCAAAGTTTGTTGGTCATTACAGAATTAATGAAGTTTTAGGCAATGACCGCTATAGGATAACTGATGTGCTTGGCTTTATAAAAAAAGGAAAACCTTATTCCACTGTTATTGCGGTTGACAGAATTCGACCGTAGATACATGTAAAAGCATTAAGAGGTAGATAATACGGACAAATGTGATGATTTTCAAAATAATTGTTAAAATATTAATGAATAAATAATAACAAACGTCAAGTATGTGTGCCGGGAGGCAACACATTGTCGGATGGCCGAATGTGATGATTTTCAAAATTTGTATTTTATTTTTAAATATTACTTGTTTTATTACTTTATCTATGTTCTAAAAACAATTACATTAGTTTTTAAGTAAGTCTTTCATTTGACGTTTAAGCTTGTTAAAGGGTATTTGATTTGACTATTTTATTTAATATTGTTAAAAAGTAAGTAATTTGACTATTGTGATTTGACTATCTTATTCAATATTGTTAAAAAAGTAAGTGATTTGACTATTTTATTCAATATTGTTCATGATTTGACTATAGTATTTAATATTGTTAAAGAAAGTAAGTGATTTGACTATTTTATTCAAAATTGTTAAAAAAAGAAAGGAATTTGACAATAATGGGGGCATTATAAAATAACGATGGGATAGTCAAAGATTTTTTTAATTGGTCTGGAGCGCTGACGAGAGCTGGTCGTAATTATTGTCCCTTGTAATTAATATTTCATTATAAGAAAATTGTATTTTGTATTAAATGTTCAAAACTGACGAAGTACTGAAATATAATGATAAATAAGAAGAAAGGCGTTTTATTATAATACTTAAAGATTATTCATTATTTATTAGAAAAACAAAAGAAGTTTAAACTTTACCATCCACTAGGTCTTTGTTGACATTGACAAAAAAAATAGCGCGAAACAGCCGCCATAATAGTTCTCATTTTAAAACTTGTCCATGGTTGATGTCTCGATGAAGCTAAAAATTGTTGCCAGTAAAGTAATGATATTTGTATTAATATTACGACAGCTAATTTCGTATATGTATATAAATTAATAATTTACGCTATAATATTTATTTAAATATAATAAGAAAATTATAACTTAAATCTAGTCAAGCAAACTGTTCTGAATTACACTATTCTAAAATTGTATAAAGACAATCCGTTTTCCTTTTTCTTCTCAATTTTAAATATCACACAGGGTTCCAAAATATAAAAAGTGATGTAAACTATTATTTATTAAATTTTATTAACAATAATATATGAATGATTTAGCAACTATATATATTGAATAGTTTTAGTAATCTTAAGTCCTTAACTACTTTTTTAAGGATGCACTGCTCGTCACTACAAAGTTCATAATTTTGTATATTCATTTGTATATTTATTGTTTGTATCATAACTTTGTACAATTGTAATATATAAATGCATTTGCATGTTGTATTTAATACTTGTACTTTTATAAAAAGAAGTTTGATATCTTTGCCTTTGATATCTGTTGTGTGGTGGAGTGGTGGAGATCTAGACCACGTTTTATCTTGTTAGCAGAGCGAGAAAAAGAAAATGATTCCTTTTCTCAAGTTGGTTCTAACCAAAAACTGTGGCTTTAACAGTCAAAAGATATGCCGTTACATGTTAGATGTTTTCACAACGGACTATTATATTGGGTGCATGTTCATAACTATGACTGTAGTCGCAACAATACACATTGAATAAATATACATATATAAACTATTCTGTAATAAATGGAACCTTATTAAACTACGTATTTAATATTTAGCACTTATTATTTATATTTCAATCTAAACAATAATATTTCTTAGCTTTTCATCGTCCACTGTTGAACAGCCGACAACAAGACCTCTTTCATGCTGAGTCAACCATTTCAATTAATCTTCATCAACTGTTGTGAGTATCAACGTTTCTATTTCTGTCATAACGAGTAAGTCACACTAAGCAAAGAGTCTTTAAGCTTTGTGGGACAAATGATTTGATTATATATCGTTGCTTCCTAGACTCTACCCGACTAAGAGGTATTCTTCTGTGTACTTCCTTTAGATTTACCTCTTGCTTTCGAAAGCTCTGTGGTTATTTTGTTTTCCCTCGAAGTCTGCAAGCAATTCTAATTTGATATCATAAAATCACGCATTTCGATGTGGAGAGACAAGTTTTATAAATAAATGTAAAATAATATTAAAATAATAGTATAAAATTCAGTTTTTAAAGTCAAACACTTTGCTACTGTATATTTTTATATGGCCATTAGAATTCCACATCACAAGATTAGAAACAGTGCAACGCTCTTTAATAAAATACTATAAGTCATATTTATTGTAGTATTCAATTGCATTCATAGGCATCCCATCAATAAAATATATAAGTTTTATATTTTTTAAAGTAATTTTGACAAATTGTCTCGTCCAAATCGAATTTTGAGTTTATGTAATGATTTGCATTTTGACTCAACAAAGATATGCTTAATGTCATAAGAGTGAGAGTGATAAAATTCATAACTTGTGATATATTTTAATTATTGACTTTTGCTTTTACCTTTTAACTTATAATTGTTCGTCTTTTAATTTGTATTCCTTAAATTTATTTTGTCATATTAATTTTATTTATATTTTTTTGCAATTTGAAAATTAACTGAAAAAATTTTATAAAAAAAAACGCCTGTAATTTATGCTTGTATCAGAATGTTTCTATCTGACGGATTCTTTAGTATAGGTAAAATTTTACAAATATTGTTTGTAAGTCATTTACAAATTAAATAAATGAATAAAATTTATAATTGTTCATTTACGACAATGATTGCTACAAATTGGAGCAGAATTTCATTCCAAAGACATCTTGTTATTTAAAAAAATACTAAGGACTACTGATTACTTTAATTACCTACCTTTAACACATAAAATAAGTGACAGCCGAGTTTGGCTCGTGGCTCATCCACGCTGTGTGTCCCTGGTGATGAAAGGTTCGAGAAATATACGTCCCCTTAGAAGTTCTCGACCTCAACAAACTTGCCATCGTCACCACGCTTGGCAGACGGGTGGTTACATTTTCCATTGCTAACGCTGCTGCTCGATATCAGATTAGGTTTTATAAATTTCAGATTTCTGTCGTATGAGTCTTCTTTCTTTTATAGTAGGATTTCCACAAGTAGATGTTGCTGACAGTTACCTTAAGTGATTAAAATAACTTTTTATTTTTGTCTGTTTGTCGGTTCGTATACGTAGATATTTTTTGTCTGTTGTGTTCATCAGCACTGTACGACATACAGAAACAGCTATATTAACAAAAGTTATTTAGCAATGTCCATCTGGTTAATATTTTGATATATTTAAAACAAAATTTGGATCTGGGCTAAACAATAAAAAAAAGAAAAAGGATCTTTACTAAAAGTAAGGATCTTTACTAGGTGTAAAGATTTTTGCTGTCGTGAGAAAATCAGATATGGAATAAATAAGGAATCTGAATGAATAACATATTAGTTCTAAAATATTTGCAATAAAGGAATCTTGGCTTTTTAAAATAAATAACAAAAATTAAATTAAATAATTAAAGTTAATTAATTAATTTTTAAACTGTTGACGGTCCTATTATTATATTACTACTGTCAACTGCTACCTTGCTGTTTACCGTTGCTTTACTAGTGCCAAGACGTCATCTACAATACCATTTAATATTCGCCTTAGAATCGCCTCCGGCAGTACAAGGTACAGTAGGGTAACGGTTCTCTTGGTACACATAATCTATTATTTGTATAATGTATTACATTTAAGCTACGTAAATATCTTATACTTACTTAAATTATTCTTAAAAGTTTAGCTGAGTTATTTCAAAGACTGGCGAGAAACTAAACGAAATAAAAAATGAGAAAGCCTGCGTCAATGCTATTGATGCCGTCAACGACATCGTTGCCGTCATGGTGATGCGACGGCTCGAAGTCGTAATTACTAATGTAATTCTTACGATAATATTCCTCCCAGGCATGATTTCAAACCTAAAAAGATAATGTGATGTAAAGCAATAACACTTAATTAATAGTAATACTTAGTAATTGCTTAATATTTACACATTTTAATGGTTGTCTATAACTTGAGTTGATCTAAAAAAATGAGTGTTTTAGGGACTTTTTTATAGGTAAAGGAATAATAATGAAATAAAACAAAATATATTTAAATATATGGGAGAAATATGTGCCTCCTAAGAAAGGGGCTGCTTCAAAGAGTGAAACCTCATCAAGATACTCGCAGTGTTACATATATTCTTAATCGTAATTTTATTTTAGCTTGACGCTTTATTCCCAGTGTATCCCTTGGCGTAGCCAGAGAGAACGAAGCGCCTAACGCGTAGCGTTGCTTCACATAGTTTTCCTAGAAACTACTTTGCCTTGTCCACTGTTATTAGCCTTTTTATACATATATTAGAAGGGTTCCACATAATATAAAAAAAAACCTACAGTATCATCGATTCTGTGTTCTCAAAAGCCCAACTAAGTCTTACTATATAATTTATCTGTTTTTAATGATTTTCATGATTTTATTACAGCATTTATAGACTAAAATATGCTGAACACTACAGTGAAAAAGAAATCCTAACATACTCGTCGTTACCTACTCTGTGTATGTTTAACGTTTAAAATTTCGCAATCGTTTCAGATTTTGATGCGGATAATTTAAAAAAATAGAATGAGTCTAGAGTAAGATTTAAAGTGCATTTTCAATGTGATATCTTTCACGTGATACTATTTTTGTGCTGATGAAATCTGTGAACAACATATTATATAGTGATTTTTTTTGGCTTCACGCTTTTTCCCGCACATGGCAGGGTAAGCAGAGGGAACTGCAGGGACTGTGGGAACCTAGTGTTAAGACACTCCGTTACTTTCTCCGACCCCGTGTATATCATGTGTAAAAGATATTATATAGAATATCTACATATATCAGCACTACACCCGTGCGAAGCCGGGACTGGTCTGTAGCCAGATATAAAGTAATATCTATTTCCAGTATGGTCTGTTTCAACGCAGATATTTCATTTATTTCAAAGGAAAATGCTAAAGGCTTTGTACATGAAAGTATCAAAATGTACGCCTTCGAGGTATAAATGGATATCAAAACTAAATATCCTTTTAGTAATTAGATGAATATGGTTTACATCATAGATCAATTTTACTTGGCAGACCAATATTAATTATTATTATGATATTTTAAACTTTAAGATTTTTAAATAGTACAAAATATATAGTTGACCGTATTCATAAGCATAAACTGAAGTATGTTATTTAATGCTATGCAGCTTCGTAGAGAATGTCATATATCTTAGACTGATTCCGAAGTAATATTTTGTGCATGACGTGCGCAAATTTAAGTATACCAAGCCATTTCTACTCAAACGACAAACATTGTAATAAATAAAAAAAAAACCTAAACAAAATGTGTCAATTACGAATTTTGTCTAAACATCGACTTCGCCAAATATAAGTATACATATATGTAATATGACGCATATCATCAATGACAGCAGTAGTGTTCTAGCTTCCGGCGACAGTAGCACTTAAAATCTTTCGGCCCTTAAGGTTATCTGCCCTCCATACTTTTTAGATATACATTGTTGTCTATGACAAAAAGAGTTTCATGTAAATCCTTTAACGTGACATTGGCGAAGTGAATTGTGCTCAACTGGCACGCTCGAAACGCCAATAGTAAAGAGAAGAAGAAGAAGAAGTAAATCTATTTAGTGATTTCCGTGTTTAGACGACAGTAGTACATGAGAATCTGGAATCCTCATACATCAACATTTATATATTATATATAACATAGTAGTGTGTTCTTACCTTGAAAAGAGGTTGTTCAAAAATACGGAAAAATATTCCATACGTAAAGTATTTTAAACTCTTCTTTTTGTTAATTAACTTTTACATTAAGTCACAATAATATCTTTAAAAAGGTTATGTTATCTCAAATTCAAAAAATTAGTACTCTGGTAGATATCTCCTAACGTCGCAACCCAGATTGTGCAGTCGGCGCACTACACGACGACGGTTGTCTCCAATCCTCGGATAGCGGCGTCTACGTCGGCATAAAATAATCATTAATATTACAAAAAAACATGTTGGCCCAAGAAGCATATTCACAAATCCATAACTTCCTATGTTATAAATATTTTGACGTCAATTTGTTAATTCGCAGTATAATAGTTCCTTAATTTCTTAAGTGAATCGTTCAAATTTAATTGTAATTTTTTAATGTAAGGTTTTTTTTCTCCTTTTGTATTTTTTCTACCCTGAAAAACAAATATATCTTTACAAAAAATGTCTCTTAAAATTATTTTTAGTTGATTTTAAAATGAAATAGTTAATATCATGTAATTAATATTTAAATTATATTTGAAATTTCTGTTTCAGTTTAGATATTATGATATCATTAATGTGAAATAGTTATAAAGGTCATATTGTAAATGCAATAGGGAGCTCAATAGCCACACGAAAAATTTTTAATTACAATATTTTGATAAGCAATCTGACTTTAAAAAGTACAAAAAAAAAGGACAAAAAAGGAAAAAAAAAACAAAAAAAAAGGCGTACAAAAAGGACTTCTAGAAAGATTCTTGTATAAGCATGTAAATCGAAATATAATATTCTGAAATTTGAAGAATACTTTAATTTTTTTCTTTTATTAGTAATTAATAAATTAATATTCGAAAATATAAATGATGATCTTATTTATAATCCAATCTTTTCGGTAATCTATTTTTAAAGTATGACAGAGGGTAGAGAACGTAGTATTAATAAATAATGAGAGCAAGTTTTTTAGTTTTTTCTGAGAATGTGGAGACGTTCTCCATAGCAAAAAAAAAAACAAAAAGACTTATCGACCTGCATAAGAAACTAAAAATAATAAAATTGATAATAAAATTCATTATAATTAAAATTATTGAGTGACAAAGTTCCAACTTGATGAGTTCCAACTCATCAAGTTGGAACTTTGTCACTCAATATGCAGAGTATTGTACGTTGACTTGGAGTCATTAAATTTAACAATAAGTTAGAACTTACAGTGCAAGCAAAGAAAAAAAACCTAAGGAAATTGTAAATGTACTGGTATTATCTAATAAAAGCCATTCATTACAAACTTATATTCGTGGCTGTTTCATACAAACTGACAAAATCCGACCGAATATTCAAGTTAGAATTTGTAAATCAGTTAGAATTTAGAATACATTCTAAGGTTCTACTTCATAGATCTAGACTTAAAAACTTGACATGAATTGAAAACTTACTTTATTAATAGAGAAAATATCAATTATGTCTACGTTTATGTATGTACTTAACTTTTACAAATTTATATAACTGTACTGCAGTTGCTTTCATAACAAATGTGTGAATTAGCTCACATTTTAAGATTCATAAATATTTATTAGTTGTATTTTCTTTATTGAAAGGTCAAAAATTTGGAAATTTATATGGAACCCATATACAAATTACACTTTACTCTTATGATTATTTAGTATTCTTATTAGAATTTTGAGATAGTAAAACTGTGGGAGTTTAAAACGAATCTCCCGTCCGTATTTTGCCTACGACCTGCATATAGCTGCTTACCAGTGACCGTCAACTTTGCGCTAATTAGTACACTACGTGATATCTTTAGTGGCAATAGTATTATCAAGGCGAATCGACTGACGAAAAATAAAAAATTCACTCATCATATATACTTGCATGAATGTGTGCCTAGAAACTTGTATAAACATTGATACTGATTTAATTCAAACTTACATAAACATTGATGCTGATTTCATAGACATTGCTTTGTTGTAAAGTTAGACACAATCTAGACTAGACAGAATCTAGGCTATAATTGATGAACAATAGAATTGATTATCGTCGTAAGTTTTTTATTGCCTTATTAAAATTAGAGATATAGAGGTCTAGATGATTGTTCATCAAGTTGTGACACTTCAATCTAAATTATGACCCGTTTCTTCAGCAACAAACCTACCACTCACTTGTAGATGAACGGAGGAGAGCCAAGTTCGGAGTGAATTAGCACTAGGTTATACTATAAGATTCCCAAAAAAAGATATTTATATATCTTATAATTAATGTTTGGACGAAGCTAGCAAGGGTAATAAATCTATGAAAAGTTAAGAGCGGGATCTTGTTATTAATATAAACATTGTATAAAACATTTACTTTTTAATTTTTTTTATAACTATTCAGAAATTATAAGACTTCTTAAAGTAGAATTTATAGTAAAATCTGATTGAAATATAAAGTACTTAGAATAGAAATAAAACCATTTTCAAGGAATTGAGAAGATTCTATGTAGTTCAAGTATTTACGATGAATATTAAATATATTTTTATACTACGAAAATAAAATTCTACAGTAGGTTTACTTGATATGCTAGAATACTTTCCAGGTGGGTTGACCGGTTAAGTCAATATTAGCACTAATATTTCGATATTAAAGTGATATATTTATTCAGTTTCCACATACAAAAAAGTCACAACATATCTAATTTCTAATATAATCTAAAGTGTGGTTAGATCATACATCTCCTTAAAACATTTTTTTATTTTATTAAGTACTATCAATTATAATTGTATAAGAATATATAGAGTTCTTTTTTCACGCTCATCCTATAAATATCTAAATAAAATGTATACAGTAAAATCCTAGACACTATTATAGATAACTAATTAATTATTCAGAAAAAAGTAAAGCTTCTTGATAATGTTGTTTCTGTTTTTTATTCTACCTACAATTTTTATTCACAATAAGAGTTCAAATCTTTTTGCGTATCAATTTATTTCTATCATATTAAATATTTTTACTAAAAGGGCAAAAATTGTAAAACTTAAATAAACGTTTAATGTTGATGATTCATAAAATTTTTATCTGTTGTCTTCTTGCACACATCTTTGGCTGTGCCTGATGGATTTGAAAGAAATTGTTTTTGTTGTTTATCACATAGACAGAAAACATAATTTAGGCTATAATAGATTTTAATGACTTGAATACTTGATGCAAAACTCATAGTAAACCAACAGACCAACAGAATTTTAAAGCTTAAAACACTTTCCAATGATAAAGATGTAGGGGTGTTTGGCGCTTAAGCAGGCATACTTAACCGC
Source organism: Dione vanillae (assembly GCA_037178615.1). NCBI lineage: Eukaryota > Metazoa > Arthropoda > Insecta > Lepidoptera > Nymphalidae > Dione > Dione vanillae. Next base: position 1,789,361 of record JAZFAU010000009.1, on the reverse strand, counting down.
CAAGTGTGCAACGTCGAGCTATAGACTCTACTCTCAAGTCCAGATCACACATGCACATCGTGAGATTGCTGACGACAGTTTTAAGACGAACTCACAGACTACATTAGAACACCCTGGAAATGCTACGGTCAAAACGGGTGTCGCATATTTTTGCCATCTCCCCGGACTGTTATCAGCTAAGTATGTGAACGATATCTGTAAGGGCTGTCACGCCTTACAGGTATTCCCCTACTTAGTACCTCATCAAACATCCAACATCCCAATCCTACACTTCTAATTCTATTGTCGACAGAGGTGAGTCATCGAACAATTATCTTTTATCGAATTGTCTATAAAATTTAAACAATACAAGAATTACTTTTGCCACTTTAAACCTAGCCAGGAATAGACTGGAGGGTCAGTGACGAAAATTCGATGTTGGATCATAAACAAATTTGCTTCGGGCTGACAGCAAAACTAAGGACAGCGATTATAATATTTAGTGACCCTAAGCGTACTATCTAGTAAGTGTAGTCTAAAAGTAAAAATAGTGTACATACCTAATGGTGGAAAGGAAGACTACACGAAATCTTTTAAAGTAATTACCCTCTCCTCATTTGTTTTAAAAACAATGTAAAAGGTATTAGATAGTTTTATTAGGCCGGGGATCTTGTAGACAGACCCATACATACCAATCAGCACATCTATTATAGCGGCAGATGTACGGAAATCTTGTCAATAAAATTAAAAAAGCACAGGAATATAAGTAAATAGCACTTTTTGCGTTTCTATCTCAATATAGGAAGTGTTTGACTATACGCCTACACAAACGTTAATTGGAGTCCTACTGTGCAAAAAAGTAGACCTCACTACTGTGAAATGGATAAAATCATTTGGATATGTACAGAGCCATCATAAGTCCAATGTTGTCTTACGCGACGGTGATTTGGTGCAGAAAAACGAAGCAGACTTATAAGTCTTCAAACGACTGTGTGTATTATTATGACAGGAGCCATCTCTGGCTGCTGCCCTTGAAGCGATTCTAAACTTTCTAATTCTTCACTTATTTTTGGAAAAGAAGCCGATGGTAAGCATGCACAGGATCACTAGCGCGGAGATGAAATCTTGGCTCTCATTGAATCTGAGACCTCTGCAAGACTCAATCCACAATATAGCAATTGTAGGAAGGCCGACTCTGTGGAAATACCCACAAAAGAACTGGCTAAACGGTCGGATAACGTGGAAAAGTGAAAATTCGACGTGGTACACTCTTCGATATTCCTAGCAGAGGTAAACGCCATTCTAGAATGTGCGACAGCCAATCTGTTAAACAACAACCTCGATCACGATGTCTACAGTAACTCAGATAGTCAAGCGAAACTCTCAGCACTTTTAGCATCAGATACAACGCAATCGAAGCTAGTCGAGAATTGCAAACAGATCTTTAACATTATAGTTATTATATATATTATGCAGTAACACTGGGCTGTACAGCCAGTACAGAAAATAACGAAAGTGATTTCAAAAAATAAAACAAAAAAATAGCACTGATAAAAATTGTAAAGCGTGGTTATGTTTATTCGTCAAAACAAGGAAAAGCAATATCTGAAACATCTCACGAAGAACTAGCTAAACTACGTAAAATAAGGAAATAGCGTCCCAAAATTCACTAAACGTGATGGACATTTTGATGTAGAACTAATCTAGAACCAAAATATATAAACTAAAAGATAAGAAATTATCTGCAGTAATAATTATTAAGCGTAATGAGCTATTTATTTTAACATCACGCTGTATCCTGCATATAGCAGCGTAGTCATTAAGTACTTGGTGTCAAAGTCAGGACAGGAAGATTACTTTAAATTTGAACTCTATCCAATGTAGGTCGAGTAACGAAGCTCAACGCCACACTCCATTTTACATGCAATGAAATAAAAGATTCTTTTTCCCCAAGTGGTAATCGAAGCCACGGCCATCGCGTTTGAAATCAGTCGTTATATACAAAATCGTTTTTCAATTTTAAATTAAACAATGTATAGTTAGAAATATTGAAAATGTAGTTTCAGTTGTAATTGTCTGAAATAGTAGTAGCAACAGACTAAATGTTAAATTTAATTTAATTGAGGAAGAATTAAAACTTCTTTCATTCAAATTCTACTTACAGTCTACTCGGCAGGATGGCGGGTTCACATCCGAAATATTGCACTGTGGAGTATTTTATAATAATAATAAACGCCCCATTGATTCAAAAAATAGTTCCAAAACCACTGGCTATCAAACAAGTCACTACGCATTTCAAAACTAATATATCATGCAACAATTCTCACGACATGAGTTAAAAGCGCGTATCCGACGTGTGCACCTTGCACTGCTAGACTGATAAGTGATGCACCGTGGAGCCTGGATAAACCAATTAGGTACGTCCGGGCTTTCGTCGATATTCGATACGAAAAATTTATTAAATTATATGAAACACGGTTGGTTTAACGTTGAAATTTTTGATACCACAATATTACGTATTTACATACAATTTAATGTACAGAAAAATTATTCAATTTAATATATTATATTAGACAACACAATTTTCATAATTTATTTATGTTAAAAAAAGTTAAGCTTCACGCTTTATGCCATATAGCCTAGCCATATGCCATATGCATTAAGTCATAGCATAGACAACTTTGTGTCAAGACACTTTGTTCTCCGCTTTAGTCTGTATTCTGAATAATTTAAGTAAAGGAAGTGAACGCCAGGCTTCCATACACTAAAAGTACATAGCCGGCAAATATTACGCTACGCCATGCTACGACGTAGCATCAGTTCTATGCTATATTTAGAACATAAAAGAGAAATTTATATCTTAACTTATTTTATTGCGTGCCAAATATTTTGAATTTTAAGAGAGACGCCAACTCTCTCTGAAGTAACAAGTGTGCACCCACTTGTTGAGCCTGCTACTCCACGCTCGTTTACTCATCGCTTTCCGGTCCCGTGAAAGCTTTCAATTTTGTTTGCTATCAATATATTTGTGGGTCATATTTAAAATTGAATGGAGGTTTCAAAAAATGTTAAAGTTTAAATAACTTATCTATGAGCATATATTAAAAATATATATAAGTCGAATTAATAAATTTGTACGTAATACAAAGTAAAATTAAACCAGGGCAATGACATCTAGATTTGATGTAAAACTCATAATGAGTCATATTTTGGCCAACCAACTTTTTATGTTTAAGTCAATTTACATAGAAACAAACATATTCTTATTGTGCCTTGTGTGGTGTGATAATAAATCAGTTTAGATTTATTATCATATCACACAAGGTACACAAAGAAATCTTACCATTTCGCTAAAACTATATCTTTATATAATTTGGATTCATCCTTTATCTGGCAGAATATGCAGAGTTCTGTGATGTGTTCGAAATAAGTCACTATCAATATAGTGCCTTATATCAGTTACTCAAGAAATAAATACACTTCATTATTGAAATATTTCCTGCACAATACCTACAACCTATATTTTCCTTCACTATTTAATATATAATATACCTTTCGTGAGTTAAATATTTGTGACTTTCACTATTTTATAATATTTTCGTGAGAATTTTGAAAATACAAAAATAATATAGGTGAAAGTAATTGGCATTGTACAGGATATAATGTTCATTATTGTTGGTATTATATTCATTTCAAGTTCATAGAATTTCTTTTACACTGCCAGCAAATACGAGTCGAATTTGATTTCTGTTGACAAATAATACTCAAAGTATTGTCTGTCAGCAGAAATCAAATTAAATGTAAGCTTATCAGTAACTACTGTGGAATAAAAGCTTTTAATATTCGTTTTATAAATAAATAATTTTGTGCTTATTAAAATTAAAAACAAAACAAAAAACAATCTTGTTTTAAAATGATCGTGGCGCAGAGGCTCAGCGCAGAGACTGTCAATTCTGTTACCTAATTTAGAAAAAATATATAAAAATAATCTTGACATAAATAGATATAAAGTATTTTATATTTTTTCCCATGCAGGATGTGGGATAAACATCCTGCAGAGTAGGCAGAGGACACCGCAGGAACCGCAGGTTTTTAAAGGCAGTGTTTTGTGGCGGAACTCACACCGCGCTAGCCCACTGGCCAGAGCCAAAATACGATTGTCCGTCCGATCCGTCACAAATTTACCAATTTTAGCAAGACAAGCATGTTTCAGTGACAAGTAAAATGAATACTTGAAACACAAAATTACCCAGTTTACTTTTAAAAATAATAAAAAAAAACAATTTACTTTGCTGCTATAAATGAACTTCCGAATTCAAACATTATTTTCTATAGAAATTCATGGAACTCAATAATATTACATTTCAATATCGGCAATACCACGAAATTTAATAAACGATATCGCGGTACATAAACCAACCGAATGGAGATGAAATTCGTATAGAGACACATTGGAATATTTGCAACAGGATTATTTTTCAACCTCAAAGGCGAAACAAGCGGAAATAGCATATATTGGAAACTAATAATTATATTAATAAATCTCATAAATTTTCAATATTTTTATTTATGATTTATAAAAGCAAATAATATTATAGTTCATTCTATTATCTTTATAGTTCAGCTGGACTAATATGGTTCAGCATTAGGAGTGCTAGTTTTCAAAAACAATTATAGCGTAGATCCTGCTCCAACTTGACACACCTATACAGTAAATTAGTCGTGGAAATCCAAAGATATGCGAAAAATATGTCTTTATTTCTTAGTTAAATTATAAAAATTATTTTATTATTTTTTTCATTTTCGAGTATACTATATTTCTGTATTATTTATTATATAATAAACAATACGCTATCTTTAATTTTTCTTTGGACTTAACATGATTATATATACTAATATATTACTTAAATATTACGTTTGGTTATTTGATCAGGCTAAACCGATTAATATATATATATATATATATATATATATATATATATATATATATATATATATATATATATATATATATATATATATATATATATATATATATTACAAGTACTGTAACTCCTTTATTACTCGTGACAGACGTAGATTAATTACTAAAGGTGACCATTGGAGTAAAGAGAACGTGCAGCAAGTTTCGTATTCTGTTTGACGTAACCCAGATTGATCGATAAAATATTCTTATTCGGCTGAATTAGGATATTCTCGCACATCATAGTGCCGTGCTTTACGATTAAATTAAAAACTACACCCTTATAAAATTTTAGACGGTGCAGAATTTGCCCAAGTCGTAGCCGAAACAATGTTAGATCCATGTGATAATTTTGAGAATATCTTATTTGCTGACTAAGCCCATATCTACCTTAACGGACATGTAAGCAAACATATTTGCAGGTATTGTATCAACGTTAGTCCATCCACCGAACATGAGAGGTCATTTCATTCCCACGATATATACTGGCAATATAAACAAAAGATTATTGGAAAGGTCCAAGCAGAATTACCAGTAAACGGCCGAAAATGTTCAAAAAGGTAAGGACCTTTTTGAACATTTTCAACCGCTTAGGTGAGTACAGCACAGTACTCACCTAGAAGAGTGTAATAGTCGAAAACGTCTTTATCTAGATGATGTGATTTTATAAAGTATATTCTAAATTATTACCTTTCTTGTAATAAAACTTTTTTATAAATATTACCGTCGTGGCGCAGGGGTGTAAGCGTCAGAATGTAAACGCGACGGTTTGAGGATCGATTCCCACTCGGGGAAGATGGATTTTCCTATATCCATTTTCATCGCTCGTCGTGAAGCTAAAAAAAATAGGTCAAGTGATTTTTTTTATATGACTTTAAATTTGTAAATTATCAACTTTAAGATTTTCTTATTTATTTTAACTTAAATTTTCCGTCTTATGATGTATATTTTAAAATTTTACAACTCTAGGAGGATGGTACGTACCCTAGGTGCTATGTAGGTTTTGATTACGCAAAAATTAAAAAAATTAAGTATATACTTTCCGTACTTAAGTAGGTAATCGATCATAATTTAAGCCAACCGAAAACTTTTATTTTACAAATGTTGAACTATAAATAGTATTATTAAATATTAACGGGGACTTATTAATTAATTAGTAGTAGAAATAATTATTAATAAACAGGGACTAGGCAACGGAGTGTCTTAACATTAGGTTCATATGGTTCCTGCAGTTCCCTCTACCTACCCTGCAATATGCGGTGAAGCTTCTTTTTCAAATTTACTTTACTCCATCCTTTTTTATTCTAACTTGACTCTCCTACATCTCTTATTAGAATTCCTCTTCCTAATCTCTTTACAGGTTTTTATGTTCCTAAACTAGTACTCCACATTTTGTTGTACGTCAGAGTTATTGTGACATCGAGTGAGAGAGTTCCTATTTAAAACAATTTATAGTTATATAATATTAATTTTTCTATTTTGTTAAAATTGATGTTTTTTTTAATTTACTTCAGTTGAATTATGTATAGTATTTTGCTGTATTGCTATTATATCATATTTTACATTTATTATTACTTATTTATTATAATTATGTTTATATTGTTATTCTCCCACTTCACAAGATTGGCTAGGAGAGAATGTTTTTAAGCGTAAATTGAACCTTTTACTGATGTTTTGCTTCTAAAAACTGTACAATAAAGAATAATTGTAATAATAATATATGGAAGTAAATAAGTAGTGCACGAATGTAAATAAATATTTTAAATTATTTATTTACATTCGTGCACCAGTATGAATAAGATTTACATCGCAAAGCAAAAGTAAAATAATAATTTTATACACAATTACAGTAAGTAGTAGTACCAACGCAATTAATTTACAAGCGTAAATTAAATTAATTAAATCAAATATCACACTGAATATGCTACTTGAGTATATTGGCTGTAATTATTAAATTGAATGTTGAAACTATGAGTACTCAATCTTATAACAAAAAATACACGTATAACGTTTTTATAAATTAACTTAAACATAAACATTAAATTAACCACAAAATATTTAGATAGTTATGTTAGACTAGATTCCACTAAAATCTATATTTACCAGTTTATTATTATTTCGATGCTTACTATTAACTCTTATGCTAAACAACAAAAAAAACCTTAGTGTCATTTTATATTCAATATTTGAAGTCTTCTTTTGTAGAATCTCACGTCATAACATAAGGTAAAAACAACGACAAACCCATTTATGTGAAATAATCCGCTATAAGTAGAAGTATTTAGTTCTCATTTGTTATCTCAAAAGTGCTTTCATGACATATTATCAAAAAAATTATGTTATTAAAAATATATATGTATTATTTATATATACAGAAGTAAATGATAATCATCAGTGCAACACGTTGTTAACTGGCTTATTGAATTTTGACATATACAGCCCTAGGTTGCTGACATTGATTAACATTATGTACTACATTTTGTCAGACACAAGCTTGATGGTCGCCCGCATCGAGTTACATAACATAAGTACAAAATAAGTTTATGTGACAGAATGAATCATTTTCATACCAAAAATGTAATATAATCTTTATTCATCGAGAGACATAGGAATATTTTTATACATACTCTTTTTCTTTGTTTTTACTCTTTTCCGTTTATATATGTTTTTACATTACTCTTTAAGTGGATTTATATTATGAAATAGTATTCAAACACTTTATATAATATATTATTTCATGTATTATTTTATTTTATAACTTTAATAACAGATAGTAAATAGATATATATGAGGTCGAAGCTTGCTTTAGGCACACTAAGAGTGGCAGAAGGCAGAGTGAGGGTTTTTAAATAATTAAGTACAAGATTATATTACGTTAACCCATACAAAGGACCGTCGTGACACAGAGGTGTAAGCGTCTGCCTGTAAACGCGACGATTTGAGGATTCGATTCCCAAACAAGAAAGACGGATTATTCTATTTCCATTTTCTTCGCTCCGGAAATTAGGCAAAGCCCGGCGTTGAGTTTTGTCACTCAAGACGCAATGCCTCGAAAAAGGCGGAAAGCGGGGACGGAGAAAGCAGGGACTAAGCAACGAAGTGTCTGAACACTAGGTTGCCATAGTTCCTGCAGTTTCCTCAGCTTACCCTACAATATGCGGGATGAAGCGTGAAGGTAAAAAATAATTATATTACGACTTGTGAACCGTATAACAAAGTAACACTTTTAAATAAACCAGTGGAATACTGTTCTCCTTATTACAGGTTATTCTGTAGCCTTTCTATGAGGACAGTGCCCTAACCAACTGTTGTAGTGTACTTAGTGTTTGTCTATTAGAAATGTAATGTAATATTTATAATACTACAGCTAGTTTTTTACGAACAAAATATTATTATTATTATTCTTTTATATTTTAAACAAATTTAAACAATATAGTGGTACTGTGTTATTGTGTGGATAATAGATAAAAAAATGCGGACAATTCGACAATACATTGTATATACGGCATACAATGTTTTAAGAATTGCAGTTTCTGAATAAGAGCACAATATGAAAGTGAAGCTGTAGATTTTCATGTAATTATGTTGGTATAACACCTGTGGAAGAAACTATTATTGGGACGGTTTTAACTTTGTTAACTCGCCATTGTATTAAATTTCTAATACTAAGTCTTTATATTATGCTATCTTTTCAGTTTATGTATTTTGTAAATTATATGTGTTTGGAACGGCTATATAATACTAATTAAGCAAACAGGTTTGTACATTTATCGAGTGTAATGTCCTGTCTCTTACAATATGTGGTCTTGTCTGTTACTATAGTCCTATCCCAATAGATTTTTTACTTATCCGTATCTTATACGACTTCTAGTACATACTTATACTTGGCTAAAGAGAGTGGCTCTTTCACTTTCTCTCTACTCACTTTATTAAATCCATTTTTGTAAGCAACATTGATAAATAATAGAAGAAATCAGATCATGACGATACTTATAATCAGTTTGTAAGTATTATTGCTTAGTATTGCATTTTACAAGCTTCTGCGATGTGTTGTGTAGTACTAAATTCGTATTTCGCAATATATGTTTTCTATATTTTCTTTATCTTTAAATCATGTATAGCCATCTCTGACAGTTGACTTCTGACAGTGATAGTTCCCCATATCTTAACTATGCGTTTGGTGCAAACGTATCAACATTAATACTCACAAAGTCGTAATGATATCTTTCATGTAGGGATTTCTGCGACCATTCGTGTATTTTTGTTTCATCTCAATTATATTCTGTTTTGTTTGCACTAAGTGATCGTGTTAGCAAGTTAAGGGGCTGTCAGCTAGTTATCTGTTTTTACTATTGCTAAGTGTAATAAAGATTCCTGGGATTTATTATGAAAAATGTTCATAAATTAGTTAACTTAATGTGTAAATTTTGTACCTCTATAAGCTCTCCACCACCCTTGTATCTAGATAGCCTTTCAACACATGATCTGGTGATGTTTTCGGTGAAGAATGAGATAAATGTTTAGTAATCTTTATAGTGACTTATTTTCTGTCTACGTTCAATTTATGACTTTAAAGAATAAGTTTAATGTGATATGGAAAATAAAATGATAGTTTTTAAGGTAATTCGGGAGATGAGATAAGTTTTTAATACTGTATGTAATCTAATAAATAAAAACTTTGTCGGTGGTAGGACTAAAATATACCAGATTAACACTACTGGGCTTGAAGATGTGGTTGAAGGGTTGATATATAATACTATCTCATCGTTAATTAATTCATGTAATTTGTCCGTTTTCTTCTTTTATTTGTGTCCTATATAGTTAAAGTACAAGGAACTTTTGTAGGAGTTTTTCGAATATTGTTCACTATTTAACAGACCTTTTCGTATGATAGCTCGGCGTTGGTCTTCGATTCGCTATTTTATAGCTACGATAGGGTAGTGTTGAATAAATAAAATATTAAGTGGGGTATTATACAATACGCATGTAAGATAAGTGTATTCATATCTTTTGACCATTTCTTACGTGTTCGTATTTCACTGATGTCACTTGTGGGAACATAACTATTAGCTTTCGCCTTTTGTCAACATCAAGCAACATTGGTGATTTAGAACGGGATGGATGGTTATTTGGGCGATAAAATGAGTTGGATGACTGACATAAGCTATGGATGGATGAGGTAGGTGATGACGTATGTGAATTGTTGTATCTCAACGAAAGCCCACCTGCTTAGCCCTACGTCACAAACGACTTGCATGCTGCTTCAACCCTATGTTTTCTCTAAGTGTACCCGGCGAAACCCGGAAAGCAGCTGTAAATTGTATCATCGAACTTGTGTATGCATAGAACAAATTTAGGTTTTAGGATAATTAAGAAGGGTAACAACGTTAATATAGGTAATTTTGTGTAGTCAATAGAACGCAATACAAGGTTAAATTCAAAAATAGGCAAGTTGTGTCTGTGTGTTGTGTGTGAATGCGCCTTTTTTGTCTGTTTTCCGCAAGACCTCTAACGACAAGGTGATCTTACAGGAGGGTTATTTTTATTAATATTATTATAGATATGATTTATTTTTCTCAAAATTGTATAATTTCGGTGAGTATGAACTCCACCTAAGCCAAGTGTGGTCCTTTATCGGTGGTTGTTTGAGCAGCAACATCTTCCTGTAAAACTTCCTGACAATTCTACATGTATTAAGGATTGCGGCTTTTTGCTTTGCATACACATATATATATATATATATATATATATATATATATATATATATATATATATATATATATATATATATATATATATATATATATATATATATATATATATATATATATATATATATATATATATGTATATATATATATGTATATATATATATATATATATATATATATATATATATATATATATATATATATATAAATATATATATATATATATATATATATATATATATATATATATATATATATATATATATATATATATATATATAAATCGGAAAGCAGCTGTAAATTGTATCATCGAACTTGTGTATGCATAGAACAAATTTATGTTTTAGGATAATTAAGAAGGGTAACAACGTTAATATAGGTAATTTTGTGTAGTCAATAGAACGCAATACAAGGTTAAATTCAAAAATAGGCAAGTTGTGTCTGTGTGTTGTGTGTGAATGCGCCTTTTTTGTCTGTTTTCCGCAAGACCTCTAACGACAAGGTGATCTTACAGGAGGGTTATTTTTATTAATATTATTATAGATATGATTTATTTTTCTCAAAATTGTATAATTTCGGTGAGTATGAACTCCACCTAAGCCAAGTGTGGTCCTTTATCGGTGGTTGTTTGAGCAGCAACATCTTCCTGTAAAACTTCCTGACAATTCTACATGTATTAAGGATTGCGGCTTTTTGCTTTGCATACACATATATATATATATATATATATATATATATATATATATATATATATATATATATATATATATATATATATATATATATATATATATATATATATATATGTATATATATATTTATATATATATATATATATATATATATATATATATATATATATATATATATATATATATATATATATATATATATATATATATATATATATATATATATATATATATATATATATATATATATATATATATATATATTGTAAGGTTAACTGGTCCAGATACAATATTAAGAGATGTATTATTAATTATTATACACTATGTAATAAACTCTCATTGTCACATTAAAGATTATTACAAGATCTAGTAAGTTATAGTTTCATTATTAATATTAATTTTATTATTTAAGTATGGCCATATAAAAAGGCAGCAGTTGTTTTGACGTTTAAAAAGTAATGTGACAATGGTGAATATTCTATTGACGACGATGATATCGAACGTTTTGTGTGGAATAAATTGCTGAATAACAAAATAATTGAAGTTTGATTGGGAAAATCCTTTATCTCAGAAGTGGGATTTATCTATTGCGCCCACAATTTAAAGTAAATTTTATAAGTAATAATGGATAAAGTCGATGATAAAAACAAGCGTAAACGTCGCCGTGACCGAAGCCGCATTCATAAGCAGCGGAAAAACCGATCGAACGATAGTTCTTCGGGTTCGCTTCGTGACAGTAGCCGCAGTCTTCGCGAACGAACTACAAGATGTCGCGATCAATCGAACGGAAGTCGTAGCCATAGCAGATATCGCAGCCGATGTAGCTGTTGTAAGCGTCCAGATCGACGTGGCCGCCGGCAGGATTCGGATAGAAGTAGCAGCAGGGACGACCGCAGCAGGCGCTCCGAGACTAGCAGTGGGGGTCATATACCCCCAGTTTTCGTACAACAACGCCGCCCTTCTCATCGGGGCTCTGGCAACAGAAGCAAAAGCAGAGGCCGCAGCGGACGTCTAGAGCCTGGCAGCGAGCCTCATACACTGTCAACCTCTGCGCACGTGAGTACCACAAACGTTATTAATAATGACACACAAAAATTTCTTCCTCATTAGTAGAAATACTAGCCAAAAGTCGACCTCAAAGTAACAAATTTCCTATGCTGGGTAACGTTATTCCTGATTTCGACCCTATGGTCAAGAGCCAGACCATATTTATGTGGATTAATAAGGTGGAAGAGTGTGCGCGGCTTTACGGTTGGGGAGATGATCAAATAATTCACTACGCATTACCTAAACTGACTGGAGTTGCGAAGACGTGGTACCAAGCACTCCCAACCATGTCGTATTCGTGGCCCGAATGGAAAACTAAATTAGAAGAATCATTTCCTAGTAGCGATGACTATGCTGAGCTATTAACAGAATTGCTTTCAAAACGTGTCAAAGTTAACGATTCTTTAGAACATTATTATTATGAGAAATTAAATTTATTAAATAGATGCGAAATACAAGGTAAGCGAGCGGTAGATTGTTTATTATACGGTATTGAAGATCGATTCTTAAGGTTAGGCGCGAAAGCTGCTAAGTGTCAGGAACCAGAACAAGTCCTAAAATATTTTCAATCTATTAAACGGCAACCTCACGAATCTGACAAAACAAAATTTACTATGACAAGCGAAATGGGAGTACCAACGCGTCTGTGAATTGTTCTATGCAAGTGACCAATGACAGCGAATCTAGGACATCTAGCTCTCACAAAAATTCCATACCAGTGGTATGTTGTAATTGTAATGAGTCTGGGCATTTCAGTTCGAGATGCCCGAAACAGATATTAAAATGTAATACATGTAATAGATTAGGTCACTTGTCTACCAACTGCCCAAGATTGCCTTCCTTGAAATAAATATGACTAACAACAGTAAATATTTAATACTTTAATACTTGAAAACTCAATGAATGCACGTTAATACGACACACTGAGGCTATTAGGATGGGTATCACATGGACTGATATTAACTTATTAACAATGAGGAGTGTAGGTAGTAGTATAGTAATGCCCTTGGGAGTCTCTAATGTCAAGATTCAAATTCAAGATACTGTTGAAGAGGTAGGCATATATTGTTGACGACAGAGTTATAAAATATTTAGTTCTTATTGGACACAGTTATACAGAGAAACCTGATATAACTATAATTAAAACTATAAATTCCTTATTATTTACGCGAGATCGATCAGACCCAAAGAGATGTTAGTGTTACCGAGTACTGCTACGACTACCTAAGTATTCGGGTTCGTTTCGCGTTTCTGGGTATGTCAAGAAACGAATACTATCTGATGCTAGGCAAGTACAATATAGACCGCGGTGAATGTAAAATACTAGTGCAAATTGCCATAGCGGAAATGAAGAATGTCGGAGAAGTTCAGTTAGGCATTAACACCACTATTAATAAAACGACAGGAAAGAACGCCTCAGAATTATTGTTTGTATCCAGATTGATGAAAATCTTTTGCCCGACGTTACTGAAACAACCGAACGAATTGAGGGTGAGGTATTAGATAGGCTGAGATCAGATGCTAGAGAGAAAATAGAAAAACAACAGGATTATGCCAAAAAAAAAAGCATTTTGATAAACATAGGAAATTTTAGAGGTGGTATAATGTAGATGATTTGGTCAGGATAGAAAGGACAGTAATAGACAAAGATCATGTAGGAAAAATCATAAAAACTTTTTTCTAAATTTCAAGGTCCCTATAGGATCCTAAAGATGTTACCCAGTGACAGATTTTATTAATACGAAGGTGTAACAAGAGGAATGAGAATGTTATCGCGTTAGATAAAATCCATTCCTGGATGAACTTCGAAGGTTACATCAGTGATAGCACTGACAGTGATCAGAGTGAGGATTCAGATGCTAGACAGTTAGATACAGTTATAATCAAACAGTGATTTATTTATTATTATATTCCCCTGTTAGCATTTATAAAATTGTGTGTGTCATTACTAAGAACGTTTAATTTTTTTTTTTTTATATATGAGCAATCAGTGCAGATAATGAATGGCATCAGGTGATGTCGCACAGATGATTGCAAGATAGTTTGTAAGATTTAAACTTAAATTTGTTATGAGCGATCAGTGCAGATAATGAATGGCATCAGGTGATGTCGCACAGATGATTGCAAGATAGTTTGTAAGATTTAAACTTAAATTTGTTATGAGCGATCAGTGCAGATAATGAATGGCATCAGGTGATGTCGCACAGATGATTGCAAGATAGTTTGTAAGATTTGAGCGTAAATTTGTTATGACTGGTCAGTGCAGATGATGAATGGCACCATGATAACGGTGTCGCACAATGACCAAGATTGTGACTAATTGTGCAAGAAAAAAAAGAATATAGAAAAAGAATGTATAATATGTAATAATGATATGTGATCATGTTAGTCATGTAATAAGAATATTGAATTAAAAATAATGTATGTGATATAGTCAAATAATTAGGAATGTTACTATGAATTATAGCCGTGAGCAATGATTACTTTAATTTGAAATGTATTAACGTAGACCATAATATATGATTTTCAATCAATGTACTGTCTTGTTGTATCAAGATTGTTGTGTTACAATTTGTATTTTCTTTACCTTACATGATACATTTAGGTCAATTTATAATAAGTTTAAATATATTATAATATTTAATGGTATAATTTGACTAAAACTGTCGCCGATTTTATTTTTGTGTCGCTAATTTTTTTTTTGTTTGTTTCTTAATACGAGCAAGTGGGAGGACCCACTGATTGAGGATGGCCGAGCTGTAAGGTTAACTGGTCCAGATACAATATTAAGAGATGTATTATTAATTATTATACACTATGTAATAATCTCTCTTATAGTTTCATTATTAATATTAATTTTATTATTTAAGTATGGCCATATAAAAAGGCAGCAGTTGTTTTGACGTTTAAAAAGTAATGTGACAATGGTGAATATTCTATTGACGACGATGATATCGAACGTTTTGTGTGGAATAAATTGCTGAATAACAAAATAATTGAAGTTTGATTGGGAAAATCCTTTATCTCAGAAGTGGGATTTATCTATTGCGCCCACAATTTAAAGTAAATTTTATAAGTAATAATGGATAAAGTCGATGATAAAAACAAGCGTAAACGTCGCCGTGACCGAAGCCGCATTCATAAGCAGCGGAAAAAACCGATCGAACGATAGTTCTTCGGGTTCGCTTCGTGACAGTAGCCGCAGTCTTCGCGAACGAACTACAAGATGTCGCGATCAATCGAACGGAAGTCGTAGCCATAGCAGATATCGCAGCCGATGTAGCTGTTGTAAGCGTCCAGATCGACGTGGCCGCCGGCAGGATTCGGATAGAAGTAGCAGCAGGGACGACCGCAGCAGGCGCTCCGAGACTAGCAGTGGGGGTCATATACCCCCAGTTTTCGTACAACAACGCCGCCCTTCTCATCGGGGCTCTGGCAACAGAAGCAAAAGCAGAGGCCGCAGCGGAC
This sequence comes from Dione vanillae, assembly GCA_037178615.1. NCBI lineage: Eukaryota > Metazoa > Arthropoda > Insecta > Lepidoptera > Nymphalidae > Dione > Dione vanillae. Next base: position 1,773,501 of record JAZFAU010000009.1, on the reverse strand, counting down.
GCCTAGAGCCTGGCAGCGAGCCTCATACACTGTCAACCTCTGCGCACGTGAGTACCACAAACGTTATTAATAATGACACACAAAAATTTCTTCCTCATTAGTAGAAATACTAGCCAAAAGTCGACCTCAAAGTAACAAATTTCCTATGCTGGGTAACGTTATTCCTGATTTCGACCCTATGGTCAAGAGCCAGACCATATTTATGTGGATTAATAAGGTGGAAGAGTGTGCGCGGCTTTACGGTTGGGGAGATGATCAAATAATTCACTACGCATTACCTAAACTGACTGGAGTTGCGAAGACGTGGTACCAAGCACTCCCAACCATGTCGTATTCGTGGCCCGAATGGAAAACTAAATTAGAAGAATCATTTCCTAGTAGCGACGACTATGCTGAGCTATTAACAGAATTGCTTTCAAAACGTGTCAAAGTTAACGATTCTTTAGAACATTATTATTATGAGAAATTAAATTTATTAAATAGATGCTAAATACAAGGTAAGCGAGCGGTAGATTGTTTATTATACGGTATTGAAGATCGATTCTTAAGGTTAGGCGCGAAAGCTGCTAAGTGTCAGGAACCAGAACAAGTCCTAAAATATTTTCAATCTATTAAACGGCAACCTCACGAATCTGACAAAACAAAATTTACTATGACAAGCGAAATGGGAGTACCAACGCGTCTGTGAATTGTTCTATGCAAGTGACCAATGACAGCGAATCTAGGACATCTAGCTCTCACAAAAATTCCATACTAGTGGTATGTTTTAATTGTAATGAGTCTGGGCATTTCAGTTCGAGATGCCCGAAACAGATATTAAAATGTAATACATGTAATAGATTAGGTCACTTGTCTACCAACTGCCCAAGATTGCCTTCCTTGAAATAAATATGACTAACAACAGTAAATATTTAATACTTTAATACTTGAAAACTCAATGAATGCACGTTAATACGACACACTGAGGCTATTAGGATGGGTATCACATGGACTGATATTAACTTATTAACAATGAGGAGTGTAGGTAGTAGTATAGTAATGCCCTTGGGAGTCTCTAATGTCAAGATTCAAATTCAAGATACTGTTGAAGAGGTAGGCATATATTGTTGACGACAGAGTTATAAAATATTTAGTTCTTATTGGACACAGTTATACAGAGAAACCTGATATAACTATAATTAAAACTATAAATTCCTTATTATTTACGCGAGATCGATCAGACCCAAAGAGATGTTAGTGTTACCGAGTACTGCTACGACTACCTAAGTATTCGGGTTCGTTTCGCGTTTCTGGGTATGTCAAGAAACGAATACTATCTGATGCTAGGCAAGTACAATATAGACCGCGGTGAATGTAAAATACTAGTGCAAATTGCCATAGCGGAAATGAAGAATGTCGGAGAAGTTCAGTTAGGCATTAACACCACTATTAATAAAACGACAGGAAAGAACGCCTCAGAATTATTGTTTGTATCCAGATTGATGAAAATCTTTTGCCCGACGTTACTGAAACAACCGAACGAATTGAGGGTGAGGTATTAGATAGGCTGAGATCAGATGCTAGAGAGAAAATAGAAAAACAACAGGATTATGCCAAAAAAAAAAGCATTTTGATAAACATAGGAAATTTTAGAGGTGGTATAATGTAGATGATTTGGTCAGGATAGAAAGGACAGTAATAGACAAAGATCATGTAGGAAAAATCATAAAAACTTTTTTCTAAATTTCAAGGTCCCTATAGGATCCTAAAGATGTTACCCAGTGACAGATTTTATTAATACGAAGGTGTAACAAGAGGAATGAGAATGTTATCGCGTTAGATAAAATCCATCCCTGGATGAACTTCGAAGGTTACATCAGTGATAGCACTGACAGTGATCAGAGTGAGGATTCAGATGCTAGACAGTTAGATACAGTTATAATCAAACAGTGATTTATTTATTATTATATTCCCCTGTTAGCATTTATAAAATTGTGTGTGTCATTACTAAGAACGTTTAATTTTTTTTTTTTATATATGAGCAATCAGTGCAGATAATGAATGGCATCAGGTGATGTCGCACAGATGATTGCAAGATAGTTTGTAAGATTTAAACTTAAATTTGTTATGAGCGATCAGTGCAGATAATGAATGGCATCAGGTGATGTCGCACAGATGATTGCAAGATAGTTTGTAAGATTTAAACTTAAATTTGTTATGAGCGATCAGTGCAGATAATGAATGGCATCAGGTGATGTCGCACAGATGATTGCAAGATAGTTTGTAAGATTTGAGCGTAAATTTGTTATGACTGGTCAGTGCAGATGATGAATGGCACCATGATAACGGTGTCGCACAATGACCAAGATTGTGACTAATTGTGCAAGAAAAAAAAGAATATAGAAAAAGAATGTATAATATGTAATAATGATATGTGATCATGTTAGTCATGTAATAAGAATATTGAATTAAAAATAATGTATGTGATATAGTCAAATAATTAGGAATGTTACTATGAATTATAGCCGTGAGCAATGATTACTTTAATTTGAAATGTATTAACGTAGACCATAATATATGATTTTCAATCAATGTACTGTCTTGTTGTATCAAGATTGTTGTGTTACAATTTGTATTTTCTTTACCTTACATGATACATTTAGGTCAATTTATAATAAGTTTAAATATATTATAATATTTAATGGTATAATTTGACTAAAACTGTCGCCGATTTTATTTTTGTGTCGCTAATTTTTTTTTTGTTTGTTTCTTAATACGAGCAAGTGGGAGGACCCACTGATTGAGGATGGCCGAGCTGTAAGGTTAACTGGTCCAGATACAATATTAAGAGATGTATTATTAATTATTATACACTATGTAATAATCTCTCTTATAGTTTCATTATTAATATTAATTTTATTATTTAAGTATGGCCATATAAAAAGGCAGCAGTTGTTTTGACGTTTAAAAAGTAATGTGACAATGGTGAATATTCTATTGACGACGATGATATCGAACGTTTTGTGTGGAATAAATTGCTGAATAACAAAATAATTGAAGTTTGATTGGAAAAATCCTTTAATATATATATATATATATATATATATATATATATATATATATATATATATATATATATATATATATATATATATATATATATATATATATATATATATATATATATATATATATATATATATATATATATATATATATATATATATATATATATATATATATATATATATATATATATATATATATATATATATATATATATATATATATATATATATATATATATATATATATATATATATATATATATATATATATATATATATATATATATATATATATATATATATATATATATATATATATATATATATATATATATATATATATATATATATATATATTTTTTAGGTAATTTTAATAGCTTTAAGTAGTGTAATAGATTGTTTGGCATAACTTTTTCATTTCCATATTCTTTTAACTTTGTATATTTAGTAATTTCATCGGTAATAGATTTAAGTTAATTGTGAGTATTAGGAATAGTTACGTCTATTAGGTAGGTTTGTTTATTGATTTTGTCTATAAGTGTTATATCAGGTCAGGTACATTGTTGTATCAAAGTATATCTTGTAATTAGGGCTCTCCGTTACAGGTTTTGGTATATATTGGTCGTAAGCCTGTGGTTTTTCTTGTATTAATTTAAATGTAACGGTTAATATTTGATGGACAATTAGTAAAATTTGATTATGTCTATAAGTGTAATCCATCTGCACTAGCGAAGAACAGGCACCAGTAATATGTTGGATAGTTTCCGGCTGTCGACAACATTTCTTTCTTTCTCTGTGTATTAAGATCTTTGACAATAAATTTTCTAAGATTTTTAGTTTGAATGACTTGATCCAAGATCAAGTAGTTATCATAAAACCCTCAGTTTCCGGGAATAAAGAACCTAACTTAAGCCATTTATTTTAAGCCTCAACATCAATATGTGGTTGTTCCAAATCATGAAGATGTCAGCCATGTAGATCTTCTTTACGCCAGTTATTGCATTTTTCGTCTATGTGATCTTGTATTATTTTAAATTTTAATAATCTATTTTTTAAATTAAGTGGTGTGAAATTATTATCTAGTTCTAATATTGCAAAATGTAAGATGCTCTCTGATTTTGAGTAAAAGAACTCTCTAAGATTTTGAATTTGTCCTAACCATAATACCTTTAGATCTATAAGTCCTCTACCCCCTTTTCTTCTGTTTATAGACATTCTTTCTATTGCTGATTTTGAGTGTAAGTAATTGTACTTAGATAACGTTGTTCTTGTTTTTATTTGAAGTCGTATTATATCAGTTTGAATCCATTTTATTACGCCAAAGGCGTAACTTAATATAGGGACAGCAAAAATATTGATTGCTTTAAAAAGATTTTTTGCATGAAGTTGTCTTTTACTTATTACATTTAACCGCTTAAGATATTCTTTTGTAAGATTGGTCTTTATTTGATTGTGATTTATATTGTTAGTTTTATAAATGCCTAAATATTGATAAGTATCTCCTGACTGCATTATATTAAAATAATAATTTTGAATAGTATTAGAAATGTTGGCAACTTTTCCTCTATTTAAATGAAGTATAGTAAGTAATGCCTTTATACACTTACTAATTCCGAAAGACGAAATGATATCAAGATGATATCATTACTAAATTGAGTTGTACTTTCTAGAAGAATTTTAAGATCTTTTTTAGATTTTGCAAATATCTTAATGTCATCTACGTACATTAAGTGTGTTATAGCATGCTACTATAACACTGTATCATACTGTTGAGTTTATATCCTGAAGATGAGAGATTGTTAAGGAGGTGGGTGAGAGGATTTAAAGCGAGGCAAAACCGTAAAGGGCTGAGAGAATCTCCTTGAAATATACCATTTATAATATTAATCTCTTCAGTTATTATTGTATTATTTCCAATAGATACATGTAACGTAGTTCTCCAATTTGCCATGGAACTTTGCAAAAAATGTACAATATCTGGATGGATTTTATAAATATTTAGTATTTTAATGAACCATGAATGGGGAATACTATCGAATGCCTTTTTATAGTCTATATACGCTATATGAAGATTTCTTTTATGGATATAAACGTGTTTTAAAATTGTTGTATCTATAATTAACTGTACTTTGCATCCTTTGTGGTTTTGCCTACATCCTTTTTGTTCTTAAGCTAGGTTATTATTTTTTATAAGGTGCCCTTTAATTTTATACGTGATACAAGCTGTAATAAATTTATATATTGTTGGCAAGCAAGTTATGGGTCGATATTGAGAAGGATCTGACGTATCACTTTTAGGAAGCATGTAAGTAGTTCCTTTTGTTACAAATTTTGGTAGAATTTGCTTACCGTTTACTACATCTTTAATTATATTAGCTAAAATGTCATGCAATATATAAAATTTTTTGTACCAGAAATTATGTATACCATAAACACCTGCTGCTTTTCAATTTTTCATATGTCGTACTACTATTCCAATGTCTTTACTGGTGAAATTTATAAAATCCATGCTTTTTACATCTTACCATGTTTTTTCTAAGTCAATTCACACGTTATGGTTTCCCTTTTTTTTCCACAAATCTGTCTAGTATCCTGTAAGTGCCTCTTTTTAGGGTGTTTCAAAATTTTTTTATTTTTGGCTTTTCATGTAAATTCCTATAGAAACCTTTCTCGTTATTATTGAACAAAATATTGTCCTGCTTCCTCTGTAGTGCTTTATTAAACCTTGCTAATCTTTGATATTTTAGAATCAACTTCTGTTTTGTCAAGAAATTCCTCAGGTTTACTATTATTATTTTCATGTACAGAATGAACAGACATTCTTTTAAAAATATTCTGTACTTTCTTAACTAATTTTGGAGATCTATTGTTATTCACATATTGTGTAACTCTTCCTATTTCGATTCTTAATTTTTTAATATCTAATTCAAGCCTAATTTGCCATGCAGGTGTTTGAATTTTATGTTTTCTATTAAGTAAATAGTAAATTAGGGTATGAATATGGTTTAAGTCTGAATCTATGGAATAAAATTGTTTTAGTATCTGCTTATTAAATATATCCAAGTATTCATATAGTTTTTTACTATCTTTAAGTTCTGGTAACTTAGGACGGGTTGTGGGATCTATTCTATTATATTTAATTAAAGTAGTTTCTAATCACTTGTTAACTTATTAATATTAAACTGGATTTCATTCAAATACTGTTCTTGATTTTGTTCATGTTTCACTTGGAGTGTGGGAAGTGTTGTAGTTGTTTGTTTTGAGGTATGAGAAGTTATAATAGAACAATGGGCGTGTGATGATAAAGATAGATTGTGGTATATTAACGAGAGGTAAAGGTGTGATTGGCTCTCGTGATATTTCTAATTATGTTCGTGTGTTAACTGAATGGTGGGGGTGAATCATTATTCTGTTCATTACTAAGAATTTCTGATATTTCTTCCTATAAATTAATTACTTCGTAAGGCAACAGCTTATTTCTTATAATTTTGTCATGTCTTTTATCTGCAATCTTTAGGGCAGAAACACATATATCAGGATATTTTAAAACAAAATTGTCATGAAGTTTTTTACAGTACATAGACTTATCAATCTCTAAGTTGGTAATGTAGTAGTATGTGCGCTTCATAAATAGGTTCATATCTTCAGTCCATTGCATACGCACTCTAGGCTTGCCAGCTTTAGTGGTCGCAGGTTTATTGACTAGTGTCTCCTGCGAAACATCCTCAGCCACTGCAACGGATGTTTTGTCTGTCGAGTCCGTCAAATCGACTGTAACATTTTTTTCGGTGGGAACCCGCCTGCTCAATCACCTACCGCCGATGGTTCGTATGCTGAGGCACCCAGCATCGGTTCCAGATGCGTTCCAGATGTCCCCGGTGATCACCCCCGGGAAGCGGCCCTATACGTTATTTCCTATTACGTGTCTTCGTGTTGATGGGTAACCTTAACCTTGTTGGCCGTGTAAGTTTCGAGTGTACACGTTACCGCCCCCCACGTTAGCAAGATGTTCAGCTAGGACGTGAGGTAGGATTTTGGGGGGCTTATTGTTATTACTATTAAATACACAGTTTGCAGCAAATTTAACGATATTTACATCATTCTACTGCGACACCCTCCCTTCACGGAAATCCTAAGTCCTACAATGATTCAGATAAAGTCTTTTCATTAAATATTTTGTCGTGGGGAATTCTTGACCTAGCTGCTGGTACCTCAATTAGAGCCATTCAATTTGATAAATTTTTACACAGTAACAAAATTATCAATGATTCGATTTAAATAAGACTTCATCAGTTTAATAAGTTTTGGTCTAAGTGCAAGGGTGTATTAAAATCTCAGAAGGTAAATATTATACATTTTTCTGCTCGTCTATACCAAAGCGTCACTGATTTTTTCTCAAAGATTTACTGAACGGAGGCTTACGAGGGTTCCAAGTACGCCTGTTCATCCGACTAAGATAAGGAACCACTCATCATATGAATGTGGCTTGGGTGTCCTTTCCTCTTCTCTTATCCTCGTCTCCTACCTTTAATTAATCAGAGTTTGTTAATTTTTGTGTTTTGTTCTGTATGTAATTTTTTTGTGAAAAATTTTTTAATATAACAATAATAAAGTATGAACTGACACTCATATAAAATATTGACCATAGCTAGCCTAATATGTTGTAGATATCTTTCAATTTTGTCATAGGTGAAGGATTTAAACTGAATCTCTCTCTCTTAAACATGCATTCTTCAATTATGTAATTTTATCTCATATTTATCGTAAATTTTCCTCTGTGTGTTCTCCATTCAGCATGAGATTGTGCTCAGCACTCGAAAGGCGTGTCAAGCTGTTAGGCGACAAATAAAGAGAGAAGATAGGGAAAGTAATTTAGGCAATTTTAAGACTAGTCTTATAATTATCAGCTCATTAAAATGTAAACCTACGCTACTACCACTTCATTCGTTACTTCATAAGTATGTCGCTTCTTAATTTAAAAAAATCATAAGTAGAAGATCATATATGACTGTATACTAATTTCACAATAGTATTTTTTTTGTATTATATCCTGGTTAACGAGCAGAAGAGCCACTTGAAGTTAAATGGACACCTTCGCCTTTAGCATCCACAACCCCAAATGAAGGTGTCGCCAACTTAATTCCCTGATCAACCCCCTTTTACGGGCTTCCGAAACTCTCACTCACCTGATGAAACACAGCAGCATTGACACGCCGCTGTTTCCGACGGTATTCTGTGAGATCGTGGGAATCACCGGTTTGAGCCTGGTCCTCTTGAGCTACTGGTGTTTGTGTAGCTTGGCTCTACCACTTCAATATAGACATATGTGCACATATGTGCGCACGCGCAAGTCACAGTATATCGATAATGAATATATAGTATTTGATGCGCCTAGAACCTTCTCTTCACGAGGTAAAATAGACTTGATAAGTTTTAAGACTTTTTTTGTTTCTCTTGAGTCCGTTTTATCTACTACTTTAAATAAAATTCACTCGCTTTTTTGTACTGAATTGCATCAAGATAATAATTGTTCAATTTTCTCTGATTAAATCTTTTCGTATATACAATGTATGATAAATGAAGAATAGAATCTATAAGATATTATTGTAACATTCTTAAAAATTGATAAACTAATTTTAATAAATCCAAACTTGTTTTATTCTTAAATGTTTGACATCTTAATAAATTATGGTCTAGCTGACAAGATATAGAAAATTTATCACCCAATTTTTAGACATTTCCTGTTTTGTGTTAAAATTTGTTTTCAGTTTCACGTGATTATAGAAATAACTAAAAAATCGGATGAATAAATAAAACAATTAAATGTTATTATATACATAGACACCTATATATTTTACAATAATTTTAAACAAACAGTACGTATTATTGTAAGTAGACATCAACTGACTTCAGATTTACAATAAGCCTAACATTTAATAGTAGGGGTCATCGTAGCATTGTGGCAGGGATTCTGACTGTCAACGTAATAGTTGTAAGTGAGTCCCTATGGGGGATACAAATTATTTTTATTTTATCACTTTGGTAACAACACCTAAACGTCTGAGTTCTGTCACACACAATATCTCGTTAAATTGGGGACAAAGGAAGAACGAATTGTCCTTAAAACTAAGTTCCTTCTGCGTTCTCCGCTATGTATTAGATGGGGTACAGCGTGACGCTAAAAAAAATTCGACATAAGTTAATTACATCTTCAGATTTTTAACACTTAGTAAATTATTCAAAAACTTTAGAAAATATGAATAACCAAAACCCCTTAATAGTTTTTACTGATACAAAATACCAACAAGTTACAAAATATAAATTCGTTATATTTGAGCACAAAAAATAGTAGTTTTGTAAATGTTTCAAAATATTTTCAATATAAATTTTTCATTACAGACACAAAATGTTTATATCAAACTGAAAAATCTTCCTTATTTGTTACATTATTTGAAAGTATACATACAGTACGGAACGGACTTGGTGCATTTATCATTTAACATGCATTTAAGAACTAATACACATTATTTTTTGTAGACAAAAACAATGTTTTAAATTAAATTTCAATATGTCTTTCTAAATTCTTTTTCGTATTTTTAGGTATGTTTAGGATATCATTGAAATATATATTCCTCGCATATCGTAATGTAGGATCTCTCGTATTAAATCGGCTTCTTATATTTTCAAGTCGTTGGTTATTATTTTGCGTAGAGTATCCTCCTCTTGTTTTATTCAGGTTCTGATTAATCCTCCTTTGTATAAGGTACGAATCCATTCTACGTTTCATCAAAGCCAACATAATAAATATTTTTATAAAAACATTTGTAATAATTCTGTATATCTTCTTAAAAAAATACTTTACTTGCCGGTATATCATTGTAAGTATGTAAACGGATCTGCGCCAAGAATCTTCTTAGTAAGTATCAGTCACTGATTATAGGTAAAGTAATTTAAAATATTTTTTCCCAATTATTAAGGTCAGTGAGATTCTATTAAATTATATCGGAATCAAATTTTACAAATATCGATTTTTAATGTGCACGTTGTGTATGCAAGTTGGTTGCACTGTTATTGATTGCACCTTGTAGGTTTACAGCTCTAAAAATTTCACTGTGTGTTTTCATTATACGTTACTAGAGCAGTCAAATAGTTGTAAATAAATAAGTTTATAGTATCAACTGTATAGAATCTAAAATAGATCATACGAAGACGCATGACTGTTAGAGCTTTTCCATACTTAGTTCTAAAATTCCATCGACGAAAAGGTACTCTATTAAATATCATAATTAAGCATTAAGAAAAAATAACAAAATAAAATACAAGACAAATATTTAAACTTTACTAAAGAATTAATGATTTTTGTTGTAAATAATTTATCTATACATTTTTGATATGGTATGCTATATTCACATGTTTGAAATCAATACTTGTTTCAAATATGTTTACAACTGTATGTAGAAATTACTAAATGGTAACAATTTTCATAAATATTTATTATAAATAATTAGTTTATACAGTATACATTTTTAAATTGTTTGCAATCATCGTATATATTGAGATTTAATTTTTTTTTATTTTTATATTTATCATTTTTGCTAACAAAATTTAGTTATTTTAATATTTAAATACAAATTTTCTAACACGCCTATGTTTTGAGTCTTGTAACACTCATATAAAATGTGTATATAAAGTTGTCTACATATTTTGCCCATAAATTATAGACAAACGTTAAGCAATCAAAGACTAGATAGACTATATACAAATTTAAAAAACCGAAACGATTACTCTTGTTTACCTGTGAATTTAAATACTTATGTATTAATTAGTTGTGTACCTCTGAATTTAAACATTAATGTAATAATTAGTCAAAGAAATTAAAGGAAGCAAAAAGTAACTTTCCGTATATTTTACACGAAAGAGTAGTTTTAAGAGTATATTGACTAAGTAAATTTAGAGATAATAAAACAATATAATAAAATTAATTTCTTTACAAAGAGTTAAATTTTCACCTGCGGCTAATTTATTAAGTAACTGAATTGTCATTTAAGCAACTGTGAGATTAATGTTACTGTCCTTTAAATATAATATATTATTTATAGATTATTAAAAAAACAACAATGCAAGTGCATTTATGTACGTGCACTTTGTTATTTAATATCATAATCCAGGAAATAGGTAATAAAACAAATTCAGTTTTATACATCAGGTTTTAAATTCAAGAAAAATACACATTACACATGAACAGCTGCACTTTTAGGCAGTTGAAAGCGACATGCATATGTTAAATAAACGATATTCCATTATTTTACATCAAATTAAGTGTAATCAAATTACATACATTGCCTATACTTAGGTAGTACAAGAGTAGAAAATGGCATTTCGTAAAAAACATGCCTTCTATTCAACAGCTGCATACTGCAACACAATAAAAATTCTAAAAATTTGTGAAATATAGACATATATTAAATATTAATAATTCAAATTCACAATAAGTAAATAAATTTTTGAGCATTTAAAAGTTATACTTTTTGTAAATACATCAAAATGATATTCGAGTATGGTCTTATACATTGTAAATAAACAAAATATTACATAATATTACGATTTTCTCATTAACTTTATAATTGCTCAATTGGTAAAATCAGTTTAGTTTAAATGAAAGCCAAAAATAACATTTAAAGACACAGCCGCTAGTTAGTAGTGCTTAAGTTGTTGTCCTAAATTGTATTTTCATATCATTAACTATTTCCTGCATTTCTTCTTGGGTCAAGCTTTCATATAGGCCTTGTTTTTCAATTTTTGAGAATTCGTCTCTAATTTTTTGCATTTTTTTAAGGTCTTCCTCTGATACTTCCCACTTTTTTTTCATTTCATGTAACTTTTGGTTGATTCGCCGATTTCTTAGGAACGTCATGAACTTGTGGAATATGAACGCTATTGATATGATAACTCTAAATGGAATGGATGAGATCATGTTCCACCATGTCAGGAAGATGTACTTCGCAATGTCGTAGAGCATTTTATGTAGGTAGGTTGCAAATAGATTATAACACTTGCTGTTTCACTGTCTATGTAATAATTATTATAAACACTGAAATAATTGAAATATATATTTGTGCAATATTGATTGTAGCGTAACGGAGCGCAGCTTAAGAGTCTGAATGCACTTTTTACTAATAGACGCGCTGCAGAGGGCGACACGTCTACATCTGCAATGCGATCGATTGTCGCAGTAACGGGGAGAGGATATACGTCTACATGTAACAAAACAAGTGCAGCCCAAAAGAGCCTTATGCATATATGCATAACATGCAATTCTCATATACCCGTCAGTGTGCCTAGTTTTAGTTTTATATAGTTCTCTCTTTCAGATTGGTTCCAAATCCCAATCAGTATATAGTATCTACCGCAAATATTTACTCTATACTAAAATACATCTCTCTCATCTTGATAATTATATAAAATGTTTTCTATGAAACCTTCTAAATACCAACCTGCCAATGATTAATAAGCTCCACGTCACATATGTAACGCCAATGCCTACTGAAAATTGAGTAATTGTTTCCCCAACGCGATCGAAATTATTTTTAGCCAGTTTAATCTGAACTAGCTAACGCTATAAACTAAACTAATAAACCTGATGAGAGATTTTTGTTTTTATGTAACAGGTATGTTTTATTCAGGTATATATTATTTCATATATTTAATTTCTACTATTTTTAGTCAGAAAAATTTATACTAGTTATATTATTATATTCAGAAACATCAATAATCGACTAAAATCGAAAAAGATTGCTAACACCAGCGTTTATTGTTAACAAAACATGAACTTTAGAAAAATGAACATTAAAAAGAATGAAAGAATTACTCAGGATTCAAAAATCTGAATAAGATGTAAATGTGTGGATTTTGGTAACCGTTAGCGTAGCAATGTGTTTTTCGTAGTAGATTTAATCGTACCTACATCAGAATTTAATTAGAACAATATATATTATAATATTTTTTTGAGTAGTTATCAGTCAGAAAAAGGACATTTTTGAAATTATGATCCTTTTTCGTGAAAGTAACTTAACCAAAACGCCGTCGCTGGTAATATTTGTGTTATTAAAATTGAGATGATGCAGAGTAATTACGAGATGAGAGATTTTAAATTATTTTGGTACTTACCTAAAACATGATATAAGTGGTTTTGGGACTTAGTTAAGCGCTCTCATAAATTATAAATATTGTTATATAAAAGATAAAAAATATAAATCTTTTTGTCACTTATTTTTAAACTAATACACATAATAACACCTATAAACTAAATACTTATTACTTTGAGAGTCCTATTTTTAGCGCAGTGTATTGTTAGGTTATAAGAGAATATATCTGTAATATTGTCTCTAATCTGTAATATCAGCGGGGACGGAGAAAGCAGGGACTAAGCAACGGAGTGTCTTAACACTAGGTTTCCACGGTCCCTGCAGTTCCCTCTACCTACCCTGCCATGTGCGGAATAAAGCGTGAAGCTAAAAAAAAATTATCTCTAGTATGATTTGTTAGTAAATAATATAAAAAGAAACAGAAGTAGTGATTAATTAATTTCAGATTAATATATTATCAAGAAAGAATATATCGTTTGATGCAGTGTGCTAAAAAATTCATTCGCAACATTTAAATTCATCGCTTTGCAGAGTTATCAAATATATATAAAAATAAATATAACAGTGACGGAATCAAAAATCATTTTAATTTTTATTCGCTTAAAAAGTAAAATATAAAATTCGATAAAATACAGGATTAGAAGGGCAATAAAAGTATTTGAATTTTTTATTTCTTTAATTCAATATAACTGCTAACAGGAACGAGTGGGATGCCTGTTTACTTTGATGTATAACTTTTATCCACAGTATGAACTTGTTCTATATTATATTTATATATCAATTCTCATTATGAAATTTGCAAAAATAATATTGTAACTTTTTTGAGATTTATTTCCTTTGTTATGTTTGTTGTGCGTGTCTTGAAAGGTCATATAATTTATTATATGTTTTCTGCGTTTAAAAACCGACCTCAAATATCTTGTATTTTTTCAATATTCTCTGCATGCATGCATTGCATTGCAATGCATTTCAACTGCCACTTTTATGTTATTATAATATGATGATTTTAAACACGATAGAAGTGACGATGTAAATGACAGTAGACAACAAAAAAATTACAATCTAATAGAACATTATTTTGAATCTTTGACTAAGCTTATCTTTTCTCTTAAAGCTTTTCCCTGGTCTTCATAAATCACTTCTTGAAACAGATACAAATGCTCTTTAACTATTAAAACAATTATACTTTTAGTCCTTTTTTTGCCTGCCTGCCTGCGTATCTTGTTCGAGCGTACCTTTTAGCAGTGGATATCTACAGAGGGCGACACGCCTTATATCTTTAGTAAGATCGGATTTCGCACTATCCTGGAACAGGATACTGTGTGCATTCTATACGTCGAAGTAAAACTCTTTATTTTAAAACACGTTCCTACCAAATACATGTTTACTATTGTATTCTCTATATTGTGAAACACATTAAATATGCGTTTTTAGTATCTAATAAGAAACGTTAACTAGTCTAGCTACCTATTTTTAAAAATAAACAAAAATATGACTAAAGCTGTAGCCATTGATCTGCGCGTAGATGTTGCGTAAATGATATCAAGGGCTCAGCACCTGTAATTTGCTCGCCAATAGTCATTGTCGCCTGTGTATCCGTATCAGTCAACAATAGGGTTGAGTTACCAAGTTGAATATGTGATTTACAAAGTGAAGTGGAAGTAATATTATAAAGAGGTAATATTTATATTATTAATATTAATGACCTATACTATTTAATCTGAAGTGTAATATTGACGTCGAAATTTTATTTCCTATTACAATCTTTCAAGACAGTAATATAATTTTGTGAAATGTTCTTAATTGAGTGTTTTATCTGTACGTCGTCTTGATTTTTTAAACAATGTGTTTTCAGTCGATTATCTTTGTTACAGTCGTTGTCGGGGTCTCATTCTGATCGTTATCATGCCTAGTGCAAGCAAGGTAAATAAGGCTATTTTTTGTATTTTTTTTGGCTTTTATATATATATATATATATATATATATATATATATATATATATATATATATATATATATATATATATATATATATATATATATATATATATATATATATATATATATATATATATATATATATATGTATATATTTGTTATGCCCTTAACTTTTCCTCCTAACCTCATTATTTTCACCATAGACCAATAAAATTAATAATTACTATTTTTATTTTCTAGCTCGACAAGCTTTTCGAAGCACTAGTTCGGCGTACTATGAGAAGAAGTGGCAAAAGACGAATGTATGAAACTTATTTGTATAATGTACACTTCTGTTACAAATAGAAATTTCAAATCATTCATTCATTGAATATTGTCTATTTTTCAGAAATCCAAAGAAACAGTATCTAAACGCGTATTTCGAAATATGTTTCCATGAGTATATACTACATTCTTTCGATTTAGAAGAAAAAATGGGGTACGTAAAATAATATACTTGGTACTTTTAATATAATTAAACTTTATCGCTTTATTTAAAATAATATCATTATTACATAAGTTTTATAAAATTTTCCAGTTCCATACTCCAGTTCCATCATGAGCTCGAGTCAGATAACAAGGAAAACACGACAGGCAAAAAAGATTGCGTATTCTATTATGATTATTTTCAAAGTCTTAGCTTACCTGAGGCTGTAGAACTGGTTAATTTTGTACGAGAAGCTTTAGGCAAACCTCTCGTCAGTATATAAAAACTATTGCCAGTATATACATATTACTTGTTAAGCTTTTACAACACAATATAGACTTATCCTACTATATTATAGTACTAGTCTTATTTATAATTAACGGGTTACTAGGAATTATTAACATTTTTTAATTTGTACAATTAGTTTCAATGCAATGAAAATGATGACATGAAAAAATATAAATGTCTAATTATATAAAAATATAAATATGACATTCTTCTTTCAAGACAATATTTATTATTTGCACAAATTAGAAATATTTTTTTTTTATTTTTGAACATGAGTTGAAGAAGGTAGGTATAGAAACCGGAACACAAACAGACGTTTGTATCTTTTAATTGCGACGGCTTTAAAATTTGATTTTTTCTATACTCCGAGAATCTACCCAATACCTATATATATATACAATTATTATTAACTTCAGCTCTACCTTTTTGTGGTCTTGAAAAAAAATTATCTTGACAGATAGGCAGATGGACGATGAACGATTCTGCTTTTGCATTTGAAGTGCAGAACCCTAAAAATTAGTTCCTTTTTTCTTTTTTTTAGAATAAATTCACTACACCAAGACGATGTTTTTATATTTATAGAAGCTGTAGGGCAGCAACAGTCAATGCAATTATTTCTATTAGTTTACTTGCTGATACTGTTTTTGAATATTATTGTCATAACTAAATAAATATTTTTGGTACTTTTAACTGTCCCTAAATCATCCCATTTCTTCAAAATTATAAAAATGTTTAGAATATACGTACATAGTAATGTAGTAGTAGTAGTGTGTTAGTTAATAATAAAATTTTTGGTGGTTTCTTAAAGTGAAAATGATCCTTCGAGATTAAAAATCTAGATATTGAAAATTAATAACAGTTAAAGCTCTTAAGATAAGGTTTTTATGCGAGTTTCTGTGGTTTTACTAATTTTTTCTGAGTAATATTAGTAGTTATAAATTTTATGTTAGGAAATTATCATTGAACAAATATTTTTATATATTCATTTAAAATAATAAAATTTGTACCATTTTCTACATCTGCACAAAATTTATGATAAGTAAATGAATGAATTAATAATCACATGAAAAAGCAAGTAACTATTTTCAGAAAATAAGTCGTAAGTTGATCATTAAAAAGGTATCCTATCCATATACCTACCATGCCAAATATATTCAAAATTTTAAGAAAGAACATGGAATGGAGCTCATATCTTTCTTTTCATGAGGCCTACCTACAAAAATTTACGCCATTTAATAGAAAGTGGCAAATCTGAATTATTAATTACATTGTGGTAGTTAAACATGAGTGTAGAAATTAATAAGTAAATAAAAAAAATACATATTTTTACTTAATATTCATTGCAGATTAGAAAATACATAGTTTTATCTTGTCATATCACACGCTCACTCACAATTATGCAATATTTAACTAAAGAGGAACTTTGTAATTTGATACACAAATATATAAACCCATTTGGCAATGGTATAAGCTCGTTTATCAAAGAATTAGGAGATAAAAGAACTTTTCATATAAGATATAAACTGTTTCGATTCGGGAAAACAAATTGAACACAATATGAAAATTAAACTTTCGCTTTAAATATTTTTTTAATTTTCGTTAAAATTAAAATCAAATACAAAATATAATTTAAATTTTTGATTGATTTGAACTAATTTCTATTTTCTTATGTGATAATTTATGATTTTTGGCGTTAATACTTATTACACGTGAACGTGACGTTTAATTTATTATTATTATATATTATCATTACTTTTCTTATTATTTAAAAGATAGGGGTAATAAATAAGGTTTAGCACTAGATAAGTTTTTGAGTTCGTTAAGATAAAAGGGCTCGTTTCACAACAATTACTTATAAGATAATAAATATTTAATAAATTTACTTAAGTAAATCTATTTTAGGATATTGATGCTCTTGAAGAATAATATTTAGTAATTGCATCTAACGCACGAATTACAATCATCATCAGATTAAAAAAGTAAAATATGACTATAAACTAAAAAGTTAGACGTTTATTGATAAGTATAAGTAAGTGAGTGTTATTGAGAAGTTCTGAAACAAGCCCTTACTTGAGTTCCATTATCAAAATGAAGTAAATTGGACGAAAACTAGATTGTACAGTGATTAGATGTAAATACAAATAATAATGTAATTACGATACATCTCATTCTTAACTACAGTTATTATTTAAGGTATTTTCATACACTTCGACACAGTATTAGCAAAAAAAATATTGAAGTCGTTTTATACTAGTGTTTATATTTTCTTGGTAGCATTTTATCACAGCAGATTTCGTCTTAGCAGATTTTAATTTTTGCTCATAATGAATCATCTCATTATTTATTAATAAAAATAACACTAAGATTTCGATATATTCATCAAAGCTTATGTTTATGCGAATGACTTTTATTATAGGTACATTAAATATAAGCACTATAAGCTATCGTAGTTACAACGGTTGTACATGTAGCTTAGATATAAGAAAGCGCAGTACCTACGGTCTAAAGCGTTGTTAGAATTGTAAGTATAAACGTTTAGTCTAGCTGGTAGGGAGCCGAGTTAGCTTGTAGTCCGAAGGAGACTCGCGGCTCGCCTCTACTAGCATAAGCTGTTATTCATTTCAAAAGTTCTTAATAGACCTCTACTTTGCTTTTCTAGAGTATATACTAAATTATCTTTGAAATATGTTATGGTTTATTGTTTATCTAGTAATTTACTGTTTTTTGCTTCAACTACTTTGTGATTTATGTAATAAAAGTCAATAAAGTATAGATTAAGGTTTTAACAGGATATAGGCTTAAAAAATGTTTTAATTTGGTCTTTGTAATGTTACAACATTAAATTTAGTGAAGGGGTATATTTTTTTTAAAAACATATATCTTCAACAATTCAGGGTAACGTATGGACTTTCTCGCTTACTAAATTCCAAATTAAAAAATATATTTTGTATTGTAATTTAATTACACCTTTGTCTAAGTCTCTCATTTATTACTCACGCTCGTTGAGATAAATAAGTGACAAAATTGTTTATAAATGTTTGATATAATCATATAAGAGTATAATAATGTAGAACGTTAAGCATTTATAACTACAATTGTCTTTATATTTGTGACTCTATTATCTAAAAAGTAGTAGTTATTGCCGTTTTATTAGACATAAGATTTTCGTTGTAAAATTCCTAGCAGTGACGAAGTGTCTACAAAACACGATCAGATTACCTTTTGTAAAATTGTTAAAAAAGAAAACTGACCATAAAATCTTTTTTTAATGTTCAGTAAAAAGTTCAGCCTTTGTCACTGTTACCCAGTGATTTTTACTCTATTGATTATTATAACTTTAAAAGTCTGACATATTGTTACGTTTAACACATTTCTTTCTTTTCTATATTAATTAATTTATACAAAATAATATTTAGGCACAACGAATATCTTATAACATCAATGTCTTGTATCCAACATATATGTATACCTACGTATATGTATGTACCTACTTGTAAGCATACAATCTGCCTAATGCTATTAATTTATTTACTTGATAGTGCAATTTCCTTAAATGATGAAAACAATGAACTTATAGTATTTTTTGTATTTCATAATTAAACATAAGATTTATAATATTTTACCAAATGGTAGTCGTTGTATGTTTTTTTTATGTCTCTGTATATGATATAAGTAGATCTTACATACAGGAATTATTATACAGGTAAATCGTCAGTTTAAAATTCATTATTATATCGATACACTCTCTCAAATGCTAAATATATTTGAAAGTGTATACTGGTTACTAAATTTTACGCTGATGATACGATTTACGAATTTATTTTTGCAATTAGGTACTGTTAATGGTATATTAGTAAGCTTTTTAATCAATAAATGTATTTTTTTGCGAAAAATAAATCATTCGATGTGAATTCTTTTTTATTTTTCTAATTAATAATTAGTAATAAAATGTATAATGACAGAATAACCTGCACAAGAGCTCCCCATATTGGTGAACCATTGCATCTCCTAATATCTTTATAACCACCACACTAATGTTGCGCCCGAGGCATTACGCTGCTTTGTGAGATTTATCATCTAGTGCAGTCAGTCCATTCAAACTTCATTCCATACTACAATTGATTTTAGGTGTATAATTTAGTTTTTTCATATTTTCTTTATTTCCTGCACATTATCTGGTGACTATCTCTAATCTATCAATTATCTTAAGATACTAAAGTTTTGTATTATTTAAACGGCCTCTATGTATTGAACCGTGTTCTCTCACTCAAACTCAACCACATACCAGGATGGATCTACAGATCCAGTAGGACAAGCGTAGGGTGTGATCGCCAGCCTAACAGCGCTGTCAGGCTAATGCTATACCCGCTTTGCATGCCATCGATGACTCTTCACTGATCAGAAGGACAAGAGAGACGGGAAACTTGACAGAATTAAAACTTAAAAACGAAGTGAGGTTCCTCCTGACCTCGTTGCGACCTCGTCACAGGCTAGAGTTTGCATAGTAAAGCTTCAACGCAAATTCATTTAAGAAGAGTGGCTGTTTTCTCATCTGGAAAGACCATATATATACATCTCAGTTTGAAAAAAGAAGAAAATGGTGGAAGAAGGACTAGGAAATATTTATTTATTTTTAATTAAGTACACTACTTACTTACATTATTTATATAAAGTCTACTAGTCCAAAGATTCATAAGTCTAAATTTAATATATTTGCAAGCCATGCACATATAATAATAAAACGTAATAACTGGAACTTTTGAACACAACAAATAATTATCTAACAAGCAACATGACCAAGCCATAACTAACCAAACACATCAACAGCAACATTAAGCATTAAGTAAAATAACTTACCCACAAATTACACAACACGGAATTTAAAAAAATATGCATTTATCGCTGGGAAAAGTAGAGTCAGGCTATGGGCTTATTGAAATTATTAAAAACTAAAGAAAAATATATATTTAATGAAGATACTCAATGAAGACCAACATAATTTAATATTTTCTAACTTCCTACTAGTATAAGCTGAAACCAGGAAATGTTCAGTACATAACAGACACATCTTACCTAAAGCAAAAATTAACAAATATTTCTTACAAACATACACTAAGTACCATAGTTTCCGTAATTAATAAAAGATTTGATCTTTTATTAATTACGGAAACATAAAGCATTAAATATTATTAAATAAGACATCGGACCGAAGAAGGACCGTCATGGCGCAGAGGCTGCCGGCTGCCTGATGCCTGATGCTGCTGAAAGATGGATTTTTCTATTTCCATTTTTTTCTGGAAACTAGGGTAAGCGCAGCGTTGAGTTCCGCCACTCATCACACAATGCCTCGAGAAAGGAAAGCGGGTACACTTTCCTTTTTCGAGGGGGAAAAAGCAGGGACTAAGCAACGGAGTGTCTTAACACTAGGTTCATATGGTTCCTGCAGTTCCGTCAAAAAAAAAATAAAGCATCACAAAAACTTGATAATTAATTGTTGTTAAGTTGACAGGATTTTCGCACATGAAATAACAATAAGAACAAATTTCTTTTTACTTGTAAAAAATGGAAAATTTAATTTAATGAACATACATAAAAGATGGATAAAGATGATTCATAAAAAATACGCAAACAAATAATTGGTTTGTTGGTCTATTGTTATAATTTAAATCTTAAAATAGATTTCAAATGTCTAAGATCGTATTCATTTGTGTTTGTGTGTTTTACTTTTGGCACTTGTTAGGTTCGGTAGAAGTTTCTCTTATCAACTCCCAAATATTGTCTCCCACCTACTGGCATCTCGTTAGAATCATAGAAACTGCATTGTATCTTAATGCAAGCCTTGTACTCGTTCTTTCGAATAAGCTCCTTTTATCTATTTATATTATCTATTTAATATTATCTTTTAATATATCTTAATGAAATGTTACAAGTGATTTTGACAAACAACAACAAGTGAATATATGTAAGCGAATTAAATGGAACAGAATATAATCGAATATAAGCGAATCTGACGATTAAAAATAGGAGGTGACGAAAATTTGATAAATCTTTTTAAAATACAAGGGAAGTGCTGTGGGGACTTAATGACTCGAGACACAACGAAGATGGCTTAGCAAGGGAATGGAAGTATATTGTAGGACTTTTGATATAAAACGATCAGAAGGATATTGGCGACGAAGGTGGAGCGGTGGATCAACACATTTCACTTGCATCGCGTTTGTAGGAGAAGATTTCATAGCACCTAAAATAATTCTTAGCGCCTTATAATGAATTTTGTCTAATTTAGCTAGAGGAGATTTGTAACATGGATCTAACAAAAATATAGCATAATCAAAATGACTTCGAATAATGGCATTATAAAGAAGTTTTGATGTGAATTGATGGGAGCCTCACCAAACTCCAGAAACCGCACGCAATATTTGAAGATTATTTTTCCATTTTTCGGACAAATACTCCATGTGGGAAGAACCAGAGAGTTTAGTATCTAAAATAACACCCAACAACTTAACAGAGTTAAAAATAGGAATACTTTGATTATTATAAACTAAATTGACATCAGGGACATGTCTCTTTCTAGTAAAAACAACTACACTGCTTTTGGGGATTGACAAGGATGGTTTACCATGCAACGTTAGCCATTCCCCTAAATAATATAATCCAAAATTAAGTCTAGACACAATTTCATCAACATTTTTAAAGCTATAAAATAGCACAATGTCATCAGCATATTGTAAAATATTACAAAAAAAAATCAACCGCTTTCTCTAAATCATGTGTATAAAAGCTGTATAAAAGAGGGCTTAATATAGAATCCTGAGGAAGTCTGTTCCATAGTGTTCTAGGGGGGAGGTGATTGCCTTGATGTCTAATACGGATTGATCTGCCACTAAAAATCATCCAAAGAGGAGTTAACAAATGTGGTTTGAATAGACGGGTTAGCTAAGTCTATAAATGTTTTTTTAAAGATTACACTATGATCAGCATTGTAACGTTTTCTAGAGAAGTTAAGGAAATCATTATATGGAGTGTAAAAAACACCAATCACCCGGATCAGGCGGTTCCGGTTCCGGGATATTGTCCATATTTGATGTAAAATATGGCACATATCACAAAAAAAATCTAAATTAAAATAAGTAATTTACCTTTTTAACTATTTATATTACTCTATTAAATCACCAATATCTACTATACAATAATTTACATAAAATGAAAATTAAATTTCAAATTCAGAGCTTGCATATCGTGTGTTGACTACATAAAACGCGATCTCATTGAGTTTCCTTAGAAGTGTTTTTATTAAGACTGTCATCGAATTAGATAGTTGACATTAATTTTAACTTTATTCTTTCTCGTAATTTGGAGAAAGTCATCTTGACAAATGGATAAAAAATTAATCCCATAAGGGCTTTATTTTTTAACTTATGAAACCTAAAAAAGCTACAACTTCGAAAAAAATCTTACGGCGGAAAAAATATGTATTCTTAAATGAAGTAAGGTAATATCATCATAACAGATTAAGATTTATATATTAGGTACTTAACTTACACGCCTAAAAACCCAAAAACAAGAAACAGAACAGAGCAGAACGATTTGACTTGAAACGTCTCAAGTCAATTTCCATCCCCATTTTTTGAAATATAATAATAATTAAAATACTTAGGTACTAGGTTCATAATTAGGTACACTAAGTATTTGATCAAAATGTTTGTGTACGAATTTATGGCTGGTATTGTAGACCAAATTACTGGTGGGAAATACGTGGTTCCTTTGTTATACATATATATTCTAATAATTTTATTACTTAATATGATTTATACATTACAGGTGACGATGGAGAATCATTTGATCCTCACACGCATCGAAAAGTAGAAAAGCCGACCTCGTCAGTAAAAATTAAATAATAAAATAAATGTTCACCAACAATATGTAACTTCAAACGATAATATTTGTTTTAGCTACTCTGATACTATGATACATTTGCTTAAAGGCAGCATAGGAGCTGGCATTTTGGCAATGGCTGAAGCTGTAGGCAGAGTAGGTGTTACTTTTAGCATAGTCGGTATTCTGTTGATTGGATTCTTTGCCACATATTGTATTCAACTACTTGTGAGTCTAATTTCTTTACTAACTTGAATATTTAACACAGAATATAAAATAATAATATATTACTTGTGAGATATTTAAAAAATAAATAGTCTAAGAATTTTTTTAGATTGCTGCACAGTATGAACTTTGTAAAAAATGGAGACGTGGCTACTTGGCCTACCCAAAGTCGATGCTTTTCGCGCTACAGAGTGGCCCCCCTTGTATGCGCTGGTCAGCCAAAATTCTTTACTATTTTGTCGATATGGTTCTTGTATTATGGCAACTCGGCATCTGCTGTATTTATTGTGTGTTTGTCGCTGAAAATATTAAGCAGGTACTTTTAGACTTTTTAACCACTAAGGAACCTACTATTTGTTAAACCACTGATTAAATTATTTTCTAGGTTTGTGATTTTCACGGTCAAGAAATGTCTTTGCGGATGCATCTGTGTTTTATTATATTACCGCTTACACTTATGGGTCTCGTAAAAGATCTCAAGTTGCTGACACCCTTCTCATCAATTTCTAACATCGTGACTCTGTTTGGATTCATTCTCGTTTTTTTCTACCTCATTGAAGATGATATTATAATAGACCAAGAAAAAATGCAGCTAAAAGATTTTAGTGAAATTCCAGTTTTCGTCGGTACAACTTTATTTGCACTAGAAGCTGTTGGAGTGGTACTTTATAGCCTTACAATATTTATTACTTATTATATTCGATATTTTTATTTAATAACTTATGAAATTTCTTTGAATGAAGGTTTTAGCATTAGAGTATAATATGGAGAATCCAAAGAGATTTGTGGGATTGTTTGGTCTTTTTAACATAGGCATGGTTATTATTATGGGACTCTATTTACTGATGGGAGTATTTGGCTACCTTAAATACGGAGATGATATTAAAGCTTCTCTCACTTTAAATTTACCACAAGATCAGAAGTAAGTTCATTGAATTACTTGTTTGCGGCTACTTAAGGACTAATAGATAAAAATTGTTAATTAGTAACCATTTTTTGCAGAAAAGCTCAAGCAGCCAAAATCATATTTGCAATTTCAATATTTCTTACATTTCCTTTACAAAATTTTGTGGCATACAATATATTATGGCGTAAGATCAAGAAGAGACTTGCTGGAAAGCGTCTTATAACTGTCGATTACATTCTACGAATAGTTCTTGTTGTTTTCCCGTGTGAGTTTCTCGTAATACACCTAACTACATTTAATTATAATTCACATTTGTTTGCATTTATTTACAAATACGAATAAAATATATAAATTTCAGGGTTGGTAGCAGTAGCTGTTCCCAAACTAGGTCCGTTTATAGCTTTATTTGGTGCGTTATGCCTCTCTCTTTTGGCCATGGTGTTTCCTGGACTAATGGACGTATGCGTGTGGTATCCCAGTAGATACGGTCTGTGCCGTTATAGGCTTGTACGCGACATTCTTATTATATTTATTGGTATGGTTTGCCTTATTTCGGGGTGTTATACTAGCTTACTCGAAATAGCTGCATCATCGGAGGAGTAATACCGAAAACTACTTTCATGTTTTTCAACAATTTCTGTATATTAATAAATCGATTGATCAACAGTATTATATATTATAATGTTTTATTTATACTCTCAATTCTGTATATGCTATCTTTTTAACAGTGCTAACATGGTATAAGTACACTAAGAGTCCTCAAATGGGTTAAACTACAATAATATGCAGCACTAATTTTTAGGGTATCTTAAAATGAAAAAAAGCATACTTAAAAGTTAACTTTATATATAAACTGCTTGTGTGTCTGGCCGTCTGGCGAAGTCACGTGAAGGTATTTAATTTGACAAGCGAAAATAAATATCAAATATCTAGGTCTAGGTCAGTAAACCACAACCCTGTTTCTAAAATATTTTAACAATTTTCAAGTGTTATTGTTAATAAGGAAAGAAAATACTTAGAAAACGTATAAACGTAGCAAAATTTGGACCTGCACCTCTTGGAAGTTGTCCTAGAGTATTGATTAAGGCATTGGTTTTTTTTATTATAAAAACTTACTGAAGTATTTAGAGATATTTTACAATTTTTTACCACTCAGACTATTATTTAAGGTATAACGACGTTTACCAGTAACCAATACTGATGCTAATACTATAAACGAATTAATAATTTGCTATCATTATACAATATGATTTACTATTATCCAAGTAAATATAGTATATTATTTTGTTAGTTACGCGCGACAGCATTGCATGCCAGATAAGTAAAAGTAAGAATTTAAAATGCTTCGTCAATATTCATAATAATCCTTCAGAGGTCTTGTGAAATTACTTATTACTAAGGTGAAAAGAAATTACTGCAGGGCATAATTAAATGCTGCTGTATTTACGTATATAAATACATATATATGCGTTTCTGGAATGTAATATAAATAAAAAGTATTAGTTATTTCAATGAGTGTCGTTATAGTACCTATTTGCATAAAGGTTGAAAGCAACATGTGTCAAAACCGTCGATAATTGTTACTAAATTTTTATGTATCATTATTAAAATTGTGTTTAAGTAAAACTTTAAGTAATCAATAAACGTTATGTTATAGTGGGTGATTATAGTATCCTCCTGACGAATCAATAAAAAAAATATTTAAATAATTTCAAACAATTATTATTTTATTTTTGTATCCCAGTCCGATATCGATTTGCCATCCACAGAAAGAGATACATATCGGCAGTACTATTATTATTGATTAGTTTTTAACCTGTCTAAATAGTTAACGAATTTTCCACTATGGACTTTATTTGGGGGTCAGTACCCACTAGCAGAAAACGCCCGTCTTGTAAGTATCAACAAAAGCGTTTTAATGTTTATCTTCAAAACTATTAATTTATATTATAATATTTTTTGGTCGATTCACAGGGGGATATTCATTTACGCAACTCTCACGATCCTCACCAGTTCGGTAATATTTTTATTATGGTGTTATTTAAAATGCTAAAAGTATTTACATTTGTATTTAAGAAATGTATGAAATGTATCGATAAAATTTATATGATTTAATTTGTTTGTTTTTTTAATAATTATAACATTAATATTTATTGAAAAATAGGACTAAAGGATCGTTAATTGATACGTTGGAGTGCTATAAACACAGACCGTCCACAGAGGAAATAAAGAATCCTGTACCATTTATGCGTATAATAAGGTGAGTTCTTCCAAGGATTTGTGGTTTTGTTATATTTTTTACAGTAATATAAAATGTTAAATTATTTTAGAGTGCATCCAGCGGTTGCATGTTACTCGACCAAACCACCATCAACACCATTATATCTCATGCCAATTTCTTCAAGCTATAATACAGGGAACAAATGTAACACTCTGGAGCACCAGCAGCAACAGCTATCTAAAATAAAGGTTATCTACATATTGACAAATTTAATTTACGATCGTATGCACTTATTTTGTGTGAAATGATTTACACATATAAATTTGTAATTGTTTTTAGGATTCCAATCTCTATTCTTAGAAGCACTTTGTTGTCCGCCTGTTTGTCTGTAGATTTGTTTATCCACCAAAACATTTTTTTCCAAATTACATAGATATCAAACTTCTAAGTCGACTACAATGTTCAATTTTGATATATTTTTTTGCGTTTCGTATGAAAATTGCCACGTAATCGTAAGAGGTCGTTTGTACTCCCATAGAACTTATAGTACCTACTTACCCAGAATCTAAGGAAATAATTCGAAAAGGACAACTTTTTAGATATATCCCAACCAAAACCATTACAAGTTTATACTATAGTTTTCTTAATGACTAACAATTTTCTCACCACTACTAGGTAACATCCAAAAATTCAAAAAAAATAGTCAAGAAAGTGTTACGCTCAATTCTAAATTCAGTCATGGACACTGTTACTAATGAATTTACGAGAAGTAATTTCGAAACTCCTGCGACTCAATCTAACAAACAAGAACATTATGACGTCGCCATACAAACTGAAGCATTAAATTCAGAAAACAGGTTAGGATTGTTAAGAACTCAATCGTACAGTTAAATATTGGTTAAAATACATAAAAAGCTCTACATTTATCTCTTATGGCCTATTTGGCCATATTATTGTTTATTTATAACATTTAATTTATGTTTCAAGAACAGTAGATGGAAAAACAAAATGATTATAACAAGCTCTTCAAACTTATTTGTAACAAAACCTAATAAGCTTACTATTGATATAACTTTATATATGTATACCTTTACAGATATTGCAAGAGCCTAAACGAAGACTGCAGTTCAAGCGGTATAATTTTTTTTTTTTTTTTTAGCTTCACGCTTTATCCCGCACATGGCAGGGTAGGCAGAGGGAACCGCAGGAACCATAAGAACCTAGTGTTAAGACACTCCGTTACTTAGTCCCAGCTTTACTCCGTCCCCACTTTCCGCCGTTTTCGAGGCATTGCGTGTTGAGTGGCGGAACTCAACGCCGCGCTTTGCCTTAGATGCCAGAGCGAAGAAAATGGAAATAGAAAAATCCATCTTCTCCGACTGGGGATCGAACCCAGTAACCGTCGCGTTACAGGCAGACGTTGCGCCTCTGCGCCATGACGGTCCTCAAATTTTTTAAGCACAACGCTTTATTTTTGTTGTATCCGAGGGTATACAGGCTTTGTCTTATCAGAGCCTCACCCACGCCTACAACTTACGCTTAACCTGACGGCCTGTTGCGTCACAGATTCCCATATTTGATTAATAATATTAATAATTTGAAAATAAATAAATATTTTAATAACAAAGATTAATTTCGCACAAAATAACTCTCCGACCGTTAATTTTCCATATTAGGGCTTCATAATTGAGTTAGTAATAATTGGAGCTAGCCTAGCTTATAGGTCATACTGGGAACTTGATCAATAACTTGATTTAGCGTATTGCGCATGTGTGATTGACTAGAGGAGGGTGCAAGAGAGGGCCACGACGCATCGGAGCGGTCGTGGGCCGGCGAGGTGCGCGCGCTGCGGGACTCCCATGTGCGTCTCGTGTTGCGTCAGCTGCGCCAGCTGCGCGACATCGACCGCCTGGACCGGGCGCTGAACCGCCCACCTCCTACACCCACGTACACCCCCAACCACAACTCTTGATTTACCAACTTAGTTATTTATTAATTTGGCGCTCAATTATCTACTAATTGAATTGTTTGAATGTGCAAATTTGTAATGTTCATTTTTTAATTGTGTATAAATATATGTTAGCAATGTGTTGTTTGATTTATTTTAAATTATTTCAATTTTCTATTTATAACGACCAGGTCTTACATACAAACACACTTTATAAGATGAAGAAAAAATATATTTCCTAAAATATTTATTTCAATACGTACGAGCATAAGTAACAATCCACGCACCGTGTGGTACTCTTACAATGAGTAACAAATTTATTAATATGCAGTAAAAACATATTATGAAAAAATAGATAAAAGAGAACAATACATTTGATAGTACGAAATACAAACATCCTGGAAAACATTAAACAAAAATGAAGTAAAAAAAATCTTATAATATTACCACTACATTCAGACTTCCCATATTTTGTTATATATTATTTAGATCAAATTCACACTTATCTAACATTACACGATTGTAGTTCATTAGTTTGAATAAATCTTAGACAGAGGTACAAAATATACAATACGCATACACTAGATGCGACAAATATAGAAGACTATAGACAGAGATCTCAGTATCGCTATATGCACACATTCAAAGCGGTTTCCATTTATTACTATTTATTACATTTAATTTGAATGATAGATACGTCGCATAAATGCATAGTGATATAACAATTGAAATTTCTTACATTATTAATATTCAATATGTCATAAATTAAAAGTAGACAAGTAGCAAGGAGCTATTCGTCTCTACATTTATCTATGTATAATTCACTATTATATTTAATAATTCAGTTTGTCTTAGCGAAATATAAAAATATGTAGACAATATCTAAAGTGATTATTGTATCATAGTAGGTACAAGGGGCAAAAAGTGCCACTCATTGTTTACACTACAAGAGTTTGGACACAAGAATAGCCACACGAGAGCGCGTCCGGAGGAAACACTACGTAGCTGACGATCGCCGCCGCCGCTTACAGTTACATATATAACATTCACAATATTAAAAAATTTATCGAACTTGTAGAGGAAGATTAATTGATTTTTTGGGAAGGCAGATCCGGAACTTGGAAGGACATCATAATAACACATATTAATCAACACCGCCTACATCAATGTTTCATCGGTACGCATGCAAAAGCCTTCACAGGAAGTCGTATATGACAGTATAGATGATGGACTCAATGTGCGACGACGTACACGTGGCACAGTGCAACTTGTGTGAGGGCGAGGCGGTAGCATCGTACCAAGTCATCTCGGGCTAGCGACGCGCGCCGAACTCCACCGCGTCGTCCTCGGTGATATCTCCGTGCCGCCACAGGTTGAGTCGCGAGCTCTTGGCGTGCTCCTGTGCCGCCCGGTACTCTGCCAGCAGCGAGCTAAGCCGGTGCTCGCGGCAGTGCTCCAACACCACTAGTCCCTCCTTGATCAAGTTCTGCGACATACAGAAATATTTAATGTCACGACACACAACATACAAAAGATACACATGATAAAAGATGGTACAGGAGCGGGCGATTCTCACCTTGCCAATGTCGGTGCTGGTGGTTGGGTCGACAAGTGTGACCGCGGGCGGGGAGCCTCGGATCTCGACGTTGAGCAGCAGCTTCTTGTTGAGCGTGTCCAGCGACAGAGCGCGCACGGCCTCTAGCTTGTCGTCCGCGTCGCTGGAGAACTTGATGCACGCTAGCGTATATTCAATTACATATGGTGGCTCTGATTCTGTACCAGCGGGCAGCTGTGCAAGTCGGGACTGGTTCACTACCTATAATTATATTTAGGTATTAGATGTTATCCAATATTACAGTACACTCATTGTTTAAAATATTCTCAAAAGTCTGAAGAAAAGAAAATTTTACAAATAATACCGGTATTACCTCTCTATTCCCATAGTCAATATAGAGAATCTGGACTTGTTTGTCTTCCAAAATCTTTTCAACCTTAGCTCGGTACCATTGATCATCTAAAGAAAAGCGAGCAGCACAAATTTGACCCTTTCTTGGCACATAAGAACCAGGAAGAGGACCATTAGCTTTAAACTCTTGATGAATTTTGTCCATGAGTGTTTCTAATTTGTTACCCAGCTCAATATTTTGAGCATAGAATGTACCTTCAGGAGTAACTTCTGTAACAATTACTTTCTCATATTTCAAGATACGATCTTGTACAGGCGCATTACGCTCCTTTTCTATTTCCTTATCAACCTCAACATAGTTTTTCCAAAGACCAATGCGCTTCTTTACAGCGTTTTCCTCAGCTGTTTTAATAGCACGCGCGTATTCTGAAGTCTCAGCTGTATGATGCATCGAAGCCAAGCCGTGTTCCACCAAAGAGATTGACAAGTTCTCATTGTCAACCCAGAGCCAGCCAATAAAATTGCCAGCTTTATCCATCTCCTCAATGGTTACGATGACATCACGCTGTAGACACTTCTCTTTGGTGAAGAGTAGTGCTTCCTCGCCGTATGGTTCAGCTTCTTGCATGCCACCACCCCCGACGGCGGGACGCGCACCTCGCGGACAGTTGACACCCGCAAGCAGGAAAGTTACGAGAACTGACTCCTTGGGGATGTAAATTCTCATGCGAGATCCGCTAGCAACAAATTCTACAACAGCCTCCGTTTTCTGAGCTCTCTTTAAGAAGGGGAAAAATTTCTTTGCCTTAGCGGAATCCCCGCTGGTATCTTGGATGCGATGAGTAGGAATATCTTTTTTGGCATGAACACCAAGGTTAGACTTCTGTGCCTTAAGTTCAGCTTCAAGCAATTTATCATAATGAGAACTTCTCTGGTCATTGTCATTTCTGTACCTGACCACAGTTGCATAACCCAAATTGACTAATGCTTCAGCAATATTACTGAAAAAAAATCATCTTCTTTTAGTTAATTTTGGTCACAATTGGTATATAATAATCTCGTCAAGTCATACTCACGTTCCACCAGCCATGACAGTGCAACATGTCTTTTCAGGGAAGTTGTCTTTGGCTGGTTGAATGTAATCAACAGTTACATTTACTTTCTTCCCAATTAATTTTTTCCGCAAGAATTCTCTCGCTTCGTACATCCAAGGAATGTCATAGAGGGGCTTGAAGCCTTTTGGCCTAGGTGACTGTTTGCCTTCTTCATCTGGACTGTTCCTATAAAGAATGCCAGGATTTAAGATTATTCATACATAGATTTTGAATTCCAAATTCTTACTTTTACACATCAATTTTGTCATATTGTACTTCAAAATAAATCAAATCCAAATGTTACAAAATTTTCAATGAAAGTACACAGTAGCAAGTTAATGAGTTAGTTAGAAATTTATTTGTATAATTTAAATTACAAAAATAATTTGTTTGCCTTGGACTCCCCTCCTCACTATTATCTCAATTTGAATTCAAGCAAAACCATTACTAAAATATTTGTTTATTGCTATATGTATTTAAGTATATAGTTTTACATTTGTAACAGCTGTTTCATCTGATCAGTAGATAACTTTTAACATAATTTTATTTAAATGAAAAGATATATATTTTTAATTTAAGCCAATTTTAAGATGTGCTATATGAGACACAATTTAATTTTAATGCAGAGACTTTAGTTGTTATTGTATCGTTGGTATTACTACTTTATTAAAAATTATAGTGGTACTGGAAACTTTAAAGTTTAAAAGTAAATACCGTACCGTAAAAAGGTTTTCATATGATCTATATCTTTTTATATGTTAGTTACGCCAACATTTATTCGATTGTGAATTAAAATAGCCTGTTTTAATTATTTTTGTTTTCTGAATATACATAAGTACGAGTATTTTGAGTTTTAAGTACATTTTTAAAGATTTTTGTATAAAATTTTTTAATAAGTAAACCATATCTCAACAGTGTACTGAAGTTACTTTTAACCAACAGAAATACAAGTATACAAAGAAAGTATAATTAATGGTTGTGTAACCCCAAATAACTTTGAAATTTATTTTTTAAT
Source organism: Dione vanillae (assembly GCA_037178615.1). NCBI lineage: Eukaryota > Metazoa > Arthropoda > Insecta > Lepidoptera > Nymphalidae > Dione > Dione vanillae. The sequence goes on along the minus strand of JAZFAU010000009.1, from coordinate 1,740,424 downwards.
GTTGTGTTGTGAATTTATTTTCATGAATAAATAACTTACTTTAAGAACTAAATCAATTATTTAACAAACTAGTACTTAAAAATATATTAGACATATTAATTTAATAAGATAATTAAATTAGTAAAATAAATATAATTTTGTGCACAAAAAAATACATAAAAAAATATATCATAAAACCATAATATCATACTTTTCACGTGGTGGCCTAATACTAGCCAAGAAGATTTTTTTCTGGATATTTGTAGGACTTTGTTTTACGACAAGTGCATCACCATTAACCACTTCCATTACTATGGCTGAGAACTCTTTGTCCTTAGCAGCAATAACAGGAGCATTGCTAACATAGTTTGTCCAGATGCGAAGTCTTGCATCTTTTGCTGCACGTTCAGCTGCCCTTAGTGAGGAAGCACCTGTATGTACAATTTAGAGTTAGCATCTATATAGCATAGCATCTCTGTCTATTTAATCTGTGACGTGAAATAATTTTACCTGATTTCATTACTGCAAGTGACCAATCAACACATCTTGCAAAACCTTGTTTAAGCAAAGCCTCTGCAATATTGCCTTGCGGATGTAAAATAGTTCCAACAAAATTGTTATTGTTTACAGATTCCAAGATGACTTCTACATCTCTTTGGAGTAATTTTGATTCCAAAAAGAATCGGGCTTCCTCTGCATAGGGTTCTGAATCACCATCCTGCTTTACTGCTGGGCACTTTATACAAAATAAATTAAATACGTTATTTATTGAAATTTTGTCATATTTACGAAAAGAAATGGAAATTGTAATTACATTACCAGATATATCAAATCGTTAACACTTACTCGAATTCCCGATAGCATCATTGTTATAGGTGTGTAATCGGGCAACAAACATAGTCTGACTGTAGATCCATCTCTGACATATTCAATGATTGCCTTTATTGGTTGTCCATGAAATTTATTGACATATTGTTTTGTATTTTCCACAGTCCACTTGATATCTCGCACATGACTCTATATAAAAAAATTACAAATAGTCAGCGCACTATTTACTATTTCATTATTTTTAAATTAAAAACCTTTTTAATTTTTAAGCAGAAATATATATTACCTGCAAGTCAGATCCCCATATACCTTTTCCTTGAGATCGAGCAACCTCCTCAATTTCAACTAGATGCTTTAATTGAGGAATATTACGACCTCCTTCCCTTACTTTAACAAAGCCTTCAGATAAGAGAGCTTCTGTCATATTTTCATCTTTTAATGGATCCTTTCCAGCCCAAACAGACCCATATTCTCTAGTTGCAGAATTAGGTGGTTTCTCTGCAGTAAAGATTACTTCTTTTCCAATTAACTTCTTTCTTAGAAATTCACGAGCCTCCCACGCAAAAGGTTCATCTTTTGTCTCAGTGTCACTGAAAAGAGAGGAGATTATATTATAAAGATGGTAACAAACAATATTAATAAATTAATAACAGTTCACAATGCACATTTTGAATAATAATTATAAAAATAATTAGTTATAAAAAGAATTGTAATTCATATAATGATAATTATAAAAATAAAGCAGTCTATTATAAAATTTGAAAATATTTTCAAAGATGTAGTTCTTCTTATTGATTTAGATTGTCATTTACTATTATTTACTTTAGACCATATTAAAATAAATTAAAATACCTGTTAGCTTTAAAGAGCAAGTTCGCTAAGCACAATCGCGCTGGCTGCTCAAATATATGCCACAACAACAAAATTATACATACATTCACACCTACAGACATGAATCAAAATTATCATTATAATAAATATTTAACTCCCAATTCTTAATCATATACCTATATAGTTTTCAATCCAACCTTAAATAAGTCCATACTATAAATGATGAATTATGCAATTAAAAAGGTATATGCATTAAATTGATATTTTAAAATATTAGTCATTTTAAGATAGCTTAATGCTTCATTAAAATGTGTTTACTCTATAAGACAATAATATTACAAGCAAAATCTAACTAGCCATTAATTATATTAAGCCAGCTGTCATTAGTACCAATACAAAAGTATACTAATTTCATACACCTGAATGGTCTCCCAAACTTTCAAATATAGTGAAATCTATAAATAAATGTATGTTTTACACTTCACACACAATTGAACCAAATATAGATATTGTCTACAATAAAATTGATCTGAATGTTAAGTTGTAACATCAATTTCTTTAGTGAAAGTACAATTACAAAACTAAAGTTAAATGAAAGGTTTCTTACATCAATAGTTCTTGTTTTAAGTTGCAATTATTTTGTGCTATGTTACATTTATAATACTCAAAGTATTTCTTACTTGTTAGCAGTCCTTTGACGAGCTAGTTTCGGCGCGGTGATGCCAGAAAGAGCAATCACTTTCTCTGGTGGCGGTCCGCCTTGAGGCTGTTTTCTAATAATCACTGTGTCTCCCGATAGTACCTTAGAAAGATTTTTAAATGTTATAAATCGAGAACAAGAAATAGGACTCAAAAATAAAATTAGCTAATTAGGTTTTCCTATACGCAAGTCTTATTCGAAAATAATTAAAATTTTAAAAGAAATAAGGTTATTTTTGAATTTATTTCGACCTAACAATTAAAAACAAAATCTTACACACTAATATAATAATCGATCAGTGTTATGTTGAAAATTGTGGACGCGATGCCAACAGGGCAAACTATATAGGCAGGCACGAGGTGTTGGGATCTACAATACAATCTATTTTAAAATTAATGAAACATTATCTTTACCTGCTTCACGATACCAATTTTGTAAGAAGGAGTCGGTGCTGGAGCACTCATCTTTGATAAAAATTATTCAGACAACGTGGTAAATGAATAAGAACATAAAATTCACTGACGACCGAGCAAGTTCCAGGGCTAGCGAAACGTGGCGGCCCACCAGTGTTACCATATATGAAAGATATAGCTTGCTATCAGCTTTTACACAATGAAATACATAGGCTATCGATTTTTATCATATAAAATTACTTTCACATAGCTATGTTACTAGTTTTTACATTATCTGTAAGTGAACACGAAGGCAAAATAAGCTACTTGTTGGCATTTTAGTGTTATTTAAATAAAATAATAAACAGCAAATAAAAAATAATATTTTTAAATTGTAAAAATAAAAAAAATAATTAGTTTAATTAATAATAAACATTACGTTTTTTATTAACGAAAGTTTGTTCATTTAAATAGTGTTGCATGTATTTATAATTATCTAATACATAAAATATTGTATAATTATTTTTGTACAGCAAAATTCTTAGAAAATATTCTAAGAAAATATTCTTTACTGTATTAATTTTGATTTTTTTAGTACACTGGCTTACTTTTTTCTCATTTATAGTAAACATAATATCTTAAGGATCCTCATTCTGTTTTCGTGATCCATGATAATGTAATGTACAAAAAATGACTTATGGAGGATAAAATTCTTTTTTATTAGTTTAAGTTGGTACTGTAATAATTCTAGCTAAAACGATACATCAGACTGTTTCCAATTTATACTTGTCAACAAACTTTCTAATTAAGATATACAATTTCAGCTATTGCGCAAATTACTTATTTGTTACTACAGTTGTTTTTTTAAGTCAGCAAAAATACTCCTCAGGCAAAGTACTTAAGCCATAGCTTAAGTGTCACATATACAATATAAATGAGGCAAATATTTATAAACTTCTAACTTAACTTCTTCTTCTTATTCTTCACTAAATAAATTAAAACTGTACTAATATTAATAATCCATATTAAAATTTTCTGACTAAAGTTTATACAAGTTTATTACAACATACATGTTCATTAGGGTGAACGACTTTTACCAAGGTTTCTTGCTAAGATGTTTAAGATACCTTAAGCATTTTTCATCGTCCTAACATTTTTCCCAATTGGTATATTTATAAGTCAACAAATAACGCCCTTCAGGCTGAAGCAGTGTTTAAATTTAATGTACTCGAATGAAATGAAAATTAATCACAAACAAATTTATTTGTAATAAATTATTTAAAGCAACAAATGTTGAGAATTGAAGCTTACATAAAAACGTTATAAATTGTGGGTTGATTTTTTTTTTTTTTTTTTTTTTTTTTTAGCTTCACGCTTTATCCCGCACATGGCAGGGTAGGCAGAGGGAACTGCAGGAACCATATGAACCTAGTGTTAAGACACTCCGTTACTTAGTCCCTGCTTACTCCGATGATAATATGGATTTTTCTATTTCCATTTTCTTCGCTCTGGCATCTAAGGCAAAGCGCGGCGTTGAGTTCCGCCACTCAACACGCAATGCCTCGAAAACGGCGGAAAGTGGGGACGGAGTGGGTTGATTAATGTTCTGTAAAACAAAAAAGAAAGCATGGCACCATTATAAGGCTTAAATGTTATATATAAAAGTATCCTCAGATAAATGACTATTATTGTCATATATATTTAAATTCATATATTTAATATGTTTTATTAAAAATATATATGTTTTAAAACAGTGTCATGTTAATAATCAACTTTTCTTCATTACTGGCTGCTAATATTCACATGTAGGCATCATTGCCTTATAGAAGTATTACAAAATTTAAATAAGGAATAAATGTAATGTCAAATGGCCAAATTAATAATGACCTATTTCTTCAAATCTCTTACCCAGTATGGTATGATTTATATTATGTAGTGTTTGTCAGTATCAGAAGTGAGTATTGTATTTTTTAAAACTGTAAATTCTACAAAGATCAGTGCGTTTAAAACATGGCTAACGCAGACTATAGAAAAGATGTAATGGCCGTCCGTCCCAGAAGCGTGTATACAGCACATTCTTATAACCAGGTATGAGTAGTAAATAGTTATTAATTTCTATTATAAAGTGAATGATAAGTATCATTCTTTGTTATTATTGCTTACTCTTTTTAAATACTTTAGTCGTTATTACTTTTTAAACTTGGAAAATGATTTTTTTTATTTATTAAGATTTTATTTTCACTGGAAAGCTATTGCCCTTCAATATTATATTAAATTAATGTTTAACACATTTAATAATTTATTATTGTATAACAGGAGGAGTCAAGTTTGTCTACCTTTCAAGATTACAGTAAGTTTTTAGAGGGTGGACTTGGTCAAGCGGAATTAGTAGGAGCATCTGGTTGGCAGCCGCCATGGCGAGCTCCTTTACAACGAAAAGCTCCATTTTATCCTGGTGACGATATATTCCATGCCGATACATGGAGAGAACTAGAGGTATCTAATGTAATCTTATTTTTGAAATGTTGATTAGCATCAAATAATCTTAGTTAGTAATATTTCATTACGTTTTTTACAACTCTATGTAACATTTTTAAGAATATTTCAACATTAATTAACATTAAAACAATTTTAAAATGTATTATATTTTTTTGCTTATATTAATGAATTTTACTTGTGGCGAGATAGAAAAATTAGATGAAAATAACAGCTTCTTGAAAATTTGTGACATAAACCAATGAAAAAACTCACAATTTTGAATTTTCTAAAGCACAGAAGTTTTGTTGTACTTAGACACAAAATCTTGTGTACAAAGTTAGTTTTAATAATACTCAAAACAAAGTGTCCAGATCATAGATGGTCGTTGTAATAAGAAAAATAAAAATTATCAGTAGCCATAAAATTTACCTATATACGAGGGTCAAACTGAAAGTTGTTAGAAAATCAAAAACTAAGTATTCTAGCAAGTTATTAGTTTTATTATAACTTTTCAAAATAGCGTCCATTTACATCAATACATCGCTGCATTCGATGGAACCATTGAGAAAAGCACCTTGCCCACTCGGCCTTAGGGGTCTCTTCAACGGCGTTTTGAAACGCAGCCACTGCTTCTTCGGCGTCCATAAAGTGTTTTCCTCGAGGTTTTTCTTTTATTTCTGGAAGAAATAAAAATCGCAGGGTGCGAGGTCGGGGCTATACGGCGGGTGACCCAGTAATTCCACGTCTAAGGTCGCCAAATAGTCGATCGTTTGCCTGGCGGTGTGCGACGAGGCATTGTCGTGATGAAGGAGGATCCTGCTGCGAGGTCGTTTCTCTCGAACTTTTTCCAAGACCAGTGGCAAACAGTTGTTAGTGTACCACTCTGCATTAACCGTTTTTTGATCCTCTAAGACAACTGTCGCGTAATGACCTGTCTTTCAGAAGAACGAGGCCACCATCTTTTTTCCAACACTTCGACCTCTCTTCACTTTAGTTGGCAACTCTTCGGAAGGAAACACCCACTGAGCAGACTGTCTTTTAGTTTCCGGATCATAACAGGAAATCCAGCTTTCGTCACCCGTTAGTATGTCCAATACAGCATTTGAGTCACCTCCGTTAAATTTTTGGAGCATTTCTCGGCACCAATCAACACGGCGGAGTTTTTGAGCCTCGGTCAAATTATGCGGTATCCAGCGGGCACAAAGCTTCCTGACCGCTAAATGTTCATGGAGGATTTTGTGCACTTGACTCATACCTATGCCTAGACTTGTCCGAATCTGCTGATAGGTCACTCTTTTGTCAGTCTCTATCATACGCCGCACAACACTGATATTATCTTCAGTCGTCGCTGTAGAAGGCCGTCCCTCACGCAAATCATCGGTGAGATTAGTTCGACCACGTTTGAATTCATTAAACCAGTTGTAAACTGTGACACGAGATGGGTTTCATCGTGAAAAGTTAATCCAAGTCTATCATAACTTTCTTGTTGACTTATATGATATCGAAAATCATAAAAAATCAATGCACGAAAATTTTCTCGGCTTAAATTCATTCTGAAGTGCACAGACAATTTTCAATTTGCCGCCAAATCGTAAAACAAATGACAAATTAATGAAATGTATACTCGATATTATTGGTAAAGAGTTCTGTTTTCAAAATTTAAATTTATTTTTTTAATATAATGCTTTTCTATATGATATGAAGTTTTCTATGCATTCGAGGCTATTAGTAATCCACCAGATTCCATTAAAAGGAAATGGGCTAGGTCCATATACAATAAGTTCTCCTATTTAACCTAACCTGAGATTGTTGGTTGTTGTACCTAAGTTAATCTTGAAAATTTGAAAAATATCACCCTGAATAATAAAAGATGTGGATTTTTACTTAATTTAATTCGTTCTTCGATCCCTTTTGGGTATAGAATCCGTTGTCATACTTTGATAATATACATGCCGTGATTCTAAAGTGCATGTCGTCTCCGAGGAGACAAAAGAGTAAAAACGTAGAATGTTTCCCTATTTTAGCCTATGTTTTTCCGCTAAATTGCGTGAAAGTGCACGTTTTTTCCTTCTTCTTCCATGCAAATAAGATATTAGTAGTAAGCATTTTTCGTCGTTTTATGTCTTTTTTTTTATGGTATAGGTGGCAAACGAGCTGACAGATCACCTGATGGTAAGTGAATACTGCCGCCCATGGACATTTGCAACACTAGAGGAGCTACAAAATGCGTTGCCGGCTTTTTAGATGGGAATACGCTCTTTTCTTGAAGGTCTGCAGGTCATATGTGTACTGAAATATCGCATGGGGCAACTCATTCCACAATTTTGTGGTGCGGGGCAGAAAATTTCTCCTAAATCGTACAGTAGTACTCTGCCAACTGTCAAGGTGGTGGGGGTGGTAGAGTTGTCGCATAGATCGATAACGGAAAGAGGCGGCAGGAATCAGCCCGAACAGTTCTACAGAGCACTCCCCATGATATATGCGGTATAGAATGCATAGCGAGGCTACATCTCTACGCAGTGCCAAGGAGTCGAGCCGGTCAGAAATCTTTTCGCAATCGACAATTCGAGTCGCTCTCCTTTGAATGCGATCTAAAGGGAGAAGCTGGTACTGGGGAGCCCCTGCCCAAAGATGTGAACAGTATTCCATGTGAGGCCGAACCTGAGCTTTATAAAGTTGCAGGCGGTGAGCCGGCGTGAAATACTGTTTCGATCTATTGAGGACACCGAGCTTCTTCGAGGCTAATTTAGCCTTACCTTCCAGATGACCACGAAACTGGATTTCGCTCGATATGTCGACGCCAAGAATTCCGATATTGGCTGTGGCAGTTAGAGGAGTGCTCTCAAAACGGAGCGATACGATAAATGGCAGCGGTGAACGCGCAAATTTGTGTCTTCTTGGGGTTAAATTGGATAAGGTTTAGTTTACCCCAGTCTGATATTTTCTGAAACGAAATTTCAATTTCAGACACAAGTTTGGTTCGGCTTTCAATGTCTTAAGATAAATATGTGTATCCACATGTGTTTCTTACATATGCAAGAAGTTTTCAGATATATCTGGTCTTTTGCTTTTGTTATTGCATTTTGCCGTAGTCTGTATCCATTTCCTAGGTTATGATAGCTCACTAAAATAATTTACACTCAAAATTCATTAGTAGTATTTTAAAGAAATTTTATATTTATCACAAGTTTCATATCAAGTTTTATATTTCTACATTATCGAAGGCACCCATTTACTGGTTACTTAATATTGGTATTGGTACCTTCAATAATTTCATCGTGACAAAGTACGAAAATTTAAGAAATTTCACAGTGCTCACCAACTAATCTAATGTATATGACTAAATTATATTATAAGAACCTCTTGGGTTTCATCTTTACGAGAATGAATTACCAGTAACCTGTATATACAAACATTTATATTATAATAAAACATTAAATAAATTGTAAAAACACTAATGACATAAGAATCATTTTTAAATTTTTATTGGTTTCTCTTTTTTTCACGCACATTTTTAGAGTTATTTCACAAATTTAACCTTTTTCTTATATACCTACATACATGTTAAGTCTTAGTAAGATGTAAAGTTTAATTTAATTTGAAGACTGGCACGTCTTTGTGTAGAACCATAGTACAGCTGAACTATGAGAAATAATGGAATGCTGAATGTTGTTACATTCAGCATTCTATTATTGCAACTAACGAATATTACAACTATCCTAAAAATCAAGAACTCTTAACACCTGATGAAAATCCCCTATAAATAAGCAAAGTTGTGAGAAATAAGAAAATAAAAAAAATATAGTAAAAGTTAGTAATAAAAATAATTAAATGTGAAGGAAACAGATATTAGATAAATAATTAAATGTGAACCAATTTTGGATTAATCAATCTATAGATTAAAACTGGTGTTAAGATAACGAAGTTGCAGGCATCTTCTAATATAAAATAATAACAAACAATTCTGCCAAGATACGCTGGCCATGCAAACCAAATCCATACTCAGATAACAAAATATCCGTAAAATAATAATAATAATAAAACCAAAAAAAAAAATTCTAAATACATAAATTTAGTGAATGTTACGCCACGACTTCTTGGCTACAAATTACTATTCCTACTTGGGGAAGAATGAATCCTTTCCTGGTAACTTGACAAAATACGTCGTTTATTCCGCCACATAACACCGGTCTATACATTTCGATGCTACTAAAATTCTATTTTGATGGTTGCTGCCATAAAATTTTTTATTTCTTCTATTCTTATTTTTGTACTTATCTCTTGCTGACAAGTGTAAATTTCAGTCTTTAATACATCTTTTTCCAAAAATGATACTATATTTACCGACATAATAAAGAAAAAAAAATACAAAGTGAAAGTTGCATTCCATCTAGACGCGTACAGTACACAAGTCAAGATGTCTACCTCGTCTTCAACTCGCTGTCTCGCTACTTAAGCATGAACTTACACTTTAGGCATTACTCAAAAGTTTCTTTAAGATTATAGGTAGCTATTGTATGCTTAAAATAAAAAATATCATATATATATATATATATATATATATATATATATATATATATATATATATATATATATATATATATATATATATATATATATATATATATATATATATATATATATATATATATATATATATATATATATATATATATATATATATCATACGTACATTTCCTTTTGCTTGTAGGTAACGGATGGAATAGGTGGTGCGACCTATAATGTTTCCGTGACTCCGCATGGCACTGTTTGTATGCGGTTAAGGGATCGAGTTAAGTTAGTATAATTGCTATGTTATATACGTGAAGCCAGTGTCATGTAATAATAGTATCACCTGCTTATCAGTGAGATGCAGAATTTATTAATTATGTATTTGTCGACAACATCAATTTTTATGTTATGGACATAATAATTCTTTTACTATTTATCATATTGTACATAAAGGGTAGACATGACCATCGATGGAGCAGTTCGTTTGACTAATGCAAAGAACAACATTATCCTCGCGTTGTCACGGTCTGGTGCATCAGCTGCACTCATCCATCCCAATGGCCGTGTCTACCAATACGGTTCTCGAGTCGAGATTCAAGCAAGACATCAGCAGGGGAATAACAAGTAAGATGTGTATATTGTATTTGATATTTTTTGTCTTTTTAAGTCTCATATGTAAAATCCCTATTGTGTAGATATTTTTAATAATATTAAACTACACATTTGATGTGCATTTACAGCCTATAATAAATAAATTGTGCTTATATATGTAGTTATAAATTTCTTTAAATATTCCATCAGTCTCATAGTTGTTAGTTTGCCCAGCTAAATTGAAATACATTCGATTTCACGTTTAACGGCTCTACAAGTAAGTTTGTACTGCATAATTCATGGAAAAATGGAAAATGATAATGGCAATCATCATACCCGAATGGCTGAATATAATAAAAGAATGAAAGAATTTATATATGTTTGTTATTTCGTATATACATGTAGTATATGTAAAATTGCTAATATATGCAGAAGCAGTGAAAATTGAAACGAACATATTTTGTGAAATAGTTGTCATTGTTATTTCTTTTTTGTTTTCAGCACTGTCTTTACTTATTACTTTTTGCCAGATATGCCAAGATGTGGTACAAGGGAGTCTCGTTCACTGCTGAGCAATGTGCTCTAGTATACTTAGTGGATGCTGCAGGCACTCGCACTACAACAGACACGTTTCTTGACATGAGCCAAGACTTTACATTGAACGTTTTTTACAAGTAAAACTTATTTTTTCTTACAATACTTATATAAGCATTTATTTTTAAATGACGTTTATGTTCAATCAATAGCTAATTTTCCTTACATTAAAATAAACATCATTTCAAATTAAATATTTATATTTTAAATTAGTTTTAGTTAATTTGCAGCGTTCAGAGCGTAATATATACATACGCACCTACGTCTGTACATAGGATAAAATTTTAAATTTCCTACTGTGATAATTTTTTTTGTCGCTATAATCTTAGAAGCATATCGTCACTTCAATGGTATTATAAATCATCAAGAGTTAGAGAGTAGAGATTAGAACGGTTTCTTTAGGTTCTTAATTTTACTATGACAATTTTGTGGTATAAAAAAATTTTACAGGATTTTTTCGAGACCACATATTTCTGTAGTTCAGTAACTTTCCTCGCTACTCTTATTAATTTAATTATAAAAATGTATGAGAGTTAATCACTAAATTGTTTTGTTGCTTTATTTCTGTGAAACATTGCAATCGAGTCTTTTTATTATTATGTTAAAATATCATGCTTACTTGAATTGATACTGCAAAAGTGTTGTATTGTATTATTTATCTCAGCGCCAGGCGGAAACGCTCGGCGTTTTCAATGTAAAGCGTGTTTGCTCTCGCTGTGCGGCGCGTCGGCAGTTGATTGTGTTCTCTCTTTTATTTTAGATGCCACTAGTATTTATAATCTTTTATGCACAATTGATGCAAAAATACAGTAAATAAATCTTCGTTGCTTGTCATGTATTATTATGTATTCGCTATATCATAATGAAAAGACATAACCTTTAAAAATTTCTTTGTCTGTATTTCTGTAAAAATCACGTGAAAATATAAAAGTCCTATGAAAGTTACCGCGTATTCAAAACCCATGGGGTGCTTCCCGTGGACCTCGAGCTATTCAAATTTAGTATGAATATGTAACTTACCTATAGTACAAATAAAAACTTTGTGTATTTCTTTTACTTAAAATTTACATTTTTCATTCTTCAACTGTACAAATTATACAGTGCGTTGTTATAAAGTGGCCTATCTGATGGTCTGACTGACAAACGCAGACGGACGTAAGTGATCCTATTGAACTACGGTTTTTCTTTTGTGGTACAGGCTGAAGATCACGATAAACGTTTCGGTATTATGAGATCGTTGTGAGATTCAGAGACAAACAGGCAGAAGTCATGTGAGGTCATCTGAGTACGCTAAATGATAGCAAAAAGCTAAACCTCCCTAAAGAAAGTCAAGCGAGTTTGTGGAACAATATATAGGCTATGTAATATCCTGTAATCCCTAAGAGGCGTACGGATATGAGTGGAGAAAACTCGTTTACTGCTCGATAGTACCTTTTACCCATACAAAACATTGCATATGAAATTAGAAATTTTAAATTATATATTTTATTTAAATTTATTTAAATTATATATTTCTCTATGTTATTATATCATCAAATCTTTAAATTTGATATATTAAATGATTTAGCAAAAGTATATTATTATAAATATATTACCTACTATTACAAATTTTAAATATTTAAATTTAAAATACAAAATAATATTATAACAAAAAGCAACAAATAGATTTTTAAGAGATATTCTTAACAAAGATGGGATGGGTGTAACGATTTTGATGTTTAAATCATAATATATTTTGTACTCAAAAGTCTATACACATGGATTTGAGGGTTTAATTTGCGTCTTCTTTAGATTTATTAGTTCACGTAAACATAAAATCACCCCTAATAACGCTTTTCTTTTTCATTCCAATTTTTTAATCGTTGCATTATGTCATTTCGGTTGAGATGTACCTTGTATAACACCACAATTTTTAAGTAACACCCGTTAGTGTCTGGTACTTCGTTATTTACTGGTGGAGATAGTACTTGCTAGTATGCTTAACAAGAAAAAGTGTTGCTTTAATTTTTATGTTAGTCTGTATTATCTTTTCGTTTATATACCAATAAAATATGTCCGTTACCCTGAACAGTGGCTTTTGTGCTTTACTTCACCTTGTGTGCTCTAAAATTATGAAATTGTATAAAGAAAGAGATAATCCTTTGTATCACAGCCGAAACATGTCTCACATATAATTTTTTGGTTAAGAATCGGGATATTGCTTTGTTTTATCAACCTTTGCTATCTTTTTGGGTTAACATCTTAACGAAACGCACGTTAAATTAATTTCTAAACATGAATTCTACAATATGAATAAGATTTTTTTGAGGAAGGAATTAAATGTTTGTAATTTATTTTTTATTTTTTCTGATATACAAAACACGAAACGGATAAATGTCTTAAAGTAAAATTTAATACTTTTTAGCGAGTCTCGCCATGGTCCGTCGTATGTTAATGAAGCACTTTCTCTGCTCCAAGCGGTGCAATATTGGCTTACTGATGACGGTATAGACAACTGGATAATAAACAACGTTAGAGTTAGCCAAACTGCAGATGGACTCGTAAGGTTAATATCTTATTTATTAGTCCATTTAATTATTTTATTTATTACCTGCGAGGAAACTTAATTAGTTAAAGCAGTAAATATTTTTAAATTTACCATTTAGATGTATTTTATGTATAAATAATGAAAATAATTCAATACTTATTGGTATTCGGTATTAAAGTAAGTAAGGTAAGTAAGAAGACAAGACAAGATATTTTGCATCTAAAGTATTTATTTATATAACGCTATTTAAATGTTAAGGTTTCACTTTGAGCTACTGACATTGAAAGTTATTACTGAGGGGACATAGTATCGCTACATGGGGCCCGTCCCCTACCTTAGACTTTATTACTACAGAGCTCTGGATAATATGGAACATTGGATTACAAGAAATATAAATAATATTGTAGCAGTTAAAGTTAAAATTTTCATGTAATTAGCGAATATATACTTGATTAAATTCAATGATGGTCAATATTTTTCACTCTTAATAAATTCGTGAATATGTAGTAAACACAAAACAAAATATTAACAAAAGTCTTATAGTAAACAATATCGTGACCAGAATAATATTATCAATTAAATTTAATACTGTAATATACATTAATTCCTATAAAGATATATGTACGTGACGATTTTGTTTATATTAACGACAGTCGGAACTTACATCACAACGAATTGAGACCATATCCTTTTTATTGTGTACTAATAAATATTCACTAATAATATGCAAATGGAGTAGGTCATTGTCTTCTAGAATCTTCACTTCATCATTTTCAAAAATAACGTTTGAGTGCGAGGAATAGGACTCGTGCACTGAGGGTTCTGTCCGAATTCATGATTGTAGGTCAACAAGACGAACAAATAAAAATTAACAAATAGTTAATGTACTATAGTTTACCTTTAAATTTGTGTAAAACCTATCCTTAAGTTTCGCCACTTAACACTAGGCTCCCTCTGCCCATCTTGCAATATGCGAAAAAAAATAGTTTATAACTTCAACCTTCATAATTCTAAGTCAACGTGAAGTTTCTTATAAGTTGAGTAACGTTTTATTATATTAACTTGGATATGGTGTTTTTTTTCTTATTTTCCAAGAGACTATGAACCTGATATTTAAATATATATTGCACATCATCGGCGGTCTTGATATAAATGATTTTGACAGACTAACTGACACTATTGAAGTAACTGTGGAACAGTACACGATAATTAAAAATTATTCACTAGAAAATGGGGCTGTTAATTGGTTTAAATTTATTAAGAAATATGACGATAAAATGGATTAGTAGTTTATACGGACGTTCTCGCGTAATTGACACAGTTCGAAAAGTAAAATATTGATATTTCGTTATCTAAACAGAATTACCGGCCATTATCGCTTCCTTTACTTTTGCGAAATCTATGTATTTTAAAGGCTAAATATAATTAAGAGGCTTAAGGCAGGGTTTGCTGAGATAGAGTAAGACAGGAGGAGGTGGTAGTAGAAGCTCATATAAGGGTTACTCTGAACTCCTGAACTTACATCGATCGCGACAGACCTGGCACTCACTTTGAACTTTTTATAAATTTTTTTATTGAAATTTATATTGATCCATATTATATATTATTTTTCTTTACTTTGATGCCGTATATGCTGTACCGTCAGAACTGCGGTAATTTAAAGCGAATTATATTAGAATAAATTAGGATGAAAACGATTAAATTACATTAAAAGATAAATTTTTTATTGTATTTCTCTATATATAGAGTGCATCGCTGCAGCCACAAGTATCAGTTGCGTACAAGCCCCAGCAATGGCTCTGCGTCTATTACCAGTCCGTTTTTGCACTGTACGGCCTCTCTAGGACAGACACAACATTTATTCGTAAGGTAACAATACAGCTATTATTAATTTTTGTTTTATCAATTGCTAATGTTCTTATTTTCTATTATTCTACGTGACATGATATTTGAAATAACATAAATGCGTATAATGTCACAGGCGTGGAGAAAGACGTATGCACTTTGACGGGAACTCTTTTATTGTTCGCAACGCTGGCCATTCCGCCGGCTTCGATGACAAGAACCAACTGAAAGTCTACTAAATATATCAAATTGAATTCTACACCTTAATTAATCTTTAATCGCTATAGTATTATTAGCTTACATGATGTTGTACAGGACTTTGCCTACAATAGCTCACATAAACAAACAATTTCTATAACATAATTTTGGTTCACATTTATGTGTTCATAAATACTCTACAAGCTTATTGTTCTGTAAAAGTTGTCTAACATTTCTATTTTTATTGTTTTATTGCTGAGTGTTGTAAAGAGGGTTTTCATCATTGATCGTATTTGTGAAGCTTGTATAAAGTCAACTGATAAACAAAATAAGATTTAAATAGTTTTGCAGCTCTTAAAGCAATATAATAAAGCATTGTGCAATATGACCGTATATTATAATTATATTGTGTAATAATATACTAATAAACAAAACAAGTTATGAGACAAATTTGCTTAAACTTGTTCTGTTTATTTGTTGTATTACAATAACTGTTTTATGATAGCTTTTTACTGCCATGTTCGTTATCCCATAGTAAATAAGACTACAGTTGCGTTATAAGTGTTATATAAAATCAATGCTCATCAATGAGTCAGATGATTATAATATAATCTCGTCTCATTTTATGATTTGGGAGACTTTAGAAATACTTTATGCAATTTTTTATATCTTATTATGTAATTCTTCAACAGTGATGAAATAATGTTAATCTATATCATCCTTTTATTTTATTTCATCGTTAAATATTAATTCAAGTTTCGAATATAGTTTCTACCTACATTGTCACATATCGCCCTTAACTGTGAAAGTTGTATAATACTTATACATACATGGCAGTAAAGCAACAGGATATTACGAAAGAATATAAATGTTTTAGATAGTTGCGTTATTTTCATTCATTATATAACTTAAATTATAAATGTGCGAATATAGACTTAACAAAATATAAAATAAATATATATTCAATAAACAATTTCATAAAAAATGTAAGTCTTTTTTAATGTATTTATTGTTTTGTTAACCTCATGTATTAACTAACAATTTGAAGTTAAAAAGGTCAATCATATGAGCCCATCAAGGACTTAAGTTATATAAATAGCTCAAGATATATTAGTTAGTATTGGGGTAGGCTAGATTCTTTTCGCATATCCAGCTTAAATTACCAAGAAGTAAGGAAGCAAGAAATCGACTAGTTTTTCAAATATGGCTTATTTTTTAATGTGTTTATATCGATTATGTGTTTGAAAATCGGTTACAATTTTTGTTTTAATATCATAGTACCATCTTAAAATAATCGCAAGGAATTTAATATATCTACATGTCTGACTTACTGGCAGGTAGCTTATTTAATAAAGAGGGACTCTGGTACATTTATTTTAGGAAATATTATATTTTTTTTTAGCTTCTCGTTTTATCCCGCATATTGCAGGGTAGGCAGAGGGAACTGCAGGAACTAATATGAACCTAGTGTTAAGACACTCTTTTTATTTTTTTGAGTGGCGGAACTCAACGCCGCGCTTTGCCTAGATTCCAGAGCGAAGAAAATGAAAAATAGAAAAATCCATCTTCTCCGAGTGGGAATCGAACCCACAAACCGCCGCGCTTACAGGCAGACGCTTACGCCTATGCGCCACGACGGCTATAATTAATATTATTATGTACTTTAATTTGAAAAAAAAAGTGTACAAACAAGGTATCCAACATTAAAAGTAAATAAAAGCGTTTTGATCTTGCATAACATATCCAAACGAACGCAATTCAGTTTACTCAAGCGGCGAATTCGCGAAAGCCGGCCGCTAGTAATAAATATAAACTACCATTGCCGATCCATATCTATCTATCTGGCTGACGAAGATTACATCACCCAAAGAGTCATTTAATGCGAACAGCAACAAAGCAGGAAAATTAAAAATGTATCGTGTATAATATTTCCCTCAAATGATGAGTCGAATCTGCTACCATCACCTTTATTATTAAGTGTCATCGATGTGTAACTGCGCTACAATTGACTACTAAAAGTAAAATTATATAATAATAATTGTGTTAGTATACACACGCGGCAAATGTTCATCGTAGAGGCATAAAAGCTGCGGTTGCTGGCGGTCGTTAGACATCGGGCGTCGGGCATCGAGCAGCATGCGGCGTGGCGTGTACCCGTGGTCCATGGACGTATCGATCGGCGTGCGGCCGCAAAGCGCCGGTGGCGCCGCACCGTGGTCTCAATACGCTTTTCTCGCACGGCAGCTGTCAAAGCTGCGTGACGTGACTGCTAGGGCAGCGCACACACGGCCGCCGCCAGCCGGTTCGTGCAGTACGTTTGTGTTAGCCGATTCCTCGCGCCGCATCCCACTCGGCGCAGCACTGTATAGTGTATACCGAAGACGCGCGTGTGGCCTGCCGTGAGCCGTGCGGCCGGCGAGCGCTCGCAGTGCACCCGGCGCGGTATTGATCGCATCCCGTAGACTCTTTCAATGTTTATAAACAGCCGGCCGCATCTATTCTGCCCCTCTGGTTTTTAATACTTTTGCACAGTGCCGACGTTCGGGAAACTGATCCCGTGTACCTGCGGCATCAATCGCTTCTTTTGGATCCTGTGCACGTATGTATGCACACATTTTCTATTTTGTTTGCGATCTAAGAATAATAAAAGTAACGATTTCAATCATTAATATAAACAGTGTGAAAATAATGCCAAGTTATATGGATTTTACAGCTTGCATTTATTAAAAACTTATATTAGATATACTCATAAGTCCTGCAAATATTATTCAATATTTATATTACAACAGTCAAATGTAAAGTTTCTGTTCTTACAAAATAGAACAAACGCAAACAATCGACTTAGGTGTCTTATATAGAGTTTACTTATTGGCTGCATCGGCTGAATCTGCAGTGAATTACGCAAGTAGTTCAATCAAGCTATATATTGTACATTTCATTATTTTTATAAGGCGCCATAATTTTAGCTATACTGAGTAAATGGATTTACAATGTATATGTAAGTTAATTCTGTTTACTTTATTCTTTTGGTTTATTTACAAATTTTTCGCGCTTTACATGTCAATGTATAAGTCAGATGAAATCAAATTATGTACGAATATTTATTAAGTACTTATTGTTTATTTATATATAACAAATAATATATTAAAATAACTAACATGTTAAAGGTTATGAAAATAAAAAATGATAAAGATGTACAGATGGAGGTCTTATCATCATAACATTAATAATCGAGATCGCGAACATTTAAATTGTATTTATTTTATGTTAAGTCGTAGGCAACGCGATGTCAGCGTTATTTTAATTATTGCAATGCATTGGTATTACGGAATGCCATGCTGAACAAATTGTAGGTGCGATGGAACCGGACAGGAAATGTGCATTTTCCTACGCTGTAATGTTTGAGACAGTAGACTAGTTAAACGTAGGCATCCTGTTTTTGTTCAACATCTCAGTAGAACTTTGTATAGGTAAATAAAATTCAACCGAATCAATTATTATCATTAAATCGATTGTTCGATTAATGAATATTTTTATCACAACATCATTGTTATTTGTTATTATATATCTCACGGTCACCGAAAATGACATACATTTCTTTTGTTTTATTCATGAAAAGAAGTTAAAATATTATTGTAGCTAGATACTAGACCTACCTACTTGTAGAGCTTAAGTAGATCGTCGACACAAATATTATATCATTCGACAGTTGTCATTAATTAGTGAGATAATAAACTTTTTAATAGAATCTGCTAATTAATGATAAGCTTTTTTAAAATATACTATCTTTATATATTAGGTTGTTACAGTATCATCTACTCTGAAGTAGAAGTAGAGTATGCCCTTGAAATAAATTTGAATAGTGTTTAGCACTCTCCAATTATGTAATTGACGACAATATTCCTACTTAATCTTCGACTGTTGACATATGCTCACACCTAATAGTCATAGTCCCAATAATTGTATGTAAAAAATAATAAATAAATGTACACATGGACCAACTTGTTTCGCAAATTGTTACAATTGTGGCATAGACCTTTTCATTGCTTTATATAGGACTTAATGATTGACGTAGTATTAGGTCCGCCCTACCTTCGCCTCCCCGTAAAATGCATTAGATACGTAAAGGCTACCAGGCCTCCATAACGTTTATGTCTGCTTATATTGGCAAGTTAATGTAATAAAGTTCTGAAAAGAACTGTCGATCTAGTCAAATAAGTTTACAGTAAGGTAATTATAATATAAAGGCATTTAGTAATAAATAATTTTCTTCGAACCATGGCTAAGGGTTAGCCATTAATAGAAAGAATAAAAAGACAAGCAACTTGGACAGTTGTATTATATAGCTGTGGAGTTTCATAAACATATAAATTATTATAATATTATTTATATTGATTCTTTACCACTTTGCTGTACATAAATAGATTTTTCATCGACTAAATAATAATATGCACAGCCTTGGAAGAGCAACAAGGTCAGTTTTTTTATTATGTCATCATATACTTATCTACTTATAGACGATACTATATACATTAATTTCATAGCTGATGGTGGATCTTTGAATAATAGCATGATATTTATTTAAGCTGACGATTTTTATGTTTAAATTTTAAAGTACTACGTATTTTTTTTAACTATTTACCAAACTTAATATTTTAATTTTTTTTATTCTGTCTTTGATGTTTCAAGTATGTATACAAATATATACAAATAATAGTGTTTTTGTATAGTAATTTCTTATTATGCGTAGTGGCAGTCAAGCGGTATTGAGAATATTAGTGACACCTACTTCACACTAGCGGTTATCTGACGTGGACATGGCGGAATATTTTTAATATATATCTTCAACATTTTTTTTAAGATTTAAATACCGATTTTGTATTATATTATATATTGTTTAGTAGATTATATACTGTTTATTATATACTGGTTTAGTTATATATATATATATATATATATATATATATATATATATATATATATATATATATATATATATATATATATATATATATATATATATATATATATATATATATATATATATATATATATATATATATATATATATATATATATATATATATATATATATATATATATATATATTAAGTTAATATTTTTAATATAAATATAATTTTAATTTAAATTGAAATGTAACAATTCATTAAAATTGTTGTTCTTATGGTGTTCTGTTGAATAAGAGGCAAGAGAGCCGTAATAATATACAAATAATGATATTCTAAACTTTAAGCAAAATAATGATTTAATAACATATACGTATTATCATAATCTAAATTATGTTCATTTTTTAATATTTAACTAAATACAAAACTATTATGACTTATTTGAAGATATGTATATAAAAAAATATCAGCTGGGATAAAATTTTACAGTTCAAATTTTTAATATCATTTTTAAATTGGAATCGATCGTTTCGTTGGATTGGAAAGTTGCTTTACTGAGTTGACGAGAAGAATCTAAAGCTTTGTTACTATACATAATAGATTAGGCACGACTTTTAAGATGTTCTTTGACGTTTCTA
Organism: Dione vanillae; assembly: GCA_037178615.1. Taxonomy (NCBI): domain Eukaryota; kingdom Metazoa; phylum Arthropoda; class Insecta; order Lepidoptera; family Nymphalidae; genus Dione; species Dione vanillae. The sequence goes on along the minus strand of JAZFAU010000009.1, from coordinate 1,719,404 downwards.
GAACAGTTATTCTTACCTTTTCAAAGAGTATCTATTAAGATTTCGTGGTAACGATAGGAATACAGTTATATTTCTTATATTATTTGTGTGGTTGGTAATTAATATTTGTAGTAGGTATAATGTTATAGTTACGCAATACGGAACGTAACGGCGCTTAATGTTCAGTCATCCCAAGGTATAATTAGATCACGCTAGAAATGCATACTATCGCGTCCTTGTGGATGATGTCACTCGGACAAACACAACAAAGAGTGTATGTCCGACAATAGGGTGCCCGTCCCATGTCATATGGGTGCGCCAAATCTTTCCACCTACAATAAATAATAGCCTGATCAGCTCGATAGTCAACACAATGCATAACAGGTTAAAACAACAACGAAACTAAATTTTTAGGCAAGACTAATGTAGTGAAACAAGTTGCTTCGTGTTATAAACATGGGTAAGGAAATAAGTGTATTACAATAAATTTAGTAGTAATATTGACCATACGAGTACGAGTTTGGTACATTGTAAAGCACATACCACCACCCGATCAATCCTATTTTCAATTATATTTGCTCATGGCTTATAAATGCTTTAAATGAGAGTTATTACATCGAAACTAAAAATATATACAGCTACAACGGCTTGATAAATCGATACCTGACAAGCATTCGTGGTAAAAGATTGCACTTGTAAGATTTAAAATTTACTATCTACTTGTTTAGTACAAAGGTAAACAGATACCTTTATTTTAGTGTTTAGTCATTTAAATTTTAACACCGTTTGAATCTATATGATTGGATAAAACTTAAATATTTATATTGTTATAAAAAAATTCAACATTTTTTTAAATAGATTTTTACTTTACAGGCTAATTTTCAATTTTTAATAAAATTACGACAGTCAGTGAACTTAATTTGAGACATAGACAGACTTAATTTTCTAACCTTTAATATATGACATTTTAAAATTAGTATAATAACCCATAACGCAATCTATTTTAATAAATCTTTTCAAGAAATATTGCACGTTTAAGAGCGGAAGTGGAATTTACTCGTTAACTGATAAGAGATTTATGAAATAAAAAAAACAGTTATCGTCCGCATCAAACTTCAAGTAAAATTCCTCAATTTTTCAATTATTTTCTACTTGATGTAAACGATAACTGTTTGTAAAAAACATTAAAGCCTCATTTTGTTATTAATAAGGAAATCTATATTTTTAATAATATTTTATAAAATTATGCTTCCCTGTAACTAGCTGACTGGACGCCATCCTATGTATATGTAGATGTCTTAGGACTTTCTGGATTTAACGCACTCAACACTTGCAGTTTGAAATATATGTTTTCACGTTGAGAATAAATATCAAGTCGATAGCAAACATCCTAAACTTTGTACTTAATTTGAAACAGTTACTGGCCCAATGTTTTTGCGCATTGAATATTATTTAATAAAAGAAAGTTAAATATTTATGAATTTAGATTAACTTTAGTATTTACCTAATGTGCTTGCTTAATTACACAAAATATGTTTTCGATAAGCTACTTCAGTAAATATATTATTTGTTTATTATAAATATACAGAAATAAATTGTGCAAAATTGTGCAAAAGGCGACCTTATTGATAAATAGCAATATCTACTAGGCATTGACGTAACTAGAGACATTTTCCAGAGGCGCACGATCTCTAGTGATGTTGACATTTTAATATCTGTAATATTAAAAACTTTAGTAGTAAAAAAAATCGTTACATATTTCTCTAGTAATTTAATAATGACTTCTAAATTACATAATTTATTTATTTCAATATGTATATATTTCATCTTATTTTGTACAAGTACAGTTGTTTCTTTTCAACATCCAAAATGTTGCCTCACATCCTTAATATCGCCAGCCCCCTAACCTCAAACAAACTATTTTTATATTGCGAAACCTCCTAAAGCTGTCTTATTGTTGCATAATTTAACTATTTCATATATTCTTTAATATTTATGTCGACGAAATGAGACGAAAATAGCCACCAGAGTAGGTAGAGAGAGGTGAAAACACTAAATAATATTCCGCGTATTTAAAAACACTCTGGTTATAATTAATAACTTTTGTTTTGTAATTTCGATAAGTAAGTTTTTTTCAACGCCGTTTAATTCCGTCATTAAGCCCACAAAGCGAGAAATGCATGTAGATATGATAATATTATCTATAAATTGTACGTAATATGTAAGTTATATAATAAGTGTTCAAAAGTCAATTAAATATATTATATGTTTAAATAAAAAAATTGAGTCGGTTTACATATTTATACGTTAAAAAACCCCCTATATTTATATAGACCCCTACAGATATGAAAACAACATACCTATATAAGTTATAAGACGAGCTTAAGAATTGCGAAGATGCTTGATAAGAAGCGCGTGCTATTGACATTTGACATGTTCATTATTTTTTACTTTCCAAAAAAGAATTCTATCCTTAGTTTCCCCTAAAACTATTAAATTCTTTATTGTAATATAAATATTAAAGCTTAAACAATATTGGTAATATTATTAAAATTAAAGTATTAAATTATTACGTATGTACGGAACTAGTCAGTATTGGCAATTTCTATAAAAATAATAAATTGTGTTGAAAAGGTTTTAAGACTTTATTATTTGATACGTTTGTACGTATAATGTATAACCGGAACAAATCGCAAAGTAATAAGTGTCCAAACCAACTAACTCAGTATAGCTTAATAAATAACCGTGTAGGTCAAGCGGGCTAGTCCGCAGACGAGTCGCTAGTAGTATAATAAATGATCTCTAAAAAACATTTCACATAAATAACAAATCTATAATTTGAGAAAATAACAACAAAATCATCTGTTTGATTTCTCTCTCTCGACTTGGATTTTGCCTTTTGTCTTTTTACGTTAGAAAGGAGATTGTACTAATATTGACTTCTTATCTTGCACTTATATTTATGATTCTCATGTTAAAGCATAAATTTAAATTGTAAAATCGTCATGTGTAAAAAAATATTTAACTAACCTAAAAATTTAATTGCCCTATAATATTGTACTTTAATTTTTACGCGTCAGTGTTACATGCGTTAATACTTTCTAATTAAATTGTACGTATGTCTTCAAATAAAAGTTTACGTTTAAGGAACAGCATGAAATCCCTTCTCTTACCGACAATATCACAATTAAGGTGTTATGTAAAAGTTTAAATTTACATTTTTAAACAAAGTTTTAAATTGCTATTTGTATTAAATTAACGGTTTACTTATGTAAGCGAATGCAATTCTGCATATAACTTAAGCTTATCGAAACGGAACAGTTGCCATCTTTCCCACGTCTATGAGAGAAGTGAACTGAGTCGTGTTGAATTATACCGTAGATTGTAACGTGTCAGATTGCAATCTTCTTTATTAAATTAGAAGTAAAAAAATTTTGTACTTTGTTTTAATAACACATTAATCTGGATTTTATAATAATCTAGTGACCGTTCGCGACTTCGGCTTTTGATCTCTGATTTACTCCAATGTTATACGCAGTGTTGTACATAAGTAGAAGTTATTTAGTTTGTTTCTTTTAAGACACTTTGTCTATAGAAAATAATAGAAAAGGACAAAAGAATGTATGCCAAATGAAAAGTTTACCCATATTCTTATTAACTCTGGACAGTTTTCCAGTCACCTCGTCCTCGAGCTCTTTTGGCAAAGGGTGGTTACAGACATGCTCACTAGCTTTAATTAGTAATTTCTCCTCTTGCCTTCCCAATGCTTGTGTGCCTAAGTGATGACAACTCAATAGTGGCTTGAAAGAATGTGCTAGTTGCTCTTACAGATTTCCTTTTAAGTATAATCAGTACCTGTGATGAACTCCCCTTACCGTCGAACGTTACCCTAAACTTAACAAAAATCTTTAAAATCTTTAATAATAGCCCACTGACCTTGTATAGTGGAATAATAAAAGTGTCCGACCTAAAAAGCATAAACTACTTAATATTATTTCATTGTATAAAACTGTTGTTGGTACCATCTCTGAGACATGAATTACACTTAATATCCCTTTCAGGATATTCTCCTGTTTCATAGAGGATAGTAATGATGGGTATGGTGCTAGCTAGTGCTATCCTCATCCTTGAGCTTGAGCTGAAGTCTGTCATCTTTTCACGTCCTAATGTTCTGCTGGTCCTAGGTGATTGTAAGAATCCTCACATTTTTGGGTGTTATTATTGCGACGGATTTTCACCTTTATTAGTAGACATGACATGCGAACTATGAGGACCGTCGCGGTGCAGAGGCGTAGCGTCTGCTTGTAAACGCGATAGTTCGTGGGTTCGACCCCCTCTCGGGGAAGATGGATTTTTTTATTTTAATTTTTTTCGCTCTGGCAACTAGGCAAAGCGCGGCGTTAAATTCCGCTACTCAACACGCAATGCCTCAAAAAAATACGGAAAGCAGTAAACGGAGTTTCGTAACAATTGGGCTGAGTACACGAAATCTATCGATTGCATTTTAGACAAGCTCCTGGATCTGTTAATTACGTATGAGATTTTCAGTTTGTGCTGTGATCGGCTTAGCTCTCTCATTTTATGTTTCCAATGGAAGGATTAAGAGTGCTTTCTTTTTGTAAATCGGCGGACTTATATATGCTATATAGGTGTGGATGTAACTGCGATTTTAATTTAAAGTATAGTATGAACTAGCCTTTACAAACTTGATAAAATTATAAAACAGTAATATTTTCAATTTTGTTTTTTACCGTACACTCTACTTTGTGTTCCTAGTTTAATGTTCCTAGTACAAAGTGAAGTTTGATCAACTGGCACGCTTGAAACACCATAAATTTAGATCAAAAGCTGAAGATTTAACGTTAGATTCCCTACGTCTATCCTGCTGTAATGTCATATAAAAGTATTGCTAATCAAGGATTTTGTGTGACTTCAGTCAATTATCATGCTTACAAAAGCTAAATTTGAAAATTCATATGAAATTATCTCCACAAAGGAAAACGATATTGGATGCCAATTCTATTTATATGTTAAAGAAATAAACAGAGTACGTGTGTAATGGTATGATAGGTCATACTATATTACCAATTACAATAAATAAACATTCACCTATTAAATATATATTTAAAAGTTGCGTGTTAATATTTATGTAACAAAGACTTTTGTAAAGTGACTTAACTTAAACTATGTATAGGTATCAAATTTATAAAAAAATAAATGTAAGTAAAAAAATATTTAAAAAATCCTTCTAAATGCTGTTAATATTTATGGGATATTTCAACGTATCAGACTCTTATATTTTTAATCATTTAAACGGAGAAAACGGAACCTTAACACGTTAAATTTGTTTTCCGTCTGTGAATATTGTGTGAACGTGGAATCAAGCTTAAAATAATATGAGATATCCAAGCCGACGAAATCAAAAATAATGAGCGTTTATTATTATTTTTTGTATTTCTTACGAAAAGAAATATGAGATACAGAAAGACGGACAACAAAGTGAATCTATAAGGGTACCGTTTTTATAATTTAATGTTTAGAAACATAAAATATATATCAAAACACCATGAAATTACTCATCACTAATGTTGAGAGTACAAAAATTCCTTAACTAAACTTAGCTTCTAATACCACGTTTGTATTTGTCAATTTAAACAATTTTTGACGAATTTTTGAAGCTATTGTTATATCGGTCATACCACACTCTGCTGTACATTTAGTCGTTTACTCCTACTTATGATTATTATTTGTTATTCAAACAACTGAATTTCAATATTTGTAATAAAAAATTCTTTACCTCTTGAGGGTTAACCGTTCTTTGTTTAAGGAATGCTATTGTTATGTCTATTTCCCATTAGAATATAATATCAACTGTATGCTTTGAGTTGATATATATTGATAATTCATTATTGTTTACCGAAATATTTGTATATTAAGGGCTAAAGGAGATTTCATTTCCTTTCTATTCTTAAAAATGTCTTAAATATTTAAATGCCTTTGTAGCATATTGTAGGTAACTATGAAAATTATTTTTCAATTAAAAATATTTTTAGGGTTTTAAAAATATTTTAATAGGTAATATGAGGTACGCCTCAAAAAGAAAGACCGGAGCTCTTATAGGATTGCTTTGTTGCTCATCTGTGTCTCCTCCAGTGGAGAAATCAAGCTAAAATATTAAATATCCAAGTCGATAACCTCTTAAAGCACAAAAAATCAACGCAACTAGTAAGTCGACGCATCAAAAAAATATAAACGTCTACTTTCATTGCATTTAGGTGAAAACCGCCGTGTATATTTTTTGGATATAATCCCGAAAAAACTCATTACAAGCTTATAAATAAGCTTATATAATTAGTGAATACGATTGGTTACTCTTGATGTGCGAATACTTTTCGCAGTAGACTGGTATTTTTTTTATAAATAGATTATTAAATATGTCATAAACTTTGAGGTATTCGCTATAAATATATGTCCCGCCTAGTATATGTTAACGTTTTAGTTAGCTTTTAAAATCAATTTGTAATTTATTTATGGATGCATCCTAACTATTTATGGAACATAGTCACTTACAGCAGAACTTTGTCTTAAGCAGGTAAGTACATGAATTCGTATTCCTTATTTCATCTTAATGAGTTTAAAATTGTCGTTATTTAGGCAAGAGTTATATTTAGGTTAGCGCCCACGCAACTGATGTTTGGAAGATTTGTACTGGCGCCAAATCATTTGCAATATTACGTCAGATTTTTTGAAATCGATGATAGCATTATAATTTGAAAGAAATTGTAATAAATAAAGGTATGATAAATAAATATATCAAATAAATAAATTATATAAGACAATATTTGGCCCGAGCATAGTCGCTTTTAGCTTGTTCATTTCGTTTTGATGTACCTGAGTAAATAGAGGTTTGACTTGTATCTATTAACCAATTTTTTTACAACATTAACTTAAAATATCATATTTAATCACCATTTGAATTTTTTAGGGTAAAAATTAAGTTTGCGAAGGTTATAAGTCGATCTAGAAGTTACAAAATTTTATAATAACAGAGAACTTTCTGTAAAGATAACAATAAATTATGAAGAACAATTTGTAATTTATGTCTAACAGAATGTGAAACAGAAAAAAATAATTACAAAGTAATTCCTATAGTTCATTTCATACAAATTAAAGTTCATTTTTTGTTAGTTGAACTTTCCGCTGATCTGCAATCACGAAATTGGAGCGAAACCCTCGGAGCGTGAGTAGGAACTAGGTAGGTACTACTCGCACTCGATCATAATTTTTTAAATTTAAGACAATTCCAATTGCTGACTGACTGATTATATAAACTAATGCTCAGGCATGGTAGGACTATTGCAACAATAACGATCGTCATCCGATAATCGACACTTTTATATTCAAGACCATAATGAATATAAGTTTCAAAAATATACCACCGTCAGTGTCTATTTCTTATAAAGTTAATGCTAAAGAAACGCCTTGTACGTCTCCATCAATGCGTACAAAATAGGAAACAAAGAATCAGTTCTTATTTCATAATAAGAAACAAACTTAAACAAAAAATCTATCGTTATAATAAGAAGTTCATGAGATAAGTATTCAAATAAATCTTTAATTGCGGACCATCATGGCCTATAAATTAATAATAATAGACAATTCTCACTAGGGTGATGGATTGTTCATTTCCATTTACTTTTCTCTGATAACTAGGCAAACGCGGCGTTGATGTCCGCCATTCAATACGCAACGTCTCGAAAAAGCGGAAAGCAGGAAAGGGAGTGTCTTAACAATAGGTTCCCGCGGTTCCCTCTGCCTACCGTGCTATCGGCGGGATAAAAGCGTGGAGCTAAAAAAAGTAACAAAATATACAAAAGACAACTTATCATGTTAAATATAATTTCACCACTCATATTACTATACTGACGTTAACTACACAGCCATTATTGAAGACATAATAGGAATTCCAAGCACTTGTATAAATATTTTAAAATGAGGTAAAGTTATACTGTTAGTGTATAGAACGTTCTTGAATATACGGCTATAGAACGTTCTTGAATATAAGACTTAATAATTTGAACTATTATTTAAAGTTAGTGCAATGGATGCCAATACAATTTAGTAGGTACAGATTCAATTCAGTTACAAATATTATTTTAAAAAGGCCATGTTGGTTATTCTCAAATACCTATATAATATATCAATACTTACGACAAAATTATTTATATTCTTGCAAATAAATAATAATGAGTAATTTAAGATTAAGTAATTTAATCTAATTTGAGTCTCATGGAGAACTCCATGGTAACAATTGTGAGCGCGTATCTACTAATTTAGGTCAACTCACAACTAGTAAAGACTTCCACTCACGTGGTCAGTGAAGTACAATATTGAACCAAATTTATGAAAACCACAATTTATAATATTTTAAACACTTTATCTTATAAGCTTGACGCTTGTTTCCTTCCACAACAGGGTAGACTTATTAACTACTACCAAAACTGAAAATCATTAAATTTTAAGAGAGTTCGTTCTTCTACTTTCCGCTCCGTTATCGAAACATTTCATATTACACGTTGAGACGCGATGCCTGCCACACATAAAAAATTAAAATAATTTAAACAATCATTACCCTCAGCGGCATTAAACTAGCAGCCGTCGCGCGTACACTCAGATGATGTCTCATGAAAATTTATACTATACTCTACAGGATACTTTATTTGGTAGCTTATGTAATTCAAATATTTCAAGGCATTTAAAGAATTTATTTAATTACTAATTGAATATTTTGTTATAGGTTCAAGGAGTTAAGAAAACGATATAAAACATTTTACGAAGAGGATATATAAATATTATAAAATGTGAACACTTGCAACTTTTAAGAGCGCGTTAGTATAGTCTGACTTCTTCCTATTTAATGCTGTAAAGGACAATAAGGGGCAGCCATGCTGTCCTATATGGTACCTGTTGATGAGAAACCGCCTCCAGTGCCGGGAAAGGGGCGTTTAGCTCTAGAATTAGTTGGGACTCCTGGAAGTCCCGAATCGGCCGCCAGACGGGCGAGAACGAATATTTCAAAAGATTCCTCGACAAGTTCGTTCGCAAGTGATCTAACTATATCCTCCTCGACACCAACAGGGGCCCATGACAAACCGAAGCATAAGCTGCTTAGCAATGGCAGTAAGCATCCTTCTTTAAAAAGGTAAGAATGTAGTAAGGCAAGAAAGTAATTGAATATATGATACTAATTGAATATAAAATTAGGAAAATATCTGTTTGTGAAGTATTTTTATAATATCAGCATTATCATTAGCTGAGTTTCTTTTAGAGAAATGAATGAATTCATATATGCTTTGTATCAAATTCAAGCTATAGCCATATGATACGTTAAACAAACTTAAACATCATACAAAAGTTTAATAATATTTCTTATATACAGTAGAAACTCGATTATCCGGCCTTCAATTATACGGATTTGCGATTATCCGGACTACAGGCGGCAAATATACCTACAGGCAAATTGAATTAAAGGTATTAGTGCAAGCATGGTCCTACGTTAAATGACAATCACCAAATATTTTCAACCAAATTTCTAAAGAGCATTGATTTTTGTTAATATGAGGTGGTCGTTTTTAATAAAGTATAATATTAGGTGCCTACTTACAACAACATTTAGTTCGGTTAATCGAGTTTCCACTGTAGTATTACTAAAAAAGTTATAATAATAATAAGATTATATAGTATTAGGATTTTTAAATTAACAACAAATCTTGCACAAAAGTAGATCAAAGATCTTCACTTGGACACGGTAAGCAACAGGGTAGTTTTCGTTAGATAATCAAAATTCAAGAAAGAGAAGTAACTTAATTACATTTACAGTAATATGGTCATTTTATTACATTTAGAATCAAATTTATTGAGTAAATGATACAGAATCAGATAAATATTTTTATTTTAGTAAGCTAATTATAATAATTTTGAGAAATGTAAAGACAGCGCGGTGTTCATTTCATAAAATTTGGTAATTATAAAATGTGTCCAAGAACCACGATAAATATCAATAATTTTTTACCCTTCATTTACTTTTAATGAGTGCGTTCAGTGACTAAATAATTCAAGAGGTTTTCCTTACAATATATATCAAATCAAACGTGGCTATTTTAATATATCTGTGCCTTTATCCAAAATAATTTTTGTCATGCCATGCGTCTGGGAGCCGCAAAGGAATTTTCTCAATCCAAGACGTATATATTTCTAGTTGACAGTCAGGTCTGAAATTATAATATTATTTATAATAAACGAAGGATATTTTGAATTTAATAGAACCGAAGGACGAATTAGGAAAAAAGGACGAAACAACAAAATTATTGCAATAACTAAATTTTAACGCGTTAGATGTCGGCTTAATTCCACCTTTCGAAAATGACTATTATTTCTTATTATTTAAATTTATCCGCAAGTGTAGACTTATCGAGATATTACACGTTCTTGTAAGATTAGCCACTCAGCACTTGAAAGATTCGCAACTCAATACAAAGTATAGTAATAAGGAGAAGATTGTCTTTACTCTAGCTTCTCTGTGTATATGTTGTGTGCGAGTTACTTGAAGCTAATAAAAAAGCAGAACATACGATGGTTTCGCATATAGAATGTTGGAAGTGTACATAGTATGTGTAAAATGTTTTGGAATAAAAATGATTTAACTTGGCCGCTAGCCATCCAATAACGCCCGATGATGTTATGGGCACCGGCTTCAATGATTTTGTAGATTCCAATTTAGCCATGACATGTGGCAAAATGGCAGCGAACTCTTGACGGGCAGCGTTAGCTTCATTTTGTGCTTTTCTGTTTTAAAACAATTCGTACTTATTCAAGAAGTTACATAAAGAATTTTAATATTAAAAGTTATCGATATTTTTGTTAGATATGCATGAATATTTGCAACCGATATTAACTTTGAAATGGGTACTAAAATCGTTTTATGGCAACTCTATTAGTCATACCCAGCAGCGTGGGCAAGAAACTATGATAATATTTGACATTGGTTTCGCATGAAACTGTTTAAGGTGATTTCAATTTCCAAAGCGAATTTTAATCTGACGCAGTGTCTGTATCGCTAGCACTACTACAATAAATTTTAATCTAGCAGAAAAAACCAAATACTCTTTCCGAATACCGCGTCTTTCTTATTTTATTATTAGAAGGTTTTCGAGGTATGTCATTTTTTTAGTTTAACTGCCATATCGGCCTTTTTATGTCCATATATCAAGTGAGTATGTCTTGAATGTAAAATAGAAGTACAGAAGGAAATACCTTAGCACTAGGAATTTTCTTCCTACTATCCTTTGCGGAATAGAGCAAGAAGATAAAATAACATAGATAATATTTTATTTTATTTTAGACAAACAATTGAGAAAAGTATATAATATTTTCAATAAAATACAAATTAATAATGTAAACAGCACAACGAATAAATACTACAATAAGAAATTAGCTAGTTTAACTAATTTTAGCCAGTTGGCAAAATATCGGGAACTGACTGCATTATAATAAGTGTGATATAATTTTACTTTAATTAAATATTTCCTTACTTTCTTTCATCCAACAACCAGCTCCAACGCTCTATCCATTGTTTTCGACAGTTATCAACTTTCTTCCATTGGGCTCGAGATTGAAATGCTTCCGTGTTAGGGTCATATCTTGGTACTCCCAGATCCTTCGCCATCGCTTTACATTGGAGAAATAAAAGTCAAATGATATCAAATAGCTTTCTGATATTATTAATTAAAATGCATTAATGTTTAAATGTAATCATTATTATATCAAATTGTAAAATCAATATTTATTACTTTTACTTCAGTCACAGATATCGTAGTGGCACATTTTAAAAATGTCAGATCTAAAACGCGGTGGTTTTTTGTATTATTTTAACGATTCATAAAATTTTATTGCCACTTTTCTAAATTAAATAGTTCAGAGTCAAACTGAAAAAGAAAACAAAATTATTGAAAATAGAAAATTATTTTTAAATTATTAATTCCTTAGTTATTCTTTTTTTTATTATCGTTATTTAAAATTTTGATTCGATCATTTTAGATCAATTTTAAATATTTTGATAAGTGCTGAATCATTCTTACGTTTACATTGTCTTACCATCTAGCTAACTAATTACTTTATATATTGGTTATTAATGAAGATTATAAATAAGAAACTGCAGTCAAAACTTTCAGTTCAATGTAATAAAACTGTATAAAAATTCTAATCTATAGGTAAATAATATAACAAACATATTTAATTTGTGATATAATTGATAGCAGCATATAACTAACAGGGCTCTAGTTTTAGCATAAGATTTTGGCAATGCTATTTTCTGTTAAAGATAATAATCACAAATGTATATTCAAATCTTTACTTTTTTTGGTAGTAGTAGGCTTGTAGTAAGTATGTGCAAAAAAAGTAAAGTCTTTTGGACGTACTTACTACAAGCCTACTCGCTTACTAGAATAAACGATAAAATAACAGTGTGTTCAGTATTACAATACTTATTTAAAAGTCCATGCAAATTTTATATTAGATAAGAATTACATACTGGCTGGGTATTATACAGGGAAGTGGGGCGGTTGCAGCAAAGAATATTAAAAAGATAACGGCCAATATACAATAGTTATACAATAAGTGCAAGGATGAGGCGGCGCTTGCCTTACCTTTAAAACGTGATGGGCCAACTCTATAAGTAGAAGAAACACTAAAAAAGACTTAAAAGTAATTTTAAAACTTCTCTGTGAAACACAGCAGCTTATTAAAAAACGTAAAAATGTTATAATTTTCAAAAATTTTACTTCAATGCCAATTTTGACATTATTTTTTATTATATTTTCAGACAGTAAAAATATACAACTTTTTGTCAATATTAATTAAATTAGAGTTAAAATTTGAAATATCATCGGGGTAAATACTTTTGTAATATATTTCCAAGGGGAAGACTTAACTTTTTAAAATATAAACAATGAAAAAAATACTTTATTATTAATATAGACGGAGGCAAGCGTTGGTGGGTGGGATTCTTGATACAACAGCTAACAGAAAGTATCTTAAGATGTTGGTCGAGGCTAAGTACTAAACAGTTAAGTTAAACTGTCGTCGGTACCGCGATGTTTGCATTGCTACTCCGTATGATTCATTTTTCTTTTCCTACTTTAACGAGACTATCATTTTCTATAATTACAAAGTCAACAATCACTGAACGGCATGTCACTAGGTCTATTAACACAAGCCTCGAAGGTACTCTTTTTAATTCTGATCAACGCAATAACAAAAAACATTAACCCATTGCTCCATATATTAGCATGTCTTATATAGCTGCATGTATGGGACATTGAATCTTGGGCCTTGCTATAATCTATCTACCGAAATAATCTGTATATTACCTGTAATACACAGATTATTTCTGTTTCGTACGACCCGTTGGTTTTTAGACGATCATAAGACTTACACATATTCGGAATTAGATACAAAATATTGTTTCTGAACCAAACATATACTTGGACTATTTCCACTCTGAATATCTCATAGTTATACATAATATATTATTATGCTTTTGTTGCTCCTTACCTTACTTATAGGACAGGAAGCATAATCGTTGTCCAAAATGTTGGGAATGAGAGTGAGAGATCTTCGAATTGTATTACGAAAACTCAATGTGAGCTGCTGAATCACTTTTGTGATTTTCAGTCACTAACAGAATGGATTGTACATCTCGCATCAGCGATGCTTTTTTATATATATCTCATCAATTTTTATATATATTTTTCACGACATCGCTGAGCAATTCAGCCTTGTTGTGTTCGTGACTACCTTCTAAGTCGGTTGTTGTTACCTGTAGAACTAAAGTTATAATATTTTTACGATGTAATTGACCATATAAGAGGTGTCTAATTAAATGTGTAGTACATTACGTCAGTGTCATATCAAATTGACCTACTAGCTTAACTAAAATATATGTAAAAATATAAAAAAATAACACCATAATACACACCGTAAAACAAAATTTGCGACCTTTTAATAGAAATCATGTAACTAAACATCCATGTGATTTTCTTGTTCTAAATTCCCTATGTAAATCTCTTAAATATGTATTGTAATAATGTACTGTTGTTGTAAATAAATAAAATGATAAATAAATAAAATAAACTATATCAATAGCAATATCGGTCATGACAACTAAAGTGCTTTGAACAGGGCTATGGAAGGTTACATTAACGATCGATTAGTGCTCACCTTTCAACTGTTACGCCATTAATTTATGTGGACTATTTTGTCATGTAATAAAAATTCTCAGTTCGTACCCTTTGGCCTTTTTTCTTGAAATTTTCTTTACATGTGAGATGTATCCCTCGCAGTACAAACAGTCCTCTCATGCAATAATAATTTTATAACTCTGCGTTCATTTAACGCTGCGTTTGTTGAAATAGTAATAGCAGTAGTAAAGCAAAAACTAAGTAATTGTTTACTCTTTAAAAAATAAAGACTTTTCTGGAAGTACCCCTTTACTAAAGGGCTGCCCTTTAATATATTTTGCTTATGTATTTACAAACACATTTCCAGTTTATTTTTACTAAAAAGTTTCTCATGAAAGAAAATATTAATATTTGTTGCTTTCAGAGTATCCTTTGGGAGTTCGAAGGGGTCCATGGTGGAGACATTAATCTACGAAAGCCCACTGCAGGAGGAACCAGAGAGCAGCCCGCCTCCAAAGTTTCAAGAAACAGCATTCCCGTATACGCCCGTCGAAGACGAGTACGTTATGTTCTTTTCATGAGTATGTCTTATTTATTCTCACTAGAATCGGTTGGCGAATTTGTTAATCATTTGTATTACTTTGCGATTTTGTTGTTGATGACGACTACTACTTTAAGCTACTTAGTAGATATTTTTTCAAATTTTTTTTTATAATTTGTGCAGTATATTTTGAAAAAATCATCAATTTAATATTTTGCAATAACATTAAACTTTTAAAAAGGTATAATTTTTATCTTCTTGTCTATTTCAAATTATACAACACTAGTATTGACTCTAGAACTTTGGAGTTAGTTTATTTACTGAATTGTGCTTATTTCAATTGATATATTTTATTTAAAAAATAACATAAATTTAAGAAACTATTTGTCAAATTCATAATATGGATTAACTTAATTTGGTGGATACAATTGTAAACTTTTGTATTACAAAAGATTGAATTTTGTTTCTTTTATTGTTTTTAATAACTTTACAACTTCTTAAAAAAGTTAAATGCCATAATCAGGAAGTCATGCTCTATAATTAATTGGAGAAATTCATTAAAAGTCAATAGTTTTACAAACTATAAGAAGCTTAATATAAAACACAAAATTCAACGACACAAGATACGCAAATATAATGCAGAGTAGTAATGTTACAATAAACGTTTCTTTTTTGCTTATATCAGCCTTTCAGCTACCTTTTTAGCACGAATACGAAGAAAAAGTAATAATGTCTATATGTTATTATTTTATAACACAGTGTAAATTTTTATGTAGACTATTATTAACTTTATATAATTTAAGGTAGCTATATGAGAAAAAAATTAAAGTTATAAGTGCAGCCAAATAAAAATTGTATTGGCAACAATCGAAAAATACAATTTCTAAAAACTCAGGAGTTGACATTTTTTACCAACTTATTTTAATTGATTGGTCGATCCGTACATACTAAATCGAACTATATTATACCTATATTCTTTCTTAAAGCTTACAATAAATATTACTTTGTTTTTTTTTTCTTTTAAATTAGAAATATTAAGATTATTAAATTTTTTTTAGTATTATGATAATTGAGATACGAAAATATTGTACCATGTATATTGCATTATATTATTAATAACACATTAATAGATAGAGGACCGTCGTGGCGCAGAGGCGCAACGTCTGCCTAAAACGCGACGGTTACTGGGTTCGATTCCCAGTCGGGGAAGATGGATTTTTCTATTTCCATTTTCTTCGCTCTGGCATCTAAGGCAAAGCGCGGTGTTGAGTTCCGCCACTCAACACGCAATGCCTCGAAAACGGCGAAAAGCGGGGACGTAGTAAGCAAGGACTAAATAACGGAGTGTCTTAACACTAGGTTCGTATGATTCCTGCAGTTCCCTCTGCCTACCCTGCCAAGTGCGGGATAAAGCGTGAAGCTAAAAAAAAAATTAATAGATTAAAGAAGACTTTATGAAGACCTTCCGTCTTAATAATTAGGAATAATTGTAATGTACGCAAATTATATTCGTCTCAAAATGTTATCTAGCTCTTAAAGAGAAACATTTTATAATAAAAAAAAGAATCATAACTATAGCCACATTTTCTATAAAATCAGAAAAGATTGTTTGCGGACTATAATAATTGTAATACCAAATTGATACCCTGTTTACATTGTGGTTACAATATAACAGTACATGCCGTCTATTAGTTACACTTTACGTAACATATAGGTAATAAATCGTAATATTATTATTTTAAGATTCTATACTTTGTAATTTTTGCCGGAAATTAATGTAACGAAATTTATTTCTTGATTAAGAATTTCTTATATTTTAGAACCAAAAGTTGTCTTTTCTAATCCATTACCTATTAATCAAGTTGTATGACAATAATATTTACGTAATTGAAATTATAATTTGGTTTATAATTAAAGATTTGATTGTAACGTGCGGCATTTCGTTTCAATATCTATAACGCCGTTAAATTAGCGGAAAATGGAAATTCGGTTGGAATGTTGCAATGTTCACCTCTGACTACGCCGCAGTACATTTTAACCATCTTGTCGCAAAATATTCCATGAGCAGTAATCGTGCAAGTTTTACGATCTCCTGATAGCACAGTTCAAACTACATAATGTCAATTGCATAAGATTCTTCTGCGAATTTCGCATAAAAGTAGCGGTCTAAAGTGTTACCGTAACTTTATTTTGAGAAACGGTGACATTCCAGTTACTTTTACATTTGTATTTTAATATAACTTTTTAAGACGACATTAGCTTAGGAGGAATATTACTTCTTATATAAATTGACATAACTATTAATTGGCATCACGACAACATTTGTTTAATTTCAGCTCGAAAAATATTTCAACATGTCCTAAGGACAAGGGACATGTTGAAGTATATTAAATCTATAAAAAATATTGTGGCATTTATTGTTGTTATAAGAAAAATTACTGAAATAATATACCTTAAATTATATTTTTTGAAAACGTTTGTTTTTACAGTTAAATATGCAGGTATTTTTAATTAAATTAACATCAAAATACGATACATATATAAATAAATGTAACACACCAATAAATGTTTACAAAACTCTATTTTAAAGTACCTAATAGTAAATTGGTGAGGACGTACCCGATTAAAATTATCGAGATCGAATAAGAATCGTGAATCGTGTTCGTGAATGGTAAGTACGTCACTAGGTTGGCACGACTGTGCTCCGCCCGCTTCGCTCCATTCGCCACGGCCGCGCGCGATCGCGACTTCCGAGATCGATGTTGTGAACGCAGTGGAACTGTACACTGTTGTGAAGCGCTGAGCGAAACTGGCCTTATTGTGCAATTTAAGCCGATGTTTTTAATTTAAATTTGAATAACTTATCGATATTTTCTAAAGTGCACCTGTGTGTGTTTTTCAATGTAAGTGAACCCGAATAATTGTGAATACTTCTTTTAAGGTATGTTATTTACTAGCTCACGTC
This sequence comes from Dione vanillae, assembly GCA_037178615.1. Lineage (NCBI taxonomy): Eukaryota > Metazoa > Arthropoda > Insecta > Lepidoptera > Nymphalidae > Dione > Dione vanillae. Next base: position 1,701,682 of record JAZFAU010000009.1, on the reverse strand, counting down.
ACTTGTTATGTTGCGCACTATGAGTTCTATTGCCGAATATTTGCTATTTTGTATAAAACATTTAATAACTTCGAAATACCACAGTCTATCTCATTAACGACACAAGCTACTTATATAAAAGAGCTATAGCGAATATGCTATATTAATTGTGAAAAATATGTAGAATTCAGTCGGAATGACGTCACGAATCAAAAATGAATTATAAACATAAAACTAATTTTAATTTTATCCAGTAATTTAGATATCAAGGCCACAATTCTCCACGTATATACAAGTAGTAAACAATATTGGCATACAATTCGGCATCTTCTATTTATAAAATTCACTATCACCGATCGTAACCCTAAATCGAGGATCCGCCCTGTGCTCCGCTACAAGGCCGTTTTGCTGAGCGTCATTGCTTTCATATTTATTTCGATAAATTTAATTTTTTTGCCAACACATGAGACATACTATGAGAATATGTTCCATTTTTATAATTTTTGTCATTGAACAGTCATTGGGCTCTAAGGAGTAACACCTAGATATTTGACATTACATTATTTCAAGTCTACATTCTATTTTGTACTGCTATTTCATAAAACACCAGTAATGTAATGAACATTATATATATACTGATAATTTATACCATGGACTGTTTTGTTTTATATTTTAGTAAATAGAGACAAATATACATGTATGTAAAAAATTCATTAAATAGTGCTGATAAGAACATCCACTTTATTTTCAAATAAACTGCTTTTACACACATACATTTACCAAAGTAACAACTCCTTAAATTGTCTGATGTCATAAGTTCATTATAAGAATGACCTTCCACATATATCCAAATGTGTGGGTGCCATTTATGCTAGCCTTGCTAACTATGATGACAAGTGGAAGTTATGTCAGCTTCCATTTCATATTTACAGAAGTCTTGACTAAATAAAAACCCAGCACACAATCAATTCCATATTATGGTACTAGTTATTATAGTTAACAATAGTTAAGTTATTAAAAGTTGGTGGGCATCCAGTCATCAACTATTAAAAGAAGCTGAGCTGCTAAATTACTTACAATGTTAACACATACATATACTATGTTTGCTAATGCGCTAAGAATGCAAAGCAAATGTTACATAACTATGCGAATGATAGTTGTCAATCAATTGTTATAAAGTATCTTATTATATAAAAAATATATCACTGCTCACAAATATTTTATATATGTTTAGTTTTTTATCTATATTAAATTATTAATATAATTCAACAGATTTTGCTAAACTTATATCCTACATATCAATAAATATTTATATTGTATTACAACAATATATTTTATGATGATTTCAGTTCGGAGCGTTCAAAAGTTCGAGTGTCTTTCTATCAAGGGGCGCGGCCACAGTGTCTGTCCCCACCACCAGTACATTCTGAGTCACACATTCTTTACGCTGATTTACTCTCAGCTGCTGCTAACATAGATATGGCAGACCACACTATGTACAACAGGCAGATCAGGTACCTAATGGAATAAAACTTTTCTTTCAGTACAAAATATTTTAAAGACATCAATGCATACAAATTAAAACTTACTTAATCTTACAAATTTAACATATATAGTACACCAAATATTAGTTGTCAAAATACTATGCAGAGGGGTATGTTGGGAATAAAACTATCTGATAAAATAAAAATAACAAGTATTAAAAAACAAACTAAACTAAAAGACGTTATAACAACAATAAGAAATCTGAAGTGGAGATGGACAGGTCACACAATTAGAGGCATAAGAAAGTGGAGCAATAAAATGATCCATTGATATCCTAGAGACAAGACAAGAAAGCAAGGCAGACCATCCAAGCGTTGGGCGGATGATATTAAAGCTTTGGCTGGCAGCTTGTGGACCAGGACAGCCATGGATAGGTGCAAATGGAGAGAGTTGGGGAAGACCTTTGCAAAGGGCAAACAGATAATTTATAATCTGAATAAAGGCTAATTTAATTTAAAAAGTACACCAAATAACTCGATAAAAAAAAGTTTTATCTGATGACGATATACTGGAATAGAAAATGATGTCATATTATATAAAGTAGGATAGATTGTGACAACAAAGTACATACATAGTTTCATTGTTGTATGTTGTATTCAACCTGTAATAGAATAGAAACATTTAGTGACCTTAGTTATTCAATAAGTATTTGTTTTTATTCAGTCAACAGCACATTGCTCAACTACATTATTGACATCAGTTCACAAAAGTGAATGTATTGTGTAATATTATAAAATGATTTGTACCAATGATAAGTTAATTCATTTTGCTTTTTGCTTCACTGGGCTTTTTTGTTTTTTATAAAGTGATCTTACTTTAGACACTTCTCTAGACTTACTCAATTGTTGTACAGCAACCTTTTAATCATTAAATGGTTTTGCACTAGTATTATATTACTTTATAAAATTGTATTTTTTAATTTACAGTACTGAAAGTGGATGGGACAATCCATTCCGTCCAGATGGTGACCTAAGCCGTGAGGCTGATGAGATTGTCTCTTTAATTAAGGGGGGCAAACCAATTACGCCAACTCCACCTGTTGTTAGCCAGTCACCAATTAACGATGAAAAGGAGGAGAAAGTTAATGCAAACAATGTTCATGTAAGTATTTGGTATGACTACATTACATTTTACACTTCATATAATTTAATAAATTAATAAAACTCTTTACTTTTTGCAGGCTAGTCCTCCTGCACAGACGAAAACGAGCCCAGTGCAGCAGACCACTCCAAAAAGTAATGGCACAAAGAATGGCACTGCCATGCCTGAAGTGCGCTCTGGACAAGTAGAAGTCCAGCGCTCGCCGCCACAGGAACCGCTGCAGCCTGAACATGTCACTATCAAGAAGAAGCAAAAGTGCAAATGCTGTGTCATCCAGTAATTCCCCAGCCCGGCTAGTAACGCTATGCTTCATTCTCCTAGCATCCCCCTTCCGCCCCCAATTTTGGTGTTTACTCGGTGCTACATCACTTCCCATGTTCTACCACACAAAGTACCATGAAGTATATCCAGTATATGTGTTCATTCATGTTACAAACAACATCACATGTCTGACTGTACTATACATGCTTCAACATTTAAAATTGTATTTTTATTATTATTGTCATTTAGTGTTACAATGCATACATTTAATTGTGACAATTTCGTTTATTTCTGTTATAAATTTGTTGTACTTTCAATGACTATATCAATTTTGTGACACAAACACAAATAATCGGTAATTAGCTAGTCTGGTGTAACATGACACAAGAATTTGTAAAAATGTAGCCCATCACAATATATTTTGTATAAAACATTGTTTCTTGTACATCAAAGAGAATCTCATTGAAGAGAGATAAAATTTCAAAATTTTATTTATCTTTGTAATAATAAATGAAAATTCTACTATTCAGACAAATATCATGATATATAACTAAACTACTGAAACATAGAAAGCAAGATGTTATAATAAAAATTTGGCAAATATTTCAATTATAATTTATTTTGTAACTGTTACTGAGTTAATTCTATGTTGAATAATGTTTAAAACATAATTTAAATGTATATTTTTATATGTTTATTTATAAAAAGTATTATAATCCTTAAAATATATTAATTTTACCTAGTGTTTAGAGATATGAGTGACAGTAATGCACATATTTCTATCTACTTATGCATGCTTGCATATGGCATCATTTATTTCTGGGATACTGTCAGCTGTTATGAAGGTTGTACTGATATATGAAAGCAGTAATGATCTCGTTTATTCGGTTTTTAGTATGGTTATATAAATATAGGACTTGTTGGACTAAGACTGCTTAATTGATATAGACTAAACATGGCACCTCCATAGTATTTGAGAGTAACCCATTTACCTACATGAATATGACACTTAGACGTATAATGTTGGCTAGCTACCGTTACTCAATAGAGAGTCCTGTATATATTTGAAAAATATTATTGTATTTGGATGTTCCATCACTGTCTAATTATGCTTGATTTTCGCATTGCACTCACCATGTCGTCTGCTATAGACTATTCGGCCAAGTAGTGTGCTTGTAAATTTTAAACAAGTTGTAAGTGATAAATTATTTATTGCATAATGGTTTTCCTATCCTGTCGTTATCAATAGTGATCAGATTAACTGTATAAATTGTTACTGCATTAACTTAATACTTCAACAATTTTCAAATTCTTTAAATGTAACAATAGTGCTATAATAGAATTAAATCAAAAATAATAATATCCTAGATAGAAATGTGCCCGAAATGACGAGAAGAGTAACAGAAGAACAAGGCTCGGTGGTTTTTTTGAAATGTGAAAAATTTAAATGAGATTAGAATCCCTTATAAATGGATGTTTCCTTAAGTAGATAGGCAAATAGAAAAGTAATATTTAAGACAATTTATTATTCAGATTATTCGTTATTGATTATTATTTAACAATTAAATTATTTTAAATTCCAAACAGATTTTGTTTCTAGGTATAAGAATTGAAAAAATGAAGTCAGTCCGTCGGTAAGGTGTGATGTTAATCATTACATTTTATTTAAGGTATCAGTACATTTTACCTAATGCGATAGTTATTAAATGCTCCGTGCAATAGGTGTCAATGAAAATGTGTCCATAGATACGGTATCACTTGGTAGTTCTTTAAAATACGCTCTGTTGATGCTTCATTTGCTGGTCCAGTAGGCAAGTTGTGCACGTAAATGTTTAATGTTAACAATATGCTATTATTTATTTATTAAACATCTGTAGAAAAATAGATCCAGATAAACAATTTAAAAAAGTTTCAAGATGACCATGTTATGACTATAAACTTTTGTATTTATTACCATCTTGTTTGTTTTGTTTTATTAAGTATATATAATGCCATATTAAGTATTTCTAAATCACAGTCACTGTATGGCGAGTAAGTACGTATTTTTTCGTATTATTTAACAGCCTCAGGTCATCTATTTTAGGCACAAGTTATGGTCATAACTCGATATTGGTTAAATAGTGTATGTGGAATATGACACTTGACAAGTGTTCTATATAACGGTAACATAATTATGTTTTGGTGCTTGATCTTCTAATAATATTATTTTTTTATTTAGGATGACACAGCACAGCCCTGTTGTTTCCTAATTTGTATACCTCTTGTATAAGCTTCACATTTTTACGATTATTTAATTTTTTTAAAACGATATGGAGTGACGAATTGAAATTAGCATAGTATAAAAAACTTAAGTCCAGAATTTGTATGGAGAACTTATAGACATGATAAGGAAAGTATACTAAAAACTGCCACGATATATTGTAATAATGCCATCTCTGTAACGAAAACGTAGATCCAGATAGCTTAATTAAACTTTTCGGGCGAAATCCTGCGATATTAAAATTCGAAGTTTGGATAGTGTTCTCAAATGGTAACAAATATATTGCCTTAATAATGTTTTTTATTTGCTAATAAAATACTGTCATTAAGGTTCTATATATTTAAAGAGACAGCGACGGCTTGCTTCATTATGAATAGTTCAATTTTACTTCAAGTTAGATCTAAAGTCTAATGGTATATTCTCGTTTCCAATACTTTACAACGTACTAAATCTAAAATGACATTATATTTGTATAAAATATTTACTTTCTATAATTATTATCAATCAATGAATATGTACAAATCGATTACATTGTAATTATTTATATTAAATATTTAAATATTAACTGTTTTTGTTTAAAGAATCCATGTCTGCATTATAATTTTATACTTACTATATTATTGGCATGTTTATTAAAATCGAAGAAAATAAAGAATTTATTAATATAATAAACGATAATGGTGTATTATTAGTGGTGTTTCGTTTCAAAACTTATTTTTTATATATTTTAATAGAATATTTTTCTCGATTATCACTTATAAATATTGTAAATAGACATAGAAAGTCAGTTAAAATGTATAACAAGAGAAAAACAGATTATCCACATTTCAAAATGGGGCAACTTTTCATTGGTTATTTGTGTTGTGAGATAATTGGTTGCTAGATGACTTTCTTTTAAACGCAATATCAGTTGTATTATGCATGCATGCATTTAGCCAACGTGAAGTTGTAGCTTAACATATATGTTAAAAGGAAATTGTTATATCGTAATTGAGATATACGCTTATTTACTCTAAGTATACACTTAACTTACTCAGTGATATCTCAGTGTTTAAATCAGGTGTAGGACAGACGTGGTTAGGCGTAGATGTGTTATGGCCATACGAGAATAAGCTAGAACCTATTATTGAACTTTTTGCAACAATAGATTAGGACAAAAAAACTTTATATGAAGATATGGGTTTTAGATAAATATGTATATTTTTTCTAGCTTCACGCTTTGTCCTGCACATTGCAGGGTAGGCAGAGGGAACTGCAGGAACCATAGGAACCTAGTGTTAAGACTCTCTGTTGCTAAGTCCCTGCTTTCTTCGTCCATCTTTCCGCCGTTTCGAGGCATTGCGTTTAAGTGGAGGAACTCAACGCCGCGCTATGCCTAGTTTCCAGAGCGAAGAAAATGGGAATAGAAAAATCCATCTTCCCCGAGTGGGAATCGAACCTACAAACCGTCGCGTTTACAGGTAGACGCTACGCCTCGGCGCCACGACGGTCCCCAAAATCTTTTCATTTAATTTTAGTTTTCTAATCTCCAAGAGGTTACAAACCTGAATATTAGAAATTTATTTCGGCTTCATATTGAGATATCGTATGGATACAACTTTAAGATAGTTTTCCTGTAAGTAAATTACTATTTATAAAAAAATTAATTTGCGGTCGCATTCGCTTATTTTAAAGAAACTTAACATAAGTATGTAATAGTTTATTTCTGTATTAAATTTATAAATTATCAAAGTTAGTTCTAGTTAGTATTTCCGATGTAGTTAAAATTTCTAACTATATGTAGGAATTTTTGCTATTTGTACTATGAAATCAAATTTATTAGTTATTGCTAAACTTCACAACTCTAGGTCAACGGTAAGTACTCTGAAGTTTTGATTATGCAATTTTAACAAAAATAGTGAAATAAAAGCTAAAGAGCCTTTTTGTTCTTTTTTTAAATTTTTTAAGTCCAAATGCGGATAGGTTGTTTAGTTTTAGTACTTACACTAATAATTTTAATTAATATCTAGAAGAGCGACAGACATGGAGAGGATGAATAACGAAAATATTAAAAAATTACGTAAGAGGCTATTTGACAGTTGTAGCAATACAATATAAATATTATTTTGACGTGAAATGAATGATTTTTTTTGTTTTTTTTTTTATTTAAGCCAAAACTGCAGATGACTACGATTGAGCACGATGTAATAAGGATTAAAAGAAGGACGAAGAGATAGAAGGGAAGAGTAAAAGCTTTCCTTCAGAAAAAAATCAATAACAATCAATAGAAATCAAAAATAATGTTGTCGCTGTCGATAATATTGCGACACTATGTTGAAACATATTTTTTATTTTTAATACACTATATATATATATATATATATATATATATATATATATATATATATATATATATATATATATATATATATATATATATATATATATATATATATATATATATATATATATATAAAATTAAAATACTGTATAAAATTATAAAATATTTTATTTCTTATTACATTTATATTCTGTCAATCTACATGCATAAAATAAAAGATATACAGTACATTATTACTACTTCGCTACTAAAGTAGATTGAAATGCTTATAATTCTTCAAAATATATGAGAAATATTAAGCAAATATATAAAAGTACTTAATATAAAAAGGTAGATATAAAAACATTGCGGAACAAAATTATTACGCCTGCTGATAGCGACTGCAATTGGTGACTTTATGACTAAAAATACAGATTTTTATATAAAATGTATATTAAAACTAATATATAAAATGTAATTCGGTTACAGGATGGCAACAAAATAAATAAACATTTGCTATTACTTAAAATATTGTCTTGCACAATCTTATTCTATGTATGTCTTTTAAAAATAGGGTACAAACAAATATCAATAACATATTTAAAATGGCAAATTACAATCTTAAAGTTACGTATTTAATTCTTAAATAACAAATAATTTAGTATCTATAATGTGGACAGTATTTACGTTGACTTATACATAGTTTTGAGTATAATGTATAATGAAAAACTGGCCTTATATGTATGAAAGTCCAAAAACTTAATATAAATTTTCATTACTAAAATAATAACCACAGACCACAAATAACATAAAATCAAAATAAGATAAAAAATAAAACTATCTATGTAATTAATATAACGTGTGGTATACACAAATACACACACACATATAGTAAGTGATTATATTAAATGTTTTAAGCCTACCTAGTGCATACTAATGTCTAAATAGCGAAAGATATGTTCGTAGGCCGCATTTATAAATGAAAAATATTATTTTTAAAAATTAATAGTATACAATAATTAAATATCAAAAATATTATATGCTACTTGTACTTATTACAATATAGTTGTCAATTCATATATACACTTAGACTTTTTATATATTTTCCTTATTTTCGGAATATAATTACTAACTTATGTCATATGCACATATTTAAATTAGACTTTATAAAATCATAATTCTCAAAAGATGTACCAAAATCTTATCTAAAAAAATTCGAATAGCGTTTATTTTATAAAAACTGTAAACAGCAATAATAGTGGTAGTTTTAAAATATTATAAAAATTAATAAATAATTTTATCTGTTAGATATTTCGACTGCTTTGTTTAATATCAATGACACGTCCATTGGAGGGAAGTTCTGTAGCAGCTTCACGTTCGCCGCGAAGTCACCACTCAGCAAGTTATCTCTTACTAATCTGGAAGTGAAAGAAATGTATTATACACTGTAGGCTAAAAGGGAACTTTTATCTGTTTAGAGATTAACACTGTAGAGAAGAGGGTCTCTAGTGGTAAGCATTATCATGTCTGTTTCACAGGAAATGTAGGTGACAAAACAAAATTGTTAAGCGACCTCAGTAATAAGACGTACGAAGAGTGTAAGAAAGGTTAAAGGTATTACCAGAGGTACCACCTAATTTTAAAACACTTTAATTACAATCGGCAGATTGTAATTAAAGTGTTTTAAAATTAGGTTTCTGTTATCAGCTAAAATAATCAATGTACATACAAGATCATGGCACAGCAAATGTTAATCAGGAAGGTGAACCTCTGAGGATCTGCAAACAATGAATCCCAGATTCTTTCAACATCTGGCAGGGAAAACTCTTGAGATAGTAACAGTGTTAGCCATCTGTAAAGAATTGGAAGATTATAATAGTTTAAATTCAATATATAATTCATTTTTCATTCTATTTACAATTTACTAGAAGATATTCTTTTTAAATATTTAAATTATTTACAGCATATTAATTATTACTGAATTGTTATAATGTACACACTGTTATTATTATCAGTATTTATAAACAATAGTATAAATAATGTTTTCATTTATTTTGTAAGAATCAGTAGTACTGAGATGTACTTGTCAAAATAAACAATCAAGTACTAAAAATTAGCAATACATATTCTTGTAAATACAAAGACAAATTTACTGACACTGTGTTCTGATATATGAACTGTGAAGTTAAAAAGAAATATAAGAAATATTATGGTCTGAACAACACACTTAGAACAAAAAGAAACATATTTTAAAACATTTAACCTTTACCAACATCCTCATTAGTAAAGGTCCTTTACTTTGCAAGGCTGTGACATTTAAGTAGTGTTTAAATATTTTATTGTATTTGTGACTTGTATTTTCAATATATTATTAAGATTATTATGGTTATGTAAAGTTCTGATCACAAAAAGTCAAAACATAAAAAAGAATAAGTAAATGCTATTTTTTATTTTTTAAATATATAATCAAATTATTGTGACATATATATTATTAAGTAAAAGTTACCTAAAACTATAATATTGCGGCCTCAGTTCCTGCTTTTCGAGACGGTCCCACACTGCGCGGTCATTTTTCTTTACACACTCACTGAGTTTGCTCATTTTATAATTAATTCCGCTTTCCGTCTCATCCAGTGTGCGAATAAAGAAATCACGAATCTCAGCCATTAAATTTGTAAAGCAAAAAAAACAATCCGCTTCCGCATGCTCTGCAAATAAAAAAAAGTGTTAAAACATAGCCATAATAGGTGTGAACATTATCTTATCGTAATTTCTCAAGTTCTACCAGAATTTACATTTTGTAATCCATAAAATTAAGTGAACAATAAATATCTACGACACTTGCTAAGCTTTAATTCGATATTTCAGAATTTTTAATAAGTTTGTTATTAATAGTAAGCATAAAAAATTCAATTTAGGCAAAGCGCGGCGTTGAGTTCCGCCACTCAACACGCAATGCTTCGAAAAAGGTGGAAAGCGGGGACGGAGAAAGCAGGGACAAGTAACGGATGTTAACACTAGGTTCCCACGGTTCCTGCAGTTCCCTCTGCCTACCCTGCCATGAGCGGGATAAAGCGTGAAGCTAAAAAAATCAATCAAAATGTATACCTACACCAAGTTTCTTAAAAACAAAAGTAACGTAAACTATGATAAGTGGGTTGGGTGGCATTCTCTTATTTTGAAACTCAATGAAACCTGATTTTTGAAATCAATTAAATTTCAAAGTAGCTATATTCATATTACATATAAACTCGAGCAATATTGTCATTTCATTTCATCATGGCGGAAAGTTTACATTTAAACCACTAGGCCAGGCTTCCCGGAAAATATCTCTGGATACGCCCACGTTTGTATGTAAAATATTAATTATAAAACACATGGTAATTTGAAACGGATTAAGTATTTATATATACACAAGTCGTTTCATTAGTCTCAATTTCTTTATATGGGCGTGTCGACACGTAATTATACTGGTATCAAATATAAACAACCTTTCACTTTATTAAGTTACATATTTTCTCAAGAAATAAGAACCAGCTTATTGTGGGTCACATAAGGATTTTTATCGCTACAGATTAATGGGTTACTATATTGTAAAAACAGCTTAAGCCCATAAGATTAAAGTTATTTTTGAGTGTATATTGGGATTGTAAATGAAAAGCTTATTGCCGCGCTATTCGATATAATTCGACTGTCGCTAGCCCGTGGATAGTGCAATAAAATATAAACGAGAATGTTACAGTGACAGCCATTATCAATTTCATCCACACTGATTTAACAATGACCTTATAGCTTTGTTACGTCAATTGTTGGATAATCTTTATATTGTTAGTTGTATCGACGCATTTTGCGAAAATAAACAATGAAAAACATTTATTCATTCATATTTACATAAATATGTATATTTAATCTTACGCCGATTAATATTACTCAAACAATTATTTATATTTGAATATTTAAATCATAGTGTATCGGGACAGGGCTGACTGTAAGCGAGGGGATCGTAATTTCGATTCTTACTCAATAGAAGTACACAGTTAATTCATGAATAAACTAGATATAATATCATTCGATTTAATGACAAATTTCATAAGTTGTAGCAATTTTTCTGCTTTTGTTGGTTAAGCATGACTTCTACTCTAATTTTTAAGCTACCAAGATATGTTAAACACAAATATTTAAGTTCATTAGTTACTGGCAGTCATAAGCTACTTAACGCTATACAATAACACATTCGCAAAACACAATACGTCATTTAAATTTAAAATGAATGTTTTGTAATTGTATAATTTATGCTTAATTAACGAATAGTCAATGCTCAATATCTCAAATACAGAGATTTGACACTAGCTGCTTTTTGGCTACCTTGTCGGCATACAAAGGGCGAGGGAGAAATAATAGAAAACACAATGTGTACGGAATATTAAAATGCGTTAATTTTTTATCTTCAATGTTTGTCAGTTTTCAATATTTGAACTTTATGACGGTTGAAGGTCAAAAGCAACAGATTTATAAATACTAATTAAATATGAACGTTAATATGAATCAAATTAGAATCCAAGTTAAATATAATTCATGTCACCCATATCACTTGTAAATTTATATAAAGTTATGGAAAATTACTCTTTTTTTTTAATCAAGAAATATACAGAAAAGAAGACTTTAATAAACAAGATGTCACATATTTTTAAATGGATCATTCATATATTAAATACTTTAATTGACTAGACTCACTTCGATAATCTTTATTAGGATCTGATGCAAAAGTGTGGTAAATTGGTCCGATGATCTCATTCATGCCTTGCACATATCCTTGTCCGGGGTTCAATTTTGCATAGAGAAACAACATGCGTTCCACGACCTCCCAGTGAGCCTCACAACCTTCTTTCAGGGGGGTGTAGTCTCCACTTGTTATATTGTCGTTGCGGCGAATTTCATTGCTTAACTAAAATAAGAAGTAATTATTAATTTTTTCATGTACAGTAACAAAATATTCATATTCTTGTTTGTTTTTAAACTATAAAAAGGTTATCAGGGTTGAGAAATGACAAGTTCTAGACTTTACTGTATTTCTAACTTAAAAAGTATTCTAGTATTACTTTTATATATTTATTTAAATGATTGGAGGAGCACTTTAATTTATAAAACTGAAATTGTAATTTACAAAGTTTCAGAAAAAACGAGTTTTCAATAACATGGTGTTTAGTGTTTGCCAAGCTATGTATTGTATTGTATGTGAGCATGAAACAATTATAGTCAATAAATCACTCATTCAGTAGGCACCAAGATAAGATCATGTAACATTGTATATATATTTGTAAATACATATCATAAAGAAATTGAATGTATTCTCTATATATTTATATACATACCTAAATCATATAAAATAAAATTAACATCACACAACTCTTTCACAACTCTCAACAAGTCTTTAATACACATTTTTATTATTTCTATAATTTACAAGACATTAATGAATATACCATAGACAATTGAATTTACCATAATATTTTAAAATTACCTTTGCAACACCAATTCCTTTACGCTCCAAAGTTGAATACTTCAGAACAGATTGTTCAACTCGTTTGTGCAAGCGTTTGACTCCATTACTGTTGACAATCTACACATAGGAATTTTCTTAATTTTTATTATCTGATAACAATTAAGAAAATATTAGAACTAAATATTGAGATTAATGTTGTTGTGTACCCACATGTAAATTTTTGTGCTAATATTACAACTATTACTATTCAAAATATAACATTACATTGGAAAAAGAAATGGGCAGCAATATTTATTTGCTTAATATAAAAAATAGCATATACATGTTACTTCTAATACTTTTAAAATGACTAAACTTACCTCTGAGCAAGGAAATTCAGTTGCAGATTGAAAAAATGAGATATCTGGACACAATCTCCTAACATCTTTATCTATTTGCAGTAAAACTTCATTGTCTTTGAAGTATGTGCTCCAAGAACTATCTGGACTAATATTGAGGGGATGGTCAGTTGGGCCACCTCCTGGAGATACTATGATTTCCTCTAAAGACAGTAAACTTTTCATTAATATGGTAATGTAATAATAATATTATAATAAAGCACTGAGGTAAACAAAATTGTTCTTAAATAAGATCAAAGAAATTTGTTTATATTTTACCAATCAGTTGCTGGTAAAGTTGTCGTTTTTGGAGTAAAGTACTCTCCCAAGCACTTTTTTCTAGAGGTATATAATGCAGTAAAATTTTCCATACAAGGGATCGTAAACCTTTTTCATCTGGCACACCTAAAAGAAGAGGAGATTATACCTATTACATTCCTTAACTTTTAAAAATATGTTCTGAAAAGAATTGAAAGAAATATAATTATTAATAATATTACCATTGAATGCTGATTTTTGTAGTTGTTCAATGTTTAAAACATCTTCATCTAAAATATTCTCAAAAACTTTAATCCTGAAAAATATTTTTCAAGTAAGATGAAGCAAATAACAAGTATTTTTAAATAGTATTGAAACTTGAAAGAATATGAATATATTATGCATTTTTAATGTTTATTTTTATAATACTTACTAACTTGTTAATTTTTTTGGGTGCGTTTTCTATTAATTTAAACTTACTATAGCATTACATTAATATTCAGACAATTATGGTAAAAATTATATTTTATAAACGTTTATTATCGAGTCCATAGTCGTAAAACACTACATTGTTTTATACTGGGAGGCTACAAAATTTT